>JAENPR010000050.1:0-1200000 GCA_018135685.1 Themeda triandra
GCGTGTTCCCGCCCATTATTGCCAGCCGGGTGCGCGGGTCCTTGACGGGGCTCGGCGCGGACCTCCATCGCGTGACGAGGCGGCCGGTGACATCGACGGTGCGACGGTACGACGGCGCTACGGAGTGCGCCGCGCCGGCGAGGGTTAGGTGATCGGGGTTCGTCGGTGACTCGGAGCCCGAGCAGGAGATGGCCGTGGGCTCGGGGGCACGGTGCTCACGGTGGTGCGCGAGCACGGAAGGGCATAGGACGGTCTGCGGGGGCACAGCGCTGCGCGGCTGCGGCACCGGCGGCCTCATGTCGACGCGGCGCCATGCGGTGAGGGCGGGTGCGCGGAGACGTCCCCGGCGCCAAACACGCCGTCTCTCCTCCTTTCTCCGATTGGGGGTAGCTGGAACCCGTGGGACTCAACGTTGGTGATCGAGGGGCTCGCGGAGCTTCGCACGGCGACGGTCGCCGCGCGCTTTCCGCGACCCCGTGAGCGCGGCGACCGGGGACGGGGCAAAGGTGCCGTCCGCTGTCGGCGGCGGGCTCCTGCGCGTGCGCAGCGCGCGTTCTACGCGAAAGGTGGACACGAAGGTGGCAACGCGGATTCTACCGCTAAGCGAGACGGCCGGCGTAGCGGCGTTTCTTGGCCGGCGGCCATGGGTCGTGCGCTCGCGCGTCGGCCTTTTCCCGAGCCGGTGGGGGCTCGAGGCGGCCGGCTTATGGCTGCGGTGCGGGGGCGCTATACTCGTCGTGCTGCGGTGACCAAGGCATCGCGCGCCTCCAGGGGAGCTCACGGTGGCGCGTCTACGGCGGACGGCGCGAGCGAGCCTCACCTCGGGCTCGGGCGGTAGGGATGGCGGTGCGGTGACGAGGTGGTGCGGCGAGTTGGTCTTTATGCCGTGCGTAACCGTGATGGTGGCGTAGTCGTTCAAGGTCGTCGGGTTCTCCTCCGGAGAGCCTCGAATGGCGGTGGCTCCTTCGGTTCCGGCTCCGCGCCCGCTCCGGTGCGGTTCTCCTCCCTTCCTTCTCCTCCCGCTGTCCTCTCTCGGTGGGGCTGGTCATTACCTCGTGGCGGCGGCGTGAGGATGGGGAAACCCTAGAGGCTAGACGCTCCCCTACTTATAGGAGCGGCGCGGCCATGGCGAGGTGGCGAGGCCGTGGACGGCGGATGGAGCGCGAGAGGCGATCGAGCGGCTACGGATGCAGGGCGAGGGTTTCAGTGGCGCGGGGCGGACGCTCCGTTTTGGAGCGGCCGCCGGTCAAAGCGGGTGCGAGGCGGCGTCACCATGGCAGAGTGACGCCGGTGACGTCGCGCCAGAGGGCGGATCAATTTGAACCGGGGAGCGGCTCGGGATGCCACGGATCGGCTGCGGTGGCACGCAGATCCGGCGTCGCGTGTCGAGCGGCGGGCGTGGCGGGCGAGCCATTGGCGCCGGATCCCATTCACGTGCGGGCGCCTGCTGTCCTCCGAGCGAAAGCAGAGGATAGGCTTGCGGATGGGAAAAGAAAGGTATGACAGCGGGGTTGCATGTCAAGTGGCAGCAGGGGGAAAAATAGCGCCCGCGGGCCACTCGCTTGCGCGAGTGGAGCGGGCCATCGCCGGGCCGCTCGGCCTCGCTAGCAAGGAAAGCCGGCGAGCAAGCAGGTGGCGGGGGTGGAAGTCGAGTGGGCTTGGGCTGCTGCAAGGCCGAGCCGGGCTGGTGGTCATGCCTAACTGGCCGCGAGGCGTGCCGAGAAGAGCCGGGCAGGCCGGGCCTCCATGCTTGGGCGGCCGGGTTTTCCGGGAGCGAGGCCGAGCAGGCCGGCTTTGAACCGCCTAGCAAGCCGGGTCGGCTTGAGCCGCTGTGGGCCACTTGGCCTTCTTTTTTTCCCTTTTCTAATTCCTTTTCCATTTCCATTTTCCAATTCTAACTAATCCATGGTCCTCCATGTGCATATGCATTAGTTGCCATAATACATATACCCTTAGCAAGTCTCTCGAAGGGTCACTAGGGTAGTAAGATACCATGTCCAATGGTTGGCAACACACACAAAGGTTAATTAGTTAAGAAGGTTATTTTGATTTTATTTGCATCACATAAAATCAAATAAGAGCCAAATCACAACTTGGAATTAGAATGCAATGTTCACACCCTATTTAGGTTCTACTTGTGCAACTAAGTGGGCTTCCTAGCATGTCAAACACCAAACATGGGATTGTTTTAGAAAAATTTTTGTTGGTTCTGATTTTTGGTGTTTGTGATTTTAGGGATGTTACAAAGACCATGGTGTATGCACTTCAAACAAAACTCCAACTGCCTTTGGTACTGAATAGTGCTACAATTCATCCTCTGCATGGTTATGGGTGTATTGCTTCAAAGATCAGTAAGATGAAATCTTATTTTATAACATTGATCAGACTAAGAGTATGAACCACAAAATGTAAACACATTTTAGTCTGCAACATGGCCAGACCTCTGATGCCTCTATTGTCAAGTATTATAATTATAATACATACATATTGCGATGGCACACATCCTTCTTTACTGTATCCCAAATGACTATAATTTTTTTATTCAAATTTACATCAAGCTAATAGGTTTGTAAAATGAGCAAACTGCCGATTTTTTAAAAATTGCACAATATGACAGAAGATAAATATCTAAATTCACATATTGATAGTAAAAGGAGATGCAAACATGGTACATGAGTTTTTCTCAATATCAGTAAACACAAAATAGTCACTATGCAAGCATTTAAACAACTGGAGAATGGAATACGACAGTTTGTACCTCAAATCTGCTGCCGTATCTAGGAGGGGCCATTTAATGAGGGAGTGCCTTGTTTGCATGTTCTGGTAGAGGAAGATGGAAAGCACAGATGCAAGAGAACGCACAAGCATGTGACTTGGAATGAATTCATGGGCTTCACCTTGGCTAGAGGTCGACGGTAGGCGAGCGAGCCGAGATCAGGCCGACGGCAAGATTGAAAGGCAAACAGTTGAGGAAACATAGCAGTAGAATGAAATTTAGTATATATGCTAATGAATCAAGACCAATATGTTCCATCGAAATATCCAAGAGCTGAACCTTATAAGCATTTGGTCGAGCATGTGGTGGGCGTCGTCCATGGCGCTGCCCACTGCATCTGGCTATGGGCATTATCTAAGCGTGTACATGCTGATGGGAGGAAGCACAGACGCATGCCCAGGAAGCTGGTGTTGGGATTGCTTGCCTTCTTTCTCGTGGGCACAAACGCCACTTTCTTCCCCATGGCAGCAAAGACATGGTGTGAGCGCGGCTGTACTTTCGGACACCGAGTATGGGGCGAGCGGCGGGGAGGGGGGGGGAGCAGGGCGCCGCGCAGCTGAGCCGCACCGAGGCGGCGGTGGGGCCTGGAGCAGCCCCGGAGGCCAAGCTGCACCGGGTCGAGAGTGCCTCCGCCGCTGGGGCCCCCAGCCCCCGCGCTCGTCGGGATGGCTCCGGGCTCGTTGGAGCGGCCACGCCCGCACCAGGTGATACGTAGCAGCCGAGGCTGCCGGCGTGTAGGTCAGAGGAGGTAGAGCAGGCCGGATCGGGAGGCCCGGCTTCGGTGTCTTGGGCGGTTCTCGACTTCCCCGAGCGTGAGGGTTCGCCACGCCGAAACGCCTCCATGACCGTTCGCTTTGAGCGAGGGCCGATGAAGAAGCAGGCGACGTGGCCCACTGAGAAGCCCGAGAATGGTGCAATGAATGGTATTGAGAAGATGGTCCCATTATGTGCGGCTTTCCTCCGTGAAGAATTCTATGGCTTCATAGTGCTAGTGCTAATCTATTTCTTTAATCTATGAGGGTATTTGTCTCTATGTGTTGAAGGATGTTGTATGCTTAGCACTAATGATTAAATTTCTATGCATGGCACTATGAATCCATGATTAAATTCATCCACATTTCTATTTTGTGTACTTTTGCAAGACTAAGGCAAATACATTTGTAGGGTCAATTTTTATGGGCGCCTCTAAAGTGGCTTACAAGCCGAGTCGCCTCTTGAAATACAAACATCTCAATTTTAGAGCCCGGTTTTTGAGCAGCCTTTAAAAATTGATTTTTTTAGGAGGTGGCTAAAGGAACATGAAGGGATGTCTCTAAAATATAGGAGATGAAGTAGTAAAAATTAACTTTAAACTATCATAGAAGGAAAGACGATGAAAACTCGTTGTAGAACTCGAAAAGTTACACAACCTTGTAGTTGGCAACTTTTTTATTCAAAAAGCATCTATGCATGAAAAATTATGTTTGATTTTAAAATTATCGAACGACCTACGATAAAAGATGACCAAAACAAAAATTTCTAGAGTCTCAAGAAATTATATAACTTTATAGTTGACAACTTTTTATTTCAATTCATTAGGTCTCATATTCATTTCCAAGATAAATGAAGATGAAATGAGGGCAATAATGACCCATCTCAAATGGACACAAGTATTGCATGGGTGGAGTGGTTGGGGCTGCGCGTGGAAAATAATACTCGTGACATTATTTGGACAACTGCGGCACCAAATGCAGTCTCCCGCTATTAAAAAAATCATATTGAATACATATGGAAGAGGAGAGTTGGCTAGACCAACCTCCTCACAGTGACATTCTAACAATGACTCCACTCCAACTCGCCGGAGCTCATCATTGTGGCCGTGGTGAGGAGCGCCAAGGGTTGTGGCGCGGAGCTCCATATTGTCGGCAGCTCAAAACGGTTGGAATGCTCCTATTGGTCGGATGCTGTTTTGAATTTTGACCGCACTGTAACATTCGACTGATACCATGTGGGATGTTGTTCCCCACTCCATCGGCCGACCGGACGTCGGTGATGGCCATGTACCACACGCATCGTGAATCCGACGCTTTTTCATGATCATCGCTATCGACGTTTAAGAGCAAGTATTATGATGGGCTGGGAGCGGGCGGTATGACATGGAGGAGAGAGCGGAGAGAGAGTGGAGCGAGCATTTGGTGATGCGCCGGCCAAAGCGGGCGAAGAGCACTGCGTGTTGCGTATTTCAGCCCTTTCATTGGTTCATGTGGCTGCATGTTGGTATCTCAGGAGAGAGAAGAGCAGGAGAGAGAGTGTTGCATGCTATCCACGTTGGATCCATTTCGTCGGCGCGGCGAAATTATTGTTCTTGCTCTAACATGGTACCTAGTCACCTAGCTGCATGGGTACTTTGTTTGATCCAGGTGGTGGTTTGCGCATCTGATAGCTCAGTTGATGGCCTAGGTTCTAGGGTCTAAACAATTCTCTAACAGCCAAATACTAGAGTACTATAAACTCCAAAGATCAAGGTCACATCAGCGACTCAGCATTTCTTTTTCTAAAGTGGACTAATTTGCAAGACCAATGTATTAAGCCTAATTAGTCAATGATTTGACAGTGTGGTGCTACAGTACATGTGCTAATGATGAGTTCGGTTAATTAGGCTTAATAGATTCATCTCACAAATTATTCGTTGTCTGTGCAATTGGGTCGTTTTGTAATTAGTTAATACTATTCCATCAACCGTGCTCTCGCACGGGGTAGAATTTTCAGGAAATTTAAGTATTAAGTTACTATTTAATACATACAACTAATAAATAATTAATCATATTAAATTATATGTTTTTCTATTTGTTTATTTTGTCACATAATAGAAACAATAGATATTTGATAGTATATACATACTTCTTTTAAACTCATGAATTACTATTTTTCAAGGGACTAATCTAATGTGAATTAGTTTGAAAACATACCATTAACTAAGGTGACTATTGTTTTTAAACTAATTAAGGTGACTATTGTTGCATCATGTATCATATGAAGTCATGAGTCTAAATCTTTTTTTCAAATTTTATAACTGCTATGGGGTTTTTCCCTTATCAAGTTAATAAGTTGAAACTCATGTGCTTATTATATCTTATATTAACTCTCTTTTTCACTTTTTAAATAAGGATTTTACGTCTTCTTAAATATTGTACAATATTACAATGACATAATTCATCATGAGATAAGTGTACCATGACAGTTAAGAACGGTGATAGAGCTTGAAGTGAGATCTTGGATGGGTGTAACTCCTCAAACCAATTTTAATTCTTCAATCCTATAACGATTGCCTCTTTACTTTGAAGGATTCTTAAAGGTTCAAACGAAATGAATGAATTTTCCAGTCAATAAACTATATATGCAGTTATGCATATGCTACCAATATAGATGTGTCAAACAATTTATTTTAAAATATATAAATGTATCTAAAGTCAACCTATATAAATTATATTTCATGGTTACTAATGTGTTTACCATGACTACCAATATGTATATTATTGTTAACGAAACATTTTTTATGTGAGCAAACATTCATTTTTTATGTTATGCTTACACCCACAACACCCATAAAAACACCCAGATTCCTTGGTGATGACAATCTAGATTTTCTCTATGAAACCAATTTTTTTCCTCCAGAACAATTTTATTATTTTTGGCTATTTTTTATCTACATAATGGCATGAGTGGATAATTTCCTAGAAAAAGGAAATAGATCCAATGGTTATATGTCACTAGACTCTTTTGATTGGATGGCTAGATGTTTCAAATTAACGTGACAATTTCTAGCATTTATCATTTTTCTAGAGCTGGGTGAAAATTAACGTGAAGACTCCATTGAAGACTCCTAATTAGTAATAGTAAGATAATATTTTGTTTTAATTAGCATCTGGACATCCGATGTGACAGATACTAAACCTTAGTCTTAGGGCATTCACAATGCAGACTCTATCACAAAGTCCAAAACTATTTATTATTCTTCTATTTATTGTGTTTTGTTGATGTGGCGGTATATTTATTGAAGAGAAAGACAGAAAAACCAAGACTCCAAGTCTTATTTAGACTCTATGTCCACAATCTTCGAGGTAAATATGCCGCCACATCAGCAAAATACAATAAATAGTAGGGTTATAAATAGTCTTGGACACTGTGATAGAGTCTTGCATTGGGACTGCCCTTAGGTATGTACTGTATGTATGTCATCAATAATCATGATAAGGCAAACTTCGATAACAAATGTTATCATGTATTGGTCCGCTCATATTGTTAAGGCTATAATGAACTAGTTAAAGGGTATTTGGTCCTCCACCACCTCCATAAATTTTGTCGTATCTCCTCATATAATGCCCGGCCGGTTTCATCATATATATTTAAATGATGGTTGGTCCTCCACCACCTCCGTGAGTTTCTGTCGTATCTTTTAGATAATGTCCGGTATCATGCATCCACCGAAGGCTATTGGATTCCTAACTTTGTCCGCCGCAAGAATGACAAAATTTATTGAGGCCATTAAGATAACACAAAGTGACAACGAATAGAGACTGCATGAGCAGAGAAATTTTCAAGTAATAAGTGGACGAGATTAATTTCGACGATTACTCTAAATATCTCCCAATTAAATGATTCGATCCATGTATGTAAACCAAAAGAAATGGATTACGATTTCACGTCTCACCTAGAGAAAAGTATTACAATCTTTTAATAGAAAAATAGCAATAAATTAAGCATATATGTTTCTAAAATACCCACTTCTGTTAATGTTAATATTAAAAAAAAAATTAAACCAAACATACATGTCTATATAAATATGGGCAATGGAAAAAGGCATCATCTGGAGGATCGATGATGGAACGCAAGTTCGTATCTGGGATGATCCGTGGATCCCGGTTGGGTGCTCCAGAAGGCCGAGAACACCTCGTGGGCACACTATACTGACCAAGGTGTCGGAGCTCATTGATCCAGGAACAGGTACTTGGGATATCGAGTTGGTGAAAGAACTTTTCTGGGAAGAGGATGTAGTGCACATTTTGGCCATCCCAGTACATGTTGATCGGGAAGATTTTGTGGCATGGCACTATGATAAAAAGGGGTCTTTTCGAAATCGGCATATCATGTACTAGAGGATGATGGTGAGTCCAAGCGGGTAAGACAAAGAAGGGGAATCATCGAAGCAACAATGTGGCCAGAGATCTTTGATGTGGAAGAAACTCGAAGTTGCCAGACCTCCAAACTGAAACATATGATCCGGAGAGTTGCACACAATAGTCCGCCTCCGAAAACGAATATAAAACACAAGGGGATTGATCTTGATGCAAAGGTGTGCCCAGTGTGTTGTAGATATGATGAAGATGGTGCCCACTATTTGTTGAAGTGCAAGGAGGCACGTAAATGCCGGAGAGAACTAGGTCTTGAAAATTTCAGACTCGAAGTCGCGACATTGCTCGGCTGAGGAACTAGTTTCTGAAATTCTGAAACTCGTGGGACTCGATATTTGTGTTAGCATATGTGTGCTTCTCTCGGGAGATGGTGGGAAGTCCGAAACAAAGTCAATGCGGGGAGTTGATGCCCACCGCTGCCAGCTACGGTGATGCTCGGTTTAATACGGTTGGGGACATTTTCAAGGAAAACTTCTGATCGGCCGGTGCACCCGGGTACCGAAGATGCTACTCGGTCACCACCGCCAATCGATTGCCTAAAGATTCATGTTGATGGGGATTCAAACCGGAGACCAAACATGGTACTTGGGGCTTCATTATCAAAGATCATGAAGGGTCGGTTGTCCGGGCCGGAGCAGAAATCTAGGGCTGGTTCACGACGCCCATGTCGAAACTATGGCTTGCAAACAAGCTCTCGAAGCCGCCGTTCACTTCGGGGTATCCAAGACCATACTTGAGACCGACTCATGTATGTCGAAGGAGGCGATCACTTCAGGGAGAGTGATCTAGCGATCGGAGGAGGCCTTTTCCAGAGATTAGGAGCTAATAAATGGTAGTTTTATTTTTGTGCGAGTTGATCATGTACCAAGGACTTGTAATTCGTGTGCTCCCGAACTTGCGGCGTTGGGCGTGAGTTGGGACCTGGTCGCACCACCGGGACTCGATCCCCTCCCGGAAATTGTATCGTGTGTCAATGCTCGCGATTGGCCGAGCATCGCCTTTTAATACAAAGCCATAGAGTGGTTTGAAGGCTAAAAAAACCATGACATTTAATTTATAAATTATTACTTACATATTTTACTAACATATCTAACTTGACAATATAATTGTAAGAACACCATTTTTGTAACAAATAAATATTTACACATAGAATATTTTGATAATGAAAAACCCTAGACTTGCTGGTGCGTGGCAAGGTTTCGCAGCCTCTGCCTGCCGTTCTCCTTCTCCATCTTGCCCAAAGAGTAGCATTAGGGTGTGTTTGGTTGGGTGTATAAGCCCAATCAGCTTCCCGCGCTTTCGCTTGTTTGGTTGCTCGGAGAGGCCCGTTGGGCTACATAACTCAATGCGGCCGACGCCCTATGCCGCATGAGCCGGGAAGCTCGACCGGCCGTTCCCGCTTATGCGGCTCGTGGGCCGCTCCGAGCGGGCGCAAGGGCGTGGGGCCGGTTGGCTAAGGCCGGCCATCGTATATAATCGGGATTGTCACCGCCCGCTAGGGTTTCGCGCCACGTTCACCCGAGCCACCGCTCTCCGCCTCGCTCTCTCCCTCCGCCGCCGCTCCTCCCTCCTCCTCCTCGTTGGTCCGCGGCGGCGAGCTTCGGCCGTCCGGACTCCGCGGGTAAGGCATCCCCGGACGTGGGTATGGCTCCTCATTCCCTCCCTCTCTTCCCCCATTTCTTGTCATGCTTTTGCTTGCGGATTAGATCATACTCCGTCGATTTCTTGGCCGAGCTTAGGGTAATGGTCGATGATGCCATCGGATCGGGTGGCGCACCGGGCCGTTGTCGCAGCTCGGTGCTTGTTTATGGTTAGGGTTTGATTCATACCGCCGATATCGTGTCCAATTGGTAGAGTATTCCATAGTTTGATAGCAACATGTGGTCAATTCCTTCTTTTTCCTCGGATCTAGGTGGCGCACCAAGAGGTGATGCACCCGATCCAAGATTTCGTGGCTAATTGGTGTTCCATTGCTTGTTTAGCGTTTGATCCAAAGATTTGAACAACACTTGAACTTTGATGTGTGTTTCACTTTTCACAATGCATGCACACTTGAACCAACAAAGATGAAGCATAATTTAAACTCAAGACAAATATGACTTCAACCATACCATTCATACCAAACTTAAAGCATCCAGTACATAGATCGCCAACACATGGCATTTTGCACAAGTACTTCACCACCAAAATCGCCAACATCCGGCATTAACCATCCAAACAGCAGCTCATGGCAAAGAAGACTACTACAAACCTTACCATACCGCTTACATCGTAGTTAGAAGTTCTACCGCATTACCCATCAACTACTAACAACCATCAACTACTTAGACAAGTTCAGCCATAACTACATGATCATAGACTGACAAAAGCATGACCATGGACCATCAGTTCTTCAAGCACGAGCACCATCACTTCTTCTTCCAGATGAAAGCCACCAGGAAGATGTTGATTCCAAGGAGGCAGTACACAAGATACATCAGCTTTGACTTGTCAGCAGTGGCGTGCCTAGCCCTCCTCTGGAAGCAATTGAACATCTGATCTGCAATCCTCTTGTTGCGGTCTGCTTCCTCCTTCAGATCAGCCTTCTCCTTCTCCCTCTGCTCAATGGCCTTCCATGCATCAATGAGAGCATCAACGCGGCGTGCATGGAGCGCTGCGAGCCAACGGCGTCGCTCATGGCCGCCGGGATGGAGGATCGCCGGCGACGGACCCGAGGAGGCGAGGAGTGGAGAAGGCGAGAGGGTTCGAGAGTGGGGACTCGGGGGAGGTGAATAAGAGTGGACCAGTGACCACCACTTCCGAACGACCCATCACTGCTTATATAGGAGTGTGGGTGGTAACGTTACCAGTTCTGGAGCCAGGTGAATAGACCCGAGCGTGTGCACCCTACCAAACATGTCCAACTTGGCTTAACTGGGATGGCCAAGTGCTACTGCAGCCAACCAAACAAAATCAAACCTCAGCCAGGCCAGCTTTACCCAGGCAACCAAACAACCAGACCTTGCATACACTAATCCAGGATAACTCTATGCTGGCTATCTTTATCTATGCAGCCTAGCTAGAGCAATAAACTAAACACACCCTTAGTGATCGTCCGGAGAAACATGTCGTCGTCTTTGTCCGTTAGGGCTGCCACGAGGGCGAGACCGGAGATCGAGCCCGACCCGCCCCATGGCCGTTTCCTCCCTGGCAGGTGACGCGACCGTGCCGTGAGGGGCCGCAAGTCAACGAGAGGAACCCCCGCCCGCATGGCAGGGAGAGAGAGGGGAAGCGAGGGACCAGGGAGGAGGACCTAGATCTAAAACTTCAGGAAAACGAGGTGGTGGAAGAATTCTTTGGCCAGCTATGGGCGATAGATTCCCCGCCGCCCCGATCCAAGTCTAGGGTTCCACCCCCCCCCTCCCCCCAACCAGCACCTTCCCGCTCGCCCGGCGTCGGGTGCGGCGTGATTTGGTGGAGAGGAAGAGTTTCTCGGTGGAGGACTGTTTCCCAAAGGGTGAGATCTCGATCGATTCGACAAGCCGGCCGGGGAGGAGCCCGGGTGCGTGACATCCGGGGGGGGGAGGGAGAAGCTGGGACGTTCGCAGAGGTCGTCAAGAGGGAGAAGATGGCGGAGGGGAGATGGGTTTGGCATCCAGAGGAGCTGCTGATAATTCCGAGGGTGAACCTGAACGTGCTTTAGCACTTGAACTGTAAACCTGTTGGCTTTTGATAATGCAAAAGCGGGGAAACCCTTTTCTCTATAAGAATATGTTGATAGTACAACCTTCATCCAAGACAAGGTTGCATCTCTTAGCCGCTTATCCACCGCTACCATAAAAATTTAAAACTTAGCTAAGTGCCAGGTGGCCGGAGGCACTTGGCAAAGATTTTTTTTTAAAAAAATAAAAGTTTGTCGGGTGCCAAGGCCGCCGCACTCGGCAAAGATTTTTCAAAAAACAAAACTAAAACTTTGCCGAGTGCCGTGTCGTGGGCACTCGGTAAAGATTTTTTTTCTAAAAAAATAAAAAGTCTTGGCCGAGTGCCGTCTCCAGTTGCACTCCGCAAAGAATTTTCTTTTTTTATAAAAGCTTTGCCGAGTGTCATCTAGGGTGGCGCTTGGAAAAGGTGTCATCGCCGTCTTCGTCGCCGTGATCGCGCTTTTGTTTGCCGAGTGCCACTCGGCACTCGGCAAAGCCTTTGCGGATTGCCCGAAAAATGGCACTCGACAAAGGCACCTTTGCCGATATTTTTGTTCTGCGAGTGCCCTTTATCAAGTGCGACACTCGGCAAAGCCTTTGCCGAGTGCCAAAGGGGCTTTTGAATGCTCTTGTTTGGTTTTGATAATTGATGACACACCTAGTTGCTAATGGCTTTGCTAAGTGTATGTAGAAGATTAGCAACTTAGGTGATGATGGAGCTTAGAGACCATGGAGATGGACTTGGTGCATGGCCGAGCTTCGAGGAGAAAAGGAAAGGCCCATGGAGAAAAGGAAAGATCCCGATAGTACTTCATTTTCATTTTTATAAACTTGAAATTTTGATATTCCTAAGGAACCTGCATTATAAATCAATAACTTTTCTTAGACACACTAAATCGATTTCTAACTAAATACATGGAAGAAACAAATAAGTATATCACGCATGGCTCAAATAGGCACATAATGCATTAGAAATGTGCAATACGCTCCTACTCTCACATTGGTTTCATTTAAAGAACAATAATTGGCATACTTCCCAAATCAAAGCATATTTGACGCCCTTCTTTTGCAAATAACTTCGCATAAGAATTAGAACCAAATTCTTTTTGGGCAATAGGTAGAACACCATGTAAACATTCTTAGTATACATGAGTGGTGACACTTAACACACCCGGATAAAAGACTCGAAACATCCTCAATTTTCCACGAAGGGAAAATCCATAGAATGAGGGATAATGTGATAGTCCAAAGAGCAACCATCGCATTATTCCAATAACGGTTGATACAACATCCATACATCGTACAAAAGAGTGCAATTAGAAGGGTTTACATTAATTAATACACCACCACATGGTGGAAACAAGTGGATCACTCAAAGATCCGTAACAGCCTACGACAGCGGAAGTTATCGCGGAAGCGCTTTCATCCTCCAACTTGAGCGCAGCTTCACGAGACCATCTAATCCATTCGTTCTTCGGGGTTGTCGATGTAGTCGCGTCCAAACCCGGTTCCAAAGTATCGGGACGATTTGTACCGGCCACCGGCTCCCACCCTATGCTTTGCTTTTGCTTTGTGGAAAGTGGATGCAATTGGATATAACAAGAGGCCTAATATATGGCTGTAGTTTTCCTATGCAAGTATCATCAAGTTTTAATATAGATCAACAAGTTATAACCCAACATCATCTCCACACATCTCCCATCCCATATCTCACACACCTCACATCCCAATCACACTCATCTCACCACTCCTCACTCTCAAGTCGACAGTCCAACTCCCTCTCGGACTGTCTCAACGGCCAACTACGGGGGTAACAACACCGGGGGAAGAAGAGAAAGACTCATCTCTACTCAAGAGAAGTGTAGGTCGAGGGAATGGCCATACCGAGGCCGCGGTTATGCGCATAAAGTCAACTCGCAGAGCTTGTACTCCCGTACCCACAAGATCACCATCATTGGCGCTCATGACACGCCTAGGCTGATTCCGCCGCCTTCCAATTAGATACGATGCCACCCTACCACTCAGCTCTGGGTCGTTCCGGGGTCCACCGGTCCACTGAGTCTGTGAATCGTGGTGCCGGGCCCCCAGTGTCCACCACGTTGTCTTAGGAGGGTGTGGGCACCGACGCCCGTACCTCCCTACACTATCCGCTAACTCCAAGTAGTAGTGGCACCGCACTAACAAGTCGGTCATCCGTCCCCCGCCCATCAGGGACGAGTGGAGAGCACGAAGGGTCCCAAGGTTCCGGTCCTCAAGATACATAAGTCCTTAGATTTGGACTAGACAGGATATCTCCTCAAAGGGGTTAACCAACACCCCGTGCCTCAACGGCACCTCCTTCCCGGGGCTTCGCTCCACAAAGGCTCTCTACCCCGGGAACTCCTCGGGTCACATGTACCCGCCACAGGCACTCAAGTAGGGATGCCCAGATCGCACCCCTTGGCTAGACTTGCCTCAGCTCGTCGTCATAAAATCTTGTCCAATCGACTCAACCCTCACCACACACCCAAGACACACGCAGCACACTCCCCAGGAGTCAAGTCCGGCACCTCGTGCCTCAACCATAAACCATCTCCCACCACGCATCTGTTGGCGGTGCTTAAGTCATTTCTAACCCCGCCAACTTTAGTCTAGGCAAACACTAAAATTCACCTAGAATAGGCCTCTACTCTAACTATTTCCACAGTATGGTGCAGATCCTTTGTTTTGCAGACACACTTGATTTACACCTAAAATGGACCAAGACATGAAGAAATATACATGGATAAAAACACCTTTTATTTTGGTCCAAGCAAAACAAGAGAAAAAGAAGGGAAATCCAACTTCGAGGCCAGCCCAACCGAATAACCAAGCATGGGCCGACCGGGGGCCCAACAAGGAGGCAACCGACCAAAGCCGAAGGCCGGCGGGGCCCGGCCAGCGCGAGCGCGAGCGCGAGGCGCGCGCCCTCCGAGCGCGGCCCGGCCCAGCTTCGGTTGGTCGGTTTGGTTGCCGCCTCGATGGTCGGTTCGGGGGTGTTTTCAACATTTGCCCCGCGGAAACCGACCATCCCACTCCTATATAAGCATGGGCAAGCCTCCCCTTCAACAACAATTCATTATTCATTTTAGTTCTCACTCTTCACCATACCTCCATTCCACAAGTGTACAATAGAGAGAGTAGAGCCACTCTACCTAGCCTAGCTAGAATAGAAGCAAGGAGTGAGAGAGGAGCAAGAGTAGAGCATCTCTTCAAGAGAGCTCTCGGGAAGCTAGTCTTCCACGGGGCGGAGTGCCGGACTTGTCGGCTCCTCCTCGCTTGTACCTCTACGGCGTCTTGCTACTTGAAGTAAGACATCGTGTTTATCTTTCGGTAATACCTTTGAGTAAGTTATTCTTGCTTGTTATCTTCTTGCGGGTTCGTCGTTCGTCCCCGTGACGGAAGCTCTAGCAAGGGGACCCCTGATAGAGACGGGAGCTCCTGGCCACCGCTAGAGTTGTAGCAACTGGCATAGACGTGGTGTCTAGGCTAGGGCCTACCTTCGTTTGCCTCGTAGTCCACGGTTGAGGTGGCGGGCGCAGTGGTGTGCCCCCGTCCGTCCCTTGTAATCCCCCACGTCCGGCTACGGCGTAGAGCTACTGTGCCGGCATCACTTGCGTACAGGTGCGATCCGGTGCCCGAAATAAGAAGTTTAGCAACGAGTTTAGCCATCTCCTAGGGCCATTACCCTAGAAAACCTCATTACCTAAGCTATCCTACTCCATCTCCGGGAAATCTCTCGGTTAGAATTAACTCACAAGCCGTTCTTCGTGAAAGAAATACGATACCCGATTACTCACCGGGTGAAGTGCTATAACGGTGATTTCCGTGCGCTTGCGGATTTGGCCGCACACGCTAAGAAACGCCAACAAGCATTTCGGCGCCGTTGCCGGGAACGGTTGTCGCAGCTTAGCTCGAACCTAGATTGCCCGTGTACCTTGACCTACCTTTGCTCCACTTCTTTTGTTTTATTTTAGAAAACAAAAATATTTATGGAGCAACCAACCATTTACAACCTATCCGCTCCGAAGGGCGAGCTCATTCAAACACCCCAATCCTCGAAGCCTATCACGGCTTCCGAGTATGAGCTCCGCCCGGCTTTATAGCCATGGTTCGGGACCAAGCCTTCTCGGGCTTGGAATATGAAAACCCATATGATCACCTACGGGAGTTTGAGCAACTCTCGTGCATGCCCGACCATTGCGGGCATGTCACAAGATACATTACGGTGGAAATTGTTTCCCTTTTCCCTCCATGAAAAGGCGAAGCAATGGTACACCCAAAACATAGGGAAAGTAAACGGAGATTGGGAAGAATTGTGTAAGCATTTTTGCTTCACATTCTACCCCATTTCTCGTGTCGCTTCTCTACGACAGGAGGTGCTCAACTTCCAACAAAAAGAGAACGAAACCATAGGTGCAGCCTGGGAACGCTTTTTGATCCTAACACGATCAGGCCTGCACTGCCTATTCCCGACCATGTGCTCTTACAACACTTTTGGTTAGGATTAGACAGAAATTCTGCCCTATTACTCGATGTAGCGCCGGAGGGTCGTTCCAAAGACAAAACCACCAAAGAGGGGCAAGCTCTCTTGGATCGCATACAAGAGAATGCTCCTCCCTTAGAACCCATCCGTGTAGAACCCGAGCCAATAAAAGAGGATGTCTCTTCGGCATCGGCCCGAACCTTCCCAATCCATAGAGAGACCCTCTCCCGAACCGAGAACCCAAGAGGAAGAACCCATGGATCTTCCAGCCTTTCGAGGATGAGCTTTTCGAAAGTTTAGGAAATACCTCGAAATATGAGTGTCGCGCAAAGCCACCAATTCTCGTTGCTCCTAGCGAACCCCTCGATGAATTTTTCCTCAAGGAGTCCGTTAGAGAATTAACTTCGTTATGAGCTCGGAATGGTTGGCGTAAGGTGAGCTCGCGTCCGAAATAATTCAGATTCATGCTCCATCTTCTACCCGCCGCGCAAAATCCAAAGCGGAAATGGGTGGATGTTTTGTACAATCCTACCGTTGGAGCGAATATAATGTCCTACTCCTATGCACTTACATGTCTAGGAGTAACATCATTTACCCCAACAACACGGTCCTTAAGAACACAGATTTCGTTCAAGAAGGACTAGGATTGTACATAATGTGACACTCCACCATGGAGATGTCGAAATGGCCCCGGACTTCATTGTCTTTAACATCCAGGAATTCGACATACTTATCGGGCCATCCCCCGGAAACACTCTTTGACAATCCGTCAAAACACGGGGAAATTAACGTGAAACTAGGGCGAGAAACATTCCCGATTCAAGTCACTTGAGCCAGGAACTCGGTGACCGAACCTCCCCTAGTATGCCCTTAGAGGTTCTAGCGGTTGACATGTTCGAGTCACCCGAATCGTCTTTAGATAAAGATGCCGAATTCTTTATAGAAGAGAAAGACGAGTTCGGGGAGACAGTTGACCTCCCTATAGGGGAGAAACCGCCTAGACCTCCAGTTGAGCTTAAGCCCCTACCCAAAGGCTTACGTTATGTTTTCCTGAACGGCGACACCCAAACTCCTGTCATCATAAGTGACCAACTTAGCGATGAGGAGTCAACCAAACTCATAGCTGTCCTAGAAAAACATAAGTCAGTCTTCGGATATTGCCTAGACGATCTTAAGGGGATAAGTCCAACGCTCTGTACCCATCGCATTCCCATAGAGCCATCTAGCATACCTTCACGGGAACCTCGGCGTAGATCGAACAATGCGATGCGGGAAGTCGTGAAAAGGAAGTCCCGAAACTTTTTCACGCCGGATAATCTATCCCGTACCACACAGTGATTGGGTTAGCCCAGTCCAAGTGGTTCCCAAAAAGGGAGGAATGACAGTCATTGAGAACGCTAAAAATGAACTCATACCTCAACGAACTATCACCGGATGGCGAATGTGCATTGATTACCGAAAACTTAACAAGGCAACAAAGAAGGATCACTTTCCGCTCCCCTTCATTGATGAAATGTTGGAACGGTTAGCGAAACACTCCTTCTTTTGTTTCCTTGATGGGTATTCAGGATATCATCAGATTCCCATCCATCCGGATGATCAAAGCAAAACGACCTTCACATGCCCCTACGGAACGTACGCATACCGTAGGATGTCGTTCGGGTTGTGTAATGCATCCGCGTCATTTCAACGGTGCATGATGTCTATCTTTTCGGACATGATCGAAGAAATCATGGAAGTTTTCATGGACGATTTCACCGTCTATGGAAAAACTTTTGATCATTGTCTCGAACAACTTAGACGGGGTCTTGCAAAGGTGTCGGACAAAGATTTGGTACTTAATTGGGAAAAGTGCCATTTCATGGTCCGAGAGGGCATTGTCCCGGGGCACTTAGTGTCCGAGAGGAGAATCGAGGTAGATAAGGCTAAGATAGAGGTTATCGAGCAACTACCTCCCCGGTAAACGTAAAGGGAATCCGTAGCTTCTTAGGTCATGCGGGGTTCTATAGAAGATTCATCAAGGATTTTTCACAAATCTCTAGACCCTCACGAACCTATTAGCTAAAGATGCTCCTTTTGAGTTTACCGATGAGTGCTTGAAAGCATTTAACACTCTCAAGCAAGCACTCATCTCTCGCACCTATCATCCAACCTCCCGATTGGTCTCTACCTTTTGAGATCATGTGTGATGCAAGCGATTATCTGTTGGTGCGGTCTTAGGCCAAACCAAAGATATAAAGCATCACACGATAGCTTATGCCAAGCAAGACTCGACAGAGCTCGGCTCAATTATGCCACAAAGTAAAAGAGCTTCTTGTCGTAGTATTCGCTATCGACAAGTTTCGGTCCTACTTAGTGGGCGCGAAAGTGATCATTTACACGGATCACGCCGCCTTGAAATTCTTGCTCACTAAGAAAGACGCGAAACCACGCTTGATCCGTGGATTCTTTTGCTCCAAGAGTTCGATCTAGAAATAAAAGATAAGAAAGGAGTAGAGAATACCGTAGCAGATCATTTGTCGCGTTTGCAAGTCACTAACATGCAGGATCTCGCCCATCAATGACTTCCTTCGCGACGACATGCTATTGGCAAGAACGAACTCCAACCCCGGTATGCAAACATTGTGAATTACATGGTTGCGGTGTCATGTACCACCCGGCGAAAGCAGGAAAAAGCCGGAGGTTGAGAGCCGTCGTCATCCGTGGGATGACCCGTACCTATATCGAGTGTGCTCAGACGGCATACTAAGAAGATGTGTGCCGACAGCAGAAGGGATGCAGATCATTGAAAGCTGTCACTCGGCACCATACGGAGGCCACTATGGAGTATTCCGCACTCAAGCAAAAATCTGGCAGTGCGGATTCTTCTGGCCGACGATGTATGCTGACACCAAAGAATTCATTCGGAGGTGTCGGAAGTGCCAGTTCCAAGGTGGCATCACAGCTCGCAATGCAATGCCCCTCCACTTCAACCTTCAAATAGAAATATTTGATGTGTGGGGCATTAATTTCATGGGGCCCTTCCAGAAGTCCCAAGACTGCGAGTACATTCTTGTTGCTGTCGACTACGTCTCCAAATGGGTGGAGGCCATGCCATGCCGAGCACCGACGCAAAGCATGCTCGAAGGATGTTCCACGAAATAATCTTCCCGCGCTTTGGTACACCACGCATGGTGATCAGCGATGGAGGATCACATTTCGTTGATCGAACCTTCGAGCATTCCCGAGAGAGCCGGGGGCCAAACACAACATCGCCACACCTTACCACCCACAAACCAAAGGGCCAAGCCGAGACCTCGAACAAGCAGATCAAGAACATCCTACGTAAGACCGTCGATGACATGGGGAAAGGATGGAAAAGTAAGCTTCCCGATGCACTCGGGCATACAGATCGCTTACAAAACTCCCATTGGCATGTCACCGTTCCAACTCGTGTATGGGAAGAGCTGCCATTTGCCAGTAGAACTCGAACATCGAGCCTACTGGGCAATTAAGAGCTGGAACATGGACCTCAAGCTAGCCGGAAGAAACCGCCAAAGGCAAATCTCCGAGCTTGAGGAATGGAGAGAGAAGGCATACCACAGTGCCAAGCTCTACAAAGAGCGAACAAAGAGGTGGCACGATAACCGGATAAAGCCCAAGGAGTTTCGGCAAGGCGACAAGGTCCTACTATTCAACTCCAAGGTAAAATTGTTCGGTGAAGGAAAGCTTAGAAGCAAGTGGAAGGGGCCATATACCATCGTCGACACATCGTTTCATGGCGCAATCACGATCCAGACGACAATGGTAACATCTCAAAGGTAAATGGCCACCGCTTAAAACCTTTCCTTGAGCCTTCTTATCGTGCAAGGTTAGATCAAGAAATTGATAGAATAGATTTAGTCATGCCGATAATTCCTTGATTTAGTAGGCATGACTTTCATTTATTCTATCTTTCTTGTGTCTTTAAAAAAAAATGTGTTTATATATTCTTATGTTTATGTTTTGTGTGGGAACCCTCTAGTTTCTCTCTAAAATTTTTCTAGGATTTTTTCCACACAAAAATAATTTTATGTCCAAAATATCCAAAATCCTCTAGATTTTCATTCACAATCGAATTTTCGCGCCGCAGAATCAAAATCACCAACAAATTCGAGAATCAAACAAAGATCGCCCGAGATGGAAGAAAACCCGGGCCGAGCGGCGCCCAGATCGGGCGCGCGCGCCTCAGCGCGCGCGCTCGACCGGCGCCCTCTCGGTGCCCCGACCGGCGCCCGTTTGTGATGATGCTGATGATCATGGTGATTCTGATCCTGATGCGCAAGAGATGCGGGGATGGCTCATTCTCTCCTATAAATACCACCCTCCTCCTCTCATTCTCTTCACACCAAGACAAACCTTGTCTTCTACCTCACTCTCCCTCTCCACACCAAAGAAGGGTGCCAATGGCGAGCCATATTCTAGCCCTCTACAACTCCGCCGCACTCCCAATAGCGAGGCTCCCTCCTTCACCCAAGAGGATCTAGAGAGAGAGGCCATGGCTGTCGAGCCTATAGCCACACTAGCACCATGGAGTGGCGGGTCCAGCCATGGGAACAACATGAGGTCGACAGCAAGATCAAGACCTCCGCCCGGTGCCAAGGTGAAGGCCGCACCGACAAGAAGGCCGACCACGGGGGCAATCCGCCTCAAGTCCAACCTCTCCAAGATGGGAGCACCAAGCAAGCCTTCATCAAGCACCACTCTCCAATGGCACTTCATCCTACCATACGGCCGCAAGCGCCCCTTCAAAATCGTCGTAGGAGTAGACCGCCTAACGGCGGCCGTGGAAAAGGGGTTATACCAAACCCCACAAAAAGGACCGCACCTAGGCCAAGAGGAGCTTCCTCGGGTTCCTCTCCACGAGTCCCTAGGAATCTTGGAAGAGCCCCGCCGAGGACAAAAGTGGCAAACCTCAACCGAGAGTTCCCACTTTAGCTTTCCTCAATAGTCGCCTAAACGGGCTCTACGACATTGCGGCCGAAATGCAATCCGAGATAGGGACCAGGACCTCGTGCACCTTGACTTAGTCAAGGAAGTGAGGGACTTGCGCCATAGTTTCTCCGCTAAGCTCGACAGTAGCTCGCGCACTCCGTAACAAATATGCACGCAACCCACCGCAAGTAGAGTTCCCGCATTAAACTAGGCACACACACGCTCTTTCCCTTTTAATCATTTCCCTTTTCAAATTTTAATTCCCTAAGTGTGCCTCTTGTATCAAATTCGATTATCAATGAAATTTTTATTATATATATTTTGTGTCTTGTCTCCACTTGTTTTTGTGTGTATTTTAAGAAAAAGACAGGTACAAAAACAAGTGTGGGGGAGGCACCTCGCTCCTTGACGCGCAAAGATTTTCGACACGGCAAAAACAAAGTTTGCGCGTCCTCTCACTCCCCGCTAATTCTCTTTATTGCTGAAAATAAAATAAATAAAACTAAAAATGTTGAAAACTCCATCTCCTATTTTCACCAATCGAGAACGAGTTGCACACTTTTTATTCCTTGCTATCTTGATTGTGTGAACAACCTGTGCAATAGGGACCCCATGTTTTATCTAAGTTATTGGCAGGTGAGATATAGTAGAATGATATGATACTTACCAACTCGTGCAATGGACTTGGGTATTTTTATGCAAAAATTCAAAAACTTTTTAGCAAACGTTCCTCATGTGATAAGTGTTATGTCCTACCAGAGCCAAATATCGACGCTTACACTTACAAAAACCTGTAGTCACTTTTAGCAATGTCAAGACTTGAGATTCTTGCTAGAGATGGCCTTATCCCCAAGATCATTGCATTTCACCCAACAAATAAATATGCCGACTCTCACACTGAGAGCCGCGCACCGCATTCACCCGCCAAAATAAATTTTGCCGACTCTCACAAAGTGAAAGTCGCGCACTCATCCACCATTCCACCAAACGCTCAAATTCTTACACCGAGAATTGAGCACATATTTTCCACATTTTCTCCCTCTTCCACCAAAATTCTCCCGTCAACAAGTCATGCATCTCTCTCTCTCCATCATTCATTCAAGAAAGGTATGGACTGTTATTAGAAAATCCTACAAAGAGAAGCATGGTTCATGAATAAGGAAGAGTTCTTTTTCTCCAAGGTCTTGAGATAAAAAAAAAGAGAGCAGCAGAAAAAGAAAAAAAAAAGAAAAAGAAAGGGAGATAAAGCAAGTTTTAGAGTTGTTCTTCAAGTCCATACCTTCTTGCATCTTCTTTTCAATAAGAGACAAAGCATGATCAGGAGTCCACAAATATTTTCTACATTTGCACTTGCACTTGCATCATCTAGGGATGTGGCCTTCTCTTCATGACATCCAGCTGGCTTGACATTGAAACTCTGTTTATCATCCATACCCAAAACTCCACATTTCAGCCTATAGTGGTAGGATGATCAAGAACACCTGGATAGGACTAGCCACCTGAAAAAAGAGCGACTTGGGAGTATCACATGAGGATCCAAGGCTAACTTTTGTAAAAATCCTAAAAAAAAAACCTCCGAGTCTCAAAGCATGGGTAGTGTGAGTTGACTTGATTTCAAGCTATTCCTCCTTCAATAGCAAGTAAGATAACTTGGTAGCCACCATGAATGTTCACAAATGCGGGAAAAGCTCGGAATAATGTATGCGGGTCAACTCTTGGGAGAATTCAACCACCTAGTTCTTCATCCTTTACTCGAGGACGAGCAAAGAGCTAAGTGTGGGGGAGTTGTTGGCGGTGCTTAACTCATTTCTAACCCCGCCAACTTTAGTCTAGGCAAACACTAAAATTCACCTAGAATAGGCCTCTAGTCTAACTATTTCCACAAGATGGTGCAGATCCTTTGTTTTGCAGGACACACTTGATTTACACCTAAAATGGACCAAGACATGAAGAAATATACATGGGTAAAAACACCTTTTATTTTGGTCCAAGCAAAACAAGAGAAAAAGAAGGGAAATCCAACTTCGAGGCCAGCCCAACCAGAATAACCAGCATGGGCCGACCAGGGGCCCAACAAGGAGGCAACCGACCAAAGCTGAAGGCCGGCGGGGCCCAGCCAGGCGCGAGCGCGCCTGAGGCGCGCGCGCGCCCGTCTGAGCGCGGCCCGGGCCCAGCTTCGGTTGGTCGGTTTGGTTGCCGCCTCTGATGGTCGGTTCGGGGGTGTTTTCGACATTTGCCCTGCGGAAACCGACCATCCCACTCCTATATAAGCATGGGCAAGCCTCCCCCCTTCAACAACAATTCATTATTCATTTTAGTTCTCACTCTTCACCATACCTCCATTCCACAAGTGTACAATAGAGAGAGTAGAGCCACTCTACCTAGCCTAGCTAGAATAGAAGTAAGGAGTGAGAGAGGAGCAAGAGTAGAGCATCTCTTCAAGAGAGCTCTCGGGAAGCTAGTCTTCCACGGGCGGAGTGCCGGACTTGTCGGCTCCCTCCTCGCTTGTACCTCTACGGCGTCTTGCTACTTGAAGTAAGACATTGTGTTTATCTTTCGGTAATACCTTTGAGTAAGTTATTCTTGCTTGTTATCTTCTTGCGGGTTCGTCGTTCGTCCCCGTGACGGAAGCTCTAGTAAGAGGACCCCTGATAGAGACGGGAGCTCCTGGCCACCGCTAGAGTTGTAGCAACTGGCATAGACGTGGTGTCTAGGCTAGGACCTACCTTCGTTTGCCTCGTAGTCCACGGTTGAGGTGGTAGGCGGCGGTGGTGGACAGCCCTATCCGTCCCTTGTAATCCCCCACGTCCGGCTACGGCGTAGAGCTACAGTGCCGGCATCACTTGGCGGACGTGTGCGATCCGGTGCCCGAAGTAAGAAGTTTAGCAACGAGTTTAGCCATCTCCTAGGGCCATTACCCTAGAAAACCTCATTACCTAAGCTATCCTACTCCATCTCTGGGAAATCTCTGGTTAGAATTAACTCACATGCCGTTCTTCGTGAAAGAAATACGATACCCGATTACTCACCGGGTGAAGTGCTATAACGGTGATTTCCGTGCGCTTGCGGATTTGGCTGCACACGCTAAGAAACGCCAACAGCATCACATCACAGATATAAAGTGTAGTAGAAGTAAAGTAGCAACATAATATAAAGGCGTGTGTCTAGCCTAACGGCGGGTGAGCGGGGGAAAAGTTGCGACAAGGTAATGGCTATCAAGCAAAACTACCATGCAACCTATCACAAGTTATTGCATAAAAGTAAAGCACTAGCAACTAATATATATGCCATGCGTAATAGGTTCTACGAGGTTGGGTGGGACGTGGCACCGCGAAGTCGTCTCCCAACTCCCGGTGTACTCCAAATCCTCCTTCTCGGGCAGCTCCTTCTCGGCTCGTCTCGAAATCGAGACATAATGGTCACGTGAGCGACCCCTATAGATTATCACAAAGAACCAAATGAAAAATGAAGAATCCAAATGCATGCAAACATAAGCCTACGACGTAGTGCTCGATTTTAGGAAAATTTGGACGTGTATTTCATATTTTTCGGAGCTCATATGAATAAGTTATGATTTTCCGAAGTTTAAATCATATTTTGAAAAAAAGAAAAGAGAGAGAGAAAATCAGGCTGACACGTGGCGCATTCTGGTTGGTCCAGAGGGCTACAGTGGATGACAGGTGGGACCGGGGGCTGTAGTCAATGACAGGTGGGTCCGATCAACGGTCAACCTTTGACCGGTCAACGGTCAACCTTTGACCGGTCAACGGTCAACTGGGACAGGGCCTAAGTGGGCCTCGAAGGGCTGGGTCAGGGCTGGACTCGGGCCGAGTTGGGCCGGGCCGGCCCTGACATGTGTCAGGCTGCGGGAGTAGCCACGTGCACGGGCAGGGCTGCTAACGGGCTTGGCCTATACAGCTTCGGCTCATGGTGCACCCGGGGCAATGGTCCAGTGGACCACAACTTGGTCTACGGTGAGCCGAGCTCACCCTTTCTTCCTCCTCTCTAGGTCCACGATGGAAAAGGTCTAGGGATCGGCTGCTGGTTTCTTTTCCCCTCCTCCTCTGCTCCTTCTCGGGCGTGGCAGGGCTACGCGACGCCGGCGAGGCTCGAGCTGCTGCGCGCTCCGGCGGTCACGCAGGGAGTCTAAGGTCGACTAGGGTTCCGGCGGCTCATGGTGTGCGCAAAGCGGTTCAAGGCAGCGGTTTAGCACGCTGGGTGGCCGGGACGGGCGATATGGCGGGGCAGCCGGCATTGCCGCGACCGCGAGATGCTCGGTGCACCGTCGGGTCCACGGCGGGTGCGCTGGTGAGTCCGGGAGCTCAGCGAGCTCGGTGGCGGTACGGGCTAGCTCCTTGGAGGCTCGGCCGAGGTCACGCTCGCTGCCGCGCGAACCGGTGGCGCCGATGGCGGTGGCGAGGCGGGCAGCCGGTGGCGAGGTTCCAGCGGGGCAATTCCCGGGCGCGGACGATCCAAGTCGAGGCACAGGTGACGCGCGGCGGCACCGCGGGTCTCTGGCGGCCTCGGTTGCGGAGCCGTCCTTGGCCTTCGACGCAATTGGCCATGGTGGCGACGGCAAGGCGACGGCGGCAAGTGGTGGCATGCGTGCAGCACGGCAGAAGCGGTTCGCGAGTGGGGTCCCGGGGGTGCGCAAGGGCTGGCTTGCGTTTCGTCGGGCGTTGCGGCGGCAAAAAGGGCGGCTGTGGAGCTTTGGCAAGGCCGGCCACGGTGGCTGCGGCACGGAGCCAAAGGCAGGTCCTTGTCCTCGATTGGGGTCGCACGTGCAAGCCATGGGGCTCGACGACGGCGACAACTGGTTGGTTACGGGTGCGACAGAGCTCGCACGGCGACACGAGTCGCGGCGGTACTCCGGCGACTTGGCAACCGCGGCGGCCAGGGTGGAACAAGGCGGTTCTGCCCCATTAGCTTGCCAGCCGGGTGCGCGGGTCCTTGACGGGGCTCGACGGACCTCCATCGCGTGACGAGGCGGCCGGTGACATCTACGGTGCGAGCGGTACGGCAGCGCTCTAGAGTGCGCTCGCGCCGGCGAGGTTAGGTGATCGGGGTTCGTCAGTGACTCGGAGCGAGGCAAGGAGATACGTGGGCTCCGGGGCACGCGGTGCTTTCACGGTGGTCTGGCGAGCACGGAAGGGCATAGGACGGTCTGCGGGGCTGCTGCCGCGGCTGCGGCACAGCGGCTTCATGTCGGCGGCGCCATGCCGGTGAGGGCGGGTGCGCGGAGACGTCCCGAGCGCCAAAACACGCCCCGTCTCTCCTCCTTTCTCCGATTGGGGTAGCTGGGAACCCGTGGGACTCAACGTTGGTGATCGAGGGGCTCGGCGGAGCTCGCACGGCGACGAAGTCGCGGCGGCACTCCGGCGACCCTGTGAGCGCGGCGACTGGGACGGGGCAAAGGTGCCCGTCCCACTGTCGGCGAGCCGGGCTCCCTACGCGTGCGCAAAGCGCGTTCTACGCGAAGGTGGACACGAAGGTGGCAACGCGAAGTTCTACCGCTAAGCGAGACGGCCGGCGTGGCGGCGTTCTTGGCCGGCGGCCATGGTGGTCGTGCGCTCGCGCGTCGGCCTTTTTTCCCGAGCCGTGGGGGCTCGAGGCGGCCGGCTTATGGCTTGTACGGTGCGGGGCGCATACTCGTCGTGCCTGCGGTGACCAAGGCATCGCCTTGCGCCTCCGGCAGGGGAGCTCACGGTGGCGCGTCTACGGCGGACGGCGGCGAGCGAGCTCACCTCGGGCTCGGGGCGGTAGGATGGCGGTGCAGTGACGAGGTGGTGCAGCGAGGAGTTGGTGCTGTGCCGTGCAGAACCGTGATGGTGGCGTAGTCGTTCAAGGTCGTCGGGTTCTCCTCCGGAGAGCTCGAATGGCGGTGGCTCGCGGTTCCGGCTCCGGCGCTCTGCTCCGGTTGCGGTTCTCCTCCCCGCTTCCTTCTCCTCCCGCTGTCCCTCTCTCGGTGTGGGCTGGTCATTACCTCAGGGCGGCGGCGTGAGGATGGGGAAACCCTAGAGGCTAGACGCTCCCCTACTTATAGGAGCGGCGCGGCCATGGCGAGGTGGCGAGGCCGTGGACGGCGGATGGAGCGCGAGAGGGCGATCGAGCGGCTGCGGATGCTCTGGGCGAGGGTTTTCCGTGGCGCGGGGCGGACGCTCTCCGTTTTGGAGCGACGCCGGTCAAAAGCAGGGTGCAGGGCGGCGTCACCATGGCAGAGTGACGCCGGCGACGTCACCGCCGAGGGCGGATCAATTTGAACCGGGAGCGGCTCGGGATGCCACGGATCGCTGCGGTGGCACGCATCGGGGCGTCCGCGTGTCGAGGAGCGAGGCGGACGGCGAGGAGCGGCTGGGAGCGCTTCGGATCCCATTCACGGGCGGGCGCCCTGCTCTGTCTCCGAGCGAGAAAGCAGAGGATAGGCTTACTGGATGGGGAAAAGAAAGGTATGACAGGTGGGGTTGCATGTCAGTGGCAGCAGGGGGAAAATAGCGTCCGCGCGGGCCACTGCTTGCGTCGAGTGGAGCGGGCCACTGCTGGGCTGCTCGGCCTGCTAGCAAGGAAAGCCGGCGAGCAAGCAGGTATGGGGTGGAAGTCGAGTGGGCTTGGGCTGCTGCAAGGCCGAGCTGGGCTGGTGGTCATGCCTAACTGGGCCGCGAGGCAGGCCGAGAAGAGCTGGCAGGCTGGGCCTCCATGCTTGGCAGGCTGGGTCGGGAGCGAGGCCGAGCAGGCCGGCTTCGGTCTTGGCAAGGCCTAGCAAGCCGGGCTGGCTTGCTGCTGTGGGCCACTTGGCCTTCTTTTTTTTCCCTGCCTTTTCTAATTCCTTTTCCATTTCCATTTTCCAATTCTAACTAATCCATGGTCCTCCTATGTGCATATGCATTAGTTGCCATAATACATATACCCTTAGCAAGTCTCTAAGGGTCACTAGGGTAGTAAGATACCATGTCCAATGGTTGGCAACACACACAAAGGTTAATTAGTTAGAAGAGTTATTTGATTTTATTTGCATCACATAAAATCAAATAAGAGCCAAATCACAACTTGGAATTAGAATGCAATGTTCACAACCTATTTAGGTTCTACTTGTGCAACTAAGTGGGCTTCCTAGCATGTCAAACACCAAACATGGGATTGTTTTAGAAAAATTTTTGTTGGTTCTGATTTTTGGTGTTTGTGATTTTTAGGGATGTTACAAAGACCATGGTGTATGCACTTCAAACAAAACTCCAACTGCCTTTGGTACTGAATAGTGCTACAATTCATCCTCTGCATGGTTATGGGTGTATTGCTTCAAAGATCAGTAAGATGAAATCTTATTTTATAACATTGATCAGACTACGAAGAGTATGAACCACAAAATGTAAACACATTTTAGTCTGCAACATGGCCAGACCTCTGATGCCTCTATTGTCAAGTATTATAATTATAATACATACATATTGCGATGGCACACATCCTTCTTTACTGTATCCCAAATGACTATAATTTTTTTTATTCAAATTTACATCAAGCTAATAGGTTTGTAAAATGAGCAAACTGCCGATTTTTTAAAATTGCACAATATGACAGAAGATAAATATCTAAATTCACATATTGATAGTAAAAGGAGATGTAAACATGGTACATGAGTTTTTCTCAATATCAGTAAACACAAATAGTCACTATGCAGCATTTAAATAACTGGAGAATGGAATACGACAGTTTGTACCTCAAATCTGCTGCCGTATCTAGGAGGGGCATTTAATCGAGTGCCTTGCTTGCATGTTCTGGTAGAGGAAGATGGAAAAGCACAGATGCAAGGAGAACGCACAAGCATGTGACTTGGAATGAATTCATGGGCTTCACCTTGGCTAGAGGTCGACGGTAGGTGAGCGAGCCGATATCAGCACAGTTGAGGAAACATAGCAGTAGAATGAGATTTAGTATATATGCTAATGAATCGAAGACCAATATGTTGCATCAGAAATATCCAAGAGCTGAACCTTATAAGCATTTGGTCGAGCATGTGGTGGGCGTCGTCCATGGCGCTGCCCACTGCATCTGGCTAGGGGCATTATCTAGCGTGTACATGGCACGGGAGGAAGCACAGACGTACCAGGAAGCTGCGTAGTGTTGGGATTGCTTGCCTTCTTTCTCGTGGCACAAACACTCACTTTCTTCCCCATGGCAGCGAAGACATGGCGTGAGGCGGCGGCTGTTGCCCCCTTTCGGACACCCGAGTATGGGCAGAGCAGAGGCGCCGTGCAGCTGAGCCGCACCGAGGCGGCGGTGGGGCCTGGAGCAGCCCCGGGAGGCCAAGCTGCCTGGGGCCGAGAGTGCCTCCGCCGCTGGGGCCCCCAGCCCCGCCGTTCGTCGGGATGGCTCTGGCCTCGTTGGAGCGGCCACGCCCGCACCAGGTGATACGTCGCAGCCGAGGAAGCGTCGTGCGTGTAGGCCGTAGTGGAGAGAGCAGTGGCCGGATCGAGGCCCGGTTCGTGTCTTGGCCGGTTCTGACTTCTGAGGGCGTAGGGTTCGGCCACGCTGAAACGCTCCATGACCGTTCGTTTGAGATGCGAGGGCCGATGAAGAAGCAGGCGACGTGGCCCAATGAGAAGCCCGAGAATGGTGCACGAATGGTATTGAGAAGATGGTCCCACATGTAAGTGGCTTTCTCCGTGAAGAATTCTATGGCTTCATAGTGCTAGTGCTAATCTATTTCTTTAATCTATGAGGGTGATTTGTCTCTATGTGTTGAAGGATAAGCGTATGCTTAGCACTACGATTAAATTTCTATGCATGGCACTATGAATCCATGATTAAATTCATCCACACTTCTATTTTGTGTACTTTTGCAAGACTAAGGCAAATACATTTGTAGGGTCAATTTTTATGGGCGCCTCTAAAGTGGCTTACAAGCCGAGTCGCCTCTTGAAATACAAACATCTCAATTTTAGAGACGGTTTTGAGCAGCCTTTAAAAATTGATTTTTAGAGGTGGTTGAGAACATGAAGGGATGTCTCTAAAAATATATAGGAGATGTATAGTAAAATTAACTTTAAACTATCATAGAAGGAAAGACGATGAAAACTCAAGTTGTAGACCTCGAAAAGTTACACAACCTTGTAGTTGGCAACTTTTTTATTCAAAAAAGCATCTATGCATGAAAAATTATGTTTGATTTTAAAATTATCGAACGACCTCGATAAAAGATGACCAAAACAAAAATTTCTAGGTCTCAAGAAATTATATAACTTTATAGTTGACAACTTTTTTATTTCAATTCATTAGGTCTCATATTCATTTCAAGATAAATGAAGATGAAATGAGGGCAATAATGACCATCTCAAATGGACACAAGTATTGCATGGGTGGAGTGGTTGGGGCTGCGCGTGGAAAATAATACTCGTGACATTATTTGGACACTGCGGCACCAAATGCAGTCTCCCGCTATTAAAAAAATCATATTGAATACATATGGAAGAGGAGAGTTGGCTAGACCAACCTCCTCCACAGTGACATTCCAACAATGACTCCACCTCCAACTCGCCGGAGCTCATCATTGTGGCCGTGGTGAGGAGCGCCAAGAGGGTTGTGGCGCGGGAGCTCCATATTGTCGGCAGCTCAAAAACAGTTGGAATGCTCCTATTGGTCGGATGCTGTTTTGAATTTTGAGCCGCCTGTAACATTCGACTGATACCATGTGGGATGTTGTTCCCCCACTCCATCAGCCGGCCTGGACGTCAGCTGATGGCCATGTACCACACGCATCGTGAATCCGACGCTTTTTCATGATCATCGCTATCGACGTTTAAGAGCAAGTATTATGATGGGCTGGGAGCGGGCGGTATGTGACATGGAGGAGAGAGAAAGCAGGAGAGAGAGTGGAGCGAGCATTTGGTGATGCGCCGGCCAAAAGCGGGCGAAGAGCACTGTGCTGCGTATTTCTTGGCCTTTCATTGGTTCATGTGGCTGCATGTTGGTATCTCAGGAGAGAGAAGAGCAGGAGAGAGAGTGTTGCATGCTATCCACGCTGGATCCATTTCGTCAGCCGCGGGCGAAATTATTGTTCTTGCTCTAACATGGTACCTAGTCACCTAGCTGCATGGGTACTTTGTTTGATCCAGGTGGTGGTTTGCGCATCTGATAGCTCAGTTGATGGCCTAGGTTCTAGGGTCTAAACAATTCTCTAACAGCCAAATACTAGAGTACTATAAACTCCAAAGATCAAGGTCACATCAGCCTGACTCAGCATTTCTTTTTTCTAAAGTGGACTAATTTGCAAGACCAATGTATTAAGCCTAATTAGTCAATGATTTGACAGTGTGGTGCTACAGTACATGTGCTAATGATGAGTTCGGTTAATTAGGCTTAATAGATTCATCTCACAAATTATTCGTTGTCTGTGCAATTGGGTCGTTTTGTAATTAGTTAATACTATTCCATCAACCCGTGCTCTCGCACGGGGTAGAATTTTCAGGAAATTTAAGTATTAAGTTACTATTTAATACATACAACTAATAAATAATTAATCATATTAAATTATATGTTTTTCTATTTGTTTATTTTGTCACATAATAGAAACAATAGATATTTGATAGTATATACATACTTCTTTTAAACTCATGAATTACTATTTTTCAAGGGACTAATCTAATGTGAATTAGTTTGAAAACATACCATTAACTAAGGTGACTATTGTTTTTAAACTAATTAAGGTGACTATTGTTGCATCATGTATCATATGAAGTCATGAGTCTAAATCTTTTTTTTTTTCAAATTTTATAACTGCTATGGGGTTTTTCCCTTATCAAGTTAATAAGTTGAAACTCATGTGCTTATTATATCTTATATTAACTCTCTTTTTCACTTTTTAAATAAGGATTTTACGTCTTCTTAAATATTGTACAATATTACAATGACATAATTCATCATGAGATAAGTGTACCATGACAGTTAAGAACGGTGATAGAGCTTGAAGTGAGATCTTGGATGGGTGTAACTCCTCAAACCAATTTTAATTCTTCAATCCTATAACGATTGCCTCTTTACTTTGAAGGATTCTTAAAGGTTCAAACGAAATGAATGAATTTTCCAGTCAATAAACTATATATGCAGTTATGCATATGCTACCAATATAGATGTGTCAAACAATTTATTTTAAAATATATAAATGTATCTAAAGTCAACCTATATAAATTATATTTCATGGTTACTAATGTGTTTACCATGACTACCAATATGTATATTATTGTTAACGAAACATTTTTTATGTGAGCAAACATTCATTTTTTATGTTATGCTTACACCCACAACACCCATAAAACACCCAGATTCCTTGGTGATGACAATCTAGATTTTCTCTATGAAACCAATTTTTTTCCTCGAACAATTTTATTATTTTTGGCTATTTTTTATCTACATAATGGCATGAGTGGATAATTTCCTAGAAAAAGGAAATAGATCCAATGGTTATATGTCACTAGACTCTTTTGATTGGATGGCTAGATGTTTCAAATTAACGTGACAATTTCTAGCATTTATCTGTTTTTCTAGAGCCGCTGGTGAAAATTAACGTGAAGACTCCATTGAAGACTCTAATTAGTAATAGTAAGATAATATTTTGTTTTAATTAGCATCTGGACATCCGATGTGACAGATACTAAACCTTAGTCTTAGGGCATTCACAATGCAGACTCTATCACAAAGTCCAAAACTATTTATTATTCTTCTATTTATTGTGTTTTGCTGATGTGGCGGTATATTTATTGAAGAGAAAGACAGAAAAACCAAGACTCCAAGTCTTATTTAGACTCTATGTCCACAATCTTCGAGGTAAATATGCCGCCACATCAGCAAAATACAATAAATAGTAGGGTTATAAATAGTCTTGGACACCGTGATAGAGTCTTGCATTGGGACTGCCCTTAGGTATGTACTGTATGTATGTCATCAATAATCATGATAAGGCAAACTTCGATAACAAATGTTATCATGTATTGGTCCGCTCATATTGTTAAGGCTATAATGAACTAGTTAAAGGGTATTTGGTCCTCCACCACCTCCATAAATTTTGTCGTATCTCCTCATATAATGCCCGGCCGGTTTCATCATATATATTTAAATGATGGTTGGTCCTCCACCACCTCCGTGAGTTTCGTCGTATCTTTTAGATAATGTCCGGTATCATGCATCCACCGAAGGCTATTGGATTCCTAACTTTGTCCGCCGCAAGAATGACAAAATTTATTGAGGCCATTAAGATAACACAAAGTGACAACGAATAGAGACTGCATGAGCAGAGAAATTTTCAAGTAATAAGTGGACGAGATTAATTTCGACGATTACTCTAAATATCTCCCAATTAAATGATTCGATCCATGTATGTAAACCAAAAGAAATGGATTACGATTTCACGTCTCACCTAGAGAAAAGTATTACAATCTTTTAATAGAAAAATAGCAATAAATTAAGCATATATGTTTCTAAAATACCCACTTCTGTTAATGTTAATATTAAAAAAAAATTAAACCAAACATACATGTCTATATAAATAAGGGCAATGGAAAAAGGCATCATCTCGGAGGATCGATGATGGAACGCAAGTTCGTATCGGGATGATCCGTGGATCCCGGTTGGGTGCTCCGAAGGCCGAGAACACCTCGTGGGCACACTATACTGACCAAGGTGTCGGAGCTCATTGATCCAGGAACAGGTACTTGGGATATCGAGTTGGTGAAAGAACTTTTCTGGGAAGAGGATGTAGTGCACATTTTGGCCATCCCAGTACATGTTGATCGGGAAGATTTTGTGGCATGGCACTATGATAAAAAGGGGGTCTTTTCAGTGAAATCGGCATATCATGTACTAGAGGATGATGGTGAGTCCAAGCGGGTAAGACAGCAAGGGGAATCATCGAAGCAACAATGTGGCCAGAGATCTTTGATGTGGAAGAAACTCTGGAAGTTACCAGGACCTCCAAAACTGAAACATATGGTCTGGCGAGTTGCACATAACAGTTTGCCTCTGAAAATGAATATAAAACGCAAGGGAATTGATCTTGATGCAGTGTGCCCGGTGTGTTGTAGATATGATGAAGATGGTGCCCACTATTTGTTGAAGTGCAAGGAGGCACGTAAATGCTGGAGAGAACTAGGTCTTGAAAATTTCAGACTGAAGCTGGCGACATTGCTCTCGGCTGAGGAACTAGTTTCTGAAATTCTGAAACTCAGGACTGATATTTGTGTTAGCATATGTGTGCTTCTCTGGAGATGGTGGGAAGTCCGAAACAAAGTCAATGCAGGGGAGTTGATGCCCACCTGCCAGGCTACGGTATGCTCGGTGCTGAATACAGTTGGGGACATTTTCAAGGAAAACTACAGTCGGCCCAGTGCACCCCAGGTACCGAAGATGCTACTCTGGTCACCACCGCCAATCGATTGCCTAAAGATTCATGTTGATGGGGGATTCAAACCGGAGACCAAACATGGTACTTGGGGCTTCATTATCAAAGATCATGAAGGGTCAGTTGTCCTGGCTGGAGCAGGAAATCTAGGGCTGGTTCACGACGCCCTGCTGTCAGAAACTATGGCTTGCAAACAAGCTCTCGAAGCCGCCGTTCACTTCGGGGTATCCAAGACCATACTTGAGACCGACTCGTGTATGCTGAAGGAGGCGATAACTTCAGTGGAAAGCGATCGGGCGATTGGAGGAGGCCTTTTCCAGGAGATTAGGGATCTAATAAATGGTAGTTTTATTTTTGTGCGAGTTGATCATGTACCAAGGACTTGTAATTCGTGTGCTCCTGAACTTGCGGCGTTGGGCGTGAGTTGGGACCCGGGTCAGTACCAATTCTGGACTGATCCCCTCCCGGAAATTGTATCGTGTGTCAGTGCTCGCGATTGGGCTGAGCATCAGTCTTTCAATACAAAGCCATAGAGTGGTTTGAAGGCTAAAAAAACCATGACATTTAATTTATAAATTATTACTTACATATTTTACTAACGTATCTAACTTGACAATATAATTGTAAGAACACCATTTTTGTAACAAATAAATATTTACACATAGAATATTTTGATAATGAAAAACCCTAGACTTGCCGGCGCGTGGCAAGGTTCCGCAGCCTCCGCGCCGCCGTTCTCCTTCTCCATCTTGCCCAAAGAGTAGCATTAGGGTATGTTTGGTTGGGTGTATAAGCCCAATCGGGCTTCCCCTGGGCCGTTTTCAGTTGTTTGGTTGCCTGGAGAGGCCTGTTGGGCTGCATAACTCAATGCAGTCGTACGCCCTTATGCTGCATGAGCTGGGAAGCTCGAATCGGCCGTTCCCGCTTATGCAGCTCAGGGCCAGCTCCGGGCGGGCGCAAGGGCGTGGGGCCGGTTGGCTAAGGCTGGCCATCGTATATAACTGGGATTGTCACTGCCCGCTAGGGTTTTGCCAGTCACTGTTCACCCGACCCACCGCTCTCCAGCTCGCTCTCTCCCCCTCTGTCGCCGCTCCTCCCTCCTCCTCCCTCGTTGGTCCGCCGGCGGCGAGCTTCGTCCGCCGGACCTCGCTGGTAAGGCATCCCCGGACGTGGGTACGGCTCCTCATTCCCTCCTCTCTTCCCCCCATTTCTTGTCGTGCTTTTGCTTGCGGATTAGATCATACTCTGTCGATTTCTTGGCTAAGCTTTGGGTAATGGTCGATGATGCCATCGGATCTGGGTGGCGCACCAGTCGTTGTCGCAGCCGGTGCTTGTTTATGGTTAGGGTTTGATTCATACTGCTGATATCGTGTCCAATTGGTAGAGTATTCCATAGTTTGATAGCAACATGTGGTCAATTCCTTCTTTTTCCTCGGATCTGGGTGGCGCACCAAGAGGTGACGCAGCCGATCCAGCATTTCTGTGGCTAATTGGTGTTCCATTGCTTGTTTAGCGTTTGATCCAGCATTTGAACAACACTTGAACTTTGATGTGTGTTTCACTTTTCACAATGCATGCACACTTGAACCAACAAAGATGAAGCATAATTTAAACTCAAGACAAATATGACTTCAACCATACCATTCATACCAAACTTAAAGCATCCGGGTACATAGATCGCCAACACATGGCATTTTGCACAAGTACTTCACCACCAAAATCGCCAACATCGGCATTAACCATCCAAACAGCAGTTCATGGCAAAGAAGACTACTACAAACCTTACCATACGCCTACATCGGTAGTTAGAAGTTCTACCGCATTACCCATCAACTACTAACAACCATCAACTACTTAGACAAGTTCAGCCATAACTACATGATCATAGACCGACAAAAGCATGACCATGGACCATCAGTTCTTCAAGCACGAGCACCATCACTTCTTCTTCCAGATGAAAGCCACCAGGAAGATGTTTATTCCAAGGAGGCAGTACACAAGATACATCAGCTTTGACTTGTCAGCAGTGGTGTGCCTAGCCCTCCTCTGGAAGCAATTGAACATCTGATCTGCAATCCTCTTGTTGCGGTCTGCTTCCTCCTTCAGATCAGCCTTCTCCTTCTCCCTCTGCTCAATGGCCTTCCATGCATCAATGAGAGCATCAACGCGGCGTGCATGGAGCGCTGCGAGCCAACGGCGTCGCTCATGGCCGCCGGGATGGAGGATCGCCGGCGACGGACCCGAGGAGGCGAGGAGTGGAGAAGGCGAGAGGGTTCGAGAGTGGGGACTCGGGGGAGGTGAATAAGAGTGGACCAGTGACCACCACTTCCGAACGACCCATCACCGCTATATAGGAGTGTGGGTGGTAACGTTACGGTTCGGAGCCGGGTGAATAGACCCGAGCGTGTGCACCCTACCAAACATGTCCAACTTGGCTTAACCGGGATGGCCAAGTGCTACCGCAGCCAACCAAACAAAATCAAACCTCGCCCAGCCCGGCTTTACCCGTGCAACCAAACAACCAGACCTTGCATACACTAATCCAGGATAACTCTATGCGGCTATCTTTATCTATGCAGCCTAGCTAGAGCAATAAACTAAACACACCCTTAGTGATCGTCCGGAGAAACATGTCGTCGTCTTTGTCCGTTAGGGCTGCCACGAGGGCGAGACCGGAGATCGAGCCCGACCCGCCCCATGGCCGTTTCCTCCCTGGCAGGTGACGCGACCGTGCCGTGAGGGGGCCGCAAGTCAACGAGAGGAACCCCCTGCCCCGCATGGCAGGGAGAGAGAGGGGAAGCGAGGGACCAGGGAGGAGGACCTAGATCTAAAACTTCAGGAAAACGAGGTGGTGGAAGAATTCTTTGGCCAGCTATGGGCGATAGATTCCCGCCGCCCCGATCCAAGTCTAGGGTTCCACCGCCCCCTCCCCCCCCCACCAGCACCTTCCCGCTCGCCCGATGCTGGGTGCGGCGTGATTTGGTGGAGAGGAAGAGTTTCTCGGTGGAGGACTGTTTCCCAGTGGTGAGATCTGATCGATTCGACAAGCTGCCGGTGAGGATGAGCCTGGTGCGTGACATCTGGGGCAGGGGGAGGGAGAAGGGGACGTTCGCAGAGGTCGTCAAGAGGGAGAAGATGGCGGAGGGGAGATGGGTTTGGCATCCAGAGGAGCTGCTGATAATTCCGAGGGTGAACCTGAACGTGCTTTAGCACTTGAACCGTAAACTTTGTTGGCTTTTGATAATGCAAAAGCGGGGAAACCCTTTTCTCTATAAGAATATGTTGATAGTACAACCTTCATCCAAGACAAGGTTGCATCTCTTAGCCAGTTATCCACTTTGCTACCATAAAAATTTAAAACTTAGCTAAGTGCCGGGGCCGGAGGCACTTGGCAAAGATTTTTTTTTAAAAAATAAAAGTTTGTCGGGTGCCAAGGCCGCCGGCACTCGGCAAAGATTTTTCAAAAACAAAACTAAAACTTTGCCGAGTGCCGTGTCAGGTGGGCACTCGGTAAAGATTTTTTTTCTAAAAAAATAAAAAGTCTTGGCCGAGTGCCGTCCGGGTTGCACTCCGCAAAGAATTTTCTTTTTTTATAAAAGCTTTGCCGAGTGTCATCTAGGGTGGCGCTTGGAAAAGGTGTCATCGCTGTCTTCGTCGCCGTGACTGCGCCTTTTGTTTGCTGAGTGCCACCTCGGCACTCGGCAAAGCCTTTGCGGATTGCCCGAAAAATGGCACTCGACAAAGGCACCTTTGCCGATATTTTTGTTCTGCGAGTGCCCTTTATCAAGTGCGACACTCGGCAAAGCCTTTGCCGAGTGCCAAAGGGGCTTTTGAATGCTCTTGTTTGGTTTTGATAATTGATGACACACCTAGTTGCTAATGGCTTTGCTAAGTGTATGTAGAAGATTAGCAACTTAGGTGATGATGGAGCTTAGAGACCATGGAGATGGACTTGGTGCATGGCCGAGCTTCGAGGAGAAAAGGAAAGGCCCATGGAGAAAAGGAAAGATCCCGATAGTACTTCATTTTCATTTTTATAAACTTGAAATTTTGATATTCCTAAGGAACCGCATTATAAATCAATAACTTTTCTTAGACACACTAAATCGATTTCTAACTAAATACATGGAAGAAACAAATAAGTATATCACGCATGGCTCAAATAGGCACATAATGCATTAGAAATGTGCAATCTTTGCTCCTACTCTCACATTGGTTTCATTTAAAGAACAATAATTGGCATACTTCCCAAATCAAAGCATATTTGACGCCCTTCTTTTTGCAAATAACTTCTGCATAAGAATTAGAACCAAATTCTTTTTGGGCAATAGGTAGAACACCATGTAAACATTCTTAGTATACATGAGTGGTGACACTTAACACACCTGGATAAAAGACTGAAACATCCTCAATTTTCCACGAAGGGAAAATCCATAGAATGAGGGATAATGTGATAGTCCAAAGAGCAACCATCGCATTATTCCAATAACAGTTGATACAACATCCATACATCGTACAAAAGAGTGCAATTAGAAGGGTTTACATTAATTAATACACCACCACATGGTGGAAACAAGTGGATCACTCAGCATCCAGAACAGCTACGACAGGCGGAAGTTATCGCGGAAGCAGTTTCATCCTCCAACTTGAGCGCAGTCACGAGACCATCTAATCCATTCGTTCTTCAGGGTTGTCGATGTAGTCAGCGTCCAAACCTGGTTCCAAAGTATCAGGACGATTTGTACTGGCCACTGGCTCCCACCCTATGCTTTGCTTTTGCTTTGTGGAAAGTGGATGCAATTGGATATAACAAGAGGCCTAATATATGGCTGTAGTTTTCCTATGCAAGTATCATCAAGTTTTAATATAGATCAACAAGTTATAACCCAACATCATCTCCACACATCTCCCATCCCATATCTCACACACCTCACATCCCAATCACACTCATCTCACCACTCCTCACTCTCAAGTCGACAGGTCCAACTCCCTCTCGGACCTGTCTCAACGGCCAACGGCCGGGGGTAACAACACCAGGGGGAAGAAGAGAAAGACTCATCTCTCTACTCAAGAGAAGTGTAGGTCGAGGGAATGGCCATACCGAGGCCGCGGTTATGCGCATAAAGTCAACTCTGCAGAGCTTGTACTCCTGTACCCACAAGATCACCATCATTGGCGCTCATGACACGCCTAGGCTGATTCCGGCTGCCTTCCAATTAGATACGATGCCACCCTACCACTCAGCTCTGGGTCGTTCCGGGGTCCACCGGTCCACTGAGTCTGTGAATCGTGGTGCCGGGCCCCCAGTGTCCACCACGTTGTCTTAGGAGGGTGTGGGCACCGACGCCCGTACCTCCCTACACTATCCGCTAACTCCAAGTAGTAGTGGCACCGCACTAACAAGTCGGTCATCCGTCCCCCGCCCATCAGGGACGAGTGGAGAGCACGAAGGGTCCCAAGGTTCCGGTCCTCAAGATACATAAGTCCTTAGATTTGGACTAGACAGGATATCTCCTCAAAGGGGTTAACCAACACCCCGTGCCTCAACGGCACCTCCTTCCCGGGGCTTCGCTCCACAAAGGCTCTCTACCCCGGGAACTCCTCGGGTCACATGTACCCGCCACAGGCACTCAAGTAGGGATGCCCAGATCGCACCCCTTGGCTAGACTTGCCTCAGCTCGTCGTCATAAAATCTTGTCCAATCGACTCAACCCTCACCACACACCCAAGACACGCAAAGCACACTCCCCGGGAGTCAAGTCCGGCACCTCGTGCCTCAACCATAAACCATCTCCCACCACGCATCTGTTGGCGGTGCTTAAGTCATTTCTAACCCCGCCAACTTTAGTCTAGGCAAACACTAAAATTCACCTAGAATAGGCCTCTACTCTAACTATTTCCACGGTATGGTGCGAGATCCTTTGTTTTGCGGGACACACTTGATTTACACCTAAAATGGACCAAGACATGAAGAAATATACATGGATAAAAACACCTTTTATTTTGGTCCAAGCAAAACAAGAGAAAAAGAAGGGAAATCCAACTTCGAGGCCAGCCCAACCAGAATAACCAGCATGGGCCGACCCGGGGGCCCAACAAGGAGGCAACCGACCAAAGCCGAAGGCCGGCGGGGCCCGGCCCAGCGCGAGCGCTTCGGCGCGCGCGCTGCTCCGAGCGCGGCCGGGCCCGGCTTCGGTTGGTCGGTTTGGTTGCCGCCTCGATGGTCGGTTCGGGGGTGTTTTCGACATTTGCCCCTGCGGAAACCGACCATCCCACTCCTATATAAGCATGGGCAAGCCTCCCCTTCAACAACAATTCATTATTCATTTTAGTTCTCACTCTTCACCATACCTCCATTCCACAAGTGTACAATAGAGAGAGTAGAGCCACTCTACCTAGCCTAGCTAGAATAGAAGCAAGGAGTGAGAGAGGAGCAAGAGTAGAGCATCTCTTCAAGAGAGCTCTCGGGAAGCTAGTCTTCCACGGGGCGGAGTGCCGGACTTGTCGGCTCCCTCCTCGCTTGTACCTCTACGGCGTCTTGCTACTTGAAGTAAGACATCGTGTTTATCTTTCGGTAATACCTTTGAGTAAGTTATTCTTGCTTGTTATCTTCTTGCGGGTTCGTCGTTCGTCCCCGTGACGGAAGCTCTAGCAAGGGGACCCCGATAGAGACGGGAGCTCGGCCACCGCTAGAGTTGTAGCAACCGGCATAGACGTGGTGTCAAGGCTAGGGCCTACCTTCGTTTGCCTCGTAGTCCACGGTTGAGGTGGCGGGCGGCGGGTGGTGACAGCCCTGTCCGTCCCTTGTAATCCCCACGTCCGGCTACGGCGTAGAGCTACAGCCGGCATCACTTGGCGGACCGGTGCGATCCGGTGCACGAAATAAGAAGTTTAGCAACGAGTTTAGCCATCTCCTAGGGCCATTACCCTAGAAAACCTCATTACCTAAGCTATCCTACTCCATCTCTCGGGAAATCTCTCGGTTAGAATTAACTCACAAGCCGTTCTTCGTGAAAGAAATACGATACCCGATTACTCACCGGGTGAAGTGCTATAACGGTGATTTCCGTGCGCTTGCGGATTTGGTCGCACACGCTAAGAAACGCCAACAAGCATTTCGGCGCCGTTGCCGGGAACGGTTGTCGCAGTTAGCTCGAACCTAGATTGCCCGTGTACCTTGACCTACCTTTGCTCCACTTCTTTTGTTTTATTTTAGAAAACAAAAATATTTATGGAGCAACCAACCATTTACAACCTATCCGCTCCGAAGGGCGAGCTCATTCAAACACCCCAATCCTCGAAGCCTATCACAGCTTCCGAGTATGAGCTCCGCCCTGGCTTTATAGCCATGGTTCGGGACCAAGCCTTCTCAGGCTTGGAATATGAAAACCCATATGATCACCTACGGGAGTTTGAGCAACTCGTGCATGCGACCATTGCGGGCATGTCATAAGATACATTGCGGTGGAAATTGTTTCCCTTTTCCCTCCATGAAAAGGCGAAGCAATGGTACACCCAAAACGTAGGGAAAGTAAACGGAGATTGGGAAGAATTGTGTAAGCATTTTTGCTTCACATTCTACCCCATTTCTCGTGTCGCTTCTCTATGACGGGGAGGTGCTCGGCTTCCAACAAAAAGAGAACGAAACCATAGGTGCAGCACGGGAACGCTTTTTGATCCTAACACGATCGAGGCCCCGGCACTGTCTATTCCCGACCATGTGCTCTTACAACACTTTTGGTTAGGATTAGACAGAAATTCTGCCCTATTACTCGATGTAGCTGCGGAGGGTCGTTCCAAAGACAAAACCACCAAAGAGGGGCAAGCTCTCTTGGATCGCATACAAGAGAATGCTCCTCCCTTAGAACCCATCCGTGTAGAACCCGAGCCAATAAAAGAGGATGTCTCTTCGGCATCGGCCGAACCTTCCCAATCCATAGAGAGACCCTCTCCCGAACCGAGAACCCAAGACGAAGAACCCATGGATCTTCCCGGCTTTCGAGGATGAGCTTTTCGAAAGTTTAGGAAATACCTCGAAATATGAGTGTCGCGCAAAGCCACCAATTCTCGTTGCTCCTAGCGAACCCCTCGATGAATTTTTCCTCAAGGAGTCCGTTAGAGAATTAACTTCGTTATGAGCTCGGAATGGTTGGCGAGAAGGTGAGCTCGCGTCGAAATAATTCAGATTCATGCTCCATCTTCTACCCGCCGCCGCAAAATCCGGCGGAAATGGGTGGATGTTTTGTACAATCCTACCGTTGGAGCGAATATAATGTCCTACTCCTATGCACTTACATGTCTAGGAGTAACATCATTTACCCCAACAACACGGTCCTTAAGAACACCAGATTTCGTTCAAGAAGGACTAGGGATTGTACATAATGTGACACTCCACCATGGAGATGTCGAAATGGCCCTGGACTTCATTGTCTTTAACATCCAGGAATTCGACATACTTATCGGGCCATCCCCTGGAAACACTCTTTGACAATCCGTCAAAAACAGGGGAAATTAACGTGAAACTAGGGCGAGAAACATTCCCGATTCAAGTCACTTGAGCCAGGAACTCAGTGACCGAACCTCCCCCTAGTATGCCCTTAGAGGTTCTAGCGGTTGACATGTTCGAGTCACCCGAATCGTCTTTAGATAAAGATGCCGAATTCTTTATAGAAGAGAAAGACGAGTTCGGGGAGACAGTTGACCTCCCTATAGGGAGAAACCGCCTAGACCTCCGGTTGAGCTTAAGCCCCTACCCAAAGGCTTACGTTATGTTTTCTGAACGGCGACACCCAAACTCCTGTCATCATAAGTGACCAACTTAGCGATGAGGAGTCAACCAAACTCATAGTTTGTCCTAGAAAAACATAAGTCAGTCTTCGGATATTGCCTAGACGATCTTAAGGGGATAAGTCCAACGCTCTGTGCCCATCGCATTCCCATAGAGCCATCTAGCATACCTTCACGGGAACCTCAGCGTAGACTGAACAATGCGATGCGGGAAGTCGTGAAAAAGGAAGTCCTGAAACTTTTTCACGCCGGGATAATCTATCCCGTACCACACAGTGATTGGGTTAGCCCAGTCCAAGTGGTTCCCAAAAAGGGAGGAATGACAGTCATTGAGAACGCTAAAAATGAACTCATACCTCAACGAACTATCACCGGATGGCGAATGTGCATTGATTACCGAAAACTTAACAAGGCAACAAAGAAGGATCACTTTCCGCTCCCCTTCATTGATGAAATGTTGGAACGGTTAGCGAAACACTCCTTCTTTTGTTTCCTTGATGGGTATTCGAGGATATCATCGATTCCCATCCATCCGGATGATCAAAGCAAAACGACCTTCACATGCCCCTACGGAACGTACGCATACCGTAGGATGTCGTTCGGGTTGTGTAATGCACCCGCGTCATTTCAACGGTGCATGATGTCTATCTTTTCGGACATGATCGAAGAAATCATGGAAGTTTTCATGGACGATTTCACCGTCTATGGAAAAAACTTTTGATCATTGTCTCGAACAACTTAGACGGGGTCTTGCAAAGGTGTCGGGACAAAGATTTGGTACTTAATTGGGAAAAGTGCCATTTCATGGTCCGAGAGGGCATTGTCCGGGGCACTTAGTGTCCGAGAGGAGAATCGAGGTAGATAAGGCTAAGATAGAGGTTATCGAGCAACTACCTCCCCGGTAAACGTAAAGGGAATCCGTAGCTTCTTAGGTCATGCGGGGTTCTATAGAAGATTCATCAAGGATTTTTCACAAATCTCTAGACCCCTCACGAACCTATTAGCTAAAGATGCTCCTTTTGAGTTTACCGATGAGTGCTTGAAAGCATTTAACACTCTCAAGCAAGCACTCATCTCTGCACCTATCATCCAACCTCCCGATTGGTCTCTACCTTTTGAGATCATGTGTGATGCAAGCGATTATGCTGTTGGTGCGGTCTTAGGCCAAACCAAAGATATAAAGCATCACGCGATAGCTTATGCCAGCAAGACTCTGACAGGAGCTCAGCTCAATTATGCCACAACAGAAAAAGAGCTTCTTGCTGTAGTATTCGCTATCGACAAGTTTCGGTCCTACTTAGTGGGCGCGAAAGTGATCATTTACACGGATCACGCTGCCTTGAAATTCTTGCTCACTAAGAAAGACGCGAAACCACGCTTGATCCGCTGGATTCTTTTGCTCCAAGAGTTCGATCTAGAAATAAAAGATAAGAAAGGAGTAGAGAATACCGTAGCGAGATCATTTGTCGCGTTTGCAAGTCACTAACATGCGGGATCTGCCCATCAATGACTTCCTTCGCGACGACATGCTATTGGCGATAACGAACTCCAACCCCGGTATGCAAACATTGTGAATTACATGGTTGCGGGTCATGTACCACCGGCGAAAGCGGAAAAAGTTTGGAGGTTGAGAGCCGTCGTCATCCGTGGGATGACCCGTACCTATATCGAGTGTGCTCAGACGGCATACTAAGAAGATGTGTGCCGACAGCAGAAGGGATGCAGATCATTGAAAGCTGTCACTCGGCACCATACGGAGGCCACTATGGAGTATTCCGCACTCAAGCAAAAATCTGGCAGTGCGGATTCTTCTGGCCGACGATGTATGCTGACACCAAAGAATTCATTCGGAGGTGTCGGAAGTGCCAGTTCCAAGGTGGCATCACAGCTCGCAATGCAATGCCCCTCCACTTCAACCTTCAAATAGAAATATTTGATGTGTGGGGCATTAATTTCATGGGGCCCTTCCGGAAGTCCCAAGGCGGCGAGTACATTCTTGTTTGTCGACTACGTCTCCAAATGGGTGGAGGCCATGCCATGCCGAGCGGCGACGCAAAGCATGCTCGAAGGATGTTCCACGAAATAATCTTCCCCGCTTTGGTACACCACGCATGGTGATCGGCGATGGAGGATCACATTTCGTTGATCGAACCTTCGAGCATTCCCGAGAGAGGGGGCCAAACACAACATCGCCACACCTTACCACCCACAAACCGGTGGCCAAGCCGAGACCTCGAACAAGCGAGATCAAGAACATCCTACGAAGACCGTCGATGACATGGGGAAAGGATGGAAAAGTAAGCTTCCTGATGCACTCTGGGCATACAGGACTGCTTACAAAACTCCCATTGGCATGTCACCGTTCCAACTCGTGTATGGGAAGAGCTGCCATTTGCCAGTAGAACTCGAACATCGAGCCTACTGGGCAATTAAGAGCTGGAACAAGGACCTCAAGCTAGCCGGAAGAAACCGCCAAAGGCAAATCTCCGAGCTTGAGGAATGGAGAGAGAAGGCATACCACAGTGCCAAGCTCTACAAAGAGCGAACAAAGAGGTGGCACGATAACCGGATAAAGCCCAAGGAGTTTCGGCAAGGCGACAAGGTCCTACTATTCAACTCCAAGGTAAAATTGTTCGGTGAAGGAAAGCTTAGAAGCAAGTGGAAGGGGCCATATACCATCGTCGACACATCGTTTCATGGCGCAATCACGATCCAGGACGACAATGGTAACATCTCAAAGGTAAATGGCCACCGCTTAAAACCTTTCCTTGAGCCTTCTTATCGTGCAAGGTTAGATCAAGAAATTGATAGAATAGATTTAGTCATGCCGAGATAATTCCTTGATTTAGTAGGCATGACTTTCATTTATTCTATCTTTCTTGTGTCTTTACAAAAAAATGTGTTTATATATTCTTATGTTTATGTTTTGTGTGGGAACCCTCTAGTTTCTCTCTAAAATTTTTCTAGGATTTTTTCCACACAAAAATAATTTTATGTCCAAAATATCCAAAATCCTCTAGATTTTCATTCACAATCGAATTTTCGCGCCGTAGAATCAAAATCACCAACAAATTCGAGAATCAAACAAAGCATCGGCCGAGATGGAAGAAAACCGGGCCGAGCGGCGCCAGATCGCGCGCTCGCGCCTCGCGTGCGCTTGGCCTTTGACCGGGCGCCCTACGGTGCCCCGACGGCGCCCGCTGTGCTGTGATGATGCTGATGATCATGGTGATTCTGATCCTGATGCGCAAGAGATGCGGGGATGGCTCATTCTCTCCTATAAATACCACCCTCCTCCTCTCATTCTCTTCACACCAAGACAAACCTTGTCTTCTACCTCACTCTCCCTCTCCACACCAGCAAGGGTGCCAATGGCGAGCCATATTCTAGCCCTCTACAACTCCGCTCGCACTCCCAATAGCGAGGCTCCCTCCTTCACCCAAGAGGATCTAGAGAGAGAGGCCATGGCTGTCGAGCCTATAGCCACACTAGCACCATGGAGTGGCGGGTCCAGCCATGGGGACAGCATGAGGTCGACAGCAAGATCAAGACCTCCGCCCGGTGCCAAGGTGAAGGCCGCACCGACAAGAAGGCCGACCACGGGGGCAATCCGCCTCAAGTCCAACCTCTCCAAGATGGGAGCACCAAGCAAGCCTTCATCAGCACCACTCTCCAATGGCACTTCATCCTACCATACGGCTGCAAGCAGCCCTTCAAAAATCGCTGTAGGAGTAGACCTGCCTAACGGCGGCCGTGGAAAAGGGGTTATACCAAACCCCACAAAAAGGACCGCACCTAGGCCAGTAGGAGCTTCCTCGGGTTCCTCTCCACGAGTCCCTAGGAATCTTGGAAGAGCCCCTGCTGAGGACAAAAGTGGCAAACCTCAACCGAGAGTTCCCACTTTAGCTTTCCTCAATAGTCGCCTAAACGGGCTCTACGACATTGCGGCTGAAATGCAATCTGAGATAGGGACCAGGGACCTCAGGCACCTTGACTTAGTCAAGGAAGTGAGGGACTTGCGCCATAGTTTCTCCGCTAAGCTCGACAGGGTAGCTCGCGCACTCCAGAACAAATATGCACGCAACCCACCGCAGTAGAGTTCCCGCATTAAACTAGGCACACACACGCTCTTTCCCTTTTAATCATTTCCCTTTTCAAATTTTAATTCCCTAAGTGTGCCTCTTGTATCAAATTCGATTATCAATGAAATTTTTATTATATATATTTTGTGTCTTGTCTCCACTTGTTTTTGTGTGTATTTTAAGAAAAAGACAGTACAAAAACAAGTGTGGGGAGGCACCTCGCTCCTTGACGCGCAAAGATTTTCGACACGGCAAAAACAAAGTTTGCGCGTCCTCTCACTCCCCGCTAATTCTCTTTATTGCTGAAAATAAAATAAATAAAACTAAAAATGTTGAAAACTCCATCTCCTATTTTCACCAATCGAGAACGAGTTGCATACTTTTTATTCCTTGCTATCTTGATTGTGTGAACAACTGTGCAATAGGGACCCCATATTTTATCTAAGTTATTGGCGAGGTGAGATATAGTAGAATGATATGATACTTACCAACTCGTGCAATGGACTTGGGTATTTTTATGCAAAAATTCAAAAACTTTTTAGCAAACGTTCCTCATGTGATAAGTGTTATGTCCTACCAGAGCCAAATATCGACGCTTACACTTACAAAAACCTGTAGTCACTTTTAGCAATGTCAAGACTTGAGATTCTTGCTAGAGATGGCCTTATCCCCAAGATCATTGCATTTCACCCAACAAATAAATATGCCGACTCTCACACTGAGAGCCGCGCACCGCATTCACCCGCCAAAATAAATTTTGCCGACTCTCACAGTGAAAGTCGCGCACTCATCCACCATTCCACCAAACGCTCAAATTCTTACACCGAGAATTGAGCACATATTTTCCACATTTTCTCCCTCTTCCACCAAAATTCTCCTGTCAACAAGTCATGCATCTCTCTCTCTCCATCATTCATTCAAGAAAGGTATGGACTGTTATTAGAAAATCCTACAAAGAGAAGCATGGTTCATGAATAAGGAAGAGTTCTTTTTCTCCAAGGTCTTGAGATAAAAAAAAAGAGAGAGCAGCGAGAAAAAAAAAAAAAAAGAAAAAGAAAGGGAGATAAAGCAAGTTTTAGAGTTGTTCTTCAAGTCCATACCTTCTTGCATCTTCTTTTCAATAAGAGACAAAGCATGATCAGGAGTCCACAAATATTTTCTACACTTGCACTTGCACTTGCATCATCTAGGGATGTGGCCTTCTCTTCATGACATCCAGCTGGCTTGACATTGAAACTCTGTTTATCATCCATACCCAAAACTCCACATTTCAGCCTATAGTGGTAGGATGATCAAGAACACCTGGATAGGACTAGCCACCTGAAAAAAGAGCGACTTGGGAGTATCACATGAGGATCCAAGGCTAACTTTTGTAAAAATCCTAAAAAAAAAACCCCGAGTCTCAAAGCATGGGTAGTGTGAGTTGACTTGATTTCAAGCTATTCCTCCTTCAATAGCAGTAAGATAACTTGGTAGCCACCATGAATGTTCACAAATGCAGGAAAAGCTCGGAATAATCTGTATGCAGGTCAACTCTTGGGAGAATTCAACCACCTAGTTCTTCATCCTTTACTCGAGGACGAGCAAAGAGCTAAGTGTGGGGGAGTTGTTGGCGGTGCTTAACTCATTTCTAACCCCGCCAACTTTAGTCTAGGCAAACACTAAAATTCACCTAGAATAGGCCTCTACTCTAACTATTTCCACAGTATGGTGCAGATCCTTTGTTTTGCAGGACACACTTGATTTACACCTAAAATGGACCAAGACATGAAGAAATATACATGGGTAAAAACACCTTTTATTTTGGTCCAAGCAAAACAAGAGAAAAAGAAGGGAAATCCAACTTCGAGGCCGGCCCAACCGAGAATAACCGGCATGGGCCGACCGGGGGCCCAACAAGGAGGCAACCGACCAAGGCCGAAGGCCGGCGGGGCCCGGCCCAGTCTCGAGCGCGCTCGAGGCGCGCGCGCGCCCGTCGAGCGCGGCCGGGCCCGGCCCGGTTGGTCGGTTTGGTTGCCGCCTCGATGGTCGGTTCGGGGTGTTTTCGACATTTGCCCTGCGGAAACCGACCATCCCACTCCTATATAAGCATGGGCAAGCCTCCCCTTCAACAACAATTCATTATTCATTTTAGTTCTCACTCTTCACAATACCTCCATTCCACAAGTGTACAATAGAGAGAGTAGAGCCACTCTACCTAGCCTAGCTAGAATAGAAGTAAGGAGTGAGAGAGGAGCAAGAGTAGAGCATCTCTTCAAGAGAGCTCTCGGGAAGCTAGTCTTCCACGGGGCGGAGTGCGGACTTGTCGGCTCCCTCCTCGCTTGTACCTCTACGGCGTCTTGCTACTTGAAGTAAGACATCGTGTTTATCTTTCGGTAATACCTTTGAGTAAGTTATTCTTGCTTGTTATCTTCTTGCGGGTTCGTCGTTCGTCCCGTGACGGAAGCTCTAGTAAGAGGACCCCCGATAGAGACGGGAGCTCCGGCCACCGCTAGAGTTGTAGCAACCGGCATAGACGTGGTGTCTAGGCTAGGACCTACCTTCGTTTGCCTCGTAGTCCACGGTTGAGGTGGTAGGCGGTGGTGGTGGCGGCCCTATCCGTCCCTTGTAATCCCCACGTCCGGCTACGGCGTAGAGCTACTGAGCCGGCATCACTTGGCGGACCCGGGTGCGATCCGGTGCCCGAAGTAAGAAGTTTAGCAACGAGTTTAGCCATCTCCTAGGGCCATTACCCTAGAAAACCTCATTACCTAAGCTATCCTACTCCATCTCTGGGAAATCTCTGGTTAGAATTAACTCACATGCCGTTCTTCGTGAAAGAAATACGATACCCGATTACTCACCGGGTGAAGTGCTATAACGGTGATTTCCGTGCGCTTGCGGATTTGGCTACACACGCTAAGAAACGCCAACAGCATCACATCACAGATATAAAGTGTAGTAGAAGTAAAGTAGCAACATAATATAAAGGCGTGTGTCTAGCCTAACAGCGGGTGAGCAGGGGAAAAGTTGCGACAAGGTAATGGCTATCAAGCAAAACTACCATGCAACCTATCACAAGTTATTGCATAAAAGTAAAGCACTAGCAACTAATATATATGCCATGCGTAATAGGTTCTACGAGGTTGGGTGGGACGTGGCACCTGCGAAGTCGTCTCCCAACTCCCGGGTGTACTCCAAATCCTCCTTCTCGGGCAGCTCCTTCTCAGCGTCTGAAATCGAGACATAATGGTCACGTGAGCGACCCCTATAGATTATCACAAAGAACCAAATGAAAAATGAAGAATCCAAATGCATGCAAACATAAGCCTACGACGTAGTGCTCGATTTTAGGAAAATTTGGACGTGTATTTCATATTTTTCGGAGCTCATATGAATAAGTTATGATTTTCCGAAGTTTAAATCATATTTTGAAAAAAAGAAAAGAGAGAGAGAAAATCGGGCGACACGTGGCGCATTCGGTTGGTCCAGAGGGCTACAGTGGATGACAGGTGGGACCGGGGGCTGTAGTCAATGACAGGTGGGTCCGATCAACGGTCAACCTTTGACCGGTCAACGGTCAACCTTTGACCGGTCAACGGTCAACTGGGACAGGGCCTAAGTGGGCCTCGAAGGGCTGGGTCAGGGCTGGACTCGGGCCGAGTTGGGCCGGGCCGGCCCTGACATGTGTCAGGCTGCGGGAGTAGCCACGTGCACGGGCGGGGCGCTAACGGGCTTGGCCTATACGGCTTCGGCTCATGGTGCACCCGGGGCAATGGTCCAGTGGACCACAACTTGGTCTACGGTGAGCCGAGCTCACCCTTTCTTCCTCCTCTCTACGTCCACGATGGAAAAGGTCTAGGGATCGGCTGCTGGTTTCTTTTCCCCTCCTCCCTCCGCTCCTTCTCGGGGCGTCGCGGGGCTACGCGACGCCGGCGAGGCTCGGCCGCTGCGCGCTCCGGTGGTCACGCAGGGAGCCTAGGGCCGTCTAGGGTTCCGGCGGCTCACGGTGTGCGCAAAGCGGTTCAAGGCAGCGGTTTAGCACGCTGGGTGGCCGGGACGGGCGATATGGCGGGGCAGCCGGCATTGCCGCGACCGCGAGATGCTCGGTGCACCGTCGGGTCCACGGCGGGTGCGCTGGTGAGTCCGGGAGCTCAGGCGAGCTCGGTGGCGGTACGGGCTAGCTCCTTGGAGGCTCGGCCGAGGTCACACTCGGCTGCGGCGAACTGGTGGCGCCGATGGCTGGTGGCGAGGCGGGCAGGCCGGTGGCGAGGTTCCAGCGGGGCAATTCCCGGGCGCGGACGATCCAAGTCGAGGCACAGGTGACGCGCGGCGGCACCGCGGGTCTCTGGCGGCCTCGGTTGCGGAGCCGTCCTTGGCCTTCGACGCAATTGGCCATGGTGGCGACGGCGGCAAGTGGTGGCATGCGTGCAGCACGGCAGAAGCGGTTCGCGAGTGGGGTCCCGGGGGTGCGCAAGGGCTGGCTTGCGTTTCGTCGGGCGTTGCGGCGGCAAAAAGGGCGGCTGTGGAGCTTTGGCAAGGCCGGCCACGGTGGCTGCGGCACGATGCCGACGGCGGGCGGCGGCGTGGCTACCGTAGCTGCAACCGGAGCCAAAGGCAGGTCCTTGTCCTCGATTGGGGTCGCACGGGCAAGCCATGGGGCTCGACGGCGGCGACAACTGGTTGGTTACGGGTGCGACAGAGCTCGCACGGCGACACGAGTCGCGGCGGTACTCCGGCGACTTGGCAACCGCGGCGGCCAGGGTGGAACAAGGCGGTTCTGCCCCATTAGCTTGCCCGGCCGGGTGCGCGGGTCCTTGACGGGGCTCGACGGACCTCCATCGCGTGACGAGGCGGCCGGTGACGTCTACGGTGCGAGCGGTACGGCAGCGCTCTAGAGTGCGCTCGCGCCGGCGAGGTTAGGTGATCGGGGTTCGTCGGTGACTCGGAGCGAGGCAAGGAGATACGTGGGCTCGGGGCACGCGGTGCTCACGGTGGTCCGGCGAGCACGGAAGGGCATAGGACGGTGCGGGGGCTGCTGCCGCGGCTGCGGCACGCGGCCTCATGTCGGCGGCGCCATGCCGGTGAGGGCGGGTGCGCGGAGACGTCCGAGCGCCAAAACACGCCCCGTCTCTCCTCCTTTCTCCGATTGGGGTAGCGGGAACCCGTGGGACTCAACGTTGGTGATCGAGGGCTCGGCGGAGCTCGCACACGGCGACGAAGTCGCGGCGGCACTCCGGCGACCCCGTGAGCGCGGCGGCGGGACGGGGCAAAGGTGCCCGTCCCACCGTCGGCGAGCCGGGCTCCTACGCGTGCGCAAGCGCGTTCTACGCGAAGGTGGACACGAAGGTGGCAACGCGAAGTTCTACCGCTAAGCGAGACGGCCGGCGTGGCGGCGTTCTTGGCCGGCGGCCATGGTGGTCGTGCGCTCGCGTGTCGGCCTTTTTTCCCGAGCCGTGGGGGCTCGAGGCGGCCGGCTTATGGCTTGTACGGTGCGGGGCGCATACTCGTCGTGCCTGCGGTGACCAAGGCATCGCCTTGCGCCTCCGGCAGGGGAGCTCACGGTGGCGCGTCTACGGCGGACGGCGGCGAGCGGGCTCACCTCGGGCTCGGGGCGGTAGGATGGCGGTGCAGTGACGAGGTGGTGCAGCGAGGAGTTGGTGCTGTGCCGTGCAGAACCGTGATGGTGGCGTAGTCGTTCAAGGTCGTCGGGTTCTCCTCCGCGAGCTCGAATGGCGGTGGCTCGCGGTTCCGGCTCCGCGCGCTCGCTCCGGTTGCGGTTCTCCTCCCCGCTTCCTTCTCCTCCCGCTGTCCCTCTCTCGGTGTGGGCTGGTCATTACCTCGGGCGGCGGCGTGAGGATGGGGAAACCCTAGAGGCTAGACGCTCCCCTACTTATAGGAGCGGCGCGGCCATGGCGAGGTGGCGAGGCCGTGGACGGCGGATGGAGCGCGAGAGGGCGATCGAGCGGCTGCGGATGCTCTGGGCGAGGGTTTTCCGTGGCGCGGGGCGGACGCTCTCCGTTTTGGAGCGACGCCGGTCAAAAGCAGGGTGCAGGGCGGCGTCACCATGGCAGAGTGACGCCGGCGACGTCACCGCCAGAGGGCGGATCAATTTGAACCGGGGAGCGGCTCGGGATGCCACGGATCGCTGCGGTGGCACGCATCCGGGGCGTCCGCGTGTCAGGGGAGCGAGGCGGACGGCGAGGAGCGGCTGGGAGCGCTTCGGATCCCATTCACGGGCGGGCGCCCTGCTCTGTCTCCGAGCGAGAAAGCAGAGGATAGGCTTACTGGATGGGGAAAAGAAAGGTATGACAGGTGGGGTTGCATGTCAGTGGCAGCAGGGGGAAAATAGCGTCCGCGCGGCCCGTCTTGGCGGCTTGCGTCGAGTGGAGCGGGCCACTGCTGGGCTGCTCGGCCTGCTAGCAAGGAAAGCCGGCGAGCAAGCAGGTATGGGGAGGAAGTCGAGTGGGCTTGGGCTGCTGCAAGGCCGAGCTGGGCTGGTGGTCATGCCTAAATGGGCCGCGAGCGAGGCCGAGAAGAGCTGGCAGGCTGGGCCTCCATGCTTGGCAGGCTGGGTCGGGAGCGAGGCCGAGCAGGCCGGCTTCGGTCTTGGCAAGGCCTAGCAAGCCGGGCTGGCTTGCTGCTGTGGGCCACTTGGCCTTCTTTTTTTTCCCTGCCTTTTCTAATTCCTTTTCCATTTCCATTTTCCAATTCTAACTAATCCATGGTCCTCCTATGTGCATATGCATTAGTTGCCATAATACATATACCCTTAGCAAGTCTCTAAGGGTCACTAGGGTAGTAAGATACCATGTCCAATGGTTGGCAACACACACAAAGGTTAATTAGTTAGAAGAGTTATTTGATTTTATTTGCATCACATAAAATCAAATAAGAGCCAAATCACAACTTGGAATTAGAATGCAATGTTCACAACCTATTTAGGTTCTACTTGTGCAACTAAGTGGGCTTCCTAGCATGTCAAACACCAAACATGGGATTGTTTTAGAAAAATTTTTGTTGGTTCTGATTTTTGGTGTTTGTGATTTTTAGGGATGTTACAAAGACCATGGTGTATGCACTTCAAACAAAACTCCAACTGCCTTTGGTACTGAATAGTGCTACAATTCATCCTCTGCATGGTTATGGGTGTATTGCTTCAAAGATCAGTAAGATGAAATCTTATTTTATAACATTGATCAGACTACGAAGAGTATGAACCACAAAATGTAAACACATTTTAGTCTGCAACATGGCCAGACCTCTGATGCCTCTATTGTCAAGTATTATAATTATAATACATACATATTGCGATGGCACACATCCTTCTTTACTGTATCCCAAATGACTATAATTTTTTTTATTCAAATTTACATCAAGCTAATAGGTTTGTAAAATGAGCAAACTGCCGATTTTTTAAAATTGCACAATATGACAGAAGATAAATATCTAAATTCACATATTGATAGTAAAAGGAGATGTAAACATGGTACATGAGGTTTTCTCAATATCAGTAAACACAAATAGTCACTATGCAACATTTAAACAACTGGAGAATGGAATACGACAGTTTGTACCTCAAATCTGCTGCCGTATCTAGGAGGGGCCATTTAATCGAGTGCCTTGTTTGCATGTTCTGGTAGAGGAAGATGGAAAAGCACAGATGCAAGGAGAACGCACAAGCATGTGACTTGGAATGAATTCATGGGCTTCACCTTGGCTAGAGGTCGACGGTAGGCGAGCGAGCCGAGATCAGGCCGACGGCAAGATAGCCGAATCCGGCAGCACAGTTGAGGAAACATAGCAGTAGAATGAAATTTAGTATATATGCTAATGAATCGAAGACCAATATGTTCCATCAGAAATATCCAAGAGCTGAACCTTATAAGCATTTGGTCGAGCATGTGGTGGGCGTCGTCCATGGCGCTGCCCACTGCATCTGGCTATGGGCATTATCTAGCGTGTACATGGCATGGGAGGAAGCACAGACGTACCAGGAAGCTGCGTAGTGTTGGGATTGCTTGCCTTCTTTCTCGTGGCACAAACGCTCACTTTCTTCCCCATGGCAGCAAAGACATGGTGTGAGGCGGCGGCTGTTGCCCCCTTTCGGACACCCGAGTATGGGCGGAGAGCGAGGGGGGGGGGGGCGCCGCGCAGCGAGCCGCACCGAGGCGGCGGTGGGGCCTGGAGCAGCCCCGGGAGGCCGAGCTGCCTGGGGCCGAGAGTGCCTCCGCCGCTGGGGCCCCCCAGCCCCGCCGTTCGTCGGGATGGCTCTGGCCTCGTTGGAGCGGCCACGCCCGCACCAGGTGATACGTCGCGGCCGAGGAAGCGTCCGTCGTGCGTGGAGGCCGTAGTGGAGAGAGCAGTGCCCGGTTCGTGTCTTGGTCGGTTGTGACTTCTGAGGGCGTAGGGTTCGGCCACGCTGAAACGCTCCATGACCGTTCGTTTGAGATCCGAGGGCCGATGAAGAAGCAGGCGACGTGGCCCAATGAGAAGCCCGAGAATGGTGCACGGATCGTATTGAGAAGATGGTCCCACATGTAAGTGGCTTTCTCCGTGAAGAATTCTATGGCTTCATAGTGCTAGTGCTAATCTATTTCTTTAATCTATGAGGGTGATTTGTCTCTATGTGTTGAAGGATAAGCGTATGCTTAGCACTACGATTAAATTTCTATGCATGGCACTATGAATCCATGATTAAATTCATCCACATTTCTATTTTGTGTACTTTTGCAAGACTAAGGCAAATACATTTGTAGGGTCAATTTTTATGGGCGCCTCTAAAGTGGCTTACAAGCCGAGTCGCCTCTTGAAATACAAACATCTCAATTTTAGAGACGGTTTTGAGCAGCCTTTAAAAATTGATTTTTAGAGGTGGTTGAGAACATGAAGGGATGTCTCTAAAAATATATAGGAGATGTATAGTAAAATTAACTTTAAACTATCATAGAAGGAAAGACGATGAAAACTCAAGTTGTAGACCTCGAAAAGTTACACAACCTTGTAGTTGGCAACTTTTTTATTCAAAAAAGCATCTATGCATGAAAAATTATGTTTGATTTTAAAATTATCGAACGACCTCGATAAAAGATGACCAAAACAAAAATTTCTAGGTCTCAAGAAATTATATAACTTTATAGTTGACAACTTTTTTATTTCAATTCATTAGGTCTCATATTCATTTCAAGATAAATGAAGATGAAATGAGGGCAATAATGACCATCTCAAATGGACACAAGTATTGCATGGGTGGAGTGGTTGGGGCTGCGCGTGGAAAATAATACTCGTGACATTATTTGGACACTGCGGCACCAAATGCAGTCTCCCGCTATTAAAAAAATCATATTGAATACATATGGAAGAGGAGAGTTGGCTAGACCAACCTCCTCCACAAAGTGACATTCCAACAATGACTCCACCTCCAACTCGCCGGAGCTCATCATTGTGGCCGTGGTGAGGAGCGCCAAGAGGGTTGTGGCGCGGGAGCTCCATATTGTCGGCAGCTCAAAAACAGTTGGAATGCTCCTATTGGTCGGATGCTGTTTTGAATTTTGAGCCGCTGTAACATTCGGCGATACCATGTGGGATGTTGTTCCCCCACTCCATCGGCCGGCACGGACGTCGGTGATGGCCATGTACCACACGCATCGTGAATCCGACGCTTTTTCATGATCATCGCTATCGACGTTTAAGAGCAAGTATTATGATGGGGCTGGGAGCGGGCGGTATGTGACATGGAGGAGAGAGAAAGCAGGAGAGAGAGTGGAGCGAGCATTTGGAGATGCGCCGGCCAAAAGCGGGCGAAGAGCACTTGTGCTGCGTATTTCTTGGCCTTTCATTGGTTCATGTGGCTGCATGTTGGTATCTCGGGAGAGAGAAGAGCAGGAGAGAGAGTGTTGCATGCTATCCACGCTGGATCCATTTCGTCGGCCCGGGCGAAATTATTGTTCTTGCTCTAACATGGTACCTAGTCACCTAGCTGCATGGGTACTTTGTTTGATCCAGGTGGTGGTTTGCGCATCTGATAGCTCAGTTGATGGCCTAGGTTCTAGGGTCTAAACAATTCTCTAACAGCCAAATACTAGAGTACTATAAACTCCAAAGATCAAGGTCACATCAGCCGACTCAAGCATTTCTTTTTTCTAAAGTGGACTAATTTGCAAGACCAATGTATTAAGCCTAATTAGTCAATGATTTGACAGTGTGGTGCTACAGTACATGTGCTAATGATGAGTTCGGTTAATTAGGCTTAATAGATTCATCTCACAAATTATTCGTTGTCTGTGCAATTGGGTCGTTTTGTAATTAGTTAATACTATTCCATCAACCCGTGCTCTCGCACGGGGTAGAATTTTCAGGAAATTTAAGTATTAAGTTACTATTTAATACATACAACTAATAAATAATTAATCATATTAAATTATATGTTTTTCTATTTGTTTATTTTGTCACATAATAGAAACAATAGATATTTGATAGTATATACATACTTCTTTTAAACTCATGAATTACTATTTTTCAAGGGACTAATCTAATGTGAATTAGTTTGAAAACATACCATTAACTAAGGTGACTATTGTTTTTAAACTAATTAAGGTGACTATTGTTGCATCATGTATCATATGAAGTCATGAGTCTAAATCTTTTTTTTTTTCAAATTTTATAACTGCTATGGGGTTTTTCCCTTATCAAGTTAATAAGTTGAAACTCATGTGCTTATTATATCTTATATTAACTCTCTTTTTCACTTTTTAAATAAGGATTTTACGTCTTCTTAAATATTGTACAATATTACAATGACATAATTCATCATGAGATAAGTGTACCATGACAGTTAAGAACGGTGATAGAGCTTGAAGTGAGATCTTGGATGGGTGTAACTCCTCAAACCAATTTTAATTCTTCAATCCTATAACGATTGCCTCTTTACTTTGAAGGATTCTTAAAGGTTCAAACGAAATGAATGAATTTTCCAGTCAATAAACTATATATGCAGTTATGCATATGCTACCAATATAGATGTGTCAAACAATTTATTTTAAAATATATAAATGTATCTAAAGTCAACCTATATAAATTATATTTCATGGTTACTAATGTGTTTACCATGACTACCAATATGTATATTATTGTTAACGAAACATTTTTTATGTGAGCAAACATTCATTTTTTATGTTATGCTTACACCCACAACACCCATAAAACACCCAGATTCCTTGGTGATGACAATCTAGATTTTCTCTATGAAACCAATTTTTTTCCTCCGAACAATTTTATTATTTTTGGCTATTTTTTATCTACATAATGGCATGAGTGGATAATTTCCTAGAAAAAGGAAATAGATCCAATGGTTATATGTCACTAGACTCTTTTGATTGGATGGCTAGATGTTTCAAATTAACGTGACAATTTCTAGCATTTATCTGTTTTTCTAGAGCCGCTGGTGAAAATTAACGTGAAGACTCCATTGAAGACTCTAATTAGTAATAGTAAGATAATATTTTGTTTTAATTAGCATCTGGACATCCGATGTGACAGATACTAAACCTTAGTCTTAGGGCATTCACAATGCGAGACTCTATCACAAAGTCCAAAACTATTTATTATTCTTCTATTTATTGTGTTTTGTTGATGTGGTGGTATATTTATTGAAGAGAAAGACAGAAAAACCAAGACTCCAAGTCTTATTTAGACTCTATGTCCACAATCTTCGAGGTAAATATGCCGCCACATCAGCAAAATACAATAAATAGTAGGGTTATAAATAGTCTTGGACACCGTGATAGAGTCTTGCATTGGGACTGCTCTTAGGTATGTACTGTATGTATGTCATCAATAATCATGATAAGGCAAACTTCGATAACAAATGTTATCATGTATTGGTCCGCTCATATTGTTAAGGCTATAATGAACTAGTTAAAGGGTAGTTGGTCCTCCACCACCTCCATAAATTTTGTCGTATCTCCTCATATAATGCCCGGCCGGTTTCATCATATATATTTAAATGATGGTTGGTCCTCCACCACCTCCGTGAGTTTCTGTCGTATCTTTTAGATAATGTCCGGTATCATGCATCCACCGAAGGCTATTGGATTCCTAACTTTGTCCGCCGCAAGAATGACAAAATTTATTGAGGCCATTAAGATAACACAAAGTGACAACGAATAGAGACTGCATGAGCAGAGAAATTTTCAAGTAATAAGTGGACGAGATTAATTTCGACGATTACTCTAAATATCTCCCAATTAAATGATTCGATCCATGTATGTAAACCAAAAGAAATGGATTACGATTTCACGTCTCACCTAGAGAAAAGTATTACAATCTTTTAATAGAAAAATAGCAATAAATTAAGCATATATGTTTCTAAAATACCCACTTCTGTTAATGTTAATATTAAAAAAAAATTAAACCAAACATACATGTCTATATAAATAAGGGCAATGGAAAAAGGCATCATCTGGAGGATCGATGATGGAACGCAAGTTCGTATCTGGGATGATCCGTGGATCCCGGTTGGGTGCTCCAGAAGGCCGAGAACACCTCGTGGGCACACTATACTGACCAAGGTGTCGGAGCTCATTGATCCAGGAACAGGTACTTGGGATATCGAGTTGGTGAAAGAACTTTTCTGGGAAGAGGATGTAGTGCACATTTTGGCCATCCCAGTACATGTTGATCGGGAAGATTTTGTGGCATGGCACTATGATAAAAAGGGGGTCTTTTCAGTGAAATCGGCATATCATGTACTAGAGGATGATGGTGAGTCCAAGCGGGTAAGACAGCAAGGGGAATCATCGAAGCAACAATGTGGCGAGAGATCTTTGATGTGGAAGAAACTCGGAAGTTACCGGGACCTCCAAAACTGAAACATATGATCTCGGAGAGTTGCACACAATAGTCTCGCCTCTGAAAACGAATATAAAACACAAGGGGATTGATCTTGATGCAGTGTGCCCAGTGTGTTGTAGATATGATGAAGATGGTGCCCACTATTTGTTGAAGTGCAAGGAGGCACGTAAATGCTGGAGAGAACTAGGTCTTGAAAATTTCAGACTCGAAGTGGCGACATTGCTCTCGGCCGAGGAACTAGTTTCTGAAATTCTGAAACTCGGGGACTGATATTTGTGTTAGCATATGTGTGCTTCTCTCGGAGATGGTGGGAAGTCCGAAACAAAGTCAATGCGGGGAGTTGATGCCCACCTGCCGGGCTACGGTATGCTCGGTGCTGAATACGGTTGGGGACATTTTCAAGGAAAACTACAAGATCGGCCCAGTGCACCCTGTGTACCGAAGATGCTACTCGGTCACCACCGCCAATCGATTGCCTAAAGATTCATGTTGATGGGGGATTCAAACCGGAGACCAAACATGGTACTTGGGGCTTCATTATCAAAGATCATGAAGGGTCGGTTGTCCCGGGCCGGAGCGGGAAATCTAGGGCTGGTTCACGACGCCCCCATTGCCGTAAACTATGGCTTGCAAACAAGCTCTCGAAGCCGCCGTTCACTTCGGGGTATCCAAGACCATACTTGAGACCGACTCATGTATCTTTGAAGGAGGCGATCACTTCGGTGGAGAGTGATCGGGCGATCGGAGGAGGCCTTTTCCGGGAGATTAGGGAGCTAATAAATGGTAGTTTTATTTTTGTGCGAGTTGATCATGTACCAAGGACTTGTAATTCGTGTGCTCCCGAACTTGCGGCGTTGGGCGTGAGTTGGGACCCGGTCGTACCAGTCGGACTGATCCCCTCCCGGAAATTGTATCGTGTGTCAGTGCTCGCGATTGGGCTGAGCATCAGTCTTTCAATACAAAGCCATAGAGTGGTTTGAAGGCTAAAAAAACCATGACATTTAATTTATAAATTATTACTTACATATTTTACTAACGTATCTAACTTGACAATATAATTGTAAGAACACCATTTTTGTAACAAATAAATATTTACACATAGAATATTTTGATAATGAAAAACCCTAGACTTGCTGGCGCGTGGCAAGGTTCCGCAGCCTCTGCCTGCCGTTCTCCTTCTCCATCTTGCCCAAAGAGTAGCATTAGGGTATGTTTGGTTGGGTGTATAAGCCCAATCAGGCTTCCCTGGGCCAGTTTTCAGTTGTTTGGTTGCCTGGAGAGGCCTGTTGGGCTGCATAACTCAATGCAGTCGTACGCCCTTATGCTGCATGAGCTGGGAAGCTCGAATCGGCCGTTCCCGCTTATGCAGCTCAGGGCCAGCTCCGGGCGGGCGCAAGGGCGTGGGGCCGGTTGGCTAAGGCTGGCCATCGTATATAACTGGGATTGTCACTGCCCGCTAGGGATTCGCCAGTCACTGTTCACCCGACCCACCGCTCTCCAGCTCGCTCTCTCCCCCTCTGTCGCCGCTCCTCCCTCCTCCTCCCTCGTTGGTCCGCCGGCGGCGAAGCCGTCCGCCGGACCTCGCGGTAAGGCATCCCCGGACGTGGGTACGGCTCCTCATTCCCTCCTCTCTTCCCCCATTTCTTGTCATGCTTTTGCTTGCGGATTAGATCATACTGTCGATTTCTTGGCTAAGCTTTGGGTAATGGTCGATGATGCCATCGGATCCGGGTGGCGCACCCGGTCGTTGTCGCAGCCGGTGCTTGTTTATGGTTAGGGTTTGATTCATACCGCGATATCGTGTCCAATTGGTAGAGTATTCCATAGTTTGATAGCAACATGTGGTCAATTCCTTCTTTTTCCTTGGATCCGGGTGGCGCACCAAGAGGTGACGGCCGATCCAAAGATTTCGTGGCTAATTGGTGTTCCATTGCTTGTTTAGCGTTTGATCCAGCATTTGAACAACACTTGAACTTTGATATGTGTTTCACTTTTCACAATGCATGCACACTTGAACCAACAAAGATGAAGCATAATTTAAACTCAAGACAAATATGACTTCAACCATACCATTCATACCAAACTTAAAGCATCCAGGTACATAGATCGCCAACACATGGCATTTTGCACAAGTACTTCACCACCAAAATCGCCAACATCTGGCATTAACCATCCAAACAGCAGTTCATGGCAAAGAAGACTACTACAAACCTTACCATACTGCCTACATCAGTAGTTAGAAGTTCTACTGCATTACCCATCAACTACTAACAACCATCAACTACTTAGACAAGTTCAGCCATAACTACATGATCATAGACTGACAAAAGCATGACCATGGACCATCAGTTCTTCAAGCATGAGCACCATCACTTCTTCTTCGAGATGAAAGCCACCAGGAAGATGATGATTCCAAGGAGGCAGTACACAAGATACATCAGCTTCGACTTGTCAGCAGTGGCGTGCCTAGCCCTCCTCTGGAAGCAATTGAACATCTGATCTGCAATCCTCTTGTTGCGGTCTGCTTCCTCCTTCAGATCAGCCTTCTCCTTCTCCTTCTGCTCAATGGCCTTCCATGCATCAATGAGAGCATCAACGCGGCGTGCATGGAGCGCTGCGAGCCAACGGCATCGCTCATGGCCGCCGGGATGGAGGATCGCCGGCGATGGACCCGAGGAGGCGAGGAGTGGAGAAGGCGAGAGGGTTCGAGAGTGGGGACTCGGGGGAGGTGAATAAGAGTGGACCAGTGACCCCCACTTCCGAATGACCCGTCACTGTTTATATAGGAGTGTGGGTGGTAACATTACCAGTTCTGGAGCCAGGTGAATAGACCCGAGCGTGTGCACCCTACCAAACATGCCCAACTTGGCTTAACTGGGCTGGCCAAGTGCTACTGCAGCCAACCAAACAAAATCAAACCTCAGCCAGGCCAGCTTTACCCAGGCAACCAAACAACCAGACCTTGCATACACTAATCCAGGATAACTCTATGCGGGCTACCTTTATCTATGCAGCCTAGCTAGAGCAATAAACCAAACACACCCTTAGTGATCGTCCGGAGAAACATGTCGTCGTCTTTGTCCGTTAGGGCTGCCACGAGGGCGAGACCGGAGATCGAGCCCGACCCGCCCCATGGCCGTTTCCTCCCTGGCAGGTGACGCGACCGTGCCGTGAGGGGGCCGCAAGTCAACGAGAGGAACCCCCTGCCCCGCATGGCAGGGAGAGAGAGGGGAAGCGAGGGACCAGGGAGAAGGACCTAGATCTAAAACTTCAGGAAAATGAGGTGGTGGAAGAATTCTTTGGCCGGCTATGGGCGATAGATTCCCCGCCGCCCCGATCCAAGTCTAGGGTTCCACCGCCCCCCCCCTCCCCCCCCCCACCAGCACCTTCCCGCTCGCCCGATGTCTTTGGGTGCGGCGTGATTTGGTGGAGAGGAAGAGTTTCTCGGTGGAGGACTGTTTCCGGTGGTGAGATCGATCGATTCGACAAGCCGTTGGCGGTCCTTAACTCGAGTTTTATACCCGCCAAATATAGGTCACTATGGGGGAAATAAATATTTTATGTCAATATATCTTTACTATTGACCTAGTTCCACCTGTGCTTGGAAGAAATATTGTTTTGCAGAATATATACCAAGTACAGGAATTTCCGGAATAAAAGTACGCTTTTCGGAAGGCGTAAAACAAGCTCAAGAGCAAGTAGGCCACCTGGGGTCGAATTGGGCCAAAAGCACCAGCATGGACAAGACCCAGATGGCGACCCAGGCCCACCTGCCAAAGGCGGTCAGGGGGCGGCGTCACCCAAGCGCGAGCACGCCTGGGGCGCGCGCGCGTCCACCCTGCCGCCAGGTGGGCCCGGCCAAAGGCGGTTGCCTCTTTCCATCTGGGGATTGACGGTTTTGCTGGTGATTTTACACCACTACCCCTGAACCGCCTTCTGGGGGCTATAAATGAAGAGGAGAGGCCCCCCACCTTAACACACACCATTTGGAGCCATCTCTACACTTCTCACTTATTCATTAGTCTTAGCATTAGTCCTTTGAAGCTAGGTAAAGCTACTTGGAGAGCTTGTCTCCAGGAAGAAAAGCTACACTCTTGGTATAAATCTATGGAGCGTTCTTCCTTAGTCAAGTTCTTATTACATTTATATAGTCTTGCATATGAACTAGAGTATAGTCTAGTGCACGATATATTCGATGATCAAGAACTAGGCCATAGTTCTTGTGAGAATTGTTCATCGTGCTCTACATTGTTCTTCATCGTTCATATGTTTTACTTGTTTAGATTAGATTGTAGGAGAGGAATAGCGGTTCGATGTGCCTTTGGGCTTGCCTATGTTCTAGCTCGTCCATCCGTAGGGTGGGAGTCCTGGGGGGACGTAGGTAGCTCCTTAGTATGCGGACGTGGTGTCCGGGTGCGAGGGAACCTTCGGATATGTCGGCATGCCACGGTTGAGGTGGTAGGCGGGGTGGTGATGCCCCTGCCCGTCCCTTGTAATCCCCCACGTTCGCATGTTGAGTAGGAGTTCGTAAATGCCGCCATCGACCGGCGGACCGCTTGCCGCGGTCTCCCCATATTCCTAGTCTATAGTCGAGTCTTGACTTGTATAACATGTGGAATTAGCTGTTCTAGCATTGACTATATAGGACCCGCCCGCTCCACGTAGATGATTCTTTATTCTTTATTTTATCTTTATTCCTTTGAGGTTGCTCTAAGTGTGTGTCCACTATCCAAACTACCGTATGATTACCCCCGTATAGCACATTGGTCGGTTTCTCCTCATGCTAGATATCGTATTCATACCCATGCTAGATTACTTAACTACCCCATGCCTTCCTTTGGGAAATTATAAATAACGATACCCGAATACTTCCGGGTGAAATGCTGCAACGATAGATCCGTGCGCTTGCGGATATTTATCTACTAGGATGTGATCTATCTCGGCAACACTCGCGTAGTTGCTTGGAACCGGTTTCTAGCAATTATGCCGAGTAAAGCCATTTAGCGTTTCGGCGCTGTTATCGAATTGGGCTCTAAGTCTATTTTGGTAATCGCGCTAAGAAATGCCAACAAGCATTTCGGGCGCCGTTCGGGGAAGACATGGAAGTTAAGGATCTAGCAGCATGGATATGCATATGATATATAAAATGAGAAACGACAATGTCTATACACTGAGCTAACTTTTATGTTTTCTCCTGTTGTGGGTGAAAACAGGATAGTGCATGACCGGTTTCTCCTCGCCGGAAAATTACAACTCAAATCCGGAAGCACTCCTAAGGAGGAAGAGGACTCGTGCCCTTTCCTCTTCTCGCTCCACCGACAGAGAAACCACCACCACCGCACCTACTACGCCGCACTCCATGGCCAAGTCCCTGCGTGAGTTCTCTGTCCCTAATGTTGCCAACGTGCCCACTGGGCCCGCTGTCAACTTGGGAGACAAGAACTTCGAGCTCAGGACTGGGCTCATTACCATGGTGCAGGCCAGTTCATTCTGTGGACTGCCTAGTGAGGACGCCAACGCCCATCTTCAGCGTTTCTTGGAGATATGCGACACCATCGTCATCAAGGATGTCGCACCTGATGCAATCAGGCTCAGGCTCTTTCCTTTCTCCCTAGTGGGAAAGGCGAAGACCTGGTTCTACAAGGACAAGGCCGCTGTTGACACATGGAGCAAGTGCTCCACCGCGTTCCTCGCTAAATTCTTCCCCATGGGCAATACCAATGCCCTGCGGGGAAGAATCACCAACTTCCAGCAGAATTCGCTGGAACCCATCCCTGAGGCATGGGAGAGGCTCCAGGAGTACATCCGGGAATGCCCTCACCATGGGATGGAAAGTTGGTCGGGTGCTCAGAACTTCTACAATGGGTTAACACCCATGTCGAAGGGGCACCTGGATGCCGCAGCTGGTGGCGCTTTCCTATCATTGACTGTTGATAGTGCCACGGCACTAATCAACAAAATGATGGAAAACCAAGCTTGGGGGGAGGACCGCGCTCCCACCAAGGGACAAAAAGGCATGCATACCATGAAGGAGGCGGATATGCTTGCCGCAAAAATAGACCTACTCCTGAAGAAGATTGACGGTGGTGCCATCACGACGCATCCGGCACCGTCAACGCCATGGATGCTCGCATGACGTGCGAGGTCTCGTGGGTGAGCCTGGACACTCGGGGAATGACTACCCCGAGACCCGTGAAGAGGCCGCCTACCTCAACAATGGGTTTCGCCAAAGAACAAGGAGGAGGGAATGGCTGGAACAACCAGCCCCGTCCTCCATTCCAAGGTAATTCGAATTACGCCTCCGGGTTTAATTCGAATCAACCTTCATTGAAGGACCTGGTTTACGGCCAAGCCAAGATCGAAAATCTCACCAAAAAGATGATTCAAAATGATAAGATCTTGGAGAATATGAATAATAACATAGAGGGCCTATCATCAGCGGTCAAGAACCAGCTGAGCTTCAATAAGATGATAGAGACCCAGCTCGCCCAGATTGCCGCAGCGATCCCGACAAACACTGACACGAGCAGGATCCCGGGGCAACCTGATGTCCCGCCCGAGGCAGTAAACATAGTCACAACAGGGTTTGGTCACCCTTGTTAAGCCAAGCAAGCTTGGGGGGGGGGGGAATAAGAGCACCGACAAAAGCAGGTCAGTAAGTACTTTCTTGCTACTCCTTAAAAAAAAAATTGAATGGCCGGGGCAAAATCACCAACGGCTAGCGCCAAGGGCTAGCCGTTCGCCCCCAACGGCCAAAACCTGGCGGCAGCGGGGCCCGCCTGGGCGCGCGCGCTCGCGAGGCGCGGCCGCGCCAGTCCTGCCGAGGTGGGGCCCACGCCGGCGCCCAACGGCTCATGGCCGTTGCCCCTCCCCTTTGGTGCTGGTGATTTCGGCTATAAAAGGAGGGGGTGGCCGGGGTGCTCAAACCACCTCACATCCTCACTTTCTCACTCTCTTCCACCCCCATTTCTCACACAACAAGCTTCCACTAGCAATCTTTGAGCAAGAGAGCAAGAGTTAGAGCTAGTCTCGGGTGTGGAAAATCAACCTCCACTAGTTCTTTCGCACCCGAGAGCTAGCCACCGGCATAGTCCGCCATGAGCGACTACAGTTCGTGGGGGTACGGTGAGGCCTCGAGCTCTCACCAAGGTGCCCCCTACGAACCCGAGGTAGCCGAGGAGGCGGCGCCCGCAACCCCCGAGCCCGAGGGGATCTACGCGGTCGACGCCCCATACCTCGACTGGAGGGAGAGGAGCGCAGAGGTACCATCGCCTCAAGGATCGGCTTTTCAACCACACGATGATCTACGACGCCAACCTCATCGAGAAGATAGGTATGGACACCGACTTCGACACCGTCTGGAAGGCGGTTGGTTGGGAAAACTTCGAGCCCATCGATGAGCAAGGTTCGCGTCTCTTGACCATCCAGTTTCTTTGCACACTTGATTATGATGATGAGCGTATTTTCTTCCGTTTATTTGGCACGGATTATTCTCTTACTTGGGGGGAACTCGCTCATCATCTAGGCTTTCACTACAAATGTGCGCTTAAGCTAGATGCATCTATCCCCGGTTTTGATCGTAATTCTTTTTGGGAGAAAATCTCGGGTAGGGTAGAAGTTGGACCTTTCAAACCCCGAACACTCGGATCCAACACCCTACCCTTAGACTCATGCATCGCCGGATTTCCATGTCTTTGTTTCCTATTTGGCAAAATTAGATGGGTGCATTCAAAGAGAACTTAAGCTTCTTTATGCCATAGTTCACAAGTTCAAGGTTGCTCCTGTGAAGGAGATGTGCCTCCACTGGCTAGACATGGTTAAGAAGTCTTATGCTATCGATTGCACCTCTATTGTTACTCGCATTGCCAATGCCGTAGGAGCACTAGATGGTAACGATGTTGAGTACATTCCCCTAGATCGGCCGATTTGTGATTTACGTACCCTAACCCAGGGACACACCTTGAAGGCTGATGGGAAAAATCATATCTGTTTCTTCTTTGCCGGTTATGTAAATAAGATTCGGTTACCTAACCCGAATCTCTATTTATATAACTGTGATGTGCTCACCTTTGATTTGAAGACTCCAGAAGAAGCACGCAGGGAAGAACAGATCCCGAGAGCCACTAGAGGAGGAGCCGAGGCTTATGCACGCCCGACTCCCCGCCGCAAGATGCTCCTGTGCATCCTCCCCAGCAGTATGGCTATGGTGGATGGGAGGCCTACCAGGGCTACGCAGGCTACTCGGGATGGGAGCAGTACCCCCAGCCGGCACAGACCGCTGAGAGGGCATGGTCCGAGGCAGGGACCGACGAGTGGGAGCGGCAGAGGCAGTACACTGTTGACTCGCCACCACCAGAGCAGGAGCCGACGTTGACCTCAATCAATGCCCGCATTGGACAGCTGCAGATCCAGACAAACGACATCAGGAACACCCTGGGTGGCTTCATGCAATCAACGACCCGGTGCAGCAAAGACGGCGCGAGGTTCGACGCTCTTGCCGAGAGCCTCCGCATCCAGCCAGGAGGGGAGAGGGCCTATTGGAGGTCCTGGGGATACAACCCCGGGCCATGAGCTTCAGGATAAGCTTGGGGGAGGACCCCCATTGAGGTACCTGCATTGCATATTTAATTTCTCGTAAATTTATTTTTTTATTATTATTATTTTTTTAGCATGTTTAAATTCAAGTTTCTTGCATTGGAAAATTCAAAAAAAAAATATATTTACTTTTATAATTCCATTCCATATATGTGCCATGAAATGTCTAGTTCTACCCATGTTGAAATGATTGGTTGCTCGTTTTTATGTCTCGTTTGTACTTGTCTAGAATAGAGTTTTCTCTAATATTCGGGTTTATCGGCTTTACATTATCGTGCTCTAGAAACTTGATTTAGTGGGTTGCATACAATTACTCTCATCTAGGTTATTGCGCGATATGATATAGTGACTTAGACCACAGCAATGAAACGTCCCTTGAGAAAACCTGACGTCCGGAGTCTTTGTTTTAAAATTTTTCAAAAAACAATAGTTCCTCAGTGATCGTGGAATACCCACCAGAGCCATATGATCTATCCATAGAATAAAAACCTTCTTACGCTTGTTCATACATTGAGTTCGGTCGGATTGTTACCGATGTGAGATTATGACTCTACACCCATGATTGAGATCCACTTGCACCCACCAAATAAAAGCCAACTCTTACACTGAGAGTTGCGCAAAACATGCACCCTTCACCAGCCGCCGACTCTTACACTAAGAGTTGCGCACCATTCTTTCCACCAAATAAAAATGCCGACCCTTACCCTGAGGATCGCGCACCCTCTCTTGTAGTTTGCAAAATTTCTCCATGCATTGATCATCATGACATCTCTCTCCACCACTTCCTTTCCATCAATAAATTTTTGGGCTATGTTCTTAGTCAGAAAAAAAGAGTGAAAGAAAAGAAAGAAAAAAAAGAAAAAAAAGAAAAAAAAAAGAGAAAAAGAAAGAGATTGTTATAGTTAGATTTATCTCTCTTGTAGGCAAACGGGAAACATCTTAGATTCCGTTCAAAAAAAAAAAAATTGAGAGAATAAATTCAGTTGTTCTTTGATAGCCCATCTTTTCTTCATCTCATTCATCAATAAAAGAGAGCATGTCATGATGCATGGAGACCCAAAAATACCACAAAAATTAGGAATCATCTTTTATTCCATCCACACACTTGCACATCTCAATCAAAGTGTATAGCTTAATCTCCGTAAGGTTCAATCCTTGACCTTACAACATATGTGACACAAGTATGCCCACTTACATACCTACCCAAAACTCCACTCTCAGCTTTAGTGGTAGGAAGAAGGCAACTTGAAAAAGCCTTTGGTGAGGTCACTATACACTTTTGAGCGATCGAGTGGGTCATTTGAGGAACTTGGTTTATTTATAAAAACTTACAAAACCTCCAGATCGAAAGTTGATCTTGGGACGAATGAAAAGCACCGGTCTTTGGAACTGTTCTATTTTGCAATCACCCAAGAATTGAGAAAATTAGAAGCCCCACTCCATCAGGAATCATAGAGTAGATACAATTGCCGATTTATCCAAATAGCAGTAGAACGCTCTCTTCTAGCTTGTACACTTGAGATATAATCGGCATCGTAGCAACCCTCGATCAACAACCCAAAGCAAAAACTTGCTCGGGACGAGCAAGGGGTAAGCTTGGGGGATCTTGTTGGCGGTCCTTAACTCGATTTTATACCCGCCAACTATAGGTCACTATGGGGGAAATAAATATTTTATGTCACATATATCTTTACTATTGACCTAGTTCCACCCGTGCTTGGAAGAAATATTGTTTTGCGTAATATATACCAAGTACGGAATTTCCGGAATAAAAGTACGCTTTCGGAAGGCGTAAAACAAGCTCAAGAGCAAGTAGGCCACCGGGGTCGAATTGGGCCAAAAGCACCAAGCATGGACAAGACCCGAGATGGCGGCCCGTGCCCACTCGCCAAAGGCGGTCGGGCGGCGTCACCCAGCGCGAGCGCGCCCACCCCGCGCAAAGGTGGGCCGGCCAAAGGCGGTTGCCTCTTTCCATCCGGGGATTGACGGTTTGGCTGGTGATTTTACACCACTACCCCTGAACCGCCTTCTGGGGGCTATAAATGAAGAGGAGAGGCCCCCCACCTTAACACACACCATTTGGAGCCATCTCTACACTTCTCACTTGTTCATTAGTCTTAGCATTAGTCCTTTGAAGCTAGGCAAAGCTACTTGGAGAGCTTGTCTCCAGGAAGAAAAGCTACACTCTTGGTATAAATCTATGGAGCGTTCTTCCTTAGTCAAGTTCTTATTACATTTATATAGTCTTGCATATGAACTAGAGTATAGTCTAGTGCACGATATATTCGATGATCAAGAACTAGGCCATAGTTCTTGTGAGAATTGTTCATCATGCTCTACATTGTTCTTCATCGTTCATATGTTTTACTTGTTTAGATTAGATTGTAGGAGAGGAATAGCGGTTCGATGTGCCTTCGGGCTTGCCTATGTTCTAGCTCGTCCATCCGTAGGGTGGGGAGTCCGGGGGACGTAGGTAGCTCCTTAGTATGCGGACGTGGTGTCGGGTGCGAGGGAACCTTCGGATATGTCGGCATGCCACGGTTGAGGTGGTAGGCGGTAGGTAGGTGGTGACAGCCCCTGTCCGTCCCTTGTAATCCCCCACGTTCGCATGTTGAGTAGGAGTTCGTAAATGCCGCCATCGACTCGCAGACCAGTTGCCGCGGTCTCCCCATATTCCTAGTCTATAGTCGAGTCTTGACTTGTATAACATGTGGAATTAGCTGTTCTAGCATTGACTATATAGGACCTGCCTGCTCCACGTAGATGATTCTTTATTCTTTATTTTATCTTTATTCCTTTGAGGTTGCTCTAAGTGTGTGTCCACTATCCAAACTACCGTATGATTACCCCTGTATAGCACATTGGTCGGTTTCTCCTCATGCTAGATATCGTATTCATACCCATGCTAGATTACTTAACTACCCCATGCCTTCCTTTGGGAAATTATAAATAACGATACCCTAAATACTTCCGGGTGAAATGCTGCAACGATAGATCCGTGCGCTTGCGGATATTTATCTACTAGGATGTGATCTATCTCTGGCAACACTCGCGTAGTTGCTTGGAACCAGCTTTCTAGCAATTATGCCGAGTAAAGCCATTTAGCGTTTCGGCGCCGTTATCGAATTGGGCTCTAAGTCTATTTTGGTAATCGCGCTAAGAAACACCAACAGCTGCCGATGAGGATCAGCCTGGTGCGTGACATCTGGGGCAGGGGGAGGGAGAAGGGGACGTTCGCAGAGGTCGTCAAGAGGGAGAACATGGCGGAGGGGAGATGGGTTTGGCATCCAGAGGAGCTGCTGATAATTCCGAGGGTGAACCTGAACGTGCTTTAGCACTTGAACTGTAAACCTGTTGGCTTTTGATAATGCAAAAGCGGGGAAACCCTTTTCTCTATAAGAATATGTTGATAGTACAACCTTCATCCAAGACAAGGTTGCATCTCTTAGCCAGTTATCCACTGCTACCATAAAAATTTAAAACTTAGCTAAGTGCCAGGGCCGGAGGCACTTGGCAAAGATTTTTTAAAAAAATAAAAGTTTGCCGGGTGCCAAGGCCGCTAAGCACTCAGAAAGATTTTTCAAAAACAAAACTAAAACTTTGCCGAGTGTCGTGTCGTTGGCACTCGGTAAAGATTTTTTTCTAAAAAAATAAAAAGTCTTGGCCGAGTGCCGTCCAGGTTGCACTCCGCAAAGAATTTTCTTTTTTTATAAAAGCTTTGCCGAGTGTCGTCTAGGGTGGCGCTTGGAAAAGGTGTCGTCCTTGTCTTCGTCGCCGTGATCGCCTTTTTTGTTTGCCGAGTGCCACCTCGAGCACTCGGCAAAGCCTTTGCGGATTGCCCGAAAAATGGCACTCGACAAAGGCACCTTTGCCAATATTTTTGTTCCGCGAGTGCCCTTTAACAAGTGCGACACTCGGCAAAGCCTTTGCCGAGTGCCAAAGGGGCTTTTGAATGCTCTTGTTTGGTTTTGATAATTGATGACTGTAATGTACGTGGATAGTTTGGGGGGGATAATTGGGGATAACTAGGCTTTATGCTTTGCCAAGAGCTTGAGAGGTTGGCCTTATGCTATGCCAAGAGTTTGAGAGATAGGGGGAGACTAGATTGTTTCTTCATAACTGATTGCTTGCCTTCCATTGTGCCCCATGGGCTAAATATAAAAGGTACATAGGACTAACACCTCTTGTGCCTAGACAATATGGTACTATTCCTATAGACAAATAACTAAGAGAGACACTAATTAACACTAATGGGCTTAAGGCCCAACTAGGACACTTGCGCCCTACGGTGCCCCTCTTTATGCCCATGACATCTCCCCCGCCCTTGGAGACCCAGCTCGTCCTCGAGCTGGAGAGCTGACGCGAAATAGGGTTAAGCCTTTTACATCTCGGCTTCCCCTTTTTATTGAAGACTAAAATACAAGGATATCCACCTGGATCCCATGGGAAGAGCGCCTCTGCTGGCTTCATGTAGACTGAAGGGTGGAGTGTGAAGCAGTCGGCTCTTATGCTAGAAGTGTCTAGCACCACGGCAGGTACAAGGATGGATGAGATAGCCTTTGATGCCTGATGCTGGATGCTGAGGCGAGGTCGCTGCACTGGAAACGCCCATACTTGGACCTCCACTGCAATTGGAGCAGCAGGCCGTATTGGCGAGTTCGAGTGGATGAACACGCACGGCAACGACGAGCTGAGGAGCATGCGTATCTGCCGCACCATGCGACGGACAAGCATTCCTCGCACTGCTGCCTGGAGGCGCACCGTTGCTTGCTCCTTTGATGCTTTTGTGGCACGAAGAGCCTGTGCTCGGCGGCGTGCCAGGAGTCCCCGTGCTGCTGCCTGGAGGTATACAGCCGCCCGGCGTTCACGGTCCTCCTTCTCCCGGAGGTGATCCAGCTTTGCGGTCATCTCCGCAAGGATGCGCAGGCAGTTGTCGATGCCAACGGACAGTCGGTGGAGCGGGTCGGGGCACGGGGGCGGTTTGAATCGCTGGAGCAGGAGCTCGGTGAAGCGACGCCACGCCGGGGTGCCTTCCTCCTCCTGGACTTGGAGGAACCAAACCCGGGCGTCGCCTTTCAATTTGCGGGAAACCAACCATACCTTTTCTTCATGCATGATGCGCTCTCGGCGGAAGTAGAGCTCGCAATGGTTGACGAAAACCCCCGGATCAGAGGTCCCATCAAACGGAGGAAAATCCATCGAGGGCGCCGACGATTGCTGCCTCTTCCTATTCTTGGCGCTGATTGCTCCTTGCCTTGCGGCTAAGAATAGAAGACATGCAGAGGTTGAGGGTCGGGCAGATCGCAGATGTTGCACGCCGGTGGAGTCTGCGTCTAAGAATAGAAGAAATATTTGCGGCCCAGGAGGACTAGCATGCAGTGGTGGCCATGCGGTGGGATGGAGTGGCGGCGGCTGCTGCTGGATCGGGGATTGCGGCGGCGGTGTTAGGGTTTGGTGCTGGATCGATTTTTTTTTTTTGAAAGAGGATTGACAGCGGCTGTGGATGGAGGATCGAAAGGCTATCTAATATCAGATGTAATGTACGTGGATAGTTTGCGGGGGATAATTGGGGATAACTAGGCCTTATGCTTTGCCAAGAGCTTGAGAGATTGGCCATATGCTATGCCAAGAGCTTGAGAGATAGGGGGAGACTAGATTGTTTCTTCATAACTGATTGCTTGCCTTCCATTGTGCCCCATGGGCTGAATATAAAAGGTACATAGGACTAACACCTCTTGTGCCTAGACAATATGGTACTATTCCTATAGACAAATAACTAAGAGAGACACTAATTAACACTAATGGGCTTAAGGCCCAACTAGGACACTTGCGCCCTACGGCACCCCTCTTTATGCCCATGACAATGACACACCTAGTTGCTAATGGCTTTGCTAAGTGTATGTAGAAGATTAGCAACTTAGGTGATGATGGAGCTTAGAGACCATGGAGATGGACTGAGTGGATGGCCGAGCTTCGAGGAGAAAAGGAAAGGCCCATGGAGATCAAGACAAAGGTATACTTGATAGGGCTTTCCGGTTTGGTGATCGAGACACTATAGAGAGTGTGATCACATTTAGGGTAGATAGCCGTATTATCAAGAGGGAAAGTCACAGTTATCATGATGATCGAGTGCCTCTAGGTTTAAATCATGAGCATGCATTCTAACCTAGAGCACTAACCTCTTTCCCTTGAAAATAGTTTTCAAAATGCTAACACACGAGCACTTGAGATGTACACTCTTGGTGTTGGCACATAAGGCAATTGGTGGAACTTGGATCAAAGAGAAAGCGACGACACGGCGACAATTCTGAGCTATTGACGCTGGCGGAAGGACCGCCGGACGCTGGAGCTCCATCTGGCCCGTTGGTCTGCCAAGCTGCTCGGCGGAAGCGGCCGTCGGACCGTCCGGCAGTTGTGCGCCCGACGCAGGGTCGGAGGAACCCAACGTCCTGCGTGTGTCTTCGATCTGGCAGTTGCCTGCGTGGGTGCTCGATGGACACGTCCGACGCTCGGTGGATGCAGTCCATTGAGCTCTGCAGAGAGCCGGACCGCCGGACGCTGGCCGAACGCGGCCTCGAGGGCGCCGGACGCAAGGGTTTCGAAAGGTAGCTCCAATGGCTAGTCGGCGAAAACGGCGCCAGACGCGTCCGATGCGTTCCAATGGACGCGTCTGACGCATGTAATTCTGCTACCCCGAAAGGTAATAGTTGGATTTTGGAGGGGGCTCTATAAATAGAGGATGGCCGGCTTGGGGAGCTATCTCTTGCCCACTCTAACACTCTTGAGCATACTTTGAGCAAGAGAGACTCCCTCCCACTCATCTCTTTACTTGATCATCGGATTCTAAGTGAGATTGAGTGATTCAAGTGCATTGCTTAGTGATGTGCATCTAGATGCATTTGTTCTTCGTGATTGCTACGAGTTTCTTTTTACTCTTCGGTGATTCTCGTCACCGTAGATGACTTGGTGCAGCAGAGGTGTTGAGCTCGAGTTGGTGGATTGTTCGAGGCCACACCGGTCTAGCTTGTGAGGTTCCTGAGCCTTCCCCGCGGGAGATCACAATTGGCTACTCTAGTTGATTGCTCGTGGCTTGGAGAATCCCCATCTTGTGTCGATAGTGCGACACCCGACAGCGGGTTGGCATGGAGAGCCAATTTAGCGTGCAGATCGCCAAGTGGGTGTATCGCCACAACGAGGACTAGCTTGCGGGGAAGCAAGTGAACCAAAGTAAAAAATCATTGTGTCATTTGATTGCCGAGGTGTTCCTCTTGTTGCATTGCTTGTCTCCACAGTGATTGGCTCATCTTCTCTTCAACGGTAGTACAATAATCCAATCCTTCTCTTGCACTTACTTTCATAGGATTGCCTTGTGTAGCTTTAGTTGGTAGTAGCTCTCTAGTGGTAATTAGTGTAACTAGCTCTTTCACTAGGAGTAAGGTAGCAACTTAGCTTTGTTGGTGTGTGTAGAATTCATAGCCTCTTGCTAGCTTTGTTTAGGTGGCTTGCATAGCATAGTCTTGCTAGTGCTAGGTTGCTTCGCCATCTTAAGTACTAACCAGTTTGTTAAGTACTTTACAAGAATTTTTTATAGGCTATTTGCTGGTATGAAGAAGGAATAAAAATATGTTACAATAGTGAACTACTAAGGTGGACACATTCTGTATCAAGATAAATTGCTAGTGGTAAAATGATAGTGGATTCCTAAGATGGACACATTGCATGTCAAGAAAAATAGATAGTGGAGTTGATAGTGGACTGCTGAGGTGGATGTGTTGCATATTTAGAAAATAAATAGTGTAGGTGATAGTTGGCTGCTGGGGTGGACGTGTTGCATGTCAAGAGAAATATATAGTGAGGTTTGTTAAGAGTTATATATATATATATATATATATATATATATATATATATATATATATATATATATATATATATATATATATATATATCAAAATTTCAATATGTATGCTTGGACGGTCCAACTCATAACAGTAATCCTTGTATGAAACTATGACACATGAATATTTTGCATATTGACAAAAAAAACATACACACACATGCAACCTATAAGTAATAAATTTGATTTTTTCTACTTATCTGTTAATATTTTTATGCTAAATTGTTCCTAAAATTTTGCTTTAACGGGTCGTAATTGAATGCGGATCGAATTTGTTTTAACCGAGATTTTGATTTACTTAAATCTATCCACAAATATCTATCCAGACACTCCTAATAAATATGCCCTTTCTACCAGCTAGCATGCACAAGACTACAAGAGGAGTCGGGATGTAGGCCTCGAGGGCTAACCCTAGCCGCCACCGATCCCCGGTTGGTCCAGGCCGCCGCCGGGCACATCCTCCGCTCACCGGCCTCTCCCTTGTATGTGCGCGATCGCACCGTGCCACGGTCGCTGGGCACATCTCCGCTCGCCGGCCTCGCCCCTTCGTCCGTCCGCGATCGAAAACTGCGCGACTCCAGTCCGTCCATCGCCCGGACTTGTCCTCCGCGACTCCAGTCTGTCCACGATCGACAGGACTACGCCGGATCGCGCTGCCGGTCCGGATCGCGGAAGCCAGTCCAGATCGCGGCCTCAATCCGGATCGCGGACGACTGCCGCGATGCGCCCGTCCATCCACGACGCTCCGCGCGTGAGACTGCTAGGCGATGGCGACCTCGACCGCGAGGACGTCCGCGACTTCGCCTGTTCGTCCGCCTGCTCGCAACGTCCGCGACTCCGCCGGGTACCGCGACGCCCGATGTCCACTACTCCGCGACGGGCGGGATCGCGACATCGCCAGGACATCCCGAGGTGGGGCTCCTCGGATCCGACTCCCTTGGCCTAATCCGATCGGCCATGGCCGTCGGGGTCGCGAGGTGGCCTCCCACCCCCGCGAAGACGATCCAAGCGCCGCCATCGAAGGTCGCATCGCCGGCCTGCGCGTCCCGTTGGCAGATCAAGAGCCGTTGGGACGTCTTCGTCGTGCGTCTCAGTCGGATCGCCATATCGTGCGTCGGCCCTATCCAGGCGGCGGTGATGGCGACCGTCGACGCGGAGACGGTGGATCTTCGACGACGACGACCTTGCGGGCGAGGAGCTGGATCTATGCCCAACTTCTCCGTCCTCGCGACTCACCCCGTTCCAGTCGCCGCCGAGCTTATCTGCGTCGTGCCGCCACCGGAGGTCGCATTACCGCTAATTAATACGTGGCTGGGATGTCGTCAAGAACCACCACTTGGTCGGATCGTACGACCGCTTCGTCATGTGTGGAAGCTCGTCGTACAACATGTGCAACCCGTGTACAGATCTTGGTGACATGGTTGCAAAGGGATTGCAGACTTGATGGCAGCAGATGGATCGCTCCCTTGATCCCTTCAATTGGCAGATGCTGGATCACTAGGTGAAAACCTGATCCTGTTATGGATGGACGTCGACGGCGCCTTCGGCGGCGCATACTCTCTGGAGCTTCGTCTTAGAGATCCTTGTGAAGGTAAAGGGTTTTGTCTTTGGTTTTTGCAACCTTCCGTATGTTTGGAGGGCTTGCTGTCGCTAGTTTGTGCCTCCAGTGAATCCAATACTGGATATAGACGACCTTAATTTAGTACCGATTTTGTGTACTAAATTAAGATATCTCTTTTCCTTTTTAATCTTTGTAATAAAGTTGGCTGTGTATGTGTCTGTTTCCAGCGGATACATAGAGTCCGGAATGTAATTCCATTATTAAAAAAAAAAAAAAGACTACAAGAGGAGTTAAGCTCCTTGGTACGTGTATATATATAGCGCAACACTTTTAGCACGTTTCACATAGTTCTTCTCCAAGGAATCTGAATACCGCAGTTTAGTGGTCTTCCTATTCAGCATCAATGGAGATAAGCGGAATCGCCCTCATCTTTCTGTTTCTCTCTTCAGCGCTGCTGATCCTTGTGCCATCCTTGAGGCACAGTTCCAGGAAAAGGCGGCCTCCGGGTCCATGCGCCTTCCCCTGTGTGGGCAGCATCCACCACATGCTCACCACGCAGCCACAGGCCGCCCTCCGGGACCTCGCCGAGAAGCACGGCCCGGTGATGTACCTGCGCCTGGGGCAGATCGACACCGTCGTCATCTCCTCACCGGCGGCCGCTCAGGAGGTTCTACAGGCCCACGACGTCAGCTTCGCGTCGCGGCCGACCCTTGTCGCCACGGAGATCATCGGCTACGGAAGCCTGGACCTGGCCTTCGCGCCCTACGGTGACTACTGGCGGGCGCTGCGCAAGCTCTGCGTGGTCCAGCTCCTCAGCGCGCGCAAGGTGAGGCAGTTCGCGGCAATCAGGGACCGGGAGACCATGTCCCTCGTTGCTGAGATCCGCACCGCCGCCACCGCGGGTAAAGCAGAGAACGTCGGCAGGCTGCTCGCGTCGTGCACGAACTCCATCACCAGGCTGGCAACCTTCGGCGATGGCTGCAGCCGCGAGTGCAACGAGCAATTCCTGTCGGCGCTCGCCATGGTGCAGAGAGATAGCTCGGGTTTCTGTGTGTCGGACCTCTTCCCATCTCTGTGGTTCGTGGACGTCCTGACTGGGGTGCGTCGCCGGCTGTGGAGGGCGCACCGGCAGCTGGATGACATGTTCGACAAGATCATCGAGGAGTGTGAGGCAAGGTGGAAGGAGACGACCACGACGACCAAGATAAGAATTGGTGGAGGAGAGGAGGATGAGACAGCCGGGGAAGGAGAAGATGATCTTCTGAGCATCATGCTGAGAGTCCGGGCACTACCGGATCCACAGCTTTTGCCAATGGCTTGAAGCCAACGGCAAACCCATCTATGCCATCGGAAAATAGATTGCCGATGGCAAAGTGACGTGGCCATCGGCAACCTCCCATCGGCAATCTTTCCATCGGAAAACATTTTTTGCCGATGGGAAAAGTATAAGCCATCGGCAAACTTTTCCGATGGCCGTGGCCCCCATCGGCAATCCCCGCCACGTCGGCCGCCCGCCGTCCGTGACGGCGGGTTTGCGATGGCGACGCCACGTGGCCATCGGCAAACAATTATGTTTTCCGATGGCCACGGCCGTCGGCTTTTTTTTTTTTTGTTTTAAGAAAATCATTTCCCGATTTTTTTTGCCGATGGCCTCGGCCATCGGCAAATCTGGGGTTCGCTGAGCCGGGAAATTTTTTTTTCCCCTTTTTTTCCTGTTTTCTTCCATTCCCAGCACATTTAATCACGAGCATGATATCACAAGCAATATATACAACATTCATCACATATATTCGCAATAATACGCCATTTCAAACATAATGTAGCATCAAATCCATGTCCATGCATACAAATCCATATCACAAGTCCAAATGCATCCATACAAGTCCTACATCGGCCAAACATGTCCGACGTGGCACAACAAGGTCCAAAATAAGGAATAGAAGCTACCTAGCTCGTGGCGCCGTCCCCTTGGGTCCCCGAGCCCCCGAAGCATCCTCCCACGCAGCCAACTCCCTGCCGGCTGCCGGCTGCCGTCGTCGCCACGACTTACACAATCTTGCCGTGGCCGAGCCGCGAGGAAGCGAGACGGCCCGGGCTGCGGCCGCGGCGGCCACGAGTACCCCGGCTGCGTGGGGGGCGAGACGGCCCGGGCTGCCCCTGCGGCGGCCACGAGTACCCCTGCGTCGGTGGAGGTGTCGGGACGAACGGCTGCGTGAGGAGGCTCTGGAAAGGACCCCAACCGGGCTGTGGAGCAGGACCCGTGGAGAAGCACCCTACGGAGGGCTAGCACACGGAGTTGGGTTCGAACCCTCCGACCGTGTAATGCACAAAGACCAAGTGATGGAATTAGTACCGCGGACTGGCATCACAAGCTAAAGCGATAGGCAATGTCGGGACTCACCGGACGAGGTGCAAGAAAAGGCGGCGGTGGAGGTGCGGTGGCGGAGCGAAGAAAGCGGCCGGAGGCTCACTCATTCCCATGGCACGCATGTCCGGGACATCTGCGACCACGCCGGGCCGGGTAGTGCGGCGCAACCGAGGCCGCGTGCTCCTCGATAGGCAAGCGCCACCGCTTCGGTTGGCTAGCACCTCCTGGACCGTGGCCTTTGCAATATTACACGAGCATGGTGGATTGTATTTGAAGGCAAGGTACATTATTTGTGAAACGGTCGAACGACGAATGAAACTCCACTTACCCGAAGACCCGCGATCTGGCTGCGCCTTTGCACCGGCCGGCCGCGAGGCGCTATGGGGACCGCGGTGCGCCCTACGCTGGTCTTCCTTGCGGATCTCGGTCAGCGTCGGGACGGAAGGACGGGTCAATGGCGCGTGGGCCATATAGAACCGGCCGTCTTTGCTTCCCTCCTCCCAACCTCATCACGAGCCGAGGGTCTATGGGCTCGGCGGTGACGTCGTAGGTGTCGCCATGGGCCTCTCGAGCTGCGGCGGCGGCGTACTTGGTGAGCTTGTCGTACACGACCGGGCTGGTGTACTTCTCGGGCCCTTCCGAAGAGCTGTACGTGGTGGAGGGCGCTTTCGCTGGGCCCTTGTGAGCAAGGGCCCACCCCATGTACTCGTTGATGGGCTGCCCGGGGTGGTGCTCGAGGAAAACAGAAAACATGGTTACAAGTAGAGATATATGAAATCCGGCGCTATAAGAAATGGTTGAACACAAGCATACCCATGTTTCCATGAACTCGCTGAGGTTCTGGCTCCCCTGGTGGTGTGAGACCCCGGACCTCGCCATCTCTTCCAAGCGCTTCGCCCGACGTGCTCTGTGCTCCACGTACGCCGCCGGCGTTTGCACTCCCTCGACAATCGTACGCCGGCGGTCGGCGTACTTGCTGCACCCGGCCCGGAGGTGTCCGCATGACATTCAAGTATTAGATCTTCCGGATAATGAGTTGAATGTGTCACATAAGGAATCACGGCGGATGTTTTCCTACTTATTTACCCGCATGTCGCTCCTCGGTGAGGTCGGTCTCGGCTCACATATCGGCTCCCCGGCTTCCGGGTCTTATCCACCTTCACCCCCCTGAAGTTGGCGTAGTAGGAGATGATGGCTGGGTGTGCGCCTCGTAGAACATGTCCTTGATCCGCAACTCGCACACCTTGTCCCGATGCCGGTCCGCCACATCGGGGTCCCCCCTCCGCCAACCTATAGTACAACGCACACGAGGCATCAAACATCATTCCATTGTTTGAGAAAAGTCCAACAAATGCGTAGTATTGAGATATGCGTTGCGATTGAAAGACTCACCCGAAGCGCTTCTTGATCTTCTCGGCGAGGACTTCCCCATGTGCGTCCTTGATTAGGAAGTAGTATGGCCATTTGTCGGGCACGATCGTCCTCCCCCTCGATGGTGACCAAGCCGGGAAGTTTGCCTTAATCACTCGCCCCTGGATGCTAGTGACATGGGGCGAACACTTCCTGGCCGACACCTTTCTCCAGCCACTGCACAAGCACAACAATTGTTAGTATGCAGTTTTAATTCGAAAATGAAATAAGAACAAGTACGAAATCAACAATAGATACTTACGTCCCAGAGATCACGATCTGCGGGCGGTCCTCAGGGCGCGGCAAGTGCTCAGGGAGCCTAGCGGGCCCGCGCTGGAAGGGCTTCTTCGCGGTGCCTGTGGAAGCCGAGGTGCCTGCAGTCTCCTCCTCCTCCTCGTCGTCGTCGCCACCGCCGCCGCCGCCGTCCTCCTCGTCGTCGTCTTCGCCACCGCCACCGCCGCCGCCGTCCTCCTCCTCGTCGTCGTCGTCATCACCACCGCCGCCGGCACAAACAGCCTCATCCTGGCAGTCCTCCGCCGACTCCCACCCCTGCTGGTCGACGGCTCCACCTCAAGCTCCTCGTCGTCCTCCTCCTCGTGGTTGCCGGCCTCCACGTGCTCCTCGTGGTGGCCGGCCTCCACGTGGTCCCGCCGGGGCCCGAGGTGCATGTACTTGGACTGACGTTACGTCGGCGCGACCGTCCTCCGCCTCGGCATTTTGTCGAGTGCCTCGCAATGACAAAGATTAAAACAGTTAGTATTAGTAGATTGCAAGTACTTGTAAAGAAAACATAAATGTAAGGTAATATAAATAACGGTATCAATATTACATGGATTAGAAACTATCTCCGCAAACGGCAATATTGGGCGCGCTCATCCTCGTCATCGATCATCGTCGTCATCACTATCAATATTGTCGAGCTCTCTTAAGTCCTCATCATTAGGCGCTACATGTTCCCCAACTTCTACATCGCGTCGCGTCTGCCCGAGCATCTAGGATTCTTAAGTCCTCGGCATCGTGCACCTCATCACCCTCGTCCTCATCGATGTCGTTGTTTACTTCCATACTCATCAACGAATCAATGTCTATCTCCAACTTACCTTCTAGCCCCTCGGGTTGATAGAACTCATCGCCCTTGGGTCAAAGTTGTAATCATCATCGTTCGGGACCGCCGCTTTACCGCGTGGCGATACGAACCGCACAAGGCTCCAACCCGCAAGGCGCTTGTCATTCGGGTTTGCCCATGGGAGGTAATAAACTTGCTTGGCGTCTTGGTTAGCAACAATATAGACATCGTCTCCTCCATATTTGGAATCTGTCGGATTTCGACTTGCCCAATCTTAAGGTCCTTTTTTGTGACCGGGGATCGAACCAATGGCATTTGAACATCACAGCTTACAACCTAGGAACTTGCCAAAGTCAAGCTCCAATATCGTTCGACTATGCCGTAATAGTCCTTCCCATCCGTGTGAGTCCGAACTCCGGTGCACGTGGTTTTTAGATTGCCCCGTTTCTCTTCGTAGCTTCTCGTGCGAAACCGATAGCCATTCACGTCATAAACGTCGAATGACTTGACATGTCGATCGAAGGTTTGGCCCACACATCTCAATGCGGGACTCATTTCCGCATCACAATTAGCTTTGCACGGTTAGGACAGTGGATAGTTAAGTTAATCGCTCATAGGAGCAAAGTGGAATCGAGGTTAGGTAGATAGTTACCTTTTTGCTGAACCAATTGACAAAATCGGGCGTATTATGTTGAGAAGATGGTCTTTCTCATCCTCGGTAGGAGCCCTACTGCAGCTCCAGTGTTCATTAATAAAGTCCCTGGAGAAACAATAGACAAGAGGGGTCGGATCAATAGGTGGAGGATAGTGGCGACATATGGAACAAGCTCATCGAGAACTTACTCTTGATAATCAATCGTTTCCTCAAGGTTCAACAACAAGTACATCATGATAGTGTGCCACTCATCATGCCGCAAGTAACGAGGGGTCCCGCTCCGCTCTTCCGAGATCCCCTCCGAAAAAGGCCGAGAGTGCATGAATTCTCGTCGATGTTGTAACGAGGGATTGGATCTCGTGGTCTCGTAAGTTTCTCGGTATAGTACGCCTGTGTGCATGTGGACACCTCCTCGGAATGAATGCCTCGCCACGAAGCCTCAATTTTGGCTTTATTTTTACACTTTTTCCGAAGAAGCTTTAGACACCTCTCGATTGGATAGCACCAATGGTGCTGCACGGGCCCCCCAACCGTGCCTCCTTGGTAGGTGCAAAATCATATGCTGCATGGACGGAAGAAGCCCGGTGGAAATATCATCTCCAACTTGCAGAGCAACTTAGGTGCGGCCTCCTCCAGTTCAAGACAAACGTCCCGAGACAACTCCTTGGAACAAAGCCGGCGGAAGAAAAAGCTCAACTCGCCAGACGCGCCACACCGGCTCGGGTAGGTATCCCCGGTCATCGCGGGAAGGAGCCGCTCAATCCGGATGTGGAAGTCATGACTCTTCATCCCTAAGACTTTGCCGGTCGGCAAGTTCACTCCCGGCTCGATTCGCCGCATACCCATCGGGAACCTTAGCTTCGATAACCACTCCAAGTGCTTCCTTCCTATGCGGCCTTTCGGGATGTAATCGGCCGGCCCTTCTTCCATCTCTTGCCTGGCGCAGGGTCTTCATCACTAGATTTGGTCTATCGCAAATCGTTTCAATGTCCGATCTAGCCTTAACATTGTCCTTTGACTTCTTGCCAATGTCCAGGAGTGTTGCCCAAAGTGCCTCGGCGATATTCTTTTCTCGTGTGCATTACATCGATGTTGTGTGGAAGAAGAAGGTGCTTGTAGTAGGGGAGCCTAGTCAAGCCCGATATATGAGTCCACATGTGGTCGGTACCATATCCTTTGAAACCACCATTGTCATCAATTTCGAGAGCCTCTATCTCGTGCAAGGATGTCGGTGGGCTCTTTTCCTTAGGGATGGGGCCGGTGACTTGAACACCTTTCGTGAAGTGCTTTTTATCAAGTCTCGGTGGATCGTCCTCCTTTAGGAATTGACGATGTTTGTCGAAAGAAGAATACTTGCCACCCTTGGCCGCCCGGTGAACATCACATCGCCTTGCATGTTGGGCAAGGGAACTTCCCGTGAACACACCACGCGCCGAACAAGCCATACGCCAGGAAGTCATGCATTGAGTGCGGTACCACACATGCATCGTGAAGTTCGTCTTCGTAGCTCGGTCATACGTCGCACCCCCTCATCCCAAGCTTTCGCAATTCATCCCACACTCGGCCGCATGAACACACCCATTTTGTTGCCGGGTGTCCGGTATTATCGGCGTCAAGAACACGTTCTTGGGGTCGAACATGACGCCGGGGAAGATTGAGGGGGATCACAAACACGGGCCAACAAGTGTACGGGGCCGCCATCATTCCAAACGGGTTGAACCCATCTTTGTTGCCGGCGCTACGCGTACATTTCGAGCCTCCTCGGCCATGCGAGGATTCATGGTATCAAAGTGCTTCCATGCATCACCATCCGCCGGGTCTTGCATCTTGTCAACGTATCTTTTGCCATTCTTGTGCCAAGTCATTTGTTTCGCGGACTCCTCTGTCATGTACCGCCGTTGCAGCCTCGGTAGTCTTTGGAAGGTGTCGTATGACCATCTCGGGGATCTTAGACTGTTTCTTAGTGCCATCACGCCTTGTACCTCCACGTACCTAGAGGCTTTGCACTCCGGACAGTGTGTTGCGCCTCGTGGTCTCCCGGAACGGGACACACCCGTTCTTACAAGCTTGGATCGGGCGATAAGGCATCTTGAGTGCACGAAGGAGCTTCGTGACTCGGTCGTGTTTTTCGCGGCGGTGCTCCTCCGGAAGCGGCCCGCCAACAAGTTGCCAACACGAGATCAAAACCTTCCCCGTGATGCCCGGTGACGACTTCAACCCAATTAGGCGTGAAATGGCATCCAGTTTAGAAATACGGGTCTTCTCGTGAAGGGGCTCCTTTGCCGCCTCCATCATGTCGTAGTACGCCTTTGCGGTCGCCTCGGATCTTCTTCCACCACCTCCAATCCTTGAACGGCTTCAACGTCTTCAAGCAAGTCCGCCATTCCGGCATCTTGATCAAACCCCTCGAGGTCCGGTCTCACCACCGCCTCCGTAACCCGTTGGGGTTCCCCATGGAGGATCCGGCGGGTATAGTTTGGAACATACCCGTTCACCCAAATATCATTCCTCATCCGCCGTTGCTCTTTCCTTGTCCGGTTCTTACACTTGCTACGGGGACAAAACACCCGATCGCCCCTTTAGAAGCCGTTTGGGCCAAATGCCTTCTCCGGGAAGTCCCCGGTCCCCTTAACCCATTCATTGGTCTTGTCTTTGAATCCCGTGTACATCCACTCACGGTCAGCCATCCTCTGTCATGCGCCAACGTAAGCGAGTAATAAGACCAACATCTCGCATCTACAAGGCGTTCCTACCATCTACTAGGTGAAGGATAGGTCCTAATCCCACCCGAGGATGCGTAGATGAGGTTAGCTTCCATGCTCCGCTCCCGTCGAGACGGAATTTCCCGGCACCTCCCGCTGTTCTCCCGATACACGTCCCGACAGGGAGAGTGTGTATCCGGAGAACAACGGGAGGGGCGACGAAACTCCGACTCCGGACGGGGCGGAACATGGAAGCTAACCCATCTACGCATCCTGCCGTCCAAAAATGTGGACAATCCGAAGAGAAACCGTCGCGAGATATGCACCGATCCGCATACCAACGACCGCGAATCTCTTTCGGACGGGAGACGCCTAACTCGGTTACGCAATGTACTTACAACAACTATAAGACACAGAGGTGGTTTATACCTAGGCTGGCGGCGCAGAGGCGGGTAGGTGCACGAACACGGTCAAGGTCCCCTCCGAGAAGTCCTACCCTGCAAAGCAATAAAGACTTCGGTATTAGTGGAAAATTTTGGCAGAACCTCCCCTGCACGGGGAGGTTCCAAAACCTGCAAGAAAACCGCCGGCTCGAAGGCCGGCGTCCACATTTGCGGCACGATGGCCCACACAACCACAAACCCGGCACGAAGGCCGTCAACACACAAACGGCGCGATGGCCGACAACCCTAGAGCTTTACCTTCTCCTCCGGCGACGCGCGTGGACGGACGACGTGGACGAACGGCGTCGGACGACGTGGACGAATGGCGTCGGACGACGTGGACGAACGATGTCGGCGACGTCGACGGACGGTGGACGAACGAAGCGGACCTTCTCCGGCTCCTCCTCCTCTCTTCCTCCTCCCCTTCTCCTTCCTCTCCTCCCCTTCTCCTTCCTCCTCCCCTCCTCCTTCCTCCTCCCTTCTCCTTCCTCTCCTCCTCCTTCTTCCTCCTCCCCTTCTCTTCTCCTCCTTCTCCTCCTTCTTTTCTTCCTCCTCCCCTTCTCTTCTCCTCCCCTTCCCTTCCCTTCCTCTGCCTCCTTCTTCCTTCCTTCCCCGCCGGCGGGGGGCGACGGCGGCGACGGCGGGGGCGCCGCGAGCTGGCCCGGGGCGCCGGCGGGGGCGTGGCCACGGCGGCGCCGCCGGGAGCAGCGGCGACGGCGGGTGCCGGCGGGAGCACGGGGGGCGGGCGCCGGGATGCGGCGGAAGCGCGCCGCGGACCGGGGTGGAGGCGGCCGCGGACGGTGAGCTGCGGGCGCGACCGCGCGGCGAGGAGCCGGCGCGCGGCGCGGGCGGGGGGGGGGGTGCGCAGACGGGCGGCGGAGATCCGGGGGGAGGACGGTGTGCGCGGCGCGTGAGGGGCGTCGCCGGCGGGATTCGTGGCGGCGGGGCGGCGGAATGGCGCGGCGGCGGCGGATTAAGCGGCGGGCTGGGGATAGGGTTTGGGGGTCGGGCGGGGCCGGCTGTTTTTTATTTTATTTTGAAAGCCATCGGCAAAAAGCAGCCACGTGGCGGCTCGAGCCGCCCGGGCCCACCATGTTAGCCGATGGCCGGCCATCGGCAAATAATTTTGCCGACGGCTTTCGAGGCCGTCGGCAAAATTTGAATTTTTTTTTTTGTTTTTTTCTTCCCAATTTTTTTTCGGTGGGTTTCTATACTAAACACATCCCGGTTTGAAAAATTTGGGACAATTTTGAACTTTTTAGCTATATTTCGTTAATTTTTTTGGTTTCTTTGAATTTTCCAGCAACTCAAAATTTGAACTGCAGGTACATGAAATAATGCACACTTTTGATTCAAAAAATGATATTCATGATTACGGGAGTATGTTGAGGCCATATCCGGGACCTCGCATGAAATTACGACCTGTTGGCCTCGTAACATGGGTAGTGACGTGCGCGGGAAGTGTTTTTAAATTCTATAAAATCCAAACGAAGTCCGAAATTGACAAAACTTGACGAGTTGTTTCGCCATCGCATGTGTAGTGTGTGGTAAAAATTTCAAAAAGTTTCGAGCGGGTTGTGACGTCGGATGGTCAAAACCCGGACATCTCCACATGTGATCACCTCGTGATCACATGTGAGATGTCTCCGGGTTTTGACCATCCGACGTCATAACCGCTCGAAACTTTTTGAAATTTTTACCACACACTACACATGCCATGCCAACACAACTCGTCAAGTTTTGTCAATTTCGGACTCCGTTTGGATTTTATAGAATTTTAAAACACTTTCCCAAGACGTCACTACCCATGTTACGAGGCCAACAGGTCGTAATTTCATGCAAGCTCCTGGATATGGCCTCAACATACTCCGAGAATCATGAATATCATTTTTCGAATCAAAAGTGTGCATTATTTCATGTACTCGTAGTTCAAATTTTGAGGTGCGGAAAAATTCAAAGAAACCGAAATAATTCACCAAATATAGCTAAAAAATTCAAAATTGTCCCAAACTTTGGAGGTGGGTTGTATGTGAGGTTGGAAGACACCAAAAAAATTGGGAAGGAAAAACCAAAAAAAAAAGATTGTTTGCCGATGGCCTTGGAAAGCCATCGGCAAATAGTCTATGCCGATGGCCGGCCATCGGCAACTATGGTGGGCCCGGGCGCTCCCGAGCAGCCACGTGGCCATGGTGTGCCGTTGGCCGCGGCCATCGGCAAACGAGGCGGTTTGCCGATGGCCTAACGGCGGCCGCCATCGGCAAAAAGTGACGGCGCCGCCGCCGTCCGCTCCCCGGCAAATTTTGCCGATGGGGGTGATATGCCGATGGCCCGGCCATCGGCAAAATATTCGTGGCCGATGGCTTTTGTTCGCCGAAGGCCCGGCCATCGGCAAACTAGCCGGTTGCCGATGGGCTTTTTTTCGCCGATGGTCCGGCCATCAGCGCAATAAATGTTTGCCGATGGCGTTGCTTTGCCATCGGCAAATCGGACTGTTTGCCGATGGCTTATTCCTTGGCCATCGGCAAACTCTGCTGCCATCGGAAAAGGCTCGCTCTCCGGTAGTGGGGATAAGGAGGAGCTAGCGTTCCCCTTCAACAACGACAACATCAAGGCCATCCTAGTGGTAAGTAGCCCTGCTTTTTGATCTGTAATGTTTGTTTAATTTGCCGCTCAAAAAGATTTTCGTTCACCGGCCCCTCCAGCTACTATTAGCATATCATATTATTCGTCCATTTAATTAATTTGTTGATTGTCTTTCTATCAAATTCTGCCGTACGTGTAGGATTTATTTCTTGCAGGGACAGAAACAATTTCAACTGCAGCCGAGTGGGTCATGTCGGAGCTCTTGAGACATCCTGGAGAGATGGCCAAGGCACAAGCTGAGGTGCGGGAAGCCTTCAACAACACAAACCCGCATCATCATGAGTCTCATATGGATAGGCTGCACTACACAAGGATGGTAATCAAGGAGACACTGCGGCTTCACCCATCTGTTCCCATTCTCCTACCGCGTCTCTGCCGGAACACCTGCGACATCGGCGGGTTTGAGGTCACCAAAGGTTCTAGGGTGCTGATCAACGCATGGGCCATGGCGAGAAGCCCAAAGTACTGGGGGGACGATGCTGAGGACTTTAGGCCAACAAGGTTTGGGAACAAAATGGCTGCAGACTACAACGGCACGGAATTTTGTTACTTGCCATTTGGCAGTGGGAGGAGGATGTGTCCTGGCACTGGGATGGCCACATTGGAGCTCATCGTCGCACGGCTCCTCTACTACTTTGATTGGAGCCTACAAGGCAACATGCTTCCGGAGGAGCTCGACATGGAAACCATAGTGGACGCAACAGCAAAGAGACGCAACCAGCTACACCTTGTGGCGACACCTCATATATGATGTTGTTCCAGTCCAATCGTATATTCGAAGGTTATTGCAGTGGAACTGAAGTATGTACACTTGTTTTTTTTGTGGTCTTGTCTACTTTATGTGGGTTATTGTGAAAATAAATAAGCTTTGAATGTTTTACTGCAAAGTACATCACAGATACTGGCATTGTACGTATCTGTGAGAAATTTGAACTGAAGCGCATGTATGTGCTGCTCTCCCTTTTGCTTTCTATGTGCCTTTCTTACAACACAGTTTTGTGGCCACATGACTATTACATAAGCTAACTAGAATATGGTACTGTTTGGTGCGTTGTTACAACCGGTACTGAAGACTGGGCACCCAACATATCAGAGCCAGCTGAACGTGATGGGCCTGATACTGTACCTCCCTGGCAAGAGAATTGGAGAACCTGAACGCTGAAGCCCAAACGAAGCAGCCACAAGAAGTGTCCTAGCACTCTGGTGCGTGCGCCGAGTGCACGTGATCTAGACGCAACTGCGCTGCGGTGATCTGGCGAGAGCCGATGTATCACAGGAGAGAGACATGGGAGAGTGGGCAACAACAAGAAACATAGTAGAATTCCTAATACTAATCTGTCCTCGAACAACTCTCTTCTTCTCCCTGAATTCTTCTCCTTTTTACTCTTTGGTTGCTAATAACATGCGGGTCCTGCATCGGCTTCTCCTCTAGCTCCGCACTAAACAGTGGTGTCGCGCGTGGGGGAGCGTTTCTTTTAGCCAGTAAAGCAGTATGGACAAAACTGGCCCCACGAGAAGTGCTCTGGGTCCGCCCCCATCGTGCTGTGGATCCACACCACACGGGCAGTAATTTAATCTCTACAATACGATTCTTGCACCGTTCTCTGGCTCCTGAGCGTGGCCACGTCGACGGAAATTATCGGCCGTCGGATCGACCGTACGGACGGCCCAGATCGGGCGTTCACCGGCCTTTTTGCAAAAAGGTCCTCAAACTGTGGCAAAATACAACCCGCCATCCAGCCTCCTTTCTCAGAAAAAATATGAAAAAGGCCCTCCAGCTTTTCGGAAATAGCGCGAAACGCCCAGGCCATTGTATGGGCCGGCCGGTCGGCCGGTGCCTGCCGCGCCTACGCTCGGCGCTGAAGCCGGGTCGCCGCCGGAGACGCCGCCGTGCCGGGATACGGGCTTGGCTGGGCGCCGCACCGCCACGCTGTCAGCAGCCGCGCCCGAGACAATGGCCGCCCTGTCGCGCCGGAGAAGTTGACTGCGCCATACCCTGGAGCCGAGGGCCCAGCGCTCGCCCGCCGCTGAGGTCTGCCGCCCGAGCCTCCCGCACGCATCGCGGTGGCCAGATCCGCCATGCGCGCGGCGGCCAGGTGGCGCTGTGGCCTCGCCCTGTGCCGCCGAGCGCTCTCTGCTCCGCCTCTTCTCTCTCAGTTAAGGACGAGCGCAGATCGCCACCCTCGCCTTGCTACTCGCTGCCGAGCCAGGCTCCCTCTGCCTCGCCCTCTCTCTGCTCCCTCCGCTTCCGTCACCTGGGAGAAGGAGCTCCACCGCCCGCGCCGGGGAGAGGGAGCTCTGCTGCTCGGAGTTGGGCTCGCGACGGGAAGCTCGGGCGCTGGATCTCATAGCCGCGTTGTGCCTGCTTCTGCGCCACAGGTTCGTGTCCCTGCCACCGCTGTCCGCGCTGAGGAAGGCGCGGTCCACGCCCAGCAGCCCAAGGCGCTTGTGCGACGCCACGGCCGGCCGCATCTCCGTCGGCGTAGCTGTGCTGGGCGGAGCCAAAAAGCTCGGGGATGAGGATGAGATGGGGAAAAGTCTGGGCACGGGGAGATTTTTTACTTGTTGGCCGGGTCTACGGAGAGGTGCCCAACGCTGTACTTTCACCTAAAGGCACCGGTACTCTGTCTCCACCCATAAACTCCTGTCAGAGTCTCCACTCCTTCCTTCCCTTCTACTACGTACATAAACGTGGTGCACATGGAATAGAGAAAGTAGAGCAGCCACCACCCAGATCGGTTCACAGAGGCACGATCTGAGTCCACGGCACAGTAACAGCAACCAGCAGGCCCAGGCCTGACCCACGCGTCAGCCAAAAGAGTAATTTGCTATGGCCACCCGGGAATTCCTAAATAAACTAGGTGCACCCTACATCCTACCCAAAATCATATGTTTGGCTGTACGCAGGACAAGCTGGGCCAAATTCGGCCCAAATAGTCTTATCCTTTTTAAGTCTTTTATTAAAACATATGAGATGTTGCTTTTGTTTATTTCATACAGAAATAATCAAAGCTCCTAAAGTCATGAAAAATTATGTGTGGCCACTCCATGATATACTCTATGTACAAAAAATTAAAAACTTAGAAAATAAAGGACTTTAGAAGTATTTTAAATAACCTCTTCTAATTAATAAAGAAAACTTCCATGATTTCTACATATTCAAATATTCTTTCACGCATGATATGTGAGACTGACAACTTCTACAAAAACCTTTACAAAAAATCAAAATATCTAAAAAAATACATGCTGAATTAATAAATTAATTAAAAAAGAGACTCTACGCTCGAGCTTCATAGGACTCGAAATATATAAACAACAACAACAAAAATTCAAAGATAATATATACAATCATCCACAAACAATAATTTCTAAACAACACGTAAAAAACTAATAATACATTAAAATAAGATTAATTTAGCTACCTACCATTATTCATACTCTTGTACACGACTACAAAGAAAAACAAAAAAAGAATGGCCAGGCGCGGCAAAGCCGCGCGCCTTTCTAGTTTACTCTGTTGGCGCAAACGCTACTCCGACGACGATCTGTCGCAGCGAGGTCGCGGTGCTGACTGCGGCGAGATTACATATGGGAAAACACTATTTGCTGCCGGGAACGCAGCCCCTTCGGTCCCCTTTATCGGGGTAAGTTAAAACCCCCTGCCTCCTGCTCGCACGAGAGGAGTTGAGATATTGGTGGCCTCTGCGCGTGTGGACATGTGTCCTTGCAAGTTTTACATAAAGGGTACTATCCAATTTTCTTTAAATAAACCTACAATCTCATCTTGCCAGCCCGTGCAATCCATGTGTTGATTTGCAAAAACAACCCCAGAGCCGATTTTGCGAAGAAACCCCATCTCTAACCCTAGCTCCGCTTAGTCGGCCCTCTCCTTTCCTTTCTTCTCCCCGCCGCCGCCCCCTTCTGCTCGCCGCATGCATCTTCTGGCGCCACCTTTGCTCCAAATCGGGGGTCTGCTCCAGTTCGGTGGAGCATAGATCGGGCGGAGGTTGCGGGGCTATGCCGACCCACTCGCATCGCGGCACTGATGACACCGTCGCCCGCTCGTATGCCGCTGCTCGCTGAAGACATACGCCCTTGGTCTTGGGGCGAGGCAAACATCTGTGGCTGGCACTGGCAGCGCGAGCACGGTGTGATGGCGTGAGCAACCGAGGCACACCGAAATTAAAGTTGGAGCGATGGATCCACCAGGTGCTCCCTCCTCCGAACTCTCTCCGTCCTCTTCCCCTTCCCCTCCTACTTGACGTCCCTCTGTATTTGAATGCTTGAATCCGTTATTGTTTTACTAGATCTGCGAGGAGGCTGAGGATTGAGGAAAGGGTGCTGAAGGAATCTGAGGTATTTCCATTATTTTTTCGGTACAGCATGACATCTTTGCATCAGATCGATGAATGGTTGTCAACTGACTCATGCGTGATCTTGTGCTTCCCCTTCTTCGTTGCTGGTTTCCCTTCTCCAACAGCAGCCACATCTATCATTTATGTCAAAGCGGCGCCGAGTGCCGGCTGCTGCAGTGTGGGGTGTGGATCCAGTTGGTGCTGGCGTGCTGCGGAGACAAGCTGTGGCGGCCACCTCCTCTGCACACTGCCCCTTGACTAGAGCTACCTGAATGTGTCTTTGTGATTCTTGCTATAGTAATTACAGTTATTGACTTGCATTGTTATTGTTCCAAAAACATGCTTTTGATGAATGAATTAGTACATGAGCAAAATTTCATTTCTACTTTGGTGTTCTGACATGTCCTAAAAGCAATTGACTATAGTAGTATTTGTTTACCTATATAATCAAATGCTGATTGCTGATGTAAAATAGCAAAGATTTTGGTTCTTTTAATATACAAACCGGGAAATAGAACATTCGTTAGATGAGACTCTGATATAGCAGCTCTATTGGTTCACTTAGCTAGCTTAACTAGGAAATTGTTTTTTCTGAAATGAGACTCTTATATATAGAAGCTCTATACTTAGGAATATGCTGATTTGATCCTAATATATTGAGTAAAATACAAATCCGGTCCTTAAACTTTTCATGGGGTGTCATCCCAGTCCATAAACTTTTAAAGTATGTCATTTGGGTGCCTAAACTTCATTTGGGTGTCGAATCAAACGTTTCCGGGTCTTACCCATTTAATATTTACAAATAACCCCTCTCTCTCATTAATTGAATCAATCTGATGAAATTTCAGTTAGGCTGGTCATATACGTGCAACCATAAATAAACGTCATGACATACGGTACACGTAACATCGTGACATAATGTAAACAAACATGTGATGATCACGTACATGAACACAAGTATCGACGGTCAGACAGGAGTCTGAGTCCTCGCGCGACCACGCGAGTCTCAATCACGTGAGTCTCGATCACGGTCCTTTAGATCCTTCCATAACCATGCATGCTTTTCTATAATTAGCTTGTATGGCTTCGTGAATTAGGATGCAGCCTTGCTTGTCCTGATTGCATTACGATAAAGGATCACAAGCCGGTCCTGTACTGGATCACACGAGTCTAGATCACGCACACAGTCCTGTAGCTAACCACCGCGGAATAAAAAGTTAAAAGGATCACAAGTGAATTGATATTTCAAGTTAGGGATCTTATTGCATTATGATAAAGGGTTTTGGCGACTAATGGATCCTAAGCGGGCTGCTTTGGGACCCAAATAAAGTTTAGACACCTGAATGACATACTTTAAAAGTTTATGGACCGGGATGACACCCCCTGAAAAGTTTAAGGACCGGGTTTGTATATTTCTCTAAACTCAGTGACATGGCAAAGTTACTATCCATTTTTTTCTAGAGGTCCGATACTCCTTTTTAATATCCACCTACTATCTCACACACCAAGTCGCAACATGCGCAAAAAATCTTTGATAAATATTCAGCTACTGTTTGAATGTCAACCTGCAGTAAGATAGAAAAGTTGAACCTTGGTGACATTACATGTGGATCAATTTTTCTTGGTCCCTGTTAACCTGTAAGTGTATCTGATTCTCTTGGTCCCTCTAAACATCTTAACTCATGACATCTAATGTTTACAGGGCAGTCAAAAACAGCTACAAGTAGAATAAGTCTTGGTGCTTTTGCCTCTAACAATTGCAGCAGTGTCTATCGACATCTAACTGGAACCTCATTTGCAACCGAACGTCACTGCTCTTTTTAATTTGTGTCTAGCAGTACATTATATATCTACTCTAATAATCACAGTATATTTAGTTTGACATTCTAAGCTACAGGCTATAGTGTCCGGTAGTTGTGAATTCCGATGGTGAATTGTAATGGATGGGTATGTAATGTATGTCCAGGTAAAACCATAATGGTCAAGGTACACATGTATGTAATGAAGGATTATGTAATCTATGGCTAAATAGAACCATAGCGGCTGTGATGGCCATACAACTCGAGTTATATGTAAATGTTACATGATTTATGCTAAGTACCTAATAATATGATATCTTTGGTCTGATGCTATGATAATAGTGGTGAAAGTTATGCTCAGTATCTTAGCAGTATCTATTGGTCATCAATTATTTTTCCTCAAATCATTGTAGGGGCGCCTGATGTTCTAGAATATATGAGGGGAACGGGCTCGCAGGGCCCATTGCAGCCGGTTGGGCGACTCTACAGCAACGAGTGTCGAGTGGGTGTGTGCTTCAGCACCAAGGCTTTCTTTTGCTTCTTAGTTCTTAGTCTGGCTTCTGTCTTTGTATCTCAGAGCCTTTTGCCTGTATGCCCTCAATAAAGTTCGCTGCTACCTCCATGCCCTTAAAAAGTTTGGTGACACCTACATGCCCAAGTTAAAATTCGTTTTACCCCGTGTGCCACTCCGTCCCTGTTCTATTCCCTTTTCATCGTTTGGCTTTGCTTACAGGTGGGTCCCAACGTTGCAAATGACCATCTTGCCCTCGTGTCGATTGAACTGGGAGGCACCTTGCTCCCCTCACGCGCTCACCTCACTCCCGGTCCGCTCCCCTTCTCCGTCTCCGGCCCTCGTAACCCTAGCGGCGCAAGAACACTAGCGGGGGCGGTGGATCCGGCCCCAGTGCTCCGCGGTGGATCTTGAGGGCATGGAGTAGTGGATCGAGGCGGTGAGCCCGGAGATCTGGCGGCCCCGGTGCTCCGCGGCGGTGGCCGCGGACGACGTGGCGGCGCGGCGCGGTGTGCGGGCGTGGGCGCGAGCCGTGGCGTCGCCGGACGTGTGGGGACGTGGACATCGAGGCACGGTGCCGGCTCGTCGCCCACGCACGGGGCACGCTTCGGAGGCGGCCAGATCCACTCGGTTCCAGGCGGGTGAGTGCACATCCTCCCTTTGTTCTCCGAGCTTGCCTTGCGATATAGGATGCACATCGGTATGCGTTTGATTGCCCCCTGGTTTCCTTGCGCTTGCCCTGCGTTTGATTCCCTATCCTTTTGCATATGTAGGATGGATGACAGTAGCTACAATTTAGAAACGGATTGTTGCTCCAAACACATGTGGGCCTTGGTATGAGTGAGCAAAGTTGTTGATGCCGACCCAATTAATCTGGAGAGACTGATTCATGGTGTTGTCGACAAGTGCCCTCATGGCTACCTCGAATTAGTGAAGGTTTACTATTTTGCATTGGATAGAAAGGTCAACATCGAGTTATGCAGCGACCAAGACTTGCTTCACATGTTTGAAAAACACTCGGTCTCAAAGACACCTTTCGACATTTGCATACTATGAGGCGAGGTTGGCCCTCCCCAGATTCCACATTGGCACTTTGGTAGTGGTGAGGATTACTTCCGTGGAACCCCCATTCACTCCTTCAAATGCTTGCCCAAGCTTAGGACAACCAACCGGCACAATGAGACTCACACTCAGACCCATGACCATACCCAGTCTGATGTTGATGAGATCCTTGCTAACCCATACCCAATGAATGAGCATGTGGGTGTTGATGATGAAGTGTTATATCTTGACTTGGGTCCCAGCCAACCACCTCCACCTAAAAATCCTCCCAGCAAAGATATGGATGAGGATGAACTAATCTTCTCTGATTCAGATGATTCTGACTTAGGTGATGATGACTCTGATGATGAGATGGTTACAGATAGGGTCCACTGAACCTATGCGATCTTAAGTATGACAAGAAGAACCCACCTATGGCTGTAGGGACCATATATTCAAACATGGCTGCTTTTAAAATTGCTTTAGCTACTCATTGTGCTATTGGTGAGCACCAATATGTGATTGAAAAGAGTGATCCAGGAGGCATAGGGTGCACTTGCAAATTCAAGGATGACTTGTCTTTGTCGATGGAGGGTTCTAGCATCAACTGCGAAGGATGGTGTAAGTTTGTTAAGGTAATGAACTGAGCCTTTACCTTTGTCACATTTTTCTCACATTTAATTGGTCTTTCCTAATTTAATTGATGTTTACTAATTTGTAGGTCAAAAGGAATCCTCATGAACATGAATGCCGAGTGCTTGGGGATGGAGTGTGTGTTGGGATCACACAGTTTTGGGTTTGCAATCGGAGTCTTGGGTGGTTGAAGGAAGATGCCAACATAAGGATCAAAGAACTTACAAGGAGGTTGAAGAAATTTGAGTACAAGGTGGATGTACCATATAGGAGAGTGTACAAAGGTAAAAATTTAGCTATGGATCAGATTTATGGGCCTTGGGATAAAAGTTTTGACAATTTGTTTAGGCTTAAGGCCCAGATAGAGCAATCTAGTCCTGGATCATACCTTGTGTAGATGGATTCCTCAGAGCCTGCAGACCATATCTTGCAGTAGATAACACTTTTTTGAATGGAAGGTTCAGAGGACACTTGTGTATAGCATGTGCAGTAGATGGACATAACTGGATGTATCCAGTAGCAATAGGTGTGATTGATTCAGAAACAAATGATAATTGGATTTGGTTCATGGAGAGACTGAAAGAGGTAATTGGATTCCCAGAGGGCCTAGCATTTAGTACGCATTGTGGTCGTGTTATGAATGGGGTTGAAGAAGTTTTCTGGGGGCGAGCATAGGGAGTGCATGTACCATCTTGTCCAGAACTTCAAGAAGAGATTTAGTGGTAAGGTCTTTGATGATCATTTGTGGGCTGCCTCATATTCATGGACACAGTACATGTTCAACAAGCATTACACAGCAATGAGTACTGCCAAACCTCAAGCAATGGTGTACCTGCTTACCAATCACAAGAAGTTGTGGACTAGGAGCCAGTACAGGTTAGGGTCCAAAGTGGACTATGTCACTAACAATCTTGCTGAGAGTTTCAACAACTGGATCAAGGCAGAGAAGGGTAGGAATCTTGATGACTTGCTGGACACAATAAGGCAAAAAATATTGATCAAATGGAACCATAGGAAGAAAGTGGCTATGAAGTTTACAGGGAAGATTCTTCCTCACATAGAGAAGAAGCGAGGAGGGACGAGTTTTAATCTAGATATTGAAGTGATCACAAGTTCCCCGAGATGGTGTTGCGAGAGATATGTGCAAAAGGAGACCCTCGGCATACGGGTTTGTGGTCGGTTTGCCTAAGAGGGAGTGCACTTGTAGGGTTTGGCAAGGGACGGGAATCCCATGTAGGCATGCAATTGCCTACATCACTTCCATTTACGGTGCAAGACTAGAAGACTTTGTTGATGACTACTACTCTGTCAAAATTTCAAACTTGCATATGCGGGCTCAATCCCTTGCATTCGGACAAAAGCATGTGGCCCACATCCAACCATGGATTCTTCATGCATCCTCCTTTGCTTAAGGCTACAGCAGGAGGAAGAAGGAAAAATAGGATGAAAGGTGCTCTTGAAGGTGGAAGTCAAGACAGGAGGCATAAATGCCTCACTTGTGGTCAGAAAGGACATCATTGGTACACATGCGGGATTGGCAACCACTGAAGACATAGCTGCAATTGCAGTTTGTAAGGTGATGTTTTCTTACTTGCATTCTCTTTACATGTACATGCTGCATTCTCTTTTCTTGCAACTCATGTTGTCTTGTCCATTGGGGTCACGCAAAGAAAAGGCTTAAAAAATTAGAAAGTCGAAACCGGCCTTAACACGAAACCGGTCTTGTGGTTCTTGTTCCATCGAGCATGCAGTACCCAAGAAATGAAGCTGTGGAAAAAGCTATTGAGAAAAAAAAGAAAGACAAGGCATCCTCTTCTTCTGCTTCAGGTTCAAGGAAACGTAAGGGGCCAGCTACAACTACATCAGCCAGGTTCCAATCTCATTCTTGAAACACAGTTGTCATCATGTCACTTTTGTGCTTCTAACATTTGTCTTGTGGTGGCAAGGTCTGGACAAGGAAGCAATGAACCAGGACAAGGAAGGAATGCACCGGTTCCACTTGGGCTATCTTAGCTCCTCCGATGCATGAGAGCTCTTTGCCTGGTCCGAGATACAAGAGGAAGGGGTGCTGCAGCAGGCTACTATACCCAAGCGAAGCAGGCCATTACGAAGAAGTTGACACCGCGAAGGGCTCTTGCTGCATCGCCAACCCAGCTTGCCCAACCAGCCCCTGCTTCCAACACCGAAGCAAGAAGAAGTCGCGATTTGGAGTGAAAGATCACTCCTCTTTTGCTATGTCATGCCATTAAACCTGTTGTCTTCTTTTGATGGATGGATGAAACTATGATGGCATGTACTTTTGGATGTGAGGAACTTAGGTGTTTAAACTGTAATGTTGAATGTCGGTATGTTGAACTGAGATGATGGCTACTTAATTGTAGTGTTGAATGTTGGTATGTTGAACTGAGATGATGGCTACTTAATTGTGAACTGTGATGCTGGACAGTGAATGTTAAATGTGTTTAACCCATGTTGTTTAAAGGTTGTGCTGAAATGGTCATTTGTGTTGATTAAATGTGATTCATGTTTATGGAATGTACATGGCATGAGACTTTGATTCATTGATTCATGTTTATGGAATGACATGAGATCCTGAGAAGGGCTAAGCATGTCTATATATACAGGAGGAGCAGGGACTGGCTTTGGCGCCAACACCACTGTCTTTTGGCGCCCACAACGGTCCCTGTGGCGCCAAAAACAGCTAGCCCTCGGAGTGGCACCAGGGACCAAACAAAGTTCAAGCCCAAGGGCATTCAAGTCTGGAACTGAGCAGTTAACGGCAGTTAACACCAGAATTGGACGGAGTGGCACACGGGGTAAAACGAATTTTAACTTGGGCATGTAGGTGTCACCAAACTTTTTAAGGGCATGGAGGTAGCAGCGAACTTTCTTGAGGGCATACAGGCAAAAGGCTCCCCTTTCTTCCGCCATCGTCTTCCCCAGCTGGCCGTTCCAATCCGTTCCCCCCGGTTATTCTATTCCCACCCCCGCCCCCTCGGCTCCTCTCCTCGCCGCCGCGAGACCAGCACCGCGCTCCACCGCCGCAGTCCCCGTCCCCGGTCGCTGTCGTCCGTCAGCACCGCCGCCTTCGCGTGCTCAGCACGGTACCCAAGCATCATCAGCGCTCGCTATAACTTACAAGGCACCGCGGCCATGGCGCCCCCACCGGCATCACTCTCCGCGCCCAACGCGCTCTCCCTGCTCGCGCCCGCCACCGCCAGAGTCTCCTCCGGGAGGTGGAACAACAGGCTCTCCGTCTCCGTATCCGTCTCCGTCGCGGCGCGGCCCGTGACCCGGGTGGTGTCAGTGTCCGTGAGGAGGCTGGTCGCGGCGGCGGCGGCGACTGAGATGGCGCCCGCGGCGAGCGGGGAGGAAGGGAGCAAGCCGTTCGTGGAGGAGATGCGGGCGGTCGCGATGAAGCTGCACACCAAGGACCAGGCCCGCGAGGGGGAGAAGGAGCCCGAGGCGCCCCCCGTCGCCAAATGGGAGCCCTCCGTCGAGGGCTACCTCCGCTTCCTCGTCGACAGCAGGCTCGTCTTCCAGACGCTCGAGGACATCGTCGAGCGCGCCGCCGTCCCGTGGTGTGAGTGATCCGCTTTACTTTTCCTTCCCTGTTTGTCCTGATTGGTGGGAAAGGTTGCGGCTCTGACGCGTTGCTAGTGTAAGTGGATGGCGCCTGTTGTGCTTCGTGTGCCTCTATTGAATCGGTGAAATTTGATTGGTTCCTGGCCAGAAAAAATACGACTTCTCTACATTTTTTCTTTGTTCTTTGTGATAAAAACAATACAATAGCCTATCGATTAATAAAAATCGATTTTTTATGCATGGCAAGTAAAAACATAATAATGGTCAAATTTCTATGATAATTTCGATATAACTTTAATTTTTTTTATTAAACTGAAGGTTCAATGCCTGTTGGGGTAGTAGTGGCTGGGTAGCTTCACCAGGGGATGCACCTGCAGTGGCGGATCCAGAAACCAACTAAGGGAGGGGCTAAACAATATTATAATGCTAAAAGTTATACTAATTATATATTAATAATAGATAAAAATATAAAAATTATATTAATTATGTACTAATAATAGACAAAAATATAAAAATTACACTAACTATATGCTAAAAATAGTAAAAAATGAAGATATGGTCCTTGATTTTTGGCCACCGGGAGGGGCTGGGGGGGCTGCAGTTGAAGAGGATTGACTTAGGACAAATCTAATGAACTTATATTGGTGTGGTGAGTGCTATTTCATTTGAATTTCAGTGTGCTATTTTGTATGTGTAAACTGTACATAAAAATCACTATTTTTGTGACAATTGTTATTTATTGCTGAACATATTGCTCTTTCTGGGTCATCTAATTTGATCAATGTATGGATCAACTTGTTCAAAATAATAATAGTCTGATCTATCCTATCCTTTATTCCTGTTTGATGGTTTTCTGTATCGTTGTAATATTTATATCTAGATATGTACCTCCTATCTGTTGCATTAACATCAAAACCGCAACTGTTAGACATTAATTTAAAGGCCTTCTTACTTTATTATGCTATAGGAAGTCAAAGTTCTAATCGCCACTTGAATTTGAAATATTTTGTGTTACAAGCCTATAATGTGCAAAAACCATTACCCCAAGGGCATGCAAAAAAAAGATTGTTTTCTCTTATTATTATTTTGGAGTTCAGTTTGTGATATTGTTGCATACTGTTGCACCATGGCCTCCAATATGAACTCGTTTAAAGGATTAACGTGATTAAACACTCATGTAGGAAAGTGGTTGTAGTAACATGGTTTATCTGTAAGTAAAGTAAGAGATAATGGTTGTGTCATACAAGTATTCCATTCCAATTTCTCAGTGCCTCAGGCACCCTTCCTCTTGTTAGTTTGGTACACATATTACCATATGCTGTGTTTGCATGTGTTCTTGGGTTTGCTCTTCACTGTAGATTGGCTTGTTAGACACAGCAATCTTTTTTTATCAATTTGTGTGCATTGTTAGAAAACAACAATGTCTACCAAAGAAGCGCATGAAAGGATGCAATCAAATGATATGAACCTTTAACTGCTGCTAATATTGTATTACTCTGTGGACAAGTCAATTGACTTCGACAAATGAAAGGGCTCCCAAACTTCTATACTTTTTGTACAAATGTAATGTCATACTCCATTCTAAATTATAAGATGTTTGGGCTTATAAGATGTTTTGGCATTTCTAGATACATAGCTCTTGCTATGCACTTAGATCTACACTGTCTTAAATGTATAGTAAAAACAATGTATCTCAAAAAGCCGGAACGTCTTATAATTTGGAATGGAGTAGTAATGTGCAATTGCTTCGTCAAGATTTGCAAAGATGCTGCTTGTTGACATTCTAGTGGTGTGTGTTTCAGATGCAGAGTTCCGGAATACTGGGCTGGAGAGATCAGAGGCACTCAAAAAGGATCTGGAATGGTTCAGGCAACAAGGCCACACAATTCCAGAACCATCCCCCCCTGGCACTACGTACGCTTCTCTACTGGAAGAGCTGTCTGAGAAGGACCCCCAGGCATTTATCTGCCATTTCTATAACGTATACTTTGCTCATACTGCTGGAGGCCGAATGATTGGCAAAAAGGTGAAACCCCCTCTTCTTAGAAAAATGACAAATACTGAGTATGTGACATCATGTTAGAACATTATTTTGCCATACATAATTTGCACTGCATTGACATTCAGGATGTTAACATGTCTGATGTCATGAAATTGCCAAGCATACTTATGCATTTTCTGCTGAATATGATTCGTTGTGTTTTTTTTCTTTGTCAATACTACAGTGCAATTCTGATTAGGTACATGATTCCATGTTGTTTCCATTGCTGGTGTGGGCAGTTTAGAAGTCTGAAACTACCTGTTCCTCCATTATCATGTATTATTTAACAGATTATCATGTGCACCTGGTATCTTAGGTTTCTGAGAAGATACTGAACAAGAAAGAGCTGGAGTTCTACAAGTGGGAGGGCAATCTCTCCCAGCTGCTGCAGAACGTCCGCAACAAGCTTAACGAAGTCGCTTCAGTAAGTCGCTGAAACTAAACGCTGCCTCTTTTCTCCCAGCCGAAGGCAAGGACCAAAGCTTTTTGACTAAATTGCAAATTCTGTTCCATGTACTGGTTCCGCAGAGCTGGTCTCGAGAGGAGAAGGACCACTGCCTGGAGGAAACGGAGAAGTCGTTCGCCTACTTAGGAAGCCTCCTCCGCCATATATTCACCTGATCTGACATTGTTTGCTGATCCAGTCTCAGACGCTGTAAATACATAATCCTTTGACTGTTAAAACTTCATTACTTGTGAGGGGGAGCTCCTCCCCCAGGTACGATTTACCTGCAATCAAAGTTGGCAAGTGTTAAATAAACCCCCCATTGCATGTGTCATATACTTACGTTGCTGGTGTTGGGTGAATGCTGAGCGCTGCCGCTGACTGTGAAGGTGTATCTGTTTTCTGTAATTCGGATGGCACGGCACCTGGGCCGTAGATACGGTGGATGGCACTGCCACAACGCACCAAAATTGCCGCTGCGATGCGATGCTGTGGGAAGCCCCACAAATCTGTAGGTCGTTTCATGACAAGAGCTCTGCCAATCAACATGAGTTGTGTATAGAGTGTACTATCCGTTTCGGACCGTGCGTGCTCAGGCATCAGCTCAGAACCGTACCATTCCATGCTGAGGTTCAGAAGCCTCCAGATTGCTATCGTCCTGAAATGCTGGTGGTCCGTACGTACATACCAATTGCTATGGTCTTTCGTCCCGATGGTCAGTAGGTACTAGGTACGCGTACCAAATGAGGTAGTGTATCAGATACGACGTGATGACAAGTACTGTGGATGGCGCTGCCACTATGCACGGCTGCCGATTTTTGCCATGCCAAAGATTTTGCCAAAAAAAAAAGTTTGATAGAAAATTTGCCGTAGATTTCTGAGTTAAATGTAAGAGACTCCTAGGTTTTGTTGCAAATCAAATGACAATTAACCAAAATTATGGCTTGACAAATATTTGATTTGGCATGTTTTGGAAGCCAACCAAGCAGCACTAATAGAATCGGTCGTTGCAGTACCGCCAATGGCAGGAGCCCTGGCAATCAAAAACATGCGTAGGGTAGTAGACTAGTACTCTAGTAGTATCTGTTTTGGAGCTGTGCGTGCGTGCTCAGTTCATCTCAGAACCGTACAATTTTCTTATAGACTTGCACACTTGCTCTTATCGATGCTACAAGACTCAGAACCCTCCAGAATGTAATTCCAGATGCATTATCGTCCCTATGGTCAGTATGTACATACCAGTTGCTGTCGTCCCGAATGTCAGTACGTACGCACAAATACCAAATTGCATCAGATACGACGTAATGACAAAACTGAGGAGAGCCGCATCTCCGCCGGAGGCCGGCATCTACGACGTAATGACAAAACTGAGGAGAGCCGCATCTCCGCCGGAGGCCATCCCTCGGCATCTAAGCTGCTCTCGTAATATCCGACGGACCCGGTGGCGTCCGTTCCGTGTATATTTTAGGACACCTCATCTCAGTTCGTGTCGTCCCTCTCCCTCCCAACCCTCCTCGTGTCACACACATTGTTCACACTTGTTCTTGGCTTCGGTCTTGCCGACCAGTCACCGGCAGCCTTGGGTGGGTCTCTTCTGCTATTGTTCATCAATGGAGGTGGTGAACAGGTACGTCGTCACCCGGCACCACATCGAGGGCAGTCCGACGGAGGCCGATTTCGAGATGAAGGAGGAGACGCTGAGGTGGACGCCGGACTCCGGCGAGGTGCTCGTCAGGAACCTGTACCTCTCCATCGACCCGTACCAGCTCAACCGCATGAAGCGGACCAGCGCGTCGCGCCACGGCGTCCTGCCCGGCCAGGTAATAAGTCAGCAAACTAGTACTAGCCGACCCGCAGCGCGCCACGGCGTGTCATCGCTGACGATCGTTTTCCTCACTTTCTGCTCTTTGTGAATGAAGAGGATCGCGGCGTACGCGGCCGGCGAGGTGGTGGCGTCGGCGTGCGAGGAGTACGCGGCGGGCGACGTGGTGGCCGGCGTGCTCGGGTGGGAGGACTACACGCTGTTCAAGCCGTCCCCGTTCGTGCTCATGTCCAAGGTCGCCGACGTCGCCGCCGACGCGGAGGGCTTCCCCCTGTCCCACTACATCAGCGTGCTGGGCACCAGCGGCATGACCGCGTACGGCGGGCTCTTCGAGGTGGGCAAGCCGGTGAAGGGCGAGAAGGTGTTCGTGTCGGCCGCGTCGGGCTCCGTCGGCAGCCTCGTCGGCCAGTTCGCCAAGCTCGCCGGCTGCTACGTCGTCGGGTGCGCCGGGACCAAAGCCAAGGTATATGCTCTCTCCATCACACGTCGCATCGGCTTCTTGCATTCTGTCGGCTAGGAGGGTCATGCTCTTGTGGTGCCTTCGAGCTACACGTGTCAGCAAGTGTTTAGCCAGACATGCAAATGGCCCAGGTTTTTGGAAAAGCACGAGCCACCGTTCAATTTTATCATCAGACGCTAGAAATCAACTGGTTATGAAACTCTGGGTGAATTCACAGGTCGATCTGCTCAAAGACAAGCTAGGATTCGACGATGCTTTCAACTACAAAGACGAACCTGACCTGACATCAGCGCTGAAGAGGTCAGTGCAGCCACTGTTCGATCGTGCTCGTCCTCATGGCGTCATCTGAACACGATGAATTTTGTCCAGGTACTTCCCCGACGGCATCGACATCTACTTCGAGAACGTGGGCGGCGAGATGCTGGAGGCGGCGCTGGCCAACATGAACACGTACGGCCGGGTGGCGCTCTGCGGCGTCATCGCCGAGTACACGGGCGAAGGCGCGCGGCGCGCGGTGCCGGACCTGCTGGAGGTGATCTACAAGCGCATCACCATCCGGGGATTCTTCGCCTGGGACTTCCTGCCCAAGTTCGCCGAGTTCAACGCCGTCATCGGCGGCTGGGTCCGCGAAGGCAAGGTCCACATGCTCGAGGACGTCTCCGACGGGCTCGAGAGCGTCCCGTCCGCGTTCGCCGCGCTCTTCAGCGGCCAGAACGTTGGCAAGAAGCTCGTTAAGCTGGCATAGAAAGAACCGTCCATGGAGCATCCAGTTATGCCAGTAGAAATTGGAAGTGGCTTTGTTAACTGAAATGAAATGCGGTGGCTTTGTTAATTTAACTGAAAGAAAAAAAAATGAGTATAACTGGCAAGAACTGCAACGGCATTGCTTCGACTGAAAGATTGCCGCCTCTGATGTCTCCCACATAACCAACTGGTTTTGGGCACAACTACTGGGCGCGCGCGCACCAGCAAAGTTAGCAGCGCACGCGCGCTGGAGTTAATTAGCGGCGCACAAGTTTCCAACCAGCCAAGTGACACATGCACGAGTCGTACTGTTCTGTGTTCTCCGGTCTACCTTCATTCCAAGCCCATTTAGCTTTTCAAGTTTGATTTTTTTTTTTTTTTTTTTGTCTTTTAAGTGTGCCGAGCTATTTTACCTTCTCATGTCTAGTTTTTGGGCCATTATTTTCTAATCTAGCTTATTTGTTTTCTCTCTTTCGGGACAGCGGGTGTGTGGGTAGTTAATGGGCGGGGGTGGTTTCACTTACATATGAAAGTGCAAGTTATAGATTTATGATAAAAATACGTACCATGTTTTTAGCATTTATAACTAACATTAAACAATAGACTAAAAATAAGAAACACATTAATAATGATAAAATTTTGAACCAAAACAAGCATATGTAGCTGAGGATTCATATGACATTATTTTTCAGTAGAAATATTTGTACATTCGAAATGCTAAAAACAGTACATAGAAACGTTCACGAGAAAATAATGACTTGAGGATTGATAAAAGGATGTTGCTTGTGGTTCCTCCCATAGCAGAGCTAGTTAACCTGGTATATTCATCGTATTAAAGAGAATGTTTTATCCTCATAGTGAGAACAATGACACCCTACAAAAATTGGTGAACAAAAGTTTATAATAAAAATTTTGAAACTGTGTGAAACCTTAAAAATAAATATTATGAATTCATACCACATTATATACAGTTACAGTTCAAAACTTAAAAACTTATATACTCAATACAACTTTGTAATGCTAAATTTAAAACTTTGAACTACTATATTATAAACATTGTGTTGGTAAGTTTAAAACTTTACACTCAGAATTCAAAACTCTGAGTTGGCACACTATAAACTTTGTACTGCTTGGTACAAAAGTATATGCTAACAAATTATGAACTTTCAACTATGACATTATAAACTTTGTATGGCTAGGTTCATAAACTTTGAACTATCACATATAAACTATATAGTACCAAGTTAAAACTTTACCCTCAGAATTAGTAAACTTTGAAGTATCACTGTAGAAACTTTTTACTACTAGATTCCATACTTGGCGTATCACATAATTTATAAACTTTGAACTATCACGTTAGAAACTTTACACTCATAATTTATAAACTTCAAATCATGACATTATAAATTTTTACTGGTAGATTTAAAACTTTGAGCTATCACATTATAAACTTTGCATTTTCTAGGTTCAAACCTATATACTTAGAATTTATAAATGTTTGAACTATCATATTAAAAACTTTGTACCAATAGCTCTAAAACTTTACACTTAGAAATTTTAAATCTTTAAACTATCACATTAAAACAACTTTACACCGCTAGATTCAAAAACTTTAAACTCAAAACTTATAAACTCAAGTATGACATTAGAAATTTTATGTTTCTACCTACAAAAAACTTTGAACTATACTATTTTGTTGTGCTAAGGTTCAATTTAAAAACTTTGAACTATGACATTAAAAACTCTGTAAGGTCAAAACTTCACACTCAGAATTTAAAAGCTTTCAACTATGACATTAAAAACTTTATACAGCTAGGTTCAAAACTTTAAATTATCATATTATAAACATTATATTGCTGGTATCAATACTTTATACTAAGAATTTATAAACTTTGAAATATCACATTATAAAACTTTGTACCACTAGGTTCAAAACTTTAAATCAGACTTTATAAACTTTGAACTATCAATTTACAAACTTTGTATTGATAAGTTCAAACAAATAGGGAATTTGAGAGGCACCACCACCTATGCGGAATAGAGAGTGAAATCCCCCGTAACTAGAGTGTGTGTTTGTGGTGTTACAAATTAGCAAAGTTCAAACTAATTGAACTAAAGTAAAAAAAATAGTACCAAAAAGTGCGGAACCCCCCCCCCCCCCCCTCCTCCAAAAGGACTTAGAACTATAAGGTACATGCCACAACTGAATTGGGAAATAAGAAACACTACGGGACAACAGATTTATGGAGACAAAAGGCATGCTAAAAAAATGGGCAGCAATTAAAGCCTTTGATCTAAAACTGAAACTAGAATATAAGCGGTGGATGATATGTTACTACCAATACTTGTACCATATCCTAAAACCCCCAATGTCGAAGTAGCTGGGTCCCAATGTCAATGTCATGGCGATCCACGGAGGGCAGAGGGAGGAGAAAACAGATGAAAGCAAATGCCTAAAAAAAGATGGCCATCCAGTTCAGAATCAGGGGGCTAACTTCTAGGGCAGGGCAACCATAAAATGATGCTGAAACTGTGAAAAGTTGGGTCCCATACTCAGGCTGCATGTTAAATGAGTGTGTGGCACTATAGCTTCAAGCAAACATTATTTTTGGACATTTAAAAAAAAACATCAATTTTTACCTAATTTGCATAAACCTTTAAAGCTAACTCTAAAAAGAATTGACCATTGTATCATATGTCACGAGTGATCTTGGGTCAACTGTTAAGTTCTCTATTTTTTAAATGCTAGCAACTCAAAAATACATTTATAGAACTACTCACTCCAGCAGTTTTATCAGCAATATTTAATTGACTACAAAACTGAACCTAGAACCTTTTGGTTCAAATAAGGAAAAAGAAATACAAATTGAATTAGAACTAAAAATTATGACACCACAGTAACTAATGTATCAGTGAGTCCTTACAGATAGCATGGCATTGAGAACATGCTGGATAGTAAAAGATCTTAACACCATCTATGCAGGCAAGATGCATAACAAAAGAAGATGGAATGAACCATCTATTCTTGATGCAAAAGCATGCAAACATTGACCATTTTCTTGTGCAGGATGAGCCTAACAAGCAACAAATTAATGTGAGAACTTTGCGGAAGGTAAAAAGGACCCATGATTTAAGTGAACGCAATAAGAAACAGTGGCTTCTGACCTTTGAGTCATATAACTTAAGGTAGAAGCGTGACTAAGGAATGGACAGCTTTGACTCTATGGTAGAAGCAATGCTAGCATTAAGCTTCTTATTCAGGCCTCCAATGGAAACCAGCTCACCGTAAGCTGCAGGCTCTTGGGTACCTCCAAATGCCATAGGCACCAAACCCTTGAGAACAACCATCACCTATTGTGGGAGCACAACCATCCAGTTAGATCCTCAAGATAACAGTACTCAAAAAGAAAATGGCTTCATCTGAAGTCAAGAACGGAGAAACAAGACAAGCTAAAGTTCAGTAAATTGGGCCTAGCACCATAGGTTACCAACCAGGAATCCAATTAATATTAGTATGAGAATGAGATTAGCATGGTCAGGTTATGAATATGATGTATTCAGAGCAGCCATTTTTATCCTTGATAGTAGCAAAGCAGCTGCCTGACTAACACTAAATGGATTACACAGCTAACAGAAGATTAAAATCTGAGTGACAAGACCAACATAGTAAAATTTCAGGAAAAAGGCAATACACAGTTATTCTTATCGATCAAACAAAAGCCGCAAGTTCTGAAAAAACAGATGTGGCGAGCAGGTTGGTTTACTTCTAAATTTTTAATAGGATGGCATCTCACAACAAATGGTCTCCACTCCACTACACAAATAACATACATGGAAACTGATGATATGTGAGAGGAATATGAATTTAGATGCAGTCCAGGACAACTTCCAGGTTTCATTTAATTTAACCATATTCTAGAACTTCATTCAGTATCCATGTACACTTAAACTCTAGCAGACAAGTGCACACACCAAGGGACTTATATTTGACACATTAACGTTCCCAAATGATTAGCAGGATGGAATTAACTAGCAACGAACATGAATTTAAACAAGGCCATACAACCAACTATCCATCCTATGACTGCTTTCTCCGGAACTCCATTGACAGGTTTTGCAGGTCTGTAGCAAGAGAATGCTGCACATAACATCCAAGGATATTTGGTCCGTCAAACAGGAGCGAAAAGAACAAACTGTCACTCTTTATCTTGAAACTGTCAATGATGAATAAGGTCCTATCATCACCTGGACATTCTTTTCGGACATTTGAATCTTGTGATGAATCATTCATGGACAGCTTCGCAGCCTCTTCTCGGACCTTTTCAGCAAGTCTGTCATGTCATGTGTGAGAAACCTCAATTGCACGCTGGTCGTCTCTGCCATCACCAAAGGATGGCATCAAGGCTTTGGCATGCGCCTTAGCCAACTCCGCCATTTTCGTCCTTGCCTGCTGCATGTTTGCAGATATCTCTTTGAAAACATCCACCCAGGCTGAGGGTAGCCCGACTGTCGCAGCAGCGCTACTGCGATACAGAAACCAAATGTCATTGATGCACAAATCATCTTATCGCCAATGAGGTGTCCAACCAGTGACACATCAATGTGAGTAGTTAACCTTCACAGCCCACCGTTACAGCTTACTGTCCTGAGCCACTGATCATCGATAACCAGTGACACCTAGTGGTGGAAATTCCCATTCCCGAGTAAGGAAAATCACTAGTATGCTACACAGGTCGTTGCATTGTAGTAATTAGCTAATACGCAAATGCTGGACTAGACCAGACAAACTAATGGGCGAGTCTAGTGATTTGCAATTCAACCAATTCATTTTTGAGTCACCGATCAATGCACAATAGTACACTCTACTTGTTAGCTTTGTCAAATGCCTCTCGATCTAGTTGAGAAACTGGAGGTGGAGGCACATGGAGGCGGATGGATCGTCGGTGCTGAGGGGCGTGTACGATCGGTCTGGGCGCAGCAGAGAAGCCATGCCGCGGGTGTGAGGGGCCGAGCGCGTGAGATCTCCACGGCGGGGCGATGCTATACGGTGCGCGTACTGCAGACGCTACCTCGAATCGTTGAGAGGCGGGCACCGGGCGGGCACAGGGCAGGGGCACGTACCTAAAGGACCTCGAATCGTTGGAGGCCGCCGCCGGTGACGCCATCCTCGTCCTCACAGCGTCAGGAAGCCTGGTGTCGCGAACTGCAGACGCCAAATCTCGACGGAAACGCGCGGATTCGTGGAGGCCCCTCCTTCCTCCCATAGTTGCTCGACCTCGAATCTGCTTCGGCCTGAAATCCAATACCCCTCAAATCGAAATCCACCTCCACTTCGAATCGGAAACCACGAGGACGAATCATCCCCAAATCAAAGTCGCAAGGCGCAGCGACGTACCTTGCCCTCCACGTCGATGGGGTCGCTCCGGTGCCGACGAGGCCGCCGACGCCTGAGCCTCCACATCGATGGCGAATCCATGCGCGCCGGCGTCGGAAAATCGCCGGGGGCAAGGGGGATTCCAACGGCGCGTCGAGCGGGGAAAGTGGGGAACGGTCGCGGCGAGAAAGGGAGAAAGAGAAACCAGGCTGTTTGAATTGTTTTAAATTTCTCTTCCCCAGCGGACGGCTCTGGACAGGGAAACGACGAAAAAAATGCAAAAAAAGGAAAGGAAGGGAACGGGAATAGCCATAACTGCTCTAAAGAGCATGTGTGCGCCAGCAACTTTTACAGTGCGCGTGCGCCAAATAGCGCTTGGGGTTTTCCTCTGTTCTCTCGTGATCTCGTTTACGCATCAAATACTATTGCCGAAACGGATTCGATGCCGACTTCCCTTCCGGTACTTTGGAGCCTTTGTGTCTCCGTTCGTCGAGTCTTTGGCCGAGGACATTCGGAGTTGGACACCTCTGATGTTGGCTAATCGGAGTTCGGACCTGCTGGAATCGCCCCCATAAAAGGCGAGGCCGACGGGCACGCCCTGCTCTGCTCCACCAAACCAGAGAGAGCATCACCGATCGGACAAGAAACAAACCTTCAGACAACAGCCATGGGACGGCGCACGTCGAAGGTGCTGGCTCTGTTGTTGATCTCGCTGTCGCTGCTTTCTGCATCATATTCAGACATGTTAATATTGAGTATGTGACATCATGTTAGAACATTATTTTGCCATACATAATTTGCACTGCATTGACATTCAGGATGTTAACATGTCTGATGTCATGAAATTGCCAAGCATGCTTATGCATTTTCTGCTGAATATGATTCGTTGTGTTTTTTTTCTTTGTTAATATTTATACCAGACAATTGACATTAAATTTCCTCAATGTCGCTGGCCACAAGCTAAAACGCCTCAGGCACATCAAACTGTACAAAAACAAGCTCACCGGTGCCATCCCAGCGTCGTTGGCTAACTTGTCATCGTTGATTGAGAATTTGAGATAGGATTGCGTCCAACCAGCTGGAGGGTGGCATCCCTCCGGGCCTCGGTGGCCTCAGAAGCCTCACGTGTCACGTCCCTCGATCTCGCTTTCAGCCGGCTCTCGGGCAGTCCCCTGGCCTCGCTGCACAACTTGTCTTCGTTGGAGGCGTTGCAAATCCAAGGAAACATGCTCCACGGAAGCATTCCTGCGGAAATTGGCAGTAGGTTCCCCAACATTACGGCTCTTAACCTTTACCAACCAGTTCACGGGATACATCCCTGCTTTGCTTTACAACCTCACTACGCTTGAAGAACTTGAACTTGGAGACAAAATGTTTAGTGGATATACCTAGAGCAATGGGGAGATTGCGACACCTACAGCGCCTGAACTTGCACAGCAACATCCTAGAACCAGGCAATGCAGAGGGGTGGGACCGTGGGAGTTCATCACCTTCTTATCAAATTGTACCCAGCTCCAAGATATGAATATTGGCAGTAACACTGCTTTCACGGTCAGATGCCAGCTTCAGTAGCAAACCTCTCAGCAACCCTGCAAGACCTCGTGTTACGCAATCCTTGAATGGCCGGAGCATGTTTCTTTGTTAGCATTTCTTTTCCAATGTTTGAAAATTATAATGAAAGAAAACCGAGTCCTGAAAAAAATATCCAGGATTAAAATTTGAAGGTTCCCAATAGCACTATAACAGTAGTCATACTGTATATAGAGTTTTTTTTAAAAAAAAAAAATATTTTAAAGAACCTAGAATTCAAATCATGAGCAAATTCAGTTAGGGTAGATTGTCTATGATACCGGAGAAGATGCAATAGAAAGATAAACCTCGAATCAGCAGACTCAGAAAAGTAACAGACAATCATTTCGGCTAACATATCTTTAGCTATGTTTCCCTTGAACGGAAACAGATAATTAAGTGTCAAACAAATTTCACAATAGCTCAAGTTTAAAGAATCTCAATAGAAATACAGCATTGCTCGACTGTGTGCACAGAAAACAAGGTCCTTTACACATTTTCAATATAGCAGAATCAAAAAATTGTGTCAAAATTCAATTTTCCACATCTGGAAAGTAGTGCAATGGCAAGCAACAAGAATTTCTCCACCCCAGAGAAATCAGGAGATGAATTTGAGGCCCAGGGAGAACTTTCCCTTTGGAAGTAGTAATAATAACTATATAAATGTAATACACAAAGACCAGGATGTCGTAGGAATGTTAATTACTACAGAACTTACAGAATTTAGAGCAGCTGCTAACAAGTTCATGCCCACCAATTTATTAACAATCCTGTAAATTTCACAAAAATAATCAAATTCATTACAACATAAAATCCGAAAGGATGTAAAATAGGGACCATAAACATCTCACTGGTATTTCTGTTGCTACTCCTATTCCTATGAGATCAACTGAGCAAGTACCAAACTGCAACTCTGCGACCTCCCAAGTACTCTCTCTGATGAAGTTGATTAGTTCCGTATTGAACTATTTAGCATCATGCATAGAATGGAGGTGAACTCAAATGGGCTTGGTGCCCTTTACATATAGGTCACGTCAGATATGGAATGTTCAACAGCAGCGGACATTCCCCCATCCCATTTGGTGGAACTATGGCTCCAGCTTCGGCTCCTCCATGCATTGACAGAAAGAGTGAGAGCCAGATAAAACCATGCCACAAAGACCTCATCCAAATCCTCAGTATTTCCAAGGCCAAGTTACTTTGCAAGAACTCAGAACTCAAGAGTCAAGCTACAGCTACCAAATCAACAAGGCACATCTGCAAAGCAACATGAACTCTGGATCCAACAAATTAAATTTAAGATGGCAATAATGCCAGACGGCTGCTCCAATATACTGATCATCCTGTATTTCTAATGATCACATATTCCAAGCAGCCATTTCAAAGCTTGAATTAAACAAAACCAGAGTTACCACATAAATTTTATGAATAACAGACAAAGACAATGCAGGCAACATCTAGAACTCAACCACGAACATGGCATATTGAGTGAGTTTGTAACCCAAGGATTGCATCATGTTCAAGTAGCACATCAGATGAAGCATACAAGTACAGGACACAGCCTCAGTGACACAAGCATGAATTAGCCAATAAAAGAACAGAGTCAATGCAAAGACATCTCTGCAGAATGAAACAACAATGCTAAAGAGGGTAGAAACAAAAGCCTCCATGCAGCAGGGAGTCAGAAACAACATGATCCTGAGATAGAAGTCAAATACAGTAAATTTCTATCAAGTACTACCGTCAGAATTTGAACAGAAGAATAATGCCTATGCCGCAAGTGACACTAAATTTACTGCCAAGAAGTTCACCTCTTTCAGGAAAAGAGGCCTATGAACATAAGAACATGATGTTTTACTTCTGTAAAAATACAGAATTTCGCAACAGCACACTGACATATTAACTAGCAAATGCATCACACATATCCAGAATTGGTACCAGTTCACTGCAAACTGCAAGTTGCCATTTCTGACAAATTACCAACGACAAACAGTGTTCCAAAAGCCTTGCCATTGTTCTTACGGCAACCCACGAACTGACCTACACATCATCATTTAGAGTTCGGGAAAGCTCTACAGCACTACGAGATGAACTGAGCCACATCTACCAACACCACCCAGTAATACCAAACACACCTAAGAAGAGGTGAACTTGGTGACGGCCTTGGTGCCCTCGGAGACGGTGTGCTTGGCGAGCTCTCCAGGCAGCACAAGGCGCACCGACGTCTGGATCTCGCGGGACGTGATGGTGGGCTTCTTGTTGTAGCGCGCGAGCTTGGCGGCCTCCCCCGCGAGCTTCTCGAAGATGTCGTTGATGAAGGAGTTCATGATGGACATGGCCTTGGAGGAGATGCCGATGTCCGGGTGCACCTGCTTGAGCACCTTGAAGATGTAGATCTTGTACGTCTCCACCGACTTCTTGCCCTTCTTCCTGCCCTTCCTGTCGCCGCCGCCCTCCTTGCCGCCGCCGGCCGCCGACTTGCCCGCCGGGATGCGCTTCTCCGCCTTGGGCTTCTTCCCCGCCGCCGGGGCCTTCTCCGCCGCGGCCACGGGCTCCTCCTCCGACGCGGGCTTCTTCGCCGCCGGCTTCTTCTCCGCCTTGGGCGCCATCGATGCGGCTGCGGGGACGAGGGGATTCGCGAGCTCGGTGGGTTTGAGGACGGGGGATTTCGAGGGATGTGACACTACAGGAATGGGCATTCGCCGACGGCCAGTGTTTGCCGACGCCCGGGATCCGGGCAGTTTGTCGGCGAACCGCTTGTTTGCCGACAGCCGAAGACCGCTGTCGGCAAATTCAACTTCGCCGACAGCCCCAGACCCACGGGCTGTCGGCGAACACAGGCTGTCGGCGAAGATCGTTTTTCCCGACAGCCAGGCTGTCGGCAAACCAAGGCTGTCGGCGAAGCGCTGGCTCGACCAAACGGCGTCGTCGCCGTTTGCTTCGCCGACAGCCACGCCGTTAGGGCTGTCGGCAAAGTCCAGGGTTTGCCGACAGCCATTGTCTGCTGTTGGCAAAGTCCAGGGTTTGCCGACAGCCACTGTAGGCTGTCGGCAAACTATGCTCTTTGCCGACAGCAACTCTATCTTTGTCGGCAAACATATTTTTTTTTTCGAATTTTGACTTCAAATTTTTTTTTTGTTGCCTAGATACATTGTTTACAATCACATGTTTGAATTTGGCCCTTTTTGGAAACATTTAGCTATATTTTGTTAATTTTTTCCTTCACTTGAATTTTCGCATTTTTCAAATTGACCGGGCGGGTACATGAAATAACGAAACTTTGGCCTTCGAAACATGATATTCATGGTGGGGAGTGTGTTTTAAGGCCGTGTACCAAAGCTCACCCAAAAGTTTCAAGTTCTTGTCCACGTAACACGACCATCCGGGAGTGGTAAAAGTGTTTTTAATTATATAAAATCCAAACGAAGGCCAAAAATCACGAAACTTGACGGGGTGTCGTGTTATCGCATGTGAAAGCTATGAAAAAAATTTGAAAAAGTTTGGATCAAGTTGCGGCGTAACATGCTCAAAATCCAGACATCTCCACACATCTCACATGTGATCACATGTGGAGTTGTGTGGCTTTTGAGCATGTGACGTCGCAACTTGCTCCAAACCTTTTCAAATTTTTTTTCGTAGCCTCCACATGACATAACACGACACCCCGTCAAGTTTCGTGATTTTTCAACTTCGTTTGGATTTTATATAATTAAAAAACACTTTTACCACTCCTGGATGGTCGTGTTACGTGGACAAGGATCTGAAACTTTTGGGTGAGAGTTGGTACACGGCCTTAAAACACACTCCCCACCATGAATATCATTTTTCCAAGGCCAAAGTTTCACTATTTCATGCACTGCGATTCAAACTTGAAAAATGCGGGGAAAATTGTAGTGAGCGAAAAGAATTAAGAAAATATAGCTTAATAACTCAAAACCTCCCCAAGTTTTGAATTTGAGATGTAATTATGGAAGGAAGGACTCGAAAAAAATGAATAAAAAAACAAAAAATTGAAACTTTATTTGCCCATTGCACTTGGATGCGGTCGGCAAAGAAAGTTCGCGACGGCGTTGAGACCTAATTTTTGTCGGCGAATAGGAATTTTAAAAAAAAAATTTGCCGACAAACCGAAATGGACGGCCTGTCGGCGAACAGAAATTTTAAAAAAAATAAATTTTTTTTGCCGGCCGAAATGGCGGGGCAATTTGTCGGCGAAGAACAGGAATTTTAAAAAAATAATTTTTTGCCGTCGGCCGGCCCCGGGCCGGGCTGTCGGCAAAGCGGTCCAATATTAAAAAAATAACGGGCCGGCCCATGAACTAAAACCCTAGCGGCCGCCCATCCCGCATTCCCCGTCCTCCCCATTCGCGCCGCCGCCCGCCCCGCACCTCCCCGTCCCGCCCCGCCCACTCCGCTCCGCCACTATCGCGCCGCCCTGCCGCGCCACAGCGCCGCCACCTCGCTCCGCCCACTCCGCTCCGCCCGAGGCTCCCCACGGCGCCGCCGCAGTGCCCGGCTCCGCTCCGCCCGACTCCCCACAGCGGCGCCCATCGCCCGCCCGACTCCGCTCCGCCCCACAGCGCCCACTCCGCTCCGCTCCCCACAGCGCCGCCGCACCACCCGACTCCGCTCCGCCCGACTCCCCACAGCGGCGCGCCCATCGCCCGCCCGACTCCGCTCAGCCCGACTTCTCTCTCTCTCGCTCGGTGGTTCTCCCGTCCCCTTCGCGTGCGCTCGGCCGACGACTGCTCGGCCGCCGCCGCCGTACCCGGAGCCGCCCAGGTTTCCCACTTCGCAGCCTTCGCCGGCGACGAGCGGCCTGCGGCCACCAGGTACGGACACCCCTTCTCTCTTCCGCTCCTGCCGTGCGAAACCGAGGACCCGAACCGAGGACCCAATTACAAGTGTAGTGGAGATGTATCACGCCTACAGACTTCGAATTTCTTGGCTAAAAATTGCAGGGTTGGGTCGGCCTCTGCTTCGCCTGTCCTCGATTAAATGTAGTACTAGATTGGGCGAAGTAGGTTGGGTTACCCGTAGTGGCAAATTCGAGTTAGGAAACTGCCAAGGTTCATGGTTATGGATGAGCGTCACTGGAATGTGTGGTGCTCGTTCAGTTCTGAGATCTGAATGTAGTTTGCTCACCAGTAGCTTGCGTCAAGTTGGATTCGGACGCGTCAGTTGGTGGCAACAGATTTTAATTTATCCCTTTCATTCATGGTTCTGAGGAATTATCATTTCAGTATCTAGCTGCCACCATGCTTGTGCGCTTGCTGTTACTTGCATTTTTCCTGCTAATAAGGTTGCTTGTAGCTTAGATCTCTGTGTCATATGCTCCAATTGCAAATGCTCACTATTTGAGAGTATAGTTTTTCAATCGGGCTGGCTGGGGTTAGTCTTACTAACTTGACCGATTCTATTAATTAATTGATTTCAGCCACTAGTTGCCATTTCCCACCGATTGGGTTATTATAATATATTTGACAATGCTTTTGGATTATTTTTTCAAGTTCTTTTAGGTTGGGGCAGCTCAGGCTGGTCCAGAAAAGCATTTTGTCTACCGAATGGGATACTATAATTTATTTTGTAGTGTTTTAGATTAACAAAATTATTGTTTTAGATTTCTATACAATCCAAAATGACAAAAGCTAAACCTTGCTTGAGTGATTTGGGCCTCTTCGCTCACTCGAATTTATAGGCCGTCCGATCTGTGGTTATCGGCCTTCGAGCCGCTGTGGTTATCGGCCATCGCGCCGTTGTTTTTTTGCAGGTTTTGGAAACCTCCCCGTGCAGGGGAGGTGCTGCCGAAATTTTGCATGGATACTAACCTTTTTTTGCCCTTTTTGTAGGACTTGTGGGAGGTACTCGGTGACCACGATCGTCTTCGTGGGCGCTGCAGGTCTTCCTGCACCGGGTCGACTCTCCACCGCCTCGCTACCCACCTCTGCGCCGCCACCCTAGGTATAAATCACCTCTGTGTCTTATAGTTGTTGTAATTACTTTGCGTAACCGAGTTAGGCGTCTCCCGTCCGAAAGAGATTCGCGGTCGTTGGTATGCGGATCAGTGCATATCTGCGACGGTGTCTCTTTCGGATTGTCCACGTTTTTTGGACAGCCCGAGGATGCGTAGATGGGTTAGCTTCCATGTTCCGCCCCCGTTCGAGTCGGAGTTTCGGCAGCCCCTCCCCGTTGTTCTCCGGATGCACACTCTCCCAGTCGGGACGTGTATCGGGAGAACAGCGGGGAGGTGCTGCCGAAATTCCGTCTCGGACGGGCGCGGAGCATGGAAGCTAACCTCATCTACGCATCCTCGGGTGGGATTAGGACCTATCCTTCACCTATTAGATGGTAGGAACGCCTTGTAGATGCATATGCTGGTTTTATTGCTCGCTTACATTGGCGCATGTCAGAGGATGGCTGACCGTGAGTGGATGTACACTGGCTGGACAAGGGAGAAACAGACCACTGAATGGGTTAGGGGGACCAGTGCTTTCCTGGAGCAGGCATTTGACCGAGCTGCTAGAGGGTCGATTCGGATGCGGTGTCCGTGCGGCAAGTGTAAGAACAAGAAATGGAGAGACAGCGTACGGTTATGGAAGATCTTTTCAAGTACGGATACGTTCCAAACTATACGTGGCTGGGTCCACCATGGTGAACGAGATCCTATTAGGGAGGTGCCGGTGAGGCTGCTCCTCGGGGACCTTGATGCAGATGCCGGGGTGGCAGATCTGATGGAAGACTACCAGGAAGGGGGGTTTCCTGAAGGAATAGAGGCGGAGGAGGATCCGGAGGAAACCGCAAGGGCGTACTACGACATGCTGGAGGCGGCACAGAAGCCCCTTCACGAGAACACACATGTTTCGCGGCTGGATGCCATTTCTCAACTAATTGCGTTGAAGTCGTCCTTGGGCATCGGTCGAGAAGGTTTCGATCTCTTGTTGGCGACGGTTGGCAACTTGCTTCCGAAGCTTCACGTGTTGCCGAAGAGCACGTACGAGTCACGAGAGGATGCTTCGAGCACTCAAGATGCCGTACGAGCCGATTCATGCTTGTAAGAATGGGTGTGTCTGTTCGGGGACGACCACGAGGACGCAACACCTGCTTGTCCAAAGTGCAAAATCTCTAGGTATGTGGAGGTAGAAGGCAGTGATGGCATCAAGCGACCGTCAAAGATCCCCGAGATGGTCATAAGGCACCTTCCTTTTTTACATCGGCTCCAACGGCTGTATATGACAGAGGATACCGCGAAAATGATGGTGTGGCACAAGAAAGGCAAGAGGTACACTAACAAGATGGTACACCCAGCGGATGGTGATGCATGGAGGCACTTCGATGCCATGAATCCTAAAAAGGCTGAGGAGGCTCGGAATGTACGCGTAGCGCTGGGCCTTGAGATGGGTTCAACCCGTTTGGAATGATGGCGGCCCCGTACACTTGTTGGCCGGTGTTCGTGATCCCCCTCAATCTCCCCCGGCGTCATGTTTGAACCCGAGGAACGTGTTCTTGACGATAATACCTGGACACCCGGGCAACAATATGGGTGTGTTCATGCAGCCAGTGTGGGATGAATTGCAACATGCTTGGGACGAGGGGGTGCTGACGTATGACCGAGCTACAAAGAGGAACTTCACAATGCATGTGTGGTACCAGTATTCATTGCATGACTTCTTGGCGTATGGCTTGTTCAGCGCGTGGTGTGTTCACGGGAAGTTCCCTTGCCCAACATGCAAGACAGATGTCATGTTCACCTGGCTGAAAAAGGGTGGCAAGTACTCTTCTTTCGACAAACATCGGCAATTCCTGCCCGAGGGCCATGAATTGAGACGGGATGAAAAGCATTTCACGAAAGGTGTTCAAGTCACCGGCCCCATTCCCGAGCCTAGGAGCCGCGTTGTCCTTGCCGAGCTACAGGCTCTCCAAATTGATGAAGTGAACGGTGGTTTTATTGGATATGGTACCACACACATGTGGACTCATATATCGGGCTTGCATAGGCTACCGTACTTCAAGGACCTTCTTCTTCCACACAACATTGATGTAATGCACACAGAAAAGAATGTCGCCGAGGCACTCTGGGCAACACTCATGGACCTTGGTAAGAAGTCGAAGGACAACGTTAAGGCTAGACTCGACATTGAAACGATTTGTGATAGACCAAAGCTTGTGATGAAGACCCCTGCGCCAGGCAAGAGGTGGAAAAGGGGCCCGGCCGATTACGTCCTGAAAAGGCCAGTTAGGAAGGAAATACTGAAGTGGATGAGCACATTGCGGTTCCCTGATGGGTATGCGGCGAATCTGGCCCGGGGAGTGAACTTGGAGACTATGAAAGTGTTAGGGATGAAGAGTCACGACTTCCACATATGGATTCAGCGGGTCCTTCCCGCGATGACCCGAGGATACCTCCCCGAGCCAGTGTGGCGCGTCCTGGCAGAGTTGAGCTTTTTCTTCCGACAGCTTTGTGCCAAGCAGTTATCTCGAGAAGTTTGTCTTGAACTAGAGAAGGGTGCACCTAAGTTGCTTTGCAAGTTGGAGATGATATTTCCACCCGGCTTCTTCCTATCGATGCAGCATCTGATTTTGCACCTACCAAGGGAGGCACGGTTGGGGGGGCCCGTGCAGCACCGTTGGTGCTATCCAATCGAGAGGTGTCTAAAGCTACTTCGGAAGAAGTGTAAAAATAAAGCCAAAATTGAGGCTTCTGTGGCAGAGGCATTCATTATGGAGGAGGTGTCGACATTCACACAGGCGTACTATACCGAAAAACTTCAAAGACCGCAAGATCCAACCCCTCATTACAACGTCGAGGAGAACTCATCGAACCTCAGCCTTTTCAAAGGGGATGTCGGAAGAGGGAGCACAGCTACCAACAAGAACTTGACCCATGAGGAGTGGACCACTATCATGATGTACTTGTTGTTGAACCTTGATGAGTGCCTGGATTATCGAAGTAAGTTCTCGATACGCTTGTTTCATACACCGTCACTATATCATCTTACCTATCGATTCGACCCCTTTGTCTCTTGTTTTTCGGGGAATTCATTAATATTCTTTGGAGGGGCAATCTTGCTCCTACCTCGCAACAAGAGGACCGTCTTCTTAGACATGGCAAGCCCAACTTCGTTTCTGGTTCTGTTCAAAGGTACCTATCGTTTCCCGACTTTGTGATTCCACTTTGCTCCTAGGAGCGAGTAATTTAACGGTCGAAGCTTGTTCTAACCTTGCAGGCCCAGACCGATTCGCAAATGAGTGCTGAATTGAGAGAGGTGGGCCTTGGCTTCAACCGTAAGGTCAAGTCATACACCGTTTATGATGTCAATGGCTATCGCTTTCGCACTAGAGGCTACGAGGAGAGCCGGCCCCAACTAAAAACCACGTGCAGCGGAGTTCGTACTCCCGGCAATGATAAATTGGACTATTACGGCATAGTCGAAGAGATATACGAGCTCGAATTCAAGGGTGGCAGTTCTTTGAAGCCAGTGGTATTCAAATGCCATTGGTTCGATCCTTATGTCACGAAACAAGACTCTAAGATTGGGCAAATCGAAATTCGACAGGATTCCAAGTATAATGGAGACGATGTCTATATTGTGGCTAACCGAGACGCCAACCAAGTTTATTACCTTCCATGGGCGTGCCAAACTGACCCAAGGCTTGCGGGTTGGAGCCTTGTGCACATGGTATCGCCGTATTTGTAAAGTTTGCTACCCCAAATGATGACGATTACAACTATGACCCAACGACGAGATGAGTTCTATCAACTTTGAGGGGCTAGATGGGCAATTCGAGATAGACATTTCTGCGCTAATGAGCATGGAAGTAGACAACGACATCGATGAGGACGAGGGTGATGACGTCTTTGGATGCTAAGGACTTACAACTCCTTGAGCAATGGCGAGAGGAAGCGCGAAGGAGTTGTTACGGACGATGACGATGACGATGAGGACGATGATGAGGACGATGATGAGGACGATCGAGAGCTCGACAATATCGATAGTGATGACGAGGAAATTGGTGACGACGTCTCACCGGTCGTATTGCCATACTCGGAGATTATGTCGCCTCCACGTAATACAACTACTTGTCATTTACAATTATGTTTCTTTATTTACAACTACTTGTCATTTACAATTATTATTATTATCACCTTGTAATTTATGCTAATTGTTTTAATCTTTGTCATTGCAGGCACTCGGCGGAATGCCAGGCGGCAGGAAGAGGCTGCCTCCCCAGGCCGCCGCTCGCGCCGCCGGTCGCGACGTGCGGGAGCCGGACGTGGACGAGGAGACCGGTAGGGAGGAGGTGCCGGTCGGTACGGAGGAGACGGCCGGTACGGGGAGACGGCCCGCTCCGGGCATCTCCGGCGAGGAGGAGGCGGAGTTCACCATGGGACGACGATGACGACGACGACGGCCGGGGACGGTGGCGCGGCGGCGGCGGTAGCTGCGGCGGGGGCGGCGGCGGCGACGTCGGCGTCGGCGACGACGACGACGACGACGAGGGGGCCCGCTGCGACGGGGGCGACGGGGGCCTTCCTCGGGTTCGAGGAAGCTCTTCGGCGCGGGCCCTCGGCGCTCCCTAGCCGAAAGCCGCTCCCCCCCACCGCAAGGTGATTTCACCCGTCGACGACGGGTAAGTAAACTACTTTGTTCACATTGTTCATATGGCATGTAGGAAACCGAACTACGAGACTAACAATTGTTGTTAATGACTCGTGCGGGGAGCTGGATGTTTCCGAGGGAGGTGGCCCCCTGTGCTAAACGGGACTCACGCCATGTCAATGGCATCCTCTCCCTGCTGATTAGGGAGTACTACCCGGGCATGGTCACCATCGACGGCGTTCGACGGCCGCCCATGCAGTGGGACCACTTCCACGTGCACACCGTCCCCGTCCCTGAGCCCGAAGGCGGCGATCGTGCTGATTCACCTGCACGCGAGACACTTGCGGCGAAGATCAAGAGGGAGTTTTGGGTGAGTGTCTTCATCACAACGCATTTCTCAATACTACACATTCATTGGATGTTCTTGAAACAATGAAATGATACATGATGTCTGCGTGCAGGAGTACTTCAGGTGCGAGGATGGGAAACAGGCCAGGGCGCAGGTGGTGCTGGAGAACGCCTGCCACTCACGCCTCAGGGACTTGTACCACGAGGCGCGCATCCAGTGCGTCATCAAGCACTACCGCAACGTGCTTGGCGAGGCGATCGATAAGCAGCGAGTCAGGCAGGAGATCGTGCTGGAGAGGGAGACCGACCTCACCGAGGCGGAGTACTTGCGGGTAAGTAAGCAGGAAACATTCGTTCTTATTTCTTCCGTGAAACATTCAATTCATCTTCTGACATGTCAAATACTTGATGTTTCTTAGTGGATACCGGAGTGGTGCGACAAGGACCCGGAATCTTTGGGAGGAGATCGTGCGCTGCGGAGATCGGACAAGGCGTACGAGGTGAAAAAACGAGCGTCGGCGGCGCCGGCTCAAGAACAAGGGGTAGCACACCACCAAGGGAACCGGTCCCTCCCGCAGTTCATGGACGCCGGGTATGCTCCTTTTGGTACACATGGACTCATATAGCGCTCAATCTATTTACCTCTATCCATGTTTATGTTTTCCTCTCGCGAGAGGACTCCCATGATGGGGAGGAGATCAACGTGGTGGTGGGGTACGCCCTTTCTAAAAGGGCAAGGCGAAGGACCCGAACAACGGGTTCGACCCGCGGGGACGGGCCGGAGGCGTACACCAACGCCGGCGTCCACCCCAAGCTCGTCGAGTACGGCGCCGCGTTTCGCCGGCGCTATGGGGACGACAAGGACCCCACCACGGAGCCCCGGACCCGGAGCTCGTGATGAGGTTGGGAGGAGGGAAGCAGCACGGCTCCTACTGGATGGCCAACAGCGCCATCGACCCGACCACTACTCCCACGTTGAGAGAGATTCGAAAAGCCAACTCCGGCAGCTCCTCCGGCATCCCCATAGCGCCACGACGGCCCGAGCACCGCCCGGATGTACACGCGAGATGGAGGTAAGTGCGGTTCCATTCATCGTTCACACACGATCCACCTTCGCTTCACATACCATCAACCATGTGCGGGTGTAATATTGCGAGGCTAGGATGGAAGAGCTGGAGGCCAACCAGCGGCCCGGGACTTGGCCCACAAGATGCGGTAGCGGCGGTGGAGGCGGCCCACCGAGCGCACTGGCGGCGCGACGGAGCACCACCGGCGTCGGATGGCGGACTGGCGAGCTTCCTCGGACCCGGCACCAAGCGGGAGCTTCCTCCTCGCTCTTTGCTCCGGCACCGGTCCAGTCCCGGTCACTCTCCATTCGGCGTCCGGTGAGTATAATACTAATTGCCTCACTTGCTTTAGCTTGTGCGGCCATCCTGCGCAGTACTTTACTAATTACCTCACTTGTCCTTTGTGCGAGCTCCGTCGGCGGGTTCGAACCCGACTCCCGGCCCTCCAGCTGGGTGCCGGCCCTACACGGCAAGGGCGGCCGGGGTACCCGACCTACCCGACCTACCCCACGCGGCCGTTCACGTGGGGGCCTCCTCCTCCACGGTCGCGGGGCTACTCCTCGTGGCCGGGGGGCGCGACGCGGCGGGGGCCTCGCGGGACTATGGCGCTACGACGCCGCGCCATCAGGGTGGACTCAGGCACCACCACAGGCAGGGTGGGGTTCGTGGGGCGATGGGACCCCTGGGGACAGCGCCACGAGCTAGGTACGTTTGCCTCCCTTAACTACTTGTCGGCCTTCGTGCCGTGATGGTTGTCGGCCTTCGTGCATTGTGTTTATCGGCCTTCGTGCCGTGGTGGTTATCGGCCTTCGTGCCGTGGTCGTTGTTGGCCTTCGTGCCATGTTTTTTGCAGGTCTTGGAACCTCCCGTGCGGGGAGGTGTTGCCGAATTTTTGAGTGGATACTAATCTTTTTATCTCTTTTTGTAGGAGGAGGACCTGTGGGGGGTACTCGGTGACGAGCTAGGTACCTTTGCCTCCATCTTCTCGACTAGGATGCATGTTAGACCCTTTTGCCCTTATGTTGGACTTGTAGGACTTGTTGGACATGTATCTTGGACATCCATATGTATGTTGGACATGTATGCACTTGTTACGCGACTTTATGTGTATTTCGGACATGTATCGATGAATTTGATGATGTTCATGTGTGGATTCATGTTGAGATCGAATCCGATGATGAAATGCGGTTTATATGCTATATTGTTGTTATAAATGTGATCTGTGGTATATATATATATGCTATAAATGTGGTTCGAATGCAATGAAACAGCAAAAAAAAAAAAAAAAAAAAAATCCCGGCTTGCGTGACTTTGACCATAGGCGTCGGCAAAGCCGTGTGTTTTTTGACGACGGCCTTAGGCTGAGGGCTTTGCCGACTTGACCTTGTGGACACTTGTCGGCAAAAAAGAGGAGTTTGCCGACAGCCAGTTCAACCTGGCTGTCGGCAAAGTGACCTTTTGCCGACAGCCATGGTGGCCTGGTTTGTCGGCAAACCCTGACTTTGCCAACAGCCCTGGCTGTCAGCAAACCTAGCTTTGCCAACAGCCCTGGCTGTCGGCAAAATCCTGACTTTGCCGACGGCCCATTTGTCGGCCGAAACGAACGGCCGAGTTGACGGCGCTGTTCCTTCGCCGACAGACCACGTGGCATCGGCGAAGGAAGCCGCTAACGCCCTAATTCTGTCGGCAAAGTCCCGTTTCCCGACAGATTTTTGCCGACAGCGGTTTGCCGACGGGAATAGTGAAATCCTGTCGGCAAACTGTTCGCCGACTGTAAAAGGGGCTTCGCCGACAGCTTTCAGCTGTCGGCAAACCCGCGGAATCCTGTAGTGTGAGGAGAGGCGTGGGGTGCGGTTTTATTTATGGGATGGAGGAGCGGGCTCTGATTGGCGGAGGGGTCGGTGCCGCGGATCGATGACGTGGAGGGGCGCGATGCGTTTGGTGCCATCGGGATTGGGAGCTTTTTGCCTGTATGCCCTCAAGAAAGTTTGCTGCTACCTCCATGCCCTTAAAAAGTTTGGTGACACCTACATGCCCAAGTTAAAATTCGTTTTACCCCGTGTGCCACTCCGTCCATTCCGGTGTTAGCGCCGTTAAGCTTGCTCGTTCCAGACTTGAATGCCCTTGGGCTTGAACTTTGTTTGGTCCCTGGTGCCACTCGAGGGCTAGCTATTTTTGGCGCCACGGGGACCGTTGTTGGCGCCAAAGACGGTGGTGTTGGCGCCAAAGCCGTCCCTGCTCCTCCTGTATATATAGACATGCTTAGCCCTTCTCAGGATCTCATGTCATTCCATAAACATGAATCAATGAATCAAAGTCTCATGCCATGTACATTCCATAAACATGAATCACATTTAATCAACACAAATGACCATTTCAAGCACAACCTTTAAACAACATGGGTTAAACACATTTAACATTCAGCATCCCAAACATCACAGTTCACAATTAAGTAGCCATCATCTCGGTTCAACATACCAACATTCAACACTACAATTAAGTAGCCATCATCTCAGTTCAACATACCGACATTCAACATTACAGTTTAAACACCTAAGTTCCTCACATCCAAAAGTACATGCCATCATAGTTTCATCCATCCATCAAAAGAAGACAACAGGTTTAATGGCATGACATAGCAAAAGAGGAGTGATCTTTCACTCCAGTCGCAGCTTCTTCTTGCTTCCGGTGTTGGAAGCGGGGCTGGTTGGGCAATTTGGGTTGGCGATGCGGTGATAGCCCTTCGCGGTGTCAACTTCTTCATAATGGCACCTTCTGCTTGGGTATAGTAGCTGCCGCAGCACCCTTCCTCTTGTATACGGATTTGTGGCAAAAGAGCTCTCATGCATCGGAGGAGCTAAGATAGCACGAAGTGGAACCGGTGCATTCCTTCCTTGTCATGGTTCATTGCTTCCTTGTCCAGACCTTGCCACCACAAGACAAATGTTAGAAGCACAAAAGTGACATGATGACAACTGTGTTTCAAGAATGAGATTGGAACACGGCGATGTAGTTGTAGCCGGCCCCTTACGTTTCCTTGAACACCGCGAAGAAGAGGATGCCTTGTCTTTCTTTTTTTTTTCTCAATAGCTTTTTCCATGACTTCATTTCTTGGGTACTTGCATGCGATGGAACAGCAACCACAAGACTGGTTTCTGTGTTAAGGCTGGCTGTTTCCTGACTTTCTAATTTTTAAGCCTTTTCTTTGGCAGACCCCTGCAATGGACAAGACAACATGAGTTGCAAGAAAAGAGAATGCAGCATGTACATGTAAAGAGAATGCAAGTAAGAAAACATCACCTTACAGCTGCAATTGCAGCTATGTCTTCAGGGTTGCCAATCCTGCATGTGTACCAATGATGTCCTTTCTGACCACAAGTGAGGCATTTATGCCTCCTGTCTTGACTTCCACCTTCAAGAGCACCTTTCATCCTATTTTTCCTTCTTCCTCCTGCTGTAGCCTTAAGCAAAGGAGGATGCATGAAGAATCCATGGTTGGATGTGGGCCACATGCTTTTGTCTGGAATGCAAGGGATTGAGCCTGCATATGCAAGTTTGAAATTTTTGACAGAGTAGTAGTCATCAACAAAGTCTTCTAGTCTTGCACCAGAAATGGAAGTGATGTAGGCAATTGCATGCCTACATGGGATTCCTGTCCCTTGCCAAACCCTACAAGTGCACTCCCTCTTAGGCAAACTGACCACAAACCTGTATGCCAGAGGGTCTCCTTTTGCACATATCTCTGCAACACCATCTGGGGAACTTGTGATCACTTCAATATCTAGATTAAAACTGTCCTCCCTCAGCTTCTTCTCTATGTGAGGAAGAATCTTCCCTGTAAACTTCATAGCCACTTTCTTCCTATGGTTCCATTTGATCAATATTTTTTGCCTTATTGTGTCCAGCAAGTCATCAAGATTCCTACCCTTCTCTGCCTTGATCCGGTTGTTGAAACTCTCGGCAAGATTGTTAGTGACATAGTCCACTTTGGACCCTAACCTGTCTTGGCTCCTAGTCCACAACTTCTTGTGATTGGTAAGCGGTACACCATTGCTTGAGGTTTGGTACTCATTCTTTGTGTAATGCTTGTTGAACATGTCTTGTGTCCATGAATATGAGGCAGCCCACAAATGATCATCAAAGACCTTGCCACTAAATCTCTTCTTGAAGTTCTGGACAAGATGGTACATGCACTCCCTATGCTCTGCCCCAGGAAAAACTTCTTCAACCCCATTCATAACAGCCTGACCACAATCTGTACTAAATGCTAGGCCCTCTGGGAATCCAATTACCTCTTTCAGTCTCTCCATGAACCAAATCCAATTATCATTTGTTTCTGAATCAATCACACCTATTGCTACTGGATACATCCAGTTATGTCCATCTACTGCACATGCTATACACAACTGTCCTCTGAACCTTCCATTCAAAAAAGTGCTATCTACTGCAAGATATGGTCTGCAGGCTCTGAGGAATCCATCTACACAAGGTTTCAATGCAAAGAATAGTCTATTGAACCTGATCTTATTGTTTATGGTATGGTGATCAATGATTAAAACTGATCCAGGACTAGATTGCTCTATCTGGGCCTTAAGCCTAAACAAATTGTCAAAACTTTTATCCCAAGGCCCATAAATCTGATCCATAGCTAAATTTTTACCTTTGTACACTCTCCTATATGGTACATCTACCTTGTACTCAGCCTTCAACCTCCTTGTAAGTTCTTTGATCCTTATGTTGGCATCTTCCTTCAACCAGTCCAGCACCTGATTGCAAACCCAAAACTGTGTGATCCCAACACACACTCCATCCCTGCTAGCACTCTGGCATTCATGTTCATGAGGATTCCTTTTGACCTACAAATTAGTAAACATCAATTAAATTAGGAAAGACCAATTAAATGTGAGAAAAATGTGACAAAGGTAAAGGCTCAGTTCATTACCTTAACAGTTACACCATCCTTCAGAGTTGATGCTAGAACCCTCCATCGACAGCACAAGTCATCCTTGAATTTGCAGTGCACCCTATGCCTCCCTGGATCACTCTTTTCAATCACATATTGGTGCTCACCAATAGCACAATGAGTAGCTAAATCAATTTTAAAAGCAGCCATGTTTGAATATATGGTCCCTACAGCCATAGGTGGGTTCTTCTTGTCATACTTAAGATCAGGCATAGGTTCAGGGACCCTATCTGTAACCATCTCATCATCAGAGTCATCATCACCTAAGTCAGAATCATCTGAATCAGAGAAGATTAGTTCATCCTCATCCATATCTTTGCTGGGAGGATTTTTAGGTGGAGGTGGTTGGCTGGGACCCAAGTCAAGATATAACACTTCATCATCAACACCCACATGCTCATTCATTGGGTATGGGTTAGCAAGGATCTCATCAACATCAGACTGGGTATGGTCATGGGTCTGAGTGTGAGTCTGTGTGCTGCTGGTTGGTTGTCCTAAGCTTGGGCAAGCATTTGAAGGAGTGAATGGGGGTTCCACAGAATCCTCACCACTACCAAAGTGCCAATGTGGAATCTGGGGAGGGCCAACCTCAGCCTCATAGTATGCAAATGTCAGAAAGCAGGTCTTTGAGACTGAGTGTTTTTCAAACATGTGAAGCAAGTCTTGGTCAGTGCATAACTCGATGTTGACCTTTCTATCCAATGCAAAATAGTAAACCTTCACTAATTCGAGGTAGCCATGAGGGCACTTGTCGACAACACCATGAATCAGGTCTCTCAGATTAATTTGGTCGGCATCAACAACTTTGCTCAGCTCATACCAAGGCCCACGTGTGTTTGGAGCAACAATCCGGATTTCTAAATTGTAGCTACTGTCATCCATCCTACATATGCAAAAGGATAGGGAATCAAACGCAGGGCAAGCGCAAGGAAACCAGGGGGCAATCAAACGCATACCGATGCGCATCCTATATCGCAAGGCAAGCTCGGAGAACAGAGGGAGGATGTGCACTCACCCGCCTGGAACCGAGTGGATTCGGTCGCCTCCGAAGCGTGCCCTGCGCGTGGGCGACGAGCCGGCACCAGGCCTCGATGTCCACGTCCCCCCACACGTCCGGCGACGCCACGGCCTGCGCCCACGCCCTGCACACCAGCGCCGCGCCGCGCGCCACGTCGTCCACGGCCACCCGCCCGCGGAGCTCGTCCGCGGCCACCCGCCCGCAGAGCACCAGCGCCAGGATCTCCGGGCTCACCGCCTCGATCCACTACTCCATGCCCTCAAGATCCATCGCGGAGCACCAGGCCGGATCCACCGCCCCCGCTAGTGTTCTTGCGCCGCTAGGGTTACGAGGGCTGGAGACGGGAGAAGGGGAGCGGACTGGAGTGAGGTGAGCGCGTGAGGGGGAGCAGCGCCTCCCAGATTCAATCGACACAGGTGGGCAAGATGGTCATTTGCAACGTTGGGACCCACCTGTAAGCAAAGCCAAACGGTGAAAAAGGAACAGAACGGGGACGGAGTGGCACACGGGGTAAAACGAATTTTAACTTGGGCATGTAGGTGTCACCAAACTTTTTAAGGGCATGGAGGTAGCAGCGAACTTTATTGAGGGCATACAGGCAAAAGGCTCTGTATCTCAATCTCTTGTTACTCTAAAATTGTATTTCAGTTATTCATATAATGGAAATGAGGGATGCCCTCGGTTTGGGGGAAAAAAAAATCAACCAGCCACTCAGGAATGTTCAAAAAAAAAAAAACAGTGATTCAAGGATGATAAAATGGGAGCTGCACCACACCGCTATCCATTACATTAACTTAATTAACTCACTCTGAGACTCCTTCATTGATATGTATATGCGCGGAAAAAGGTTTCACATACACATAAACACTTCTATATATTATGCAGCTATTTATAACTAGCCTGCAGGGAATCATATACGTATACAAGGAGGGGCGCGGTTGTCAGCATCACACATTCACACTGCTGCTGGCGGCGGCGGTGGCAAGGTGGCGGATGCGCCGACCGGAGTGCCTGATGCCGGCGCTGGCGGTGGAGGTGCGCGGCGGGTCAGAAGCTTCCGCGTGCCGCCGGCGAGGTCTACATGTAGATTGGTGCCATATAGATCAGAATTGAACTCATCAAAGCTCAATCAAGTATATATAGCTACCAGCCTACCAATAACATAGATAATTTAAAGTTAAGGCTACAGACCTGACGTTGTTCGAGCCTCGGAAGAATTTGCAGAGGAGACAACTAATACGACGGTCATTAGGAGCAACAGAGATCGTGTTCTTGTCACGGAGGCGCCCCACATTATTGTGAGTTGTGACCCCTAGCTAGATGCAGGTTGTAATGCATGGAGGCAGTGTTACGTCGTGATATTTATAGGATTGGCGCCATGGAGGAGATTGCGTTAGCACGTTAAGTGCAGGTGCAGTGCACTTTGCACAGTTTCTACGTCCAGCAGAGACAGAGAGCATTTTAATCAGCATCGTACGAACAAAACAATCGTTCGGCTGACTTTCTGCTGTTTCGATCTCCCCGACAACATGGAGGATGGGTACACGTACTCTGACGCACGCACGCCCGTCGTGCGCTGTGGCCGAGGTCAGCTTCGTCTAGCAGAGAAGAGAGACACCACTAGAAATGCTCGAGATGCAAGTGGGCGAAGGAAATGGAACCGAGGAAATATAGAAAGTCACGTCGGAGATTCGAGTTGTCGCCGTCGCCGTTCGTTGCATCCATGTGTGCGATGTGAGATCGATCCTCGCAGTTTGGTTCTCTCGATGCTAATGTGCATGAGTATGGGAAGTAAATGCAGGTTGGACGGAGTTCCTTTAAAAATGTGTTTTAGTTTCAAAAAAATTGTTTTAAAAAAATAAAAATAAGCTGATTTTAAGTCCTTTTGGCTTCGGCCCGGCTTATTAGCGCCTAAGTCTTGTTAATTACTTTCTCCGTTCCAAGTTATAGATATCTTTGACTTTTTTTATATCCATTTCACTCTACATCTGGATGATAATATAATAATAACAATAATGTCTACTCTCTCCATCCTGAAATAAGGTGCATTCTGGCTTTTAAAATTTATCTAAAATATAGTGCATCCGAGGAATAAGAAGATAATATTTACTTAAATAAACATAAATGATTACTTTCTATATAGAAAATAATTCATTTACTTGCCTATTTTGTATAAGAAGGCTGAGAGTTTATCCTTTGATTATGAAAATCGAATCAAATTCAAATATATTAGGAAGGTAAGTGAGGGGTACATAAGTCTTCTGTCCGCTCCCTTATTTTATCTTAAAATAGCAAGAATGCACCGTATTTCAAGACTGGGGGATTAGATACATAGCAAATTTGATGAACCAAAAAAGTCAAAGTGACTTACCATTTGGAACAGAGAGAGTAGTTAAATTCGGTTCAAAGTTGGATCTCAAATACATTTGTTGAATCAAATTCAAATATATTAGGAAGGTAAGCGAGGGTTACATAAGTCTATTGTTCGCTCCCTTATTTTATCTTAAAATAGCAAGAATGCACCGTATTTCAAGACTGGGGGATTAGATATATAGCAAATTTGATGAACCAAAAAAGTCAAAGTGACTTACCATTTGGAACAGAGGAGTAGTTAAATTCGGTTCAAAGTTGGATCTCAAATACATTTGTTGAAACGGCTCGGTTCAGACCGAGCATCTCCAACCATTTTGCATTTGGGGTTTGTATTCTTGTAGTTTGCCAAAAAAAACTCAAAATGAGGTATCCAACGGTTTTGCATTTGGGTTTTACAATTTGGGCAACTTGGCAAATGAGGGAGGAAACTTGGCATATTTGCCAAGCCGCAGGCCGCTTGGCAAAGCCCGGGAAGGAAAGATTGCGCCGGGAGACTGTGCGCGAAGAAGTCAATTTTCGCGGCCAAGTCCACACTTTAGGTAATTGCCAAGTCAAAATTGCCAAACCCTTAGAGATGGCCACTTTTTTCTTTGCATTTTGTTTTCGGAAAAAATGCAAAACGGTTGTTGCTAAAAATCATTTATATAGTAGTACTACGGATAAGAACATGACCTTAGGTATATCTGTAAATAGTATAATTTACCTCCTTCTATGTTGCACAGATACTTCTGAAAGGTGTCGTATCCACATCCGATGATCCGATACATACCTCTAGATTAGGTATTCAAGCAACTTAATTTATAAGTATTCTTGGTTTTCTATTTTCTTACTTCCTAAATCGAATAATGTTATATAATTTTATTGAAAATTTGTATGTTTTAAGTTAAAACTTGCTAGACAACTACTTTTAGCTTGTAGTTCATACAATAATTATTAAATTGAATTATATTGGACAGATCCCCATATCAGTGTTTTACGAGGAATTTTTATCTACGTGTGCGATACGTATCATATCTGATACTCATATACGTATCTAGGCAACACAGCCTTCAACTACAAAACTTGATTTTTGTGCTTTTCAAACTATTCAAACCATCTTATTTACCTCCAGGAGCAATTTTGAAAGCGGTTTTGCCTAACGTGGCGCCACATCAGCCGCGGATGTAAATTGAACTTTCATGATAGTTCTGAGAGGTAAATTAGATTTTATAAAAAAGTTGTAGCAATATTTTTTGCCAAAAAGATCCAAATACTTTTTACAATAAATATAAATTTTAAAACACCAATACCTGGTTTAATGTTAGAAAACTTGTATAAAGTTTATATTAACTCAGAAAAATATGAAATCAAATTCATATTTTGAATATTTTAATGTTTATTTATCTCTAGAGAAATATTTAGATTTTCCTTTTGAAATATTTTTCTACAATTTTTTCAAAGTCTAATTGACCTCCCTAATTAAGTTATCGCAAAATTTCAATTTACCCTTCCTCGTGACTGACATGCTGTCATATATATAGAACGACCGACATTGCGCTATGTCTGCACAAATCTCTTTTAGAACCACTAAGGGAGGTAAATTGGTCGATTTCAATACTATTAAGGAGCGCAAACATGCAGTTTTTCTTGTTGGATGGGGTAAATTAGACTACCCAAATAGTTGAGGGAGTCGCAGGAGTTTTTTTCAGTATATCCAAATCAAGGCTATAATCGAATCCCAAGTCGAGGGTGGGCTAGCTCGACTACTAGAAGGCGAATCCTACTTGGCCTCTTTCATAACTAACTAGAAATCTTTATCTTTAGTTTATGTCATTTCTCCGTCTAAAGTTGCTTGCAATTTTTTTAAAAAAATCAAAACCTAACAACTTGAAAGTATTTTTAAACCTAATTATTTCAAATGGAAAAGGTCAAGTATATACATTTGTATTTATCCAACTTAATTTGAAAAGGGTAAAAGAATTACTATTTTGCATATATTTTTATTTTTTAGAGGTGGGCTAAATTGTCAAATGTCTCAAGAACCGTTTCTAGAGACGGGGTGGAATTTTAACTGCCTCTAGAAATGTCTCAATTTCTAGAGGCTCCTAGAAAGCCTTGCCACCTCTTGAAATGGCATTTTTGAGAGATGTGTGGGCTTTCCGGACAGCTCAAATAGAGGGTATTTCTAGAGTCATCTGGACATTGTAGTCGTCTCTAAGAATCGATTTCTAGAGACAGGTCGGCTCAAAAAATAGTTTTTAGAGATGGTTCTTGATAGAGACTTTTTTGGAGTTTGGACTAAAAGGGAGACACCTCTAAATGAAAATAATCTAGTCAAACATGACTCCATTTGCATCTATAAAGCCAATATGCTAGAAAACACTACCTATATTTGTAACGAATCTTGCAAGCCTTGTAAACACCCTTCATTTAATTAAAAAAAGTGGGTCTGGCACTCCCCAACCGGTTCGGTCAAAAAAAAACTTGTAACGAATCAGAACCAAAAGTTGTAGAGTTTCCTCCACGTGCTAGGTCACAAATTTTAGTGGTGTGTCATCTACCATTCTTCTAGATTCAGGATCATCAAATGATCCGAGTCTTTGCACAAATGCAACGGTCATCAACACACATTGTAGTTCAAGGAGGTCAATTGTTCATACCGTCTCTGAATAGGGTTTCTTCTTGTGTTGTTTTGGCAACATAGTGTGTTTTGTAAACCTAAAAGCGAAAACTGTGGTTGCAATGTGAGGATAAAAGTGCATTGGAATTGCAGACACATGGTTTTCCATAACCATTGTGTAGCTTTTGTGTGATGAGCGATTGTCAATGTGCCAACACAACGGCGTGTGTGGGCGAGTCTTACTAACCGTGGCACGCGGTTTCGTGCCAAACAACGGTGTCTCTTGGCTTGTTGTACAGGTGTCGAGCTCAGAGGCGGTGGTCGATGGTGCGGTGAAGGTCAAGTAGGGCGTGCCGTGCTGACGGACCGGGTGCGGTGAAGGGCGGACGTGAGGCTTGGACCGAGGGACCTTGAAGCCGGGCGGCTAGCCATGGTGGCTAACAGCTGGGACATCGACGAGCGCAAGTGTACACGGCGGGGGATGCGTACGGGCTATGCTACTCGCGGACGGTTTGGTGGTTTCACCTCAAAACCATCGGTGGCGGGTTTCCCGGGTTTGCGCCTCAAAACTCGGGCGGAGGTCCCGATGCAGACGGACGGCACGTGGCGGCATCGGGGAGATAGCGTGGAAGCGAGGCTACCGGTGAGAAGGCGCGGTGGCCGTCGGATCGACGAAGAAAAACTTGGACGGTTTTACCCCTAGAGGGTATTTGGGTTGTGTGCTTCATGTAAGGGCGTTTTGGTCTTTTGACGGGCGCCTATATATATGAGAAGAGGCTGGTTGGGCAGTTATCCTTGGAGGGTCACTCTCACTTGTGTTGTGTTGTGTTGAGATGAGGCTAGGGTTAGAGAGAGGAGTGGCTCTTTTCTTGAGCTTTTCGTCATCTATAGCTTTGATTTGCTTGGAGTGGCTTGTAACCGGATATTATGAAGTAATCCAAGGATCAATTTCAGTGTCCCACTTGTTCCCCCTTCGAATCTAAAGTTTTCTTTTTATCCTATTTTCGCAGCTATTTTTCGTGATTTTTGGTTCGTCGGATTTGGCTGTGATTTAGGGTAAATTTCTTGAGGGATTTCGTGCAAGGACAAGTGATGATGCTTCTATATGAGTGACTCGAACTAATTCCACTTGAGCATGAAGAAATCAAGAGATTTTCATTTTGGGTGAAAAACTATGTTCTTGGCTGTGATTCAATTTTTCAGGAGTTTGGATGTGTTTCGAGTGATGGTCTGTTAGAGTATGCTCATCCACTCCATCGAGATTATCTGTGCAAAATTTGGGAGCGAATCGCTTTGATTTGGATCGACTTCCATCGATTTTTGTGGGCGCCTCTTCTGCTCGGTCTCTCTGTCTGTGTGTAAATTAGTTGATTTAGGCAGTAAATTAGCTTTTATCTCCTACTAGCTAATAGTGCTTTTTAAGGCTGAAGATTAATTCAATTCCTTTATCTAACATGCCTTAACTGTAGCTCTTGGTTTAATATTCCACATGGTGTTTAGAGCTCTGGTTGTTGCTGCAGTGTGAAGGTCTCCTCGATCAAGTGTTTTTTTTCTTGTTGGCAAGTGCAGCAGCTGTTCTTCTTTTGGATTGGCTAGAAAGCTTGTTCTTGCAACCGTGATTTACCAAAGCTTCAAATATTATTTAATGGAGTAGTAGTTCACGTATTGAATTCTCTCTTTTAGAGTGTTGCTCTACTCTGATTGGTTCATTCTTGCTTGAACCATAAGCTCTGCTAAGTGAAGTGCAGTACCTTCACTTTAGCTGTTTTTCAGTGTTTGTCTTCGGCAAATTCCAGGTCCATCGGTGAAGGCTTTGCTGCCCCTGTGTTTTGAGCAGTATAAATTGTTGGTAGGCCGTGCACCTTCGAGTGCCGAGCAAATCCAACCTTCTCTCTGTATTTATTTTGCAGGTGGCTACTATCCAGTTCTTGCCGGTAAAATACCGATTCTTTCTGCGATTTGATCATTTGAGCTCTGATTTGAGTTTCGCTTGCGTTGGCTTTATGTGCTTATTTGTGGTGTCCCGCTGTGTTCCTAGAGAACATCCACCCATTAGTTGGGTCGAGGACATCACAGTGTTTTGATAGCGCGTTTGGCGGTGAACTTGGGACAGTGGTCTAAATCTTTTGAAAGAAAATTTACGGCTCCCATTCACCCCCCTCTGGTCGCCGTTTTCGGTCCTTCAGGAATATTGTAATTCTCACCGCCCGAAAAAGATATAGTATAGGGTTCCATATAAGGGACCACACAACTGACCAAAATTGATTTCTTTATATGGAAGATGGTAACACCACGTTCTCTGAAACAGAGGCATGGGGTGGAGGCTATGGCAATGTTCGTGCCCATGGTGGTGGCACACAAACTCTATCCGCCCCTAAGTCCTCCTGCCTCCAATGGGCTCAAGGTCGGATACTACATATGTTGACAGTGTCTCAGGGCGGAAGACGTTGTGAGTTGTGACTAAGTAGGTGAGGGATGCTGACATCAGCATCAAAGCAGTGAAGAACCTAGTAATCAGAGGAAAACGTTAATCCAATGGATGGTAAGGGCACTACCAGATCAATCCACAACCGAAGAATTATCATGCTGCCACTGTCGGGTCAGGAACTCAGGATACAACCTAACATTAGGTTATTTATGTTAACGACCTGACCAGGTATATCACTAGCAGGTTGTGCCCTGACCAGGTACTGATATGACATTCTCCCATTTGTAGTACATCTACCTGTTAGAAGATATGGTTAGATGTATCTAACAGATTGTAACCGTGTTGGATTCCATCCACACGCATATAGAAAGTATAGCTAACAACCGAGTTGTAACTCATGTAAACTCTTGTTGTAATCCCCTATATTATGAAGCCATCGGGAGCCTTGGAGGCTATCCCGTTCCAAGCATATTTGCCATCTCTTTACATCATGGTATCAGACGCCTAAAATCTTCCCTACGGAAGTCGATCCAATCTAGCCTTTCCTCTCCACCTCCATGGCGTCGTCAAGCTCCACCAACACGCCATTGGCCTTTGGCCTCCTTCCTGTTGTCTCCGAGAAACTTACTCGGAAGAACTTCAACATGTGGCACGCCACGGTTTTGTCTGCGCTCCGCGGTGCTCGTCTTGCGGGTTACATCTTGAACACCGCTGCACCGCCTGATGCCTTCATCCCTGGCTCCGCGGATCTCGTCGACGGCAAGAATCCGGATCCCGAGCCAAACCCGGCGTATGATAAGTGGATGGCTGAAGATCAGATTGTCTTTAGCTATCTCATCTCGTCTCTCTCCAGCGAGATCTTTGGTCAAGTCTCCAAGGCAACTACCGCAGCCACGCTCTGGGCTGCCATCCAAGATCTCCACAATTCCTAGACTCGGGCACGTGTGATCTCTACACGCATGGCTCTCACCACGGCGACCAAGGGATCATCGACCGTGGCGGAGTTTTTCGTCAAGATGAAGGGCCAGGCCGATGACATGGTTCGGCAGGCCGCCGGGTGGAAGATGAGGAACTTGTGACTTATATCCTCGTTGGGCTCGGTGAAGAATTCGAGTCGATTGTCTCGACTATTGCGGCTCATGTTGAGCCAATTTCAGTCAATGAGTTGTATGCACAACTTGTTGCCTTTGAGCAGCGCAAGGAGCTCCATGGACGCGGATCTCAGTCGTCTGCAAATCTGGCCACCAAGGGTGGCCGTGGGGGGAACTCCTCCTTCAATCAAGCTCGTGGCCGTGGTGATGGTGGTCGCGGTGGCTTTCGTCGCGGCGGTGGTGGCCGTGGCAACAACGGTGGCAATGGTCGCGGCAATGGTGGCCAAGGAGGAGGTGGTGGCGGCGGTGGCCGCAACTTCCTCTCTGGAGTCTTCTGCCAACTTTGTGGCAAGGAAGGTCATACGGTGGTCCGCTGTTTCAAGCGGTTTGACTCAAACTTCACCGGCCCACAGCAGCAGCAGCAAAAGAGCGCCTCATCAGCAAACACTTCTTCCTACGGAGTTGACACCAATTGGTACGTTGACTCAGGAGCTACTGATCACATAACGGGTGACTTGGAGAAACTCTCCTTCCGTGACAAGTATCGCGGTGGAGAACAGGTGCTCGCAGCTAATGGTGCAGGTATGAAAATTAATCACATTGGTCATAGTACTTTGCAATCTCCAACTCGTGATATTCATCTTCATAATATTCTTCATGTTCCACATGCAAATAAAAGTCTTGTCTCTGCACACCGCCGTGTTAAAGATAATAACGCTTTCCTTGAACTTCATCCTCGACATTTTTCTCTGAACGAACAGGTGACGAGGAAGACACTCCTCGAAGGGCGATGTGAACGGGGTCTCTATCCTTTGAAGCCCCAGTCCTCCAATCAGCCTTCATCAAAACAAGTTCTTAGTGCCTTCAAGCCTCCTACTTCGTTATGGCATAGTCGTTTAGGTCATGCTTCGTCTCCAGTTGTCGAACAAGTTCTTAGTCGTCATAAGCTTTTGTTTAGCAAAGAGTCAAATAAAGGTGTCATTTGTGATGCTTGTCAGATGGGCAAGAGCCATCAACTACCCTATCCAAAGTCAAATAGTGTGTCATCTAAACCTTTTGAACTTGTGTTCAGTGATGTATGGGGACCAGCGCCCACCTCTGTTGGTCGCTATTCATACTATGTGAGTTTCATTGATGATTTTAGTAAGTTCACTTGGATTTATTTGCTTCGCTATAAATCTGAAGTCTTCCAATGCTTCCGTGATTTCCAAAGTATGGTTGAATGCCAATTTGACCACAAAATCCTAGCTGTTCAGTCTGATTGGGGTGGAGAATATCAGTCCCTAAACTCTTTCTTTAGGCGTCTAGGCATTGCTCATCATGTGTCTTGTCCACATGCCCACCAACAAAACGGTTCTGCTGAACGCAAGCATCGCCACATAGTTGAGGTCGGTCTCTCTCTACTCGCCCATGCATCCATGCCTCTCAAATACTGGGACGAAGCTTTCCTAACAGCTGTGTTTCTTATCAATCGGTTACCTTCCAGAGTTCTTCAAAATGATACACCTCATGATCGTCTCCTTAGCACTCCTCCTAATTACTCTTTCCTCCGGACGTTTGGGTGTGCGGTGTGGCCCAACCTCCGTCCTTATAACAATAAGAAGCTTCAGTTCCGATCCCTGCGTTGTGTTTTCATTGGTTATAGTAATCTTCACAAAGGATTCAAGTGTTTGGATCCTAAAACAGGCCGCATCTATGTCTCTCGCGATGTTGTTTTTGATGAGACAGTATATCCCTTCTCCCATCTTCATCCAAACGCAGGAGCCCGTCTCCGTTCGGAACTTGATCTTCTTCCTGACATTTTAAAAAATCCTTCTCACGATTTTGGGAGTGCTAATGTACTTGATCAGTGTATGATTAATTCTTCTAACCACACTAATGCGCCGTTGAGCTCCTCTGGTCCCGTGCTGTCTGCAGGTTCAAATTCGGCGTCATCTAGTGAAGAAACGGGGTCTGGAGCCCGTTATTTCATGTGCGCCCCCAGCGCACAAAACGACGACCACGGCGCCCCTATCGAGGCTGATCTGCCTGCTCCCCAACCTGCTCCGGCGGCTGGATCCGCTCCGGGATCGGAGCCTGATCCTGTCGGCCCGGATCCTGTCTCCCCTGCGCCGGCTGGTTCGGCCTCCCATGACACGCGGGCTGGTCCCTCGGGGCCCGCTGCCTCGGGGCCCGCTGGATCTTCTACGCCGACTCAAGCTGCTCTGACTGCTTCTACCGCTCCGCCGCCATCACCAGTCGCCGCAGCGGATCCTGTCCCTGTGCCTTCGCCCCCACCAGGAGATCTTCTGCCGGGATCTTCTGTGGTGGCCGATCCTATGGCTTCGCCTGCACCCGCACCTGCTGATGCGGCTCCACGACGACATGGCACACGTCTTCAGCATGGCATTCAGAAGCCCAAGAAATATTCTGATGGCACGGTTCGGTGGTGTTTACTCAGTACCTCGGATGATGCTGAACCGATTAGTACTAAAGCTGCTCTTAATGATTCTCGTTGGGTTTCAGCAATGGACGCCGAATACAATGCTTTGCAGAAAAATCAGACCTGGCATCTAGTTCCTCCTCCACGTGGCAAGAACATTATAGGCAGCAAATGGGTTTACAAAGTTAAGAGGCGAGCTGATGGGGGTATAGACAGATGTTGTTTCAGCCCTGTGGGGTTGCACCCCCTAAAGGACCGAAACCGGAAAGAACTAGAAAACACGGAATTACAATACGAAACAAACAACGCAAACCTTATATACCAAGTCCTCCGGCTAAAACGCACGGAGTCCAGAAGTCCCTTACAATGTCCCCTGAGGGGTCTACTTATAGGAAGTCGTGTTGCATTTTGCACAAGAATGCCCCCGGCAACCCTAATTTCAACGTACGTGAGCAGCCGACACAGGCGGACAAGTAAATGGCCCAAGGGCCCACTTTTGCCGGTTAACCACCGACCCACACATCCGGACTCTTCTTTCGCCGTCAGGCTTGCCCGAATGCGCGCCTTTCGCGCTATTGGGGTTTCCTCCCGGCACGCCGACGACGCCGAATGCGCGCCTTCCCGCTTATCGGGGTTTCCGCCGGGCGCCGGCGATGCCGAATGCGCGTCTTCCGCGCTATCGGGGCTTTCCGCCCGGGCCCGATGTCGACGCCGAATGCGCGCCTTCGCGCTTATCGGGGTTTCCGCGGGCGCCGGCGATGCCGAATGCGCGTCCTCCCGCTATCGGGGTTTCCGCTGGCGCCGGCGTTGCCGAATGCGCATCTTCCCCGCTATCGGGTTTCCGCCCGCGTTGACGTCGATGCGGATGCGCGTCTTCCCGCGCTATCGGCCGTGCCTGCGTACATCAAACACATGAGGCGCACACAATCAGGGGGGACGGGGTGGCCAATTCCACTCCTGCCCCCAACAGTAGCCCTCCGGCCTTGTCCGGAAGGGTGGTCCCTTCCGGGCATGGCCGACAATATTTCGTTGCACCGAATGTGATCGCGCCGAATGTGCCAGCGCCGCCCACAGGATGAGGAGACGGTTTTTTTTTTTTACCTCGATTCGCGTGAAGCGACGCGTCGGCTCCCCCCACGGCCGCCCCCTGCCTATAAAAGGCAAAGGAACGGGAGGGAGCGGGCACTTAGCCCCCGCGCGCTCGCCTCGACGCATTCGCGGATCGCTTCCGTTCTCCGCATCGGTGTTCTCCTTCTCATTCGGTAAGATGTAAATTTGCACTTTCGTTTCTTTTATGTTAGTTTAGCATTCGGGATTTGGTGAGGAGGCTTAGGTTAGTTACAGGTGTCTCTTTTGGCCTTATTGAACGCAATTTCATTTCTCTTCATAGCTCGGAAGCTCGGGCACCCTCTTGGAGCGATCGCCTATGTCCGAAAGCTCCTCGTCTGGGGATTCGGCCGGAACAGCCCACGGCAGCGCATCCGGACTCTCCACTTTTTGCGCTGAACTGGCAGCCCAGCTTAGCCAATCCGGATTGGAAAACATGTCACGTAGTGCAGGGCAAGCTTGGGGGAGCCGAAATAGTTGAACCCATTCGTCTTTGTGGCACCCGCGATAGCGGCGCCCGTGATTGATTCGTCCGCGATGAAACCAATAGCGGCCAAGGGAGCCGGAGTGGCCGGTGAAGATGGTGCCGATTCGCGTGGAGTATGATGGGGGCGAAGGGAGCGCGGCGGCCGCTGGACCGGATGGAGGTGAAGGCGCCGAATCCGGCCCGACTCCGTAAAACCGCCGGGTCGGGATCGAGGGGCACACCGGCATTATTTGCCGATCTAAAGTTGACGGAGCGACTTAACTCATACCAGCAGCGGCCTTCTCAGCGCATTTGGGCGCGAAAGGAGCCGAGCTCCGGGGGACGAAGTAACCCCGAAGCCGGAACCGAATGAGGCAGTGGTGTTCCGCGATTTCTTCATAGCCGGGTTCAGGTTTCCCTTGGTTCCGTTTTTCGGAGCCGTTCTGCAAAAATACCGCCTGCAGATTCATCATCTTACGCCGAATGCCATCGCGCGGCTCAGCATATATGCCATGGCCATGAAGATGATGGGCCACGAACCAAGTGTTCGCCCATTTCGTGAAACTCCATTGCACCCACTTCCACTCGAAAGTGGGGAAGGTAGATGGACGGCCCAATATTCGCACCGAATACGGATCCTACAACTTCGTGCCGGCGCCGGGGCAAGAACAGAAGCTGTTTGGTGCCCACTTTCAAAGAAAAATGGGAGGATTGGAACAAGTGCTGGTTCTACATTCGGGTTGCCTCGGATGAAGAGGTGGAAGCTGCTAAGAGAGTAAGGTGCCGCCGGGCAAACCCCTTGGTGTCCTTGATGACCGTGATGATTGGAGAGAAGCAACCGCCACACGACACTTTCGGTCCAGCTGATCACGCTGCCGCGGAAGCGTATGCTCTGACCGCCAGCCGGCAGACCAGCCGTGACTTGGCCGAGGAAATGATTGCTATTGACGAATGGCCCCTATGTGAATCGGTGAAAATCAAGCCAATCCGGGACGTCAATGGCTATCGAGGTCCCGACTTCCTCCTCGAGCGCCCGGATTACTTTGAGTCTGATGCTGCGTACCTGGCTGCGGTGGATAAGAAGGCTACCCGATTGTGCGGGCCGTATGGAGAAAGGGAGCACAAGAAGAAAATGCTCCGACTTGGAAACTCTCCTAGGAGAAACCGTGCCCTGGACTGCATGGGTATGGCCTATTCGGAGAGGCCGCCGCCAGTTCCGGAAGCGTCCAAGGCCAAGGCCACCGATAGTGCCGACGAGCCGGAGGCCAGCGTGCCAAGCGGCTCAGTATCGGGGGTGCCCAAACCGATCCCCGTCCGGCGCCCTCCTCCTTCCGCGCCGACTCGCGCTACTACAACGGCCACTGCCGAGAAGAGAAAACGCGCGAAGCAAAACCGGGAGCGACCGGAGCCGGAGGCTCGCGATGTTCGGTATGCCGCGAAATGGCGGGACGGCCGTGGACCAAACCTCGAAACGCAGCGCTAAGTTCTCCTTGGACTTCCTGGGGGTCCCGGAACCTTTGCATGCCGAAATGGTAGAACGGGATATGCATTGCACATTAGGGCATAGCTGCTGAATTCACATTTCGGGCGGCGTATGCTAACATGACAATTTCGGCCTATGTTTTGCAGGACAATACCGGCGGATCGAGTTCGATGGCCGGGACGCGCCCCAAGAAAGTTTCGGACCCGTGCCGCCTGCCGCTGAAACCACAGCCAACGCTGAGCACCCTTGGCCTCAGCTTCAAAAGGCCGGCTGATGCCCCCGGAGGTGTGTTTGAGATGTCCAAGAGGCAGAAAGCCGCGGGCAAGCCTGCGAGCACGAATGCACCCGTCTCCATGCCGCCGCCTGCCGCGCCCGAAACCTCTCGCGCGCATTCGTCCCATCCGGCCCGGAAGTCTGGTAAGTCCCGATTCCACCGCGAGATGAGCCGCATGACCCCCGAAACCGCCGCGTGTGCCCTATTTGGCCATGGCAAGCTCTCCTTGGAGCGAGCCCCGGGCGAGTGTGATCACATGCGCGTGTATTCGGGGTGCTCATCTCCCGAAGAGACGAGCCCAGACCGTGAAAGGACTTACCAACTTGCTCGTGCTCTAGGGGCGGCTTCGGACGCTCGCTTAATCGCAGGGGTGGACTGTCACGCAAGTGGCGTGCTGCATGGTGCGGCTGCTGTCGCTTTCGCGGACCAGTGCAGCACTTCTTTTAACACCACCACCACCGAAAGGGACTTGACCCAGGTGGATCGTCTGGAGCTCCTCTCGGCCATCAACTTCCACGCTATTTCTGTGAGTTGTCGAACCCGAATAATCAAAGTCTTTTCGATTTCGGGTTGTTTAGATTCTCACTCCTTTTTCTCGCGCAGCAATGTGTTATAAGTGATGCGCTTGCCAAGCAGGACTGCGCCGCGGTCACTTTCGTTGAGTCAAAGCTCACCGAAAGTGAGGCCGAGGTGCGCGCGGGGTGAAGAAGCCGGCGCAAGCGCGCACCGAGCTTAATCGGGAGAAAAGCGCGCGCTAGGAGGCCGAAGGCGACGCCCGCACCGCCGGGACCGAAAGGAATACCCGAACCGGTGCGGCAGAGGTCCGCCGGCGCCCGGCGGCTCGATGAACTCAACCGGCCGGGCTGCCATATTCGCGCGCCTGGTGGCTGGAGTCGGCGACGAAGTGGTGGTGCCCGCCATCGGGGAGGACACCACGGTCTTTGACTTCTCCAGGTTCCTCCGTACCGGGCTCGCTGCGTTGGAGGGCCAGATGGAGCTCGGACGTCGCTGGGCTGCCCTCGAGACCGCCCGTGCACTGTGCAAGGCGCTGAAGGACGCAGGTTGTCCACATGCGGCGGCCCTTCCAGCTCCTGATGACGTGGATCGTTTCTGGATCCCGGATAAGGACGCGCACGAGGCCGCCGTGAAGTTCTTCAGCGGTTTCTGGAGCTGTGGCGGACGCAATCTCCCGGCTGATGCGGGCGGCACCGAGCGTAGCGGAGGTAAGAAGCCGCCTTAATGCGTTTATCCTTTATGACGGATATGGTTAGGAATCTTTTAGTTGACCACTTTCGTGTTTCTTTATTTTAGGGGGATGGCGAGAAGAGGCCATTATCCGTGATCGGGTTATGGCCTACATTCGGGACAGGGACGAGCGCGAGGCGGCGCGGCGGGCGGCACGCCATCTTCCAACGCGCCGCGGTCCCCGGAGATGGCTCTTGCGCCCGATGGTGCCGCGCAAGGCGATCCTTCCGTGCCGTCAACCCTTCGCGGCGGCGTCCACCGGAGCCGCCGCGCCTCAACCTCAATCTCCTGCCAATGAAACCGCGGCCGACTCTTAATCTATTCATTCTTCCTTGCATCGACTTAAGACTTGCGTAATTGGCCGCGTGGCCGTGTTTGAGGCCTGCGTGGCCGGGGTTCGGGGAACCCTTGTACCGTTTGGACACATTTTGTGGCACAAAGTGCCGAATCCGTGACCGTAGCTTGACTATCCGGTTGTTTTCCCGTGGGCTTATGTTGCCACTTTCGCCGTGGCGGTGCATTCGGCCCTGCGTTTTTATAAGTCGTTTTGTGGCGTTTCTTGCGATTTCGTAGACCAGCCTAATTACGGAGACTTAGAGCGCCGAAACCTATGAATTGGAGCGGCGCCACCTTCAGCGTTGTGTGGAGTCTGAGAGCGCCGCCCCCCCGAATCTGAGCGGTGGAGGGCGCATTCGGGAAAATTTTTCGTTAAGCCCTCCAGCGTTGTGTGGAGTCCGAGAGCGCCGCCCCCGAATTCGAGCGGTGGAGGGCGCATTCGGGAAAATTTTCGTTAAGCCCTCCGGCGTTGTGTGGAGTCCGAGAGCGCCGCCCCGAATCCGAGCGGTGGAGGGCGCATTCGGGAAAATTTTTCGTTAAGCCCTCCCGGCGTTGTGTGGAGTCCGAGAGCGCCGCCCCCGAATCCGAGCGGTGGAGGGCACATTCGGGAAAATTTTTTCGTTAAGCCCTCCGGCGTTGTGTGGAGTCCGAGAGCGCCGCCCCCGAATCCGAGCGGTGGAGGGCGCATTCGGGAAAATTTTTCGTTAAGCCCTCCAAGATTGTGCTCTCAGCGAAACGGGAGGACCGGCCGACTCCCCTTCCCGACTCCTCCCGAGTTAAGCGGCCGGCGCTGCGCTGATTACCCGGCGCTCACAAGCGAAACGGGAGGACGAGCGCCGCTCCGTTCGACTCCTCTCATTCCTATTATCCTTGGTTTGAAACAGGATAGGTTTGTTTTGACCGACATGGCTTTGCGTGATTGGGGACGTTATGTATATATAATCTTGTTTGGATCATGTTGCCATGAAACACCTTTTTATGTAACGACTGGTCGTACTTTTATTAGGTGGATCATAAATTTTACACATCTTAGAGGCCATGTAGCCGGATTATATAATCCAGTCAAACCCGTTGGTTTTTACCGTACGCAGGAACCTTAGCTTTGGTTCTACCGAATGCTCATATTGTTTGTAGTATGTTGGAGTGGGAGGTTTGGATAACCGGTATCGTCGGACCAAATGCGGCTTCCGCTTACCAGTCCTCACTAACCGCATTGGGTGTAGGATTTCGGCCCTTTTTTCTGTTGTGTATGCCATATTCGGGTGGAGCACGCTCAATAATGGTGCAAAGATGGCTAGCTCCTTTCGAGAGTCCGAGGGGTTCTATTCGTCCGTATTCTCGAGGCATTGCTCGATATAGAGGGTGTGTTGCTCTTGATTGTGCGATTAAACGCCACAAGCACTTCCGGTGTAATTATACTATCGAATATGATGAATAAGAAGTTTGGCTTTGCGGGTGAAAATTGCTTGTTGATGGCTTTGCGGCATTGTTACATTCGGGTTTTTATCCCCGAAGCTCGCTTCACCTGAAACGTTGATTGCACGCATTCGGCTTTCTGCCGTTTTCGCGACACTTCAGCGTTTTTTTGCCGAGTTAAATCTGCAGCGTTTTCTTTTCGCACAATTTAGATGTTTGTTCGTGACACTCCGGCGTTTTGCTGCGTTCACTAGCCGTTTTTGGCTTTTGGTTGCTTGCAACCTAACAAAAGCGATCCGAATAGGGACAGTGGCATATTTGCCATTGTCTTTTTCGGCTTGAAGAGATTAGTACGCATCCTCGCTTTTGGGGAAAACGCGGCTTAAAAAGCATTGAAAAGGGTACATAGGGACGCCTCATTAAAAAACCTCACGCCTCCGAAAAGGCTTCCCTTGTGAGGAAAAAGAGCGCGCCTCCCGAATTGTAAAATGTATGCTTAAGAATTAAAAAGGAAAATTACAACCCCCGTGGGGCAATTTCACGGGTAAAAGCGGCGTAAATTGTCGGCATTCAGTGTGGCTGGACTCGGCGCCATTTTCATTCACCAACGTGTAGACACCGCTTTTACCATTCTCGCGACAATGTACGGTCCGTACCATGGCGGCCGCATTTGCCTTGCTTGTCGGGTTGCCGAATAAGCACCATATCTCCGGGGTTGATGACTTGCCTGAGCACTTTTTTATCTCTCCAAGCCTTTGTTTCCGATGGTACTTGTCAAGATTTTCCGCCGCTGTTGCCTTAGGGAGTCAACTGCTTCAAGCTGAGTGTATCACTGTTCTGGCGTAGTAGCCATGATTTCAGTTCGGAAAGATCCTAGCCGCACCTCTTCTGGGGTAATGGCCTCTTCCCCGAAAAGGAGTCTGAAAGGCGTGAAGCCAGTTGCTCGCGACTTGGATATATTGTGCCCCCAAACCGTGGCTGTTAGCTCCTGAGCCCATCTGCCTTTCTTCTCGGTGCTTTCGAGGGTCTTTGATATGGCGGTGAAAATGTCGCCGTTGACCCGTTCCACCGCGCCATTCGATTCCGGGTGGTTTGCGAGGCGAATGTCGAGTTTGATCCCGAGGTCTTCACGAAAGTCCCGAACTTGGTACTATCGAACCCTTTCCGTTGTCTTGTTATGTAGGATGGGACCCCGAATCTCGCAGATGATTCGCCGCCACACAAAGTTAACTAGAGTGCCAGATGATATTGTTGCCAGCACCTTTGCTTCGACCCATTTGGTGAAGTATTCAAGTGCCACTGCAGTGAATTTTAGATTTCCGGGTGCTGGCGGAAGCGGCCCCACTATGTCGATGCCCCATCTCGCAGCGGCCAAGTTGGACATATCGGGGAGGTTGGGTGCGCCGGGGCCCTCTGATATTTTGCAAACTTTTGGCAGCCCTGGCACGATTTCACCAATTGCTTGGCATCCTCGATGGCGGTCGGCCAATAAAAGCCTTGTCTCATTGCTACGTGAGCGATTTCATGCGGACCTACGTGCGCTCCACATGTACCCGAGTGTATATCGTGCAAAAGCCGGACCCCTCGTGCCGGCTAATGCACTTCGCCGGGCGCGCTACAACTCCCTCCTTGTACAAATTCTCTCCAATTATGGAGTATTGCTTGGTTCTGGACTCCATCCTTTCTTGTTGCTTCCGTCTCCGGGCTCATAAGTTCCAGAAATGAATGCCCATATCGGTGCTCTCCGGTCGTCACTCGCGATAGCGTGAATTCGCCGGTCGCTCCTCCTCCGCTGCACCGCTGCGGCTGTCAAGACTTGGTAGAAAACATCGGCGGGCAAGGGAGTGTTCGGGCTGCGGCTTTTGCCGCGCATCCGCCTCTCGTGTTGTCCGCCCTTGGAATGTATTGCAAAGTGAAACCAAGGAAATATTTCTCCATTCGTCGAACGGCTTCCAGATACCTGGCCAGAGCCGGTTCCTTTGCTGTGTATTCCTTCCGGATGTGCCCCACAATTACTTGCGAATCAAACTTGATGACGCATCTGCGGATTCCTAGCGCTCGGAGTTTCCTGAGACCCAGCAGAACTGCCTCGTATTCGGCTGTGTTGTTGGTGGTGCGATACTGTAACCTTGCGGCGTATCGCAGCTTTGGGCCGGTTGGAGGTGTCAATACCGCGGATATGCCTGCTCCAGCTGAGCACCACGCTCCATCCGTGTGCACTGTCCATTCTGGTTCCTCGAAGCTGAGGGTGGTGTTGTCCCCGCATGGGGTCCAATCCGCGATAAAGTCCGCTATGACCTACGATTTGATGGCCGATCTGTGCTCGAAGTCAATGACATATTCATTCAGCTCAGCCGCCCACTTGCCTATCCGCCCTACCGCCTCTGCGTTTCTGAACAGGGCATCTAGGGGCTGAGCAGACAAGACCCGAATGTGATGAGCCTGAAAATAGTGCTTGAGCTTCCGCGACGCCATGACCACCGCATATGCGATTTTCTCCAACTCGGAATAGTTTGCCTTCGCTGATGTCAACGCTTCTGATACGAAGTAGATTGGGAACTGCTGTAACTTCCCCTCGTTCTCTTTTTCTTCCACCAGGACCGCGCTCACCGCGGCGTGGGATGCTGCTACGTATAGTAACAGGTCGCATCGGCGATGGGCTTGATAATGTTGTGGCCTTTGACGGGTAAGCTTTTAGGTCATCGAATGCTTGCCGCTGCTTCCGGGCCCCATCCGAAACCTTTCGAATTCTTTAGGATACGGAAAAACGGAAGTCCCGCTCCGCGCTTCTCGGATATGAACCTCCCTAGAGCGGCGATCCCGCCGGTGAGCTTCGCACTCGCTTCTTTGTCTCGGCGGTCTCATGTTTACAATAGCGGCAATCTTGTCCGGGTTAGCTTCTATGCCTCGGCCGATACTGACATCCCAACATCTTGCCCTTGCTAACCCCGAATATGCATTTTTCCGGGTTTAGCTTCGTGCCGCTTGATGTGTGTGCTTTTTTTATCGCTCTTACCACTATATCGTCCACGTATGCGACTAGGTTTTTCCTCTTTTTTTGCTCCCTAAAGACCTCGTCTTGTCATTCGGGAGAAAGTAGGGCAGCATTGCGCAGTCCCTCGGGCATGCGCTTGTAGCAAAAGGTCCCCGGGAGTGATAAAACTTGTTTTCTCTTGATCCTCTTCATTCAGCCATATCGATGGTACCCCGAGAAACAATCCAAGAAACTTAACGGCTCGCAACCCGATGCGATATCGACCAACTTGTCGATCCGCGGCAATGGGTATGGGTCTTTAGGGCAATGTTTGTTTAGATCCGTGAAATCCACGCACATGCGCCATTTGCCGCTTTTCTTCTTGACCATTACCACATTGGCTAGCCATTCCGGATCTTGCACATGTGCCCGATCACGTCGCGTCCAAAAGCCTTTGCACTTCATTTGGCCGCCGCTCTGCTCTTTCGGATGACATCTTCCTCAACTTTTGCTTCCTTGGCTTTTTGTTTTGCTAACGTTGAGATTGTGTGCCAATTCCCCGTCAACCCCTTGAGGTCTTTAGTGGTCCACGCGAATACGTCCTTGTTCTCGGCCCGAAATGCTAGCGGCTCCGGCGTCTTGTTCCGAAAGACTTGCCCGATATGTACACACCGATCCGGGCGGTTCGCCGATAAAGGCACTCTTCTCGTGCCCTCGTCCGGCTCGCTCTCCGCTCTTTCCGCTCTGCGGCTTCATTAGCATCCTCTTTCCTTGCAGGCTTTTTTACTTCGTGCACCATGCTGTATCCCGGTATAGGTTTGCCATCTATCTTTCTGGCCGCGATTTGATCACCATGCACCGTGATTACCCCGAAAGGGGAGGGCAGCTTCATGCACAGGTAGCTCTGCTTGATTATGATGTCAAACTTGTTTATGATTCCTCTTCCGAAGATTGCCATATATGGGTATTCCATTTGTACCACATCGAACGATATCTCTTCCGCCCGCACTTTCTCTCCTTCGCTAAACGCTACCGTGAGTGTCTTCTTCCCAAGTGCATCTATTTTCTTTCCACCAAAACCGAATAGGGCATTGCCCTTTGATCAAGCGATCGCTGTCGAGTTTCATGCGTCGTACGCTTTGGTGAACAAGATGTCCGCCGAACTCCCGTTGTCAATCGAATGTTGTGCAAGGTGTACCCGGCTACGAAAGCGGTTGCAACGAAAGCGTCATAGTGCGGGTAATCCCGGACCTGATTATCTTCTTCGGTGAAAGGTGATGGGTGAAGCTTCCACGCGGCCCGATTCGTCGGAGCGGGTGATGATCCGCCAACACGCGCCTCGATATTCTCTTCGCGCTCTCTGCCGTCGTGCTCTATATTGGAACCTCCAATGATGGCGTATATGTGCCCGTTGGATGGCATCGCATTCGCGGGTGCTACGGTGTGTACGATCTCGCAACTCCTTGGAAGTTTCTTGCTTTACGCTTGTTCCTTCTTTGTCTATTCTCGGTAGGCGCGAGGAAGAAGCCACGGCCGATGCGGCATCGGATGCGCAATCATCGGCCGCCGGTATTGTTGGTATGCATGCTTGGCGACCCCCCCCAATGTGCATGAACATGTGGGGCGAGGTACGGATTCCCGGCCAGGACCGGAAAGCGGCCATTTGATGGGGAAAGCGTAGTGTTGTGACGGTGCCGTGTGGAATACGTGCTTTGTGGGTTCGGATTTCCCTATAGCGTCATCTCTTTCCTTCTGCTCTTTGGCCTGCTGCGTGTATTTGCAGTCTCTGGTGAAATGGCCCTTGTTTTCGCCACACACGCAACAATATGGCATTTTCGGGGCGCCGCCATTGCGCCCTCGACCTCGTCCGCCTCTGTTAGCACGGCCCCCGGTTCTGCTGTCCTCCTCCCCGGGTTTCATGGCGGCTATCGTTTTGCTTCGGGGTGCGGGGTTGGATGACTCCTCCGAAGGTTGTTGACATAACCTTGATTCGTCCCCACTTCGCGGTCCGTGGATTACGCCGGGGTGTTTTGTTTGAGGCTGTTTCTTGAAACCTTGCGCTTCTGCAGTCTTCCTCCGAAATGGCGAATTTTCTCATCTCATCGAACAACCGCTTTCTGGTTTTGGGTACCTCCCTGTCAACACTTCGGCGCACGGCCCAATTTTGAGGCCTCGATGGCCGAAGCGATGACCGTGTCGTCGGACACATTCGGGACTTGTGCCCGCATCCGGATGATGCGTTCCAAGGTACTTGGCCATTGGCTCGTCATCCGGTTGATACAAAGTGAGCAGATCCATTATGGTTTTCTTGTCGGCTTGAAGCCCCGAAATGTTGCCGCAGCTCCTCTTTCGCTCGCCTCCATGACCGAATGGATAATGGACGCGAGGACATGTACCAATCATGTGCCACATCTTGCATTGCCAGAATCAAAGTCTTGGCCAGTAAGGATTCGTTGCCTCCTACCGAATATATTGCAGCCTCGTAACTTGATATGAACCTTCTGGGATTGGATTTACCATTAAAGTGCGGGATTTTGGGCTTGTACCCCGGCGGCCATGGGTATTTTTGCAGCTCAGGGGACAAAGGGGACGCCATGTCAACCATATCCGGGGCCCCCTTGCACGAGGCCGAACCCGGATATCGACCTCGCTCTCGGTTTGGTTCTTGCTCCAAGTGCCGAATCTCCCATTTGTAATCTTTACGCTTCTCTTCCTGCGTGATCGACCGCTACGGGTCGTCGTTATCCTGTTTCTTGCTTCGATGTCTCCTTGCTACCGATCACGGTATGCCTTTAGCTCCTCGTCCCCGGTTGTGTGCTCATCCGGCGGCTTTAACGGCTTGGAATTCTGCAAGCATCGGCGTCCACCGCATTCGGGGCTCCGGGTCCGGGTCGGCCTCCGCGTCTTCCGCCGCCCCCTCGGCGACTACGGCTTCCACATCGGATGGGATCGGCGCTCCGTCTGCTGCTCTAACGGCATTTTCTTCGGCGGCCGGATCGTCAGCGGAGGCGTCGGATTCGGTGGCGGGCGCCGCCCCGATGCGGTGGCCCGGGAGTACCGGATCCGAGCCGTTTCTTCTTGAAGGAATGATTTCGTCAATGGTCGGCATTTGCTTTCTTGAACTTCTAGCTTTTCCCTTGGGTGGCATGACAAGTCCGGCGACAACCACGGTGGGCGCCAATGTTGTTTGAGCCCTGTGGGGTTGCACCCCTAAAGGACCGAAACCGGAAAGAACTGGAAAACACGGAATTACAATACGAAACAAACAACGCAAACCTTATATACCAAGTCCTCCGGCTAAAACGCACGGAGTCCGAAGTCCCTTACAATGTCCCCGAGGGGTCTACTTATAGGAAGTCGTGTTGCATTTTGTACAAGAATGCCCCCGGCAACCCTAATTTCAACGTACGGGAGCGGCCCGACACGGGCGGACAAGTAAATGGCCCAAGGGCCCACTTTTGCCGGTTAACCACCGACCCACACACATCCGGACTCTTCTTTGCTCGCCGGCCGCCGAATGCGCGCCTTTCGCGCTATTGGGGTTTCTCCCGGCACCCGACGACGCCGAATGCGCGCCTTCCCGCGCTATCGGGGTTTCCGTCCTGGCGCCGGCGATGCCGAATGCGCGTCTTCCCGCCTCTCGGGGCTTTCCGCCCCCGGGGCCGATGTCGACGCCGAATGCGCGCCTTCTCGCGCTATCGGGGTTTCCGCTGGCGCCGGCGATGCCGAATGCGCGTCTCCCGCTTCTATCGGGGTTTCCGCTGGCGCCGGCGATGCCGAATGCGCATCTTCCCCGCTATCGGGGTTTCCGCCCTCGCGTTGACGCCGGATGCGCGTCTTCCCGCGCTATCGGCCGTGCCTGCGTACATCAAACACATGAGGCGCACACAATCAGGGGGGGCGGGGTGGCCAATTCCACTCCTGCCCCCAACAACAGATATAAAGCTCGTCTTGTTGCAAAAGGCTACAAACAACGCTACGGCATTGATTATGAAGACACTTTCAGCCCTGTGGTTAAAGCTGCTACTATTCGTCTTGTTCTTGCTATAGCCGTGTCACAAGGATGGTCTTTACGACAACTTGATGTTCAGAATGCTTTTCTTCATGGTGTTCTTGAGGAAGAGGTATATATGCATCAACCTCCTGGTTATGCAGACAAGAGGTATCCACATTATGTTTGCAAGTTAGACAAAGCTCTCTATGGTCTAAAGCAAGCTCCCCGTGCCTGGTATTCTCGTCTTTGTGGTAAACTCATCCAGCTTGGTTTCAACCCATCTAAAGGCGACAGTTCTCTGTTTTTCTTTCGAAGGGGCTCTATTTCAATGCTTGTTCTTGTTTATGTCGATGACATTATTGTGGCAAGCTCTTCTTTGGCTGCAACAAAGGCTTTGCTTCGGGCTCTTGAAAGAGATTTTGCACTAAAGGACCTTGGGGATCTGCATTATTTTCTTGGCATAGAAGTGAAGCGTGATATTGGTACTTTGGTTCTTTCGCAAAGCGATATGCTGCGAGGTGGTGAAACGTGCAAATATGTGGTCTTGCAAGGCAAAGTGGATACTCCTATTTCATTCTTCGAAAAATTGAGTCTCACCGATGGAACTTGTCTTGGAGAGGAGGATTCTACTAGGTATCGAAGTGTTGTTGGGGCGCTCCAATACTTAACACTTACCAGGCCTGATATCTCGTTTGCAGTTAACAAGGTTTGTCAGTTTCTTCATAAACCGACAACTATTCATTGGAGTGCGGTTAAGAGAATTCTTCGGTATGTTAAAGGGACTCTAGACATGGGGTTGCAGTTGCGGTCATCCAAGTCTACTCTTGTTAGCGCGTTTTCTGATGCTGATTGGGCAGGGTGTGTTGATGACGGACGTTCAACCGGGGGTTTTCTTTGTCTTCTTTGGCCCAAATCTTGTGTCTTGGAGTGCTAGGAAGCAACCTACGGTCTCGTTCTAGTGCGAGGCGGAGTATAAGGCGCTAGCTAATGCTACTGCAGAGATGATGTGGATTCAGAGATTGTTAAAAGAGATTGGGATACCTCATTCTCCAGTTGCCCGTCTATGGTGTGACAATATTGGTGCTAAGTATCTATCTGCCAATCCGGTGTTTCATGCAAGAACAAAACACATTGAAATTGATTTTCACTTTGTTCGTGAAAGGGTAGCACAAAAGTTGTTGGATATCAGATTCATTAGCACCAATGATCAGATTGCTGATGGTTTTACGAAACCAGTCTCGGTGGCTAAGTTGCGAGATTTTAGATTCAATCTCAACCTTGTTAGTGGCTGAGATTGAGAGAGGATGTTAGAAGATATGGTTAGATGTATCTAACAGATTGTAACCGTGTTGGATTCCATCCACACGTATATAGAAAGTATAGCTAACAACCGAGTTGTAACTCATGTAAACTCTTGTTGTAATCCCCTATATAATGAAGCCATCGGGAGCCTTGGAGGCTATCCCGTTCCAAGCATATTTGCCATCTCTTTACACTACCTACAACTCCAACAGGTTATTTACCTCTGCCAGTATTTTTTAGGGAGCTCTTTTTTTCGAAGGCGTACTCCCTCTATCTCATAAATACGGTCGTTTTAGGCTGGGATCGGTGTACCACAAAGAGTGTTGCTGTGGTGATTTTGACCGCTGCAACTGAGCACATCGCCTCACCTGATTAAAGCTGCATGCATATGTACGGGTTTCAAATGTGTGAGTCGCTGGTTTTAGGCCCCACAACCTCATGCAGTCCTTTATGCCAGACAACAATAGCACCTGCTCCCTCTTTCAGCCGGTAATAATTGCAGACACAGGGGCATGCATGGTCCTTTTGCATTCTCCTTGGTACTCCCATCCATTCCTAGAATGTCACTTTTAAAGGGACGGAGGGAGTAGTCGATTTGACTACAAATTAAAGATATTTTATTTATGTGGTATATGCTCAATTTTCTATTTAACACAAACGTCAGGGCAAACGCATAGATGCAAAGCTATTCGTACGCACCATCAACAATATCATTTAACTAGCAGGTGCTGAGATGGAACAAAGAAAAATTTGTGTAGTTAGATAATTTAACTTCGCCTTGTGCGGCAAACAGCACGGCAGTAGCAGTGGCAGATGGCGTGGTTTTTTTTGGGTGGAATTGGATCAATCATTAACGACCTGCAGAAACCAATTCCCAATAAAAGGTATGTATCATGGGTAGACGGTCCAAAAAACATTGTAGCAGGTTGTAGGGCAAAACGTATCGCAGTGCAGCAAGTTTAGTGCCATTTGACATTTGATCCTGAGCCGCGCATAGTATCACAGAATTATGGAATCATATAAGCATAACTGATTGATCAGGCACATTATAACAACGTGGACGCATTGTAATTTTGAAACTACTATGAATCAGCCATGATATCAGTGGTACAAAAAATATTTAATTTCTGTTCAATAACACTATTATTGGCAGTTGTCGTAGCTAACAATCTAAGGCAATAGTAGACAGTGACACACATGAGGCTCAGTACCTGTGTTCTTTTTTGAAAAAGGACTCATCTTAATGCTCTTATGTCTTTCATGGAAAAGCGAAAGTAAATGTAAATGCCAACATTTGTGGGAAGAAGAAATTCTGACCTACTCGTATTTGATGGTGTAAAACGTCGTTGCTGAAGGCTTTAGGTACCCTTGGCACCAGCTGCAAGGGGGTGAATCAAGCACAAATCATCATCATTTTTAAAACAACCCAAAAAACAGTTGTTAGGCAAATCATTGAGTACGTATCGGCATCAGCCATGAGTGAGCCATCCATGTGTACAACCGTAAGAGATGCAATTGGACTAACAGATAGGAGAGGACGATGGGTCATCGGTGGGTGCGGTGTGGCCTTACCTTCTTATTCGCGTTCCGTGTAGCAGGGCCGGCCAGCTGCGATGGAGTCGTCGTTCTTGACGGCGCAGGGTTTGCTGGTGTGCAGCAGGTACGCTGGGGCGGCGAACATGGAGACGATGCAGGGCTTCCGCCGGAGTACGGCTGGCCCTAGGCCTGCAACCACAGCGCGTCTGCGAGTTTGGAGAACAGATTCGGTGTCAACAGCGAAGCGGGAGCTTGGAGGCCATGGCCTCATCGTGCCTGTGACGCCCTTGGCGGGTGGGGCGCCTCCGCTCTCGTGGGGCTGCGGGTGACGGCAGGCGGTGGATGGCGCAGGAGGGGCAGCGGCCCAGCAGAGCATTGTCGCGATTGTTGGAGCTCGGGGTGGGGAGCAGGCGGCGGCGTGCGGCACGCGCGCGTGGAGCGGAGCGCGAGACGTTTCTAGAGACAGGCAACGTGGACACATGTAGATTTAGGATGCTGGATCTGACGGTGGGGAGGTGTTACTGTGCTGGCGACGGTAAAATGAGTCTAGTGGCGGAACATCGAGCGTCTACGACTTTTATAGGTAAGTATAGATTTTGTTTAGTGCAGTGGACTGGATGTGCTATATCCATTATCCAAGTTTAATCCAATAAAGACATACATACTTGATTGGCGAATTAAATACTAGTTTACTAGCGTAAGACAAACCGTTTGGGCCGGGTGCGCTTGTGCCGTGCTAACTGCTAAGTGCTGGCCATGTTAAGTTCTTGGTTGACTTTAGGCGCCTCATGCCCTCAAACGTGCCCTGCAAAAACATTCCTCTACTACCAGAAGTAGTAGCCATTGCCCACCACGATCGAGACCATCGACCGGGTCTATATAAATTGACACGCGAAGCGGCGTCCTGTCATCGACTCATCATAACCCAAATCATAAATCCTTTAGCTTCTCTCGAGCTGCTTATTAGCACATTCTTCCTCGAGCACAGGCAGGAAGCAGATCAGTTAATTAGTACTTAGCAGGAGTACTAAGCATGGCGAAGCTTGCCTTTCTCGTGTTGGTCACGCTGATCATTTCCGCCGTATGCGAAGGCAGCTACGCTTACGGCGGCTACGGTGGTGGACGGGTACCGCCATAGTGGCGGAGGCTACGGCCATGGTGGCAGAGAAGCCAAGGGCAACGCCTAGGGGCATGGTGGTGGAGGCTATGGCAATGGCAATGGCCACGGCCACGGCCATGGCAGCGGTGGCACACCAACTCCCTCAGCTCCGAGTCCTCAATACCTGCCGCCAATGGGCTCAGGGTAGGCTACTGCGCTGACAAGTGTCTAGGGGCAGAAGACATTGTGAGAAAGTACGTGAGGAACGCATACGCCGGCATCAAGGCAGGGCTCATCCGCATGTTCTTCCACGACTGCTTCGTCCGGGTAATAACTAAGATAATTTACTACTAATAACAATCTCCCACAAATAAAAAGCAAGAAAGTAAGACCACCGTTTCATGCATAAATCTTTTATACAAGTCGTCCGTCTGCCTCATCGTGCGATACCGCCTGCCGCTCGCCCAATTTAGGAAGGCAAGGCAACAATCAATTTCCCTATAATTGTGATCAATTCCGTGATCATCCCATGCCACCAATCACGCAATCACATCTTCACGCAGCACGATCGCGCGCTGCATATTTTGCATGGCGCTGTGGGTGGAGATATTGCGCGCGGCAGTTAGGCTGCAGAAGATTTGCATGTGTGGAAGCCGTAACGAAGAGACTTTCCTGGAAACGCGCACTAATTAAACTTCTCCTTGGTCTTTCCAATTTTGGAGTTGCCCCTACTATACAAGGACAAACGGAGTCCTCTATATTCTCCCGGCCGGCGGCACCCTTGGGCTACGGGCAACCTCACATCCTCGTCCCTGGACCTCACGAGCCACCTTTGCCATCGCACACGCCGTCCACTGATCAACGCCATCAATACTCCGTCCATCGCTAGCTGCAAGTCGGCCTTGCCTGTCTGTAGCACGCCATCGTCGGCCGGCCGTAGTACGCCGCCATTGGCCATCCGTGGCACGCCAACATCGTCGCCCGTCTGTGGCACGCGGTCGTCAGCCATCCGTACGTGGTACGCCATCGTCGCTTGTCCGTGGCACACCCTACTCGCCTGCAGCCGTCTTAAGTCCCCTCTGTTTTTTTTTATCTCCAGTGAAAAGTAAACAATCTCTGAAATTCATCTCCAGGACATTCAGGTCTTCACATCTGTTTACTTCCCGTACCCCGCCATCGGCACGCCTACCACCGGTTTTTCTGGCATTCTGCAGATGTGCTGTCACGCCCACGAGTTCCCGGACGTGAACGCACATCCACGAGTTCCCGGACGTGAACCTGCACAAACACCACAGGTATAGTTTAAGAATTCCAAGTCCATACTCCTTTTGAATAAATATGTATGCCAAAATAATTTTTAACTCATTAGTATATCATGTTAATACATTTGATGTTGCAAAATTATCATGGCAAAAGAACCACAAACACCACTTTTTCTTAAGGTCTACTGTAATAAACTATTTTCACTTTTAATCATAATTGTCATTTGAGAATATTGGTATTAGATGTAGCCACCACAGATAACTACAAAATCAAGATGGCTCTGATGGCTCCATTTGAGTATGCAATTATCATGTCACTGAATATCCCTACAGAAACAAGTAAAAAAAATAAAAAAAATGAGGCTGGAAGCGGAAGCGGCGGCACAGGAAGAGGAGGCTCAGATCAAGTCCGCACACCCGCCAGCAGCACACACTCGTTGCCCCTCCACGCCAGGAAGTGGCGGCGGAGAATTCGACAAAAGGGGATTACCGACAGGAGAGTCTTCTTTGTTTTGTCGTTCTTTTCCTTTTTTTTTCTTGATATAGTGCGGGTGTACTTAATAGAATTCTATAATGAAAAATAATTGTTCTCATGGACCATATATAGTTAGACATGGCTAAACACCTCCAAACAAAGTAAAAGAGTGCCACATCCCATCAAATACTACATGGTTTATATGGGCTATGTAGAACTTATATTATTTGAAGATTAACTGCACTCGATACAAAAAGCATACCAGTGCTTATGCTATAGGCAAACTCTTGGATTTAGCTTACAGTACATGCCAACAATGAATGTATATAGTCCTCAATGGAACGAGAATATCTTTAAATGGAAATGCAACCATAGAAAACATTGTAGATGATATAGATGGATAAGCAAGAGTCATAGCATTTCATCCAAAAACACTATCGCTTGCAATATTAATATCATGATTAAACTATTTTTATATATTGTTAATAATGAATCTTGCCACAGGCATTAAAATGGATACCTTATTCTACGGTGTATGTCTGCATAGAATAGAGCAAGAGCCATTCTACGGTGACAAACATTGTTTTAAGGTTGTGAGATTTTCAAGATATGCAGTATTTTACCCATGTGATGACAGGCACTATTATTTACATGCTTAACCTGTGTATGAGATGGTATGGAGATGTGGTGACACTTATTCATGGATCTTGGCGCATTAAAGAAATGGATAACGAAGTTTTTTTCCCGCAGATACAAAATAAATACCTTAACTGCATCAAAAAAAAGGTCACACGCTCTTTATGACTCTTAATTTCACGAACTTTGTCTTTTGAAATAAATATCATTTTAACATCGATATTTTAATTTCATAATATTGTTATCTTATCATGTGATCTGTGTATTTTTTTTGAAAAAAATATTTATCCCGTAAGCAACGCACGGGCACGAAGCTAGTCTAAATAAAAGTAGAAATGTGCAGGAGATATCATCTGATGGAAATATATATATTTATCACATTTCTGACAAACATGGTGCTCCATTCATGCAGGGCTGCGACGCCTCCGTCCTGCTGGACCAGACCGACGCAAACAACCCGCCGGAGAAGTCCGGCATACCGAACCTGAGCCTGCGCGGCTTCGAGGTGATCGACGCGGCCAAGGCAGCGCTGGAGGCGGCGTGCCCCAGGCAGGTCTCGTGCGCCGACGTCGTCACCTTCGCCGCCCGCGACGCGTCCTACTTCCTCAGCAACCGTGACATTGACTTCAAGATGCCCGCCGGGCGCTACGACGGCTTCGTGTCCCTCGCCAGCGAGACCCTGCCGAACCTGCCGCCGCCGTTCGCCGGGGCGCAGAAGCTCAAGGACATGTTCGCCGCCAAGGGGCTCGACGCCGCGGACATGGTCGTGCTCTCCGGTGCTCACACCGTCGGCCGCTCCCACTGCTCGTCCTTCTCCGACCGCCTCCAGCCCAGCAGCGGCTCCGACATGAACGCCACGCTCGCCACCGACCTTGCCAAAAAGTGCGGCGCAGGTGACGGTGACCCCACGGTGGTGCAGGACTTCGTGACCCCCGACGCCATGGACAACCAGTACTACAGGAACGTGCTCAACCACAACGTCCTCTTCGCTTCCGACGCGGCGCTGCTCAAGTCGAACGACACCATGCGTCTTGTGTACGACAACGCGGCCTCTCAGGCGAAGTGGCAGTCCAAGTTCGGGGAGGCCATGGTGAAGATGGGCAGCATCGAGGTGAAGACCAGCGCCAACGGTGAGATCAGAACAAAAGTGCGGTGTCATCAATAAATAGTCCGGTTGATCGCTACACTACGCCCCACACCCACACGCATGCATCATTCTTCAACCCTGCTGAGAATCGTGCAGCTCATCATATGTGTTTCCTTTATGTTTCCGTCGTTTTTGTGCCTTTTTCTTTTTTTTTCGATACGAGGGCCCTTCCCCATTTTCATTAAAACTAACGGAAATACATTGTTAAGAGTTTTAGAGAAGCACAGCATAAGAGCAGTTCAGGATAAAAACGCCGCACCAGAACCGACCAACCTACTTATTACATCAAGCAGACAGCTTAAGTTTTTCTTAGCTATCCTGAGACGAAGACAGCAACATCCTGCTTTTTATGTCTTCAGAGATGTAGGATTCTTCAGGCGATCATCCTTCTGCACCACCCAGCCTTCATATCTTCAGATGTTCGTCAGTCCCGACCACCTCCAGAAGCGTCCAGCAGCTGAGGGCTCTCCTTCTTCTTCTTCTTCATAGCCCAGCCTTGTCGCGATGTCCAGCATTGCATTCATTCCTTCAGTAATCAGTTTCTTGTCTTCTTCCACATACATTTTGTGCCTTTTTCTTACCCAAAATGTTGCTTCGTTCTTTTTAACACGTTTGTTTGTAATTTTTGATATATTCAAATTGAAGTTCTCATTACGACAAAGAACAGCTGCATTGAACCCATCTTTGTATTGCTTAAAAGAGACGGGCAACAAAGACCGCATCTCTGTAGGGCAGATGGGCCTCAAGGACGCGGGTGTCTAAAATAGTAGAGACGGCTTATGAATGAGTGTGTCTCTAATGTAATGTCATCACATATGAGTATATTTGCTTTGTGGCTCTGGACTAATATTCGTGTTTGGACTCGAAACGTCTCTACTACGTTATCTGTGACACTAGCTGATTTACTGTCTCTGATGTATGCGTCTCCTTTGTTCTTTTCTGTCGTAGTGCCTGGTACTTTAATTCCATTTTTTGTGTTATGCAATTTTTAGTAGTTTTTTCGAGAGGTTTACTTACGGCTCGGTTGTTTACACCTGAGCCTGTATAATAATTCGGCTTATGTGAACTTTCTACATAAGCTACTAGTTTATACAAGGTCAAGTGTTGAACAAACACTATATATTATATTCATAAGACTATATTTATATAATCCTATCCAGTTTGTAGTGGACAACAAAGAAATCGGATAGACAATATGCCTTATATATTCCTTCATTCATAGATTGTGTCTCGTCACTCTTCGGTGGGGAGGGACATTGGCGGAGCTTTAACGCGGGTGATGTAGGGGAGATAGTGCTTGATGGTGGAGGTGGCATGGTTTAGCTTCAGCAGCTGGATCCACTGTAGCGTAGCATCGGAGCTCGAAGTGAGGGCAACCCCATGACTCAAGCGGTTATTGTTGAGCAAAATACCCAATACCCATTACCAGAAACCAAAAATGTGCCTATTTTAACTTGATCGTCCGGTAAATTCCATGACCAGTGCATATTTTATTTAGTTAATTTTGTATATTGTCTTTGTACACAAATTGATCTCGGTTAATTGTTTCAACTTGCAAGTCATCTTTTCTTTAAATCGGATTATAAAAATGTGAATCGAGAAACCAAAAGCGTAAGAAAAGGCAAAGAATTAAGGAATTAACTCAATCTCAGAAAGGATCTATGGAGAGGTTTATTGTTAAGAGAACCACATGTCTCCCAATATAAGTAATATATAGATTAATATTTCTCATTAGATTCTTGTTTGACTACTACATATTAGGCCTCTACTTAGTGCTTTGAACTAGGCCTTATATTTTTCTAGGACACCGCTGCAGGAGAGGGACATTGCACACGCATTCTGCCTCTGCCAGCGGTAATCGATCGAGAGAGATCGTATGGAGAGAGATAACTTTAGCAAAAAATGAAAAAAATAATATTCCCTCCATACCCATAAAACAAGTCGTTTGAGAGATCGTATGGAGAGATACAACTTTAGAAAAAAAAATGCAAAATACTACGTCCAATAGGAGTAAAAAAAGTGAGTAAAACTCATTCCATAACTTTGGCAACAACAGTGGGAAACTAGCTAGTCTCACAAATTCCCAGTCTGATCGGCGGGCACACTAATTGATTTAAACTATTTCGAATAAGAGAAACCATTACAGCATATCATGGTCCATGGTCATGGGTATATGGCCGTCACACCTCCGACGGCGGTGGCGGCGGCGGCGGTCTGGCGACTCCAGGGCCAATCGGAGGACCTAAGACCGGCGCCGGTGGAGGAGGCGTGACCGGGTTGTCCATGATGAGGAGTTTCCGTGCACCGTACTGCAGCGCGCCGCCGGCGAGGTCTGCATGAATATACACAAATAGAGCAATGAGCTGATACACATGAACTTCTGTATATATGAATGATATAATATATGAGGTGTATGTAAGCATGGATGCAGTAAAAATGTACGATGAAATTACACGGACATGGTGATGTGCGAGCCTCCGAGGAATGTGGAGAAGAGACGAGCAGGACAAGCAGTAGGAGGCAGCAGATAAGGTGATGAGGAGCTCTTGGAGCAGAGGCGGCCATCACTATCTAGCTAGTTGATGAGGTTTTTTTTGACGGGAGCTAGTTGATGAGGTCGGCCGGCTATATACTAGGGCAACCTCAGATCCTGGTAGGATTGCAGGAACAAGTTGTGCAGTATACTGTACAACCATTGCTGTATATATAGGCTAGGGCGGTGGGGCCTTACCCACCTTTGGGCACTGATCGATCGAGATGGCTGGAGGAGAGACAGCTAGCCTTATATATATAAAGAATTATGTTTAACTTTGTTGAAAAAAGGAGCTTCTTATTAAGTAAACGATTATGGATAACTAACCTACCATCGAAAGGTCTAACTTGTAAACTCAAATCCCCATAGAAACCCCGTCCTTTTTTAGGGTGAGAAAACCATGAAGTCATTTGAATAAGAATGTTCAATGGGTGGTTTAATTTTCCTCACTGGGTTGGGCTCCTTGCTTTTCAAATTAGGCCTAAAAGTAATCGCCAAAATCGAACCTAAGGGTTGATCACTAATGAGCGTGCAACTACGTCGGTTGACTTCCTCAAAAAAAAAAAAAAACTACGTCGGTTGACCAACAATGAAGTAAGTATAATTAGCCTCTGCCCTGTAGTGACCCGAGCCGCGGAGGTCAGCTTTTGCCATGTGGCATGCAGCGAAGAAGCGCACGCACGTAGCGCTAGCTGGAGCCTGGAGATACGCGCCTTGTGATTACTACTAATCAGAACGCAGATCCCAAGCTCACTTCCTGAGATCAAACTTAATTACAACTGTAAACAGTGTGGAGGTGGATTCGACTTGTCGACGTTTGAGTGGTGCAACCATGTGCAGGAATCTTCCAGGATACTAGGTCCCATTTCTTTGGATCGTAACAATATTTTTCTTCTATAATGTATATGTTTTTTCGAAAATGCTCGATTCTCTATTAATAGTTCAAGCTGTTGACATCCATCATAGCTCATACAAAGAGGACACGGATGAGGCCTGTGAGCCCATGTGATCAAGCAAACACACGGATGAGGCCTGTGAGCCCATGTGATCAAGCAAACAGGCCTCTTTCATGGGTGCAACTCGGGAAAACCTCCACTCGGTCTTTCATGGGTGCAATTTGATCAACTTCCATGGGCATCAAAGTAGGACATTGAAAGCCCATGTGTCTGCTAAGACGGCCCAAGTAGAAGCAGACTGTCTCTACTCACTAATTTCATCCTTGCTAAGGCCCGTTTGTATTGGGCTTCCTCTTCTTTCTTCCTTTAAAGGATGAAGTTACAGGGGCACAGGGCACACATTCACCATGCGCGCATATCTTAATATGAAAAAGGGATCACAAAATTCGATAAAGTTATTATATATCAGTATCATTTTCGAGTTGGAGACTTAAATCTAGGCGACTAAAATCCTCGGCAAGAAAAAACCTAACCAACTAATACAACCATTAAACAGATCCCTTGATATTCCACTGATCGTAGGTCAATAGCAGATTCTAAGAGCTTGGTCGTCTTGTTTCAATGAAAACGATGGAGACAAAGAACAAGTGTTAGATATAGTTTGGAATCAAGCGCCAACCAACCAAGCAATTATCCGGAAAATAGGCTGATGAGGCTGAAATCAATTGGCATTTTTCTTTTCAAAACCTGCAGGAAACACACAAAAAACAACAAGTACAGGTTCGTCCTTTTATTCCATTTGAACTTCCACATTTGATTCCGCATGCATACGCTTACACCACATTGAAATGATCGAAGTCGTAAATTTGTGTTGCTCCTCAAATATCACCACGAAAAAAAAGAAACAAATAAATTAACTGAACGCATGGCCTTCCCAGAAGCTCATGATCTGCCCATGGTGACCGCCGTCGCCATCGAGGAAAAAATCTCCAAACAGGAAGCTGGGGTCATCGACCATCGCCCGCAAGAAGCCGTCGTCGCAGCTGCCCCGCGCGTCGTCAGTGCACGCTCTCGTGCTCGATGTCAGAGACGGTGTCACCCCCGACTCAGCAGCCGCGACATTCCGGTCAGCAGCGCCGTCCGCGGGAACGGGGAGACATGTCGATGCGGCAGGGTCAGCGGCGAAGCTGCCGGCAGCGGAGGAATCGTCGCAGCTGCTCGCGCCAGAAGCGCCCGCGGCGGCGGTGGCGGCGACATGGCCCCGAAGAGACGGGACGAAGGGGTAGGGGGTGAACACCGAGGGCACCGGCTTTGTCTCGACGTCTTCGGCGCTGTTCGGCCGGTTTCGTCTCGCAGCGGGATCTTTTCTCCCGGCGATGGGCGGCGACGCCGACGCCTCCTTCTGCCGGAGTTTCTTGCGCAGCCGTGCGTTCCAGAAGTTCTTGATCTCGTTGTCCGATCTCCCCGGCAGCCTCGCCGCGATTTGGGACCAGCTACACATAATGATCATCGTCACATTAGTTCAGAATCGAAGGCCAGGCTGGGTTATTATGAAATGGCCATGCATAAGCTGAGGCAAGGTGCGGCAATGGCGGCAGCTAGCTTCTGTTGAGCAGAGGTCAGTTACCTGTTGCCGAGCGCTTTGTGGAGAATAATGATGAGGTCCTCTTCCTGCTGGGAGAAGCGGCCCCGCTTGAGGTCCGGCCTCAGGTAGTTCATCCACCGCAGCCGGCAGCTCTTGCCGCACCTTTGCAAGCCTGCAAACAGCTACCAGTTCACTCACTCCGATCCCATCCATTACTTTGAGTCTTTGACGTACTATGAGCAAAAGAGTACGTAAAGTAGAGCTGGTGAACTGGAAGTATCAAGAATGAATGCAAGCATCAGCATCACCTGCGAGTTCAGGGATGGAGCTCCAGCAGCTGACGCCGAAGTGGGCGATGTGGGAGGCGAGCCTCTCGTCCTCCTCCGGCGACCACAGCCCCTTCCTCACCTTCTTCTCCTCGGAGCAGCAGGGGTGCACCCTCCCCATCTCAGCTCGATAGATTCCGAGCAAGCTAGCAAGCAAGCTGGTAGCTCTCACAGTCACAACGAACACGGCATGTACGTACTGTCTGTCCTGAAGAACGAAAGTCTCCGATCCCCACTGAATTTTAAGTATCCTTGCTGGATGCTCCGGTCTGGTGCCAATCTGTCTACGGCGAGAAACGTGCATAGGAAATTGGGGCAGCTGCTGCATCTCGCATCATTTGCAGCATTGTTTATCCGGCAACCGGCATGGCCCCATCCGGAGAGGTACCATAGAATATGGCAGGGTCTTATGTAATTGTGCGATAATGGCTGTAAAGCACCCATGATCAATCGGGGGGCAGCATGCAGCCCGGTAACTAGTTTAACGTGCACCTGCACTTGCTGCCATCGCAAAAGCAGCCACACTCATGTCTCTAGCTGCGTCCCTTTCATAATGATGCCTCATTGGTCTTAGACATGCATGATCCACTCCATAATTCTGTAGGCGTCGTAATATAATAATATAAAGTGCCCCAAACCCCCTGTTTATTTTTATTGAATCGCTGCAGTCATATATGATTTGATTGGTCACATTCTGACATATATACGTTGCATCCGTTGATCGTTCTTATTATCTCCATTATTCATAAGCGATCTAAATCTAATTGAGATATTTTGGGAGAAAATATCACAAGGTGTGTGACACATGTCTTTTGATACTTGATATAGTGAAGTGTCATGTCAATTTCGAGGTTTTATTAGATCATATAGAGTTGTGGGATCCCGACGGGAGGGATCTCAGTGACGACGGCCCGAACGGGCAAGGCCTTCAAACCGAAGCCTTGGCTCCTTCAGAGAAACAGACACGAATACTGAGGCAACAGTTTTTTAGGTAATGTGCCAACTGGTCTCTACCTCCATTTGGGTTCAAGTTCCCTTTTTATAGGGCGCGGTTACATACATTTTGGCGGTACATTTTTGCTCCTTGCTAGGTAGAGAATATACCGGTATATTCCCTCTCGTGCGGAGTATAATGCCCCAAAGGCACAAAAGAATTTTACGCGTATAACAGCCCTCCTAAATGGGACATTGTCGTGTGAGAGCCTTGGCCCGTTAGGGCATTCAACCTACTCCTCGGGCCTCTTCTTCAAAGATTGTATTCTTTACAAGCCGAGTGGTGGAAGGGCGTAACGTCAATCCTCACACAAGGTTTTAGGAGTAAGGGTGGGGGGGGGGGGGGTGGGATTACAATATCAATAACAACACTTAAACAAAACTCAAAGGTGAGCCTAAACACAAGCCCAAAGGCACGGAGCAAACATCAACTTGCGCCCGCGCCGAGCAGCATACTCGCCGTTCACCATGGTCATTGTGCAAAACACCACTCCTCATAGTTACGTCGTTCCACTGTCACTATCCACTGCTACAAAGACCCTTGGACGTTGGTTATCGAAAGCCTCTCGAGGGAACCTGCCTTGAGAAGGTCGGAATCTCTAGGTGGACACTCCATTTATCAACCTCGATTGTAGGCTCCTTGAGCCCTCCAGTATTGGGTCCTTGTTGCTCTGCCTTCGCGTCGAGACCTTTATGTTCACCAAATCCTTTGTTGTAGCACCATGGCGTCTTGAAACCTCTACATGAGGGACCTACTACTCTCAACGACCTTGGCCATAGGCTCCCTTGGGCCTTCTGCATTGGGTCCTTACTCGACCTCCAGACTAGAGACGTTCGTGGATTAACTCATCAACCTTGATCATAGGCTCGCTTGGGCCTTCAGCGTTGTGCCCTTGCTCGGCCTATGCATTGGAGACCTTGGTGGATTGACTCATCGACCTTGCTCGTAGGTTCCCATAGGCCTTTGCATCGGGTCCTTGGTCGACATTCATGTTCACCAAAGCCTTTGTTGCAACAACCACAGTAACAAAGCTTACGTAGTGAGAAATTAGATGTAGTTGGTGAACCTTTGATCCCCCCCCCCCCCTAGCTGTGGCCTTCGGCTCAAAGTTTCTCATTTAACCATGTGATACTTCCTCTTCTTAGTTGTTCCTTGCCAGGAAAACCTAGCTGTCAATGTATCTATCTTTTGGATATTTTCATCATAAAGCTAATATACACTCATAGTGTACATTGGTACACTGGATAGGCATGAATCAATTAGAAAATTGATTTCCCCAGAAGACAGATACTCACACACACTGCCATGTCCCCAATCTTTTCCCTATTTTTTCCTCAACATAACTCAACTGCGCTTTTGTGATTTTCAAGTAACTCACATGCATGCCTAGAAACTGTGTTTTTGCATATATAATATATTCTAGAGGGTGGAGGGCATTTTGTTTTTTAGCACCACACATATCAAATTCAAACAAAAGTTAAATTAAAATCGCCCACACATGCTCGGATTTCTCGTGCCTTACGCGATACTCCAAATGATACAGCAGATGAGCTCTATATTAATAGCGTGTACATGTGACTACCATGAGTAAACTGTCGTCCATAGAAAAGCTTTCAATGCATACCAAGTCGTCAGATTCCTTGCAATGATGGCAGTTTTTTCTGTCATTGATCGATCGATGTGATGGATACGATCTTACCGTGTTGGAATATGATAGTTAACTTGATCTAATCATCATGGTAGTAGGTAAACTACGGATCTCTACTTGATCTCGAATGTCACTAACTAGTTATTAGAAAATTACTAATGGCAATTGAGATCACAAGCCTCACCTGCTTCGTGAATATTGACTGATATTGGCGGTTTTGACTACGTGCCAACATGGCCATTTCGAACCAAGGCACATGTGCTACGAACCGGGGGGCGGTATTTGTGGATAAAGTTGTCTTGTTCAAGTATTCAAGTATCGTACGTAGCTAGCAGGCAGAGGCAGAAACATTATTTTGGCCTATTACTGGGCCAAGCGCGCTATTACACGCAGTGCTTGTCATCACGGCACCAACCACTCATCATGCATGTTCCTGTCATCTATATATATGCTCAAGTCGAATATAAACTCTGAGCTCATCCTCTTGTATATATAGCCATTTTTCTACAAATTAAACATTAATAGATGCCTTCCTGTTATCTATATGCTTAAGTCGAATAATCGAGACTACTAAAAAAAATCCCAAGCAGAAAGTGCCACGGATGCAAACGCATGCGTGCCTGTTGTTTGGAACAGAGCATCCAGCAGGGCCTTGTTTTTTTAACTCCCACATGGTACATGGCACGTGAAAATGTGGAAGACATACCAATCAAAGCATGGTTTTTTTTAATATGTAATCCATGCTCTCGTGGCCGACGGATGACCGATGCACGCATCTATACATCTCGCCGGCGGTCGCCGCGATGCCATTGCCTTCTTCTGAAGTGTTTTAGAACTTGTTAAAGCATCTTTAAGGGTTATGTAATTGGAGTTTTACATTTGAGGCAATTTGCAAACCCCCAAATGAAAATGACAAGGCTAAAAAGGTGTGATTTCCAACCGTTATGCATTTTGCGAATTCCAACTAGGCTAAAATGGCAGCGGGGTGGAGGGAGACGGCGAGGAAGTCGCGCGAGGGAGGGGAGAGAAACGCGTGAGCGCTATTTGCATAACCAGAGTGGCTTGCATATATGCCAAGTCTCCCCTCCAAATGCCAAGTTATGAAAAATGCAAAAACTAAATGCATAATCATTGGAGATGGTTTTTAGGAGTTTTATGCAAATTAGTAAATGCCAAGTCCAATTGCATAACCCTTGGAGATGCTCTTAACTGAGTCAATTGAGTTGATCAGCAGGTTTTGTCATTGCTATTAGCTAGTAGCATAAAGTATTTTTAATTAACCATCACATGTATGTACGACTAGTCAATTGTTAGTTTGTTACATGTATGAGATTAGTTCGATCACATAAGATATATATTCACCATTTCCACATGCAAATTAAATGGTGGTACTACTATATATATTATCAGGTCGATTACAAATCATCAGTACTACTATGGTTCCAATTTTTCATTAGTACGTATGTACGAATACAATTATGAAGGGTGAAATATAGAAGTGACCATGCTAATGTCCTTGCAGTCCTAGCTAGCGCTAGCAGTGACATCATAATATAACAACATGAACAACCAAATGGAGGTTTGACATCCGAAACAATCAATCAAGCCACCTGTCAGCCTGTGTGTACCTTTCCCGGAATTCAAGTGGATGGTATTGATCACGACCAAAAGGTGTAGGCCAGTAAGGCCACTGACGGTGCTTATCGGTCTACATGGTTTTAGGTCACGATTTAGGAGATGTGATGTGCATGATAGAGAGAGGTTAGGTAATAATAACGAACCTACGTACACATGCCCTAAATATATACTTCCAAATTACTAAAGGCTTGCATTGCACAAGAGACAAGACACACACCCCCACCAATATATTCCTACCTCAGACCAGCACATACGCGCAGCGCGACTTGAATTAACTAATAATCCAGTACCCCCTGAAAAAGTAGAGCTAACGTACCCAGATAGCAATGACTCATGCCATGCATAAAGCTAATGGACATATTTATGCATGCATGCGCCATTTCAAACTAGCTATACTATATATCATGGACCGTAAGAGATGATTCACTGGACCTTGATTCAGTCATTTTGTGGGACTACAGATATACTAGTAATTGTGCAATTTTCACAAAAAAGGAAAACCCATCTACTACATAGCATTGACCACTTGAAGGGAAACCATATTGGGAAAGTTGTAAGTTTTGTAGGGCATAAATGATGACCAATTGGTGGTTTGTTAGTCTAGATCATAACTCGACCCCTAGGGATAAGACATCCCCTAAGCATTGACATAAAGGTAGAAGATTCTCTTCCGCAGGGTCGAGAAAAAACCACAAACCCCATCTAATCAGGACGTGCCATTAACGGCGAGGATGCACCTACGGCCATGTATTTAGGCCGCGTATTTAACTGAAATAGCCCAGAAAGTGGCCTTTTTTATGAGAATGGGGAGTCGACTCCCGAACAGTAGGTTGCGCTTCCTGTCCCTACCACTACACTATGTGCACATTCCTGCTTAATGAAAAGCGCGCAACGGCGTGGTCTCGAAAAAAAAAACACTATGTGCACATTCTCTCCATTCCCAATAATTATTTGACTGATTCCCCGGATCAAATTTGTCTCATGCATGCGACGACCTCAACCTACTACTCAAGATATATATGTACCTTTAAGCTGATGTTACTTTGCAGACATGCGATAGATGTTACTTTTACTTTGGTCAAGATCTTGTTCGTCACCAGAAACAATGCAAGGAGCTGAGTGCCAAGACTAACAAAGTAACAATACACGTTACAGTTGGACGACCAATGCATCATGAAACATGTATATTAAACTTTTTTTGGACATATATAGTGCACGTTCCTCTGATGCAACGAAACCCACGGCTAGTTATGTGTGTGTCTCTTAGCCTATCATCCCTGCTTTTCTCCAAGGACGAATATTTTCTAACCAGCTAACAGAATTCAGATCGTGCTGATCCGTTGTTACCTACTCATGCATTCCTCATTAGATTAAACTAATTGACCATTATCATCTTCCTCTTTACAATATATTATCCTATTCCCAAACTGCAACTTGCGCCCCCTTAAATATAGCATGCATAATTAATCCCCCTCTAGAAAGTGTTGTGACAATATGATCAACAGCAAAGAAAAAGCTAGCATATCTGTTAGTACATGACCAACCTTTCCTTGTGACAATTCTTAGAAGTGCTCAAATGCAATGTACATCTATCCAAGATTCCAAGTAGCTTCAGGGCAAAGCATAATTCATGCAAACTGAATAGTTCCTCCATTCCAAATTATACGTCGCTATGACTTTTTGGTTCATAAATTTTGCTATATATCTTAACATATTATTATATCTAGATGCATAGCAAAACGGATGTAACAAGAAAGTCAAAGTGACTTATAGTTTGGAACGGAGGGAATACCTTATAATGTGAGAATGTTTCTAGCAATAATCGACATATCATTTCCAACAGCAACAAAAGGAATGAAAAGGGGTGATATTCTATACAATGTTTTTTTTTTCTTTTTTTCTCGAATATGCAAAAAAATGTACGCATCTTTGTATTTAGCTAGAAGAGTTTTTACACCCTCGCTTTCACAAGTTCCTAGGAGTTAAGATATCACATGAAGCGCCACACTCATACCTTTCCTCCTAAGCGGATTACTCACGAATTAGACAACCTAAAGTGCATGGATCAGTGGTGGCGCTCATACACGGGTGCCACGTCGCCCATGAGGCCGTCGTGGGCGTGCGAGGTCGGGGAAGAGCTCCCGCATCGACTCGGCATCCGAGTCAACGGGCTCGTCGCCAAACATGGCCTCGTACTCGTGCTTGGTCTCCACCATCATTCTTCCCTCAAGTAGTCCCAGTCGTTGTATGACAAGGGCTTCCCCTCACCTAGCGATCGGGATGTGACGAGCGACTGCGCCGCTATCCGCACGATCCTGAGGGGAAGCCTGAACGAGGGGTCGTAGAACTTGGTCCGCATCAGGGGTGTTGCGGGCACCTGCAACAGGGGTGTGGCGGCCTTCTTCGACACCTGCTGGGCGAAACCCCTTGATGCGGCCGCTGAGCGACGAAGAACGGAGCGTGTTGGCTGCATCATCGTCGTCTTCGAACGGCGCGTCCTGGTCCATCCTGGTGGTAGGGGGTGGGGTGAGAAATTTGTCCTCGGACGCGCCTCCAACACGGCCGGTAGGTGGAAGCTGTGGATCCGCGCCGGCGACCGGCATTGCTGGCTCCGATGTAGCCCTATCAACGTCCTTGTACGCTGGCACAGGGAAGCCTGGTGGTGGCGTGAAACATCCGTCGTCGTCTTCCAGCGCGTCGTGCTCCTAGGTGGCGGTCGAGGCCAGCACGGGGATTTCGACCACCCCTCCCCCGCGCTCGGCAGCCCCCACGTTGTCAGCCGTGTGGCCGGCTGCTGCCGGCACCAGCGTGCTTGCGAAGCCATCGTCCTCCCACGTCGTAGTCGCGGTCTCCGCTGGTGCAGGCCCAGTCGCCCCCAGTGCTGGTGCTTCTCCAGCTCCATAGGTGGGCGTGGAAGGTCCTGAAGATGTCCCCCTCCAGAATGGCCTGGAGGCCCGGCAGCGGCCCCCCAAGGATCGCGGCCCAGGAGACAGGCAAAGGCTGCGAATACGCTGGTGAAAAAGCATGTATTATTCATTTTTGAAGGATAGTGTGAATGTGAGCTAAGTTATATAATGGACCAAGGCAACCAATCAACTAAAGAAAAACTATAGAATCAAACTAAATGATTATATTGACAACACATAGACAACAAGCAAACAAAAGAGAACAACTTGGATTAAAATCCAGCTATCAGAGCACAACTTTGCAGCCCCCAACAACACCGCTATGTACTGACCACTTGCGACGATGAACACCATTCTAGCTAATAACTAAACTGTTTTCATGCAGGGAATGATCGTCATCAGCATTTGGTAGACATTGCAGCAGATATTTAATTTAGCAATAATCAAACAACCCCACCCAAGCTAAGCTTTTGTGATGTCTGTAATATGTGCGCAACAGTAGCATGCAGCAGCATGAGACAAAAGCACGCATATGTCAGTCATTCGCTGTCGAGCTAGTGGCCATGTTGAGCATCTAATACACTTACTAATCTCTGTCTGCCAATAATGATTTAGTATTACTGCCGTCAGTGATCAATGGCTAATTATATATACATATATAACAACCAGATCATGCATATGCAATGCACTTCAGCCGAGGCTGCAAAATTGCAGATTGTTAATTCATATGCGTGCGTCACAGCTGCATAATTTGTTCAGGCATGCAAGTTGCATTTTGCATTATTTATAAAAAATTATTTGTTTTCATCAGGGTTGCCAGTTATAGGGTATAGCTTCACTCTTGTACAATAGAGTAGTATATGCTACGTAGTATATATCTAACTCATCATGCACCAAATTGATGATAAACAAAGGGTTGTACAATATATCTGTAGTAGTAGTTGTTATTATATATGTTAGATTAGCTGTGGATACAGACAGAGGCCGCCATAAGTTTGTCGTATATGCAACCCTATCTCCACACATGCATAAACCAACTTAACAATTGGGGAAGAACAAAGGTCAAGAGAATATAGCTGGCTCTGGCGACAGAGAGTGATTGGAATTCCTGATATTGGTCATTCTGGTTCATGGCATAATTAATATCCTTATTTTTTTATCATGTTATATATCCTTCTGGATTGGGACGGCTCACCTAGGATAATACAATTTGCAACCATCCATCTCTTACCCAAGATTCGAAGCAGGATCACTCAACAATATTTACCTTTGTTGGTCATGCATTGCATATATAATCCCCCCACTTGTGCTAGAATTATTCATGTAGTTTTTTTCTATTCTGTTAAATACTATGTACTACATCTGATTCCAAACGTAGATCCTTTACGACATTGACACAATATCCATGACACTTTGGCTTGTATTTTTTTAAAAAAATATTGCTTTGATTAGTGAAAATGCATATGTTGTTACAAATGTGTAATAAGGTATGGTAGTTTAGCTATGTCATAAGTCAAAATTTACCCATTTTGATCAAGTTTCTAGAAAAATACACAGACATGCAACATCGAATTATTTTCATTATTAAATACAACATGTCTTAACGCAATACATATGGTGACTTGTACATGTCTTTGTTCAATTGGATCCATTGAAGAACCAAATCACTCACATTGAAAAATAGGTTATGTACATGCTTACTCTGATATTTTCATAGCTCATGTTGGTACTTAGCCAACTGGAGGAGTGTAACCTCTCGTACCTGATCAAGTTATCAAGGGTATCTTGTCTTGCTTCATCTAACTTATCCTCTTCATAGGCCTTAACCCGTGGAGACCTGTTGTCAAGGCTAGCCGAAAGAATGGCGCCATAGACCGAAAAGAATGAGTTAAAGTCAATCAATCGATTAAGGGTTGTTTGAATCTCTAGATAACCAAAGTCAACTTGGGTACACATTGGCCAGTAAACTTCTTTGGTCGATCGAAGAGAGAGGAATGGATATGCCCTTTATACACAAGTGACGTTGGGGTGGATGCATGGTTAGAGGAACTACGCATGAGGCCATATGCCTCAAGTTTGAATCCCATTGGCGTGTGCGCATATTTTCACGAAAAAAAAAATCATGTGACTAGCAACTATGCAACTAAGTGGTTAGGGCTTCTCAGGATTAACTTTTTTCTATTTTTTGCCCAATTTTAGGATTTCTAAAAACCCCCCATCAACATCGATTGATAACACGTTTCTATGTAGTGGTGATGACCATGGTCATCACTATTGTTATATCATCGTCGAGGAACAAAACAACTATTGATGGTTGTTTAGAACTAGCGGTGATAGCGTTTTTATAGTAGTCAATTAATGAATTCGAGAATTCATCATCTAACATCTTCATTGAAATCAAGTGATTAGGAATCATAGAGTTTTTCATCCTGTTGTGGAATCTATCACCTTATCTATGCTAGATATAAGAGGTCGGGGGTCTTTGAGACGTCGTATTAAGGCATGTATATTGAACACACATTTTCCATTGCTCATTTTTTTTCTTTTATACAAAGATTAGGTTTGCAAGCCGCCAGAATGTAGCACTAGTTTGATGAAGCCTGTTGGTAGAAGTTTAGCCACTTCCTCTCCTACGAATCTATGATCCTACTCCTGCGCCTTTCCTCCTCGAATTGACGTTGACAACTAGTATGATCCAAGACGGCAAAAGCATAAACAGATTAGTATGTCAGAGAAAAGACTATATACTATCCTTTATTATTCGAGTAGTTGCACACTAATCAGTAATTATAGCATTTGCTGCACCCATCCAAAAACTCAAGCCTGGATTGGTGGAAAAGAATGAGACGAGAGAGGTGTAGTAAATATGATGGGACTCCGGGGAAAATAAATGAGCCAGTCGACCATTTAGTCTCCTAGAGATTGGTTTATTTATAGAAAAATTGGTGCTAGGAATCTATTTATTCAGAGACAGAGGGAGAAAGAGTTGTTATCACAGTACCATGCTTGCTGTAAATTCGTCCACCCACTACAAAACCTAATAAGCTCCATCAATACATGAGTACACAAAGTGACATATTCATGCATACACAAAGCACATGCCCACACCGTAACAATGGATGGTGACCTCCACTAAAAGTATTTTAAATACATTAATCTTTTTTCTCATTAGAGTAGTTGTATAAGACTGACTCATGAATAGCAGAACCAATAGGATCGATGGATTATCTTAGGACAGTGGAGCCACTTCAAGTTTCTCCCTATGGACTGTGCTGATGCCAAGATGAGAGTTGAGGCCTGGAAAGGATCCTTGGGAGCCATTGGCAAGCTGCAAGAAGCCTGGTTTAGGGTTCATGGTATACCTGATGATCAAAGATCAGCCAGAACACTTGCTCAGGTGGGTGGCTTGGTTGGTAAAACTAGAGAAGTAGATAACTCAACAAGGTTCAGCAATGATTATGTTAGAATGAAGATAGCATGTCTGGATGTGACAAAAGTACCAAGCAACTGCCAAATGTGCAATTGGTATGGATGTGTATGTGTTTGTCTATGAAAGAGAAGTGGAAGAGGAAGATGCTCCAAAGGTACTAAAAAGTGGAATTGTGGTAAGCAATGGGAGTGGGTCTGCTGTTAATGAGAAGAATAGACCTGATGGGGGATTGGAACCAATACAAATTCTGCATCTAAAGAAAAAGCTGGGGGCAAATTTGCTAGGTTTGAGTCAGAGAACAAAAATAGCCAAAGTCAGAGTGAAAAGGTGATGAAGTCTGCACCTTCAAAAATTAGTGGAGGCTCTGGTGGAAGTAAGTTCATGGGAGATGCACAGAAAGGATACAAAAGGCAATTTGACACAATGTATGCTGGTCAAGTCTTCATACCTGAAACCATTGATGAATCTGATGATGACAATGATTCTTTGAGTGAGAAACTGAGAAGCATTGGAGCTTATGGGGACAGTGGCCAAGGTGGTTCAAAGCAGAATAACCAGAATGTGTGGATGTTTGGTACAATACCAACAGGCCCAGATTTTAGCTCCATGATGCTGGGTGTGGAAAGCAAAAAATCAGAGGGTTCAATAATGAATGATAAACAAGATGGAACCTCAGCTGTTGGCAAAACAGATGGTGTGTATCAAGGATCTCCTGAAATATTTATCACTGATGATCAGATCATTAATACACAGGGGAGCCTTGCAGATGATGAACTATCTCAAGAAAGGAATGTGACTGAAACTTGGAATGCACAGCAGAATACAGTGACTGTGGAGGCTCAGAAAGGGCTCTATATTGATGGAAATAAGGAAGAGATAGTTAATGCAGACAATGAGTTGAATACACAGGCTGAAATTATAAGTGAGGGATTGGAAATTCAAGGAGCAACTATAACTACAGACTGGATTAAACAGAAGAATGGAGTGGAAATGGATGGTCAGAAAGGGCACAATTATGAGGAGAATGATGAAGGGATGGATAATACAATTGCTGGTATGGATGTGCAGAAAGAGAAGGAAAGTGATGGAATGGGAACTGATATGTCCATGGTAACAGTGGAATTTGATAAGGACATTGATCAGGGTGACAAAGAGCAAGTGTCTCAGAATGCTGAAGAGTTGGGAGCTGGGGGTATGAAGAAGATGCTAACTGGAGTCAATCAAACTCAGGAAAGAAGAAGAAGTGAAAGACTCAAGGGGGATATTACATTAACTACTCAGGAGAAGAATGAAATGATGGCCAAAAAAAGGAATCTTGAAGGTAACAAACCAAATGCCCCTACTATTTTGAGCTTTCTAATTCCAAGTTACATGATATTTCTAGCAAAATGGTGTTAAAGTAGATTTGAATTGTTATAATTCCTTTGATCTATTGAAAGAAATTGAATCTGTTAGATCAAATTTGTTTGCCAAACAACAAAAAGTTAATTCCAGTGTTGAAATTAGTGAAGTTGAGGAGTCTAATACTGAGGAAGTAGTGCCTCAACTAGAATGGGTTACGAGAGGAATCCCTCGAACCGGATGGATTTACTGAAGTTGTCTCCAAGAAAAAGAAAAGGGAGGGTAGGAAAAAATTTAAAGTCTCTCCTATTAACATAAAAGGGAAATCTAATCGGGAATGTCCCGATGGTGAAGAGAGGAAAAAAACTAAAAAGGGGGTAAATGAATCTACAAGGACTAATTTGGAACCGTAGGGGCTAAGAAAAAAGGCACCCCTACATATCTGAGAGATCTTATTTCTCAATATCATTTCAACTTTATAGGGTTACAGGAAACTATGATGGAGGATCCTGATGATTCTGTCATTAGAAGTATAGATGTGCAACAAGATTATCTGTGGATGAGTAACCCTTCCAAGGGGAGATCTGGGGGGATTTTAACTGGAGTCAGACTTGATTTGTATGATGTAGGTTCGTTTAAGCAAGGGGAATATATGATCCAATTAAATATTTGTGGGATAAACAAGCTAAATTCAAATGGAATCTCATAATTGTATATGGAGATGCACAAGAAGAAGGGAAAATCCCTTTTTTATCAGAGTTATCTAGTTTCTGTTCTACTAGTCAGGAACCCCTGCTAATTGGAGGGGACTTTAACATCATCAGATTTGCTCATGAGACAAGTACAGGAAAAGGGGTTCATAGACACACTAGTCTGTTTAACTCCCTGATAAACTTCTATGAGCTGAGAGATTTACATATGGGAGGGGGGCCCTATACCAGGACTAACAACCAGGATCCTCCTCTGTTTGAAAAATTGGATAGAATACTAGTGTCCAAAGTGAGTGGGAGAATGTCTTCCCTCAAGTGCGTTAGTCAAGAAACTTCCAAGGGAAGTATCGACCATAATCCACTAATTTTGTATTCTCGGGCAAGTGCAAAAGAACTCTTATATACAATTTAGATTTGAAAATAGTTGGCTTACTAATCCTGACGTTCTTCCTAATGTGGATAGAATATGGAAGTTACCTTGTAATGCTAAATCCCCTTTAGACAAGATTCAGCAAAAGAACAAATTGTTCAAACAATTCTTTAAAGGATGGGGCTTTAACTTACAAGGGGAACTGAGAAAGAAAAGAAGAGATATTCAAGAAGAACTAGGCCAATTAGAAGAGGTAGAGGAGGGGGTAGGTTTATCTTCTTTACAATTTGTCAAGAAGATGGATCTATTAGCTGAAAACATGAACTTGTTATTACAAGAGGAGTCTTATTGGCATAATAGAAGTCATAAAAATTGGTTACATAAAGGGGATTTGAACACTAGTTATTTTCATAAATGTGCAAATGGTAGGAAAAGGAAATCTGCAATTATCAGTTTTGAAGAAGATGGAAACATCATTGAAGGGGATCAGAACTTGGTTTTGCATGCTACTGCATACTATAAGACCCTTTTTGGTCCTGAACCTAGTCATAATATTGAGCTTGATCCTGAAATTTGGGATGGGTGTGAGAGTCTTGTTGAAATTGATAATCTGGTTCTTTGCCGCCCCTTCTCTAGTGAGGAGATTAAAAAGGCTCTATTTCAAATGGAGAGAAATAAGGCTCCTGGGCCGATAAAATACCTATTGAGTTTTATCAATGTTGTTGGGAGATTGTCAAAGATGACTTGGTAGATCTCTTTAATGATTTTCATATAGGAAGAGCAAATATTTCAAGGTTAAACTATGGAGTTATAACCCTTCTTCCTAAGATTAAGGATGCAACCAAAATTCAGCAATATAGGCCTATTTGTTTGCTTAATTGCTCGTACAAACTGATAACTAAAGTGCTTACTTTGAGGATTGAACCTTTTGCTGCCAAGTTAATTCATAGAAATCAAACAGCCTTCATGAAAGGAAGGAACATAACTTCGGTATAATGTGTTTACATGAGATAATTCATGAGACAAAAAGAAGGAAGAAAATTGGGATTTTGTTTAAAATTGATTTCGAAAAAGCTTATGACAAAGTCACTGGAAACTCCGCTTGACTGTCTTCATATGAGAGGATTTAGTGATATTTGGTGTAATTGGATTCAACAAGTAGTTACTGGAGGGACTGTGAGTGTCAAAGTGAATAATATGATGGGCCCTTATATTTCTAGCTATAAAGGGGTGAGACAAGGAGATCCCCTATCTCCCATCTTGTTCAACTTTGCTGCTGATTGTTTAATAAGAATGGTGATCAAAGCTCAAAATAACAACTTGTTAACAGGATTAGTAGAGCACATCATACCTCATGGTGTGGCCATTCTGCAATATGCAGATGACACGATTTTATGTCTGAAAAATGACCTAGAAGGAGCTAGGAACATGAAAATTTTACTATATATGTTTGAAATTCTTGCTGGGTTGAAAATCAACTTCAATAAAAGTGAAATTTTGATGATTAATGATAATGAAGGTCTAGGGGACATATATGCAGAGATTTTTAACTGTCAATTAGGGAATTTCCCTGTAAAGTACCTAGGGGTGCCTATTAGCCCAAGTTGTATGTGGCAGATTGGCTACCTTTGAGTGATAAATGCTATAAAAAACTGCAAGTCTGGAAGGGGGGATCTTTAACCATGGCAGGGAGATCGATGTTGATTGATTCCAGCTTGTCTAATGCTCCAATATACCACATGTCTGTATATCTCCTTCCTAAAACAACAATTAAGGAAATGGATAAGATTAGAAGAACATTCTTCTGGCAAGGAGGTGGGCATAAGAGAAAATATCATTTAATTAAATGGTCTAATGTGTGCAATGCAAAAAAGAAAGGTGGTGCTGGGATAAAAGATTTGACTAAACTGAATATCAGTTTATTAGCAAAATGGTGGTGGAAACTAGAGAAAGAGGAGGGGTTATGGCAAGATCTGGTAAGAGCTAATATTTGAATAAACACTCAATACACACTGTGAGTCACAAACTAGATGATTCTCCTATTTGGAGAGATCTTATTAAGGTTAAAAACCTATATCTGGCTGGAAGAGATATAGAGATTGGAAATGGGCATAATCTAAGATTCTGGGAAGATAGCTGGGTTTTTGAAAAGCCCCTGTGTCAGTTAGTTCCTAAATTATTTCTTCTTTGTGAACAGAAAGAAGTAACTGTGGCTGATGTGAGAAATGGTGGAACTGAAATAACCTTTAGAAGATGGCTACCCTTAGAGCTGAGGGAGATATGGGAAAAAATCTGGGATTTTGCTTGCTCTTTTACTTTAAAGAACACCTCGATATTGTTACTTGGAAATGGGATGGGAAGAAAAGATATACTGTCAAGAGTGTATATAATAGGTTAACTGCTGAAGATAATGGGATTTACTTGAAACATATTTGGAAAGGGAATATCCCTCCCAAAATAAAGTTCTTTATGTGGCTCTTATCTTCAGGGGTTGTCTTGACCAAGGATAATCTACTTAGAAGGAAATGGTCTGGCACACCTGAATGTTATTTTTGTGATGAGAATGAGTCTATAGATCACTTATTTTTTCAATGTTCGGTTGCCAAAGTCATTTGGGCTTGCTTTGCTAAATGCTTTGCTGCTGATAATATACCTTGTTCATTAGAACAATGCTGGCAATGGTTAGATAAATGGCTACTTGGAGCAAAAAATGTGCATGTTCTGGGTGTTTCCGCTACTTGCTGGGCCATTTGGACAGCAAGAAACAAAGCTTGTTTTGAGAAAAAAGTTATCAAATCTCCATTGGAGATTATATGTCATGCAGGAGCACTAATGAGGTTTTGGGCAGGGTTATTCCCAGAAGTGGAGAAAGAAGAGATTGAGGAAGGACTTGATCTGATGCTACAGGTGGCCATGAAGATACTGAAGTACAAGAAGCCAAAAATCTCTGCCAATGACAAGCAAGATGGAGCCGCGAATGGAGGACGTTCAAGCTGAAGACAGACGAGTTTTGCAGGGCGCGTCGATGAGAGTGAAAGTTGCTGGGCGCTGCTGTTTTCTGCTTACTTTTGCTTAGTGGCGTAGTTGTTTGGTCATAGGTTAGACCCTCGCTGTTTCGCTCTGCTTGTCGTGGGCTGCCTTTTGCGTTGGTGGTAAAACGCATATTGTAATCGGGTTCGTGTTCAGGTCAGCAGTTGTCTTACCCTTTCCTAGGTTCTAGGGACATCTCTTTTCCTTTGAACGATCTAAAAACTCTTTGTATTTCCGTTTGATATGAATGAAAATGGGGAATCCCCGAGTTGAAAAAAAAAAATAGGATCGATGGATTGGTATCTGCTGTCCTTGCACTTGGTCGCTTGCATCCTACTAGCTACCTTCTCCAGGCAAGGAGAATGTACAGGGAAGCATATGCCTCCTGTCTGAGCAAATATGTTTATATATATACATATACACTGCAGGCCGAGGCCGTGCAGCACTGCAGTCACACACACACGACACGACACGACACGACTAGCAGGCAGCACGCAGCACCAACTAGCCAATCTCTGCACTTGCCAGCAGCAGTAACCAGAAAGAGTAGCAATGGTGCGGAGGCCGATCCACGCTGACGCCGCCGGCGCCAATGGCGCGGAGGCTAGCAAGGAGAGGAAGGGGCTGTGGTCGCCGGCGGAGGACGAGCGGCTCTTCAACCAGATCACCTACCACGGCGTCTCCACCTGGAGCTCCGTCGCACAGCTAGCAGGCAAGATTCAATCCTGATTCCATTTCAGTGATTGGACAACACACAGTAACAGTATGATTGATCTGTTCTTGAATGCGGATGAATGTGCAGGGCTGCGGAGGAGCGGCAAGAGCTGCAGGCTGAGGTGGATGAACTACCTGCGCCCGGACCTCAAGAAGGAGCCCATCTCCAAGCGCGAGGAGGAGACCATCATCTCCCTGCAGCGATCACTTGGCAACCGGTGGTCAACGATCGCGGCGAGGATGCCGGGAAGGACGGACAACGAGATCAAGAACTACTGGAACTCCCGCATCAGGAAGCGCCACAGCGCCGCCGAGCCGGCGGCGGCAGCTGCGGGAGGGAAGGAGAATTCAGCCAATGATGCGCAGGCGGCGGCCCAGCCTACGCCTGTGCCTGTTCCGGCGCGGTTCCCTGTGTTCGGGTGCCAGCTGCTCGAGCTCGACGGTGCCGGCGGCGGCATGTCATCTGCCGGCAGCGGCAGTGGCGAGAGTCCCCAGACGTCGACCACTACTAGTACGCAGCAGAACACCGGTGACGAGAGCGAGGCGAGCGTCGGTGGCGACAGCAACACGATCCATTTCCTCTCGTTCGATGACCTGGATTATTATCCCGGGGATCTGCTCATGGATGTTCCTGGGGCCATGGACGCGTGGGAGAGCGAACTGTACTCTGCAAATTCGATGATGAGCTCGCTCTGTTGATCCACTTCCAATAATTGCATACCAGAACCAGTGTTCCCGCCAATCATAGGGCTGTATGAATTATATTTATGTGAAATTTTCACTGTGGTTTCTCGGACAAGGAATGCATGATGAGTTGATGACGTGTGGGTTTGGTATGTTACTCCAATGAAAGATGACTAGGGTAGCCAAATTGTCCGCGTGGTAAATAAAAAGGAAATTTGATTAATCAACTGTCTATAAGCAGCCACATGCAGGGTAAGATCAGTCCCGCGAAAAGAACACAATCTGTTTGTACTACTCTCAGGATGTTTTGGGCTCTTCCAACATTTTTCTTCCAATATTTCCTTGCGACGCTCAACCGCCGACCACCACCCCACCGAGATCCAACCATGCCCGAGTCGGCATTCTCCCGCCTCGTTATCATGATGTAAGTCCTCGCCCGACCTAGCTCGGCCCTCCAATACGCACCACCCTTCCGCAATTCCCACCGCCTGACCAACCAGCCTCCTCCGAGCCCTTTCTAAGCCCGTCGAAGATGAGGAAGAATAGGATGAGAGGCCGAAGATGGAGAAAATAAGAGGGAGAGGAATCAAGTGTTGAAGGGTGAGGAGCACTCGAGTGTCATTTAGCATTACCCCAATTTTAATATAGTAACGAATATAAACATTTCAAGTTTATTCAAATTTATGAAAAAGTAATTAACATTTATAATATCAAACAAATATTATTAAATTTGTTCTTTACATATTTTAATAGCATATTTGTTTTCTGTTATAAATATTGATACTTTGGACAGCTTGATTATATACGAAAGTAGAACTATATTCTTTTACAGTTTTTCTATGACGAGGTTTGGCAGATGTAGATTGCAAGTTATATTAACTAGCAATAGACAACCGACGAACATTGTTCCGCTTAGCTTGAGTCACACTCTAGAATTTTATTAAGGTAAATGTATGTTTAGGCCACTAACTTGGCGCGGATGTGTCGATTTGGGCCACCAACTTTGAAAGTGCAGTTTTTGGGCCAAAAACTTAAGAAGTGGTTCATAAAGAGTCCATACCCCTTCGTTTTATATTTATATTTGTGAACCCCCCCCCCCCCACAAATATTTAGTTTCCCTCTTGCATCCGTATCCTCTCACTCCACGGGCGGCTCTGGTCGGGCGAACGGCAGCGGTGACGGACGGACGGTGCCCGTACGTACGCGCGGTGTGCCCGTGAGTAGGGGCGGGCGTGAGTGGGCGCGGCGGCCGCGGTGGCGCACGGCGAGCCACTTTGGCTCGCGGCGAGCGCGAGCAGGGGGCGGCGGCGTGGCGTCCGCGATGGCGCGTGATGCGAGCCGGGCGGCGAGGCGACCGCGGAGGCGGGCGCGAGCGGGGGGCGGCGTGGCGGCCGTGGTGGCGGGCACGAGGAGGCGGTGGCATGGCGGCCGCGGTAGCGCGCGGCGAGGGCGAGCGGGAGCCTCGAGCGGGGACGGCGCAACGGCGAGCGGGGGCGCACGGTAGCCGCGAGGGGTGGTGCGGCGGTCGCGAGGGCGGACGCGAGCGCGGGAGCAGGGGTGGGGCGGCGGTCGCTGCGTCGCCCGCGGGAGCAGGGCGGGCGTGCGCCGGCGAGGAGTAGGGGCGGGTGAGCGTCGACAAGAGCAGGGGCGGCGGCGCGCCCGCAAGAGCAGGGGCGGGCGCGCGCCGGCGAGGAGCAGGGACCGGCGCGGACGCCGGATGCAGGAGCGCGGCCCGGCCACCGCCGCCGTCCGTCACCTGAAATCATGCGCCGGCCGCGCACAGCGGCGCCAACGAGCCTCGCGCTCGCCCGTTGTGCTGCCTGCGCCTTTGCCCCGGCTCCGCCCGCCTGGCCGCGCCGCCCCAGCTCCGCCCGCGCCTCACCGCCGGCAAGCCGCGTGCCCGCGCGCCGCCCGCGAGCCCGGCCGCGGCACCTCCGATGCCAGATGCCCACGCGAAGGCTGCCCGACGTTTGCCCGCGCCCGCGGGCGGCCGCGCGACGCTCCCTCGCGAAGCCGCTGAGCCGCTCGCCCCGCCGCCGCTTGACGGAATTGCGCCGCGCCGCCCCGCCTCCTTACGCCGACCTCGCCCGACGAAATGAGAGGATACGGATGCAAGAGGGAAACTAAATATAGGGGTTTTCACAAATATAAACATAAAACGAAGGGGTATGGACTCTTTTGAACCACTTCTCAAGTTTTTGGCTCAAAAACTACACTTTCAAAGTTGGTGGCCCAAATCGACACACACGCGCAAGTTAGTGGCCTAAACATACATTTACCGAAATTTTATTTAACTTCTCTGGTTGAAGTACACGCAAATCAGAAAGCACATATATGTTGGAAGGCATTGGGACTTAATTACTGAGCTGATGAACAAAAATGAGACAAACCTAGAGAATGTATTACGCTGATTTTTTATTATTAACCCGTTGGGACTTATGACTACTAGTTTGCAGGGGCGAAGCTAGAACAAATTAGTTGGGGGTGCCTTGCTCTTTTATATGTGAAAATTTGATCAAAAATCATGGTGAAAATCTGTTTTTAATAGTGATTTTTCAAATTTCCGTGGGTGCCTAGGCACCCTAGGCACCCACAGTCTTCAACGTAGCTCCGCCCCTTAGTTTGTGTAAACTTTTTATATTGCTGTGTACGTGAGTAATAAGAATGAAGAGCTACACGTTGACGCTGTGAGCTGTAGAGAATTGAGATATATTCGTGATCTATATACATCAGCGCCCTGGATCGATAGCGAGCTGTCGTTGATGGACGGCATCGATAGCGAGCTGTCGTTGATGGACGGCTGCTAGCATACTACTAGCACTAGGTAGCATAAATATCAGGCAGATAGAGACACCGAGTTGAACATGTGGCTCCAGCAGACCAGCAGCCAACTATCGATCGGCAATGGAGTCGTCGTCGTGGACCGTCGGCGCGCACGACCAAGGATGGTGCATGGCTGATGGCAGCTGCAGGAAAAGAAACTAGTAAAGCTAGCTAGCTAGCGCATATCGATCGGCACATGCGGCACGAGAGAGATTAAACTAATTATCAGCTAGCGTGCGACTGCAGATCGACAGAGCAATAAGGTTGGTTAATGTCTTGTGTTTATCCGTATGTGCCCATACCCATGCCCTAGCCTTAGCTTAATTGCTTTACAGCAGATCCATCATCAGACCAGCTGCACTGCTGCACGGTATACCTTCCGGCACAACTCCACCTCAGCACAGGTCAGCAGAAATAGCGTTTATTTGCCTGCAGCGGGAGACGGAAAAGTCTCCGGTAGCAGCCGGAGAACGCCAAATATAACGCGCGAGCTGGCCTGTGGCGGGCGTACGCAACTCACATGTGGCGGGCCCCAGAGCATGCATGGGAGAGAGAGATGAGAGAGGTAAGAGCGGGCCCCATGATTTCAAACAACTAAAATGTGTTATAACTCACAAACCATAAATCCAAATTAAATTCCGATTGCACCATTAAATTCGTTGCAATAAATTCTTTAAAACTAGATCTCACATGAATATATTTAGATAAAAGAATGTGTTTTCTACACCTGGATAAAGGACTTATAAAGAATGGATGAGTGCGGAAGAGATTGTTATGGAGGAGAGAATCTTGCTGACTAGGATGTATAAAGGAGAGAAATAGAGGAACGTGAGTGCAGATGGTCTCAGCGCATGTCGGATCGCCCGATCCGTCGTCGGTCCAGCCTAGCTAGCTAGCTAGCTACAAGTAAGCCGTAGCCGCCGTCCAGCAAGTGCAGCTCATAGCTGAATCTGAAATTCTGAATGGCATTATATTCATAGCTAGTACAAGCAGTAGCAGACGGATCAGTCAGCCAGGTGGTCATTAACATTTGAAAACCACCCAATAAGTCTCTCATCAGTCATGCATCAGGTCCATGCGAAGCATGTGCTCCATTCATCCACCCACCCACACTGCTTGACTGGACCGTCGTCGTTAGACTGTTGAATTGGAATCGGACCACGCAGCACACTCGTCCAGTTACACTGCATTTTGGCTGAACACGCGCGTCTAGCTAACAACAACGATGACTGACAACAGCCATGACCATAGAGTAGTGACGACGTACGACGATGGCCCGGCACCACCCTTGTCAATCAAAAGGAATAAAATGGCCGGTGTTGACTAGCTAGTATAGTAGTGTAGTAGGGCTGAAAACACATAATCAAAGTGCACTAGCTACATGGCTGCTGACACCCTGACATTAACTGTTATATAGCTCGCGTTATGCTCGTGCTCTCAATTGATCACGTAATTCTTTTTGAAAGATCTGGAGGGGCAAAATCCCATGCAGTTGATTTTATTTAAAAAAAGAACAGAACAGAACAGGTTTAGTTACAAAATAAAAGAACAACCGAGAGTGGGGGGAGGAATCAGGGTAAAAAAAAGAAAGGAAAAAAATCTGCACTAAGCAGCTATCAGTGCTAGAGTTTGAATCCATGAATCAAACCGAGGAAGGTGATGTTGCCTCATCCTGTACCGTAGGAGGTTGAGCTCTTTGAAAAATATTCTGATGCATCCATCTCTATTTGTGTTGATTCCTCGAAAACCAATTCATTTCTTGCAGTCCAAATTGTCCAAAGACCAGGATGATTGTCTCCATGGAGAAAGCTGAGTTGATCGGGATCTAAGCATTGTTATTGCTTCTGGAAATTCTGATTGCAATGGAATGTCTACTCCAATTAAGTTCCAGCACATTCTTGCAAAGCAACAGTTCAGGAATAGATGTTGCACCGTTTCTTCAAACAAGAAGGTGCAGAGCGGGCAGTTGAAGGAGTTCAGTTCCATTTTCTTCCTCCTTAAGATATTTTTAGTACTTAGCCTGTCCCTGTTCAGCAGCCAAAAGAAAACCCTGTGTTTGGGTTGTGCCTTGTTATTCTAAATCCACTTGTATACTGGTGATGGAGCCTCTTGACTATGTAATTTCTTGTAGACTGCTTTTGCAGAGTATTTGCCTGAATGACCCCCGATTGCCCACTTGTCATTAGCCAGCTCATGTTCTCTGTTCTGTACGATTTCTTGGACTATCTCCATCTGGTTGAAGGCTTGCTGGGAGAGGGGAATATGTACCAGATCAGCCATGTCTTGATAGCTGAATGCTTTTGCTGCATTTACCTGTTTGTTCTTTGCAAATGAATATAGTTCGGGATATGTTTGTGATAAAGCATCTCCAAGTCCATTGGTCCCGCCAAAAAGTATGGTGGAGCCATTGTGAATTTCAATCTGTGCCGGCTCTTTGAACTTAGGAAGCAGCTTTAAAATGTCTCTCCACCGAAAGAACCTTTTCTCGGTGTGATTTGGCGGCTTGTTGTTTGGGTAGTGTTTTTCCCAAACTAAGTGCACCAGTGAGATCATGTCCGTTAAAGAGCTTGTGTAAATTCTTCATTATTAATGCCTTGTTTTGTTCTTCAATGTTAATGACACCCATTCCTCCTTGATCCTTTGGCACACAGACAATTTCCCAGGCCACTTTTGGGCTTCCTTTCCCATTGATGGAGGATCCCCTCCATAGGCAATGCCTTCTATATCCGTCGATTTCCTGGATGATGGACTTTGGCAGCAGAACCGAGCACATGAAGAAGGTTGGAAGAGCCGAGAAGACAAGATTCACCATCCGTAGCCTTCCCGCCCGATTCGGGAAGGGGAGAGGAAGGTCGGTCTCTTTTCACACTTGTTGACCAATGGCATGAATTCCGAGTTGTTGGTCTTGAGATACCGAGAGGTAATCCTAGGTAAGTGAATGGAAGAGTGCCAATTGGACAGCCAAAAGTTCCCGCTAGAATTTGCAACTCGATCATCGGGAACATTAATTGGAATTATCATTGACTTGTTGTAATTAACCTTCAGGCCAGTGGACATGGAGAAGGTGTTCGAAGGGATTTGATAAAGTACGGTTATCGGCATCCCCTTCAAAGCAATTATCAATGTATCATCGGCATATTGGATCACAGGGAAGTCTTGTGTGTGTCTTGTTGGTGTGCAGATTTAGCATCCCCATATCTTTCCCTTTGTTGATCAAGGATTGAAGAAAGTCGGCTGCAATAACAAATAGCAATGGGGATAGAGGGTCCCCCGCCTAACACCCCTTTTACAATGGAATCTTTTGCCAGGGGCTCCATTCAACAAGATAAAGTAGAGGTGCCGGTATCAAAGATATCCCGCATCCACTTTATCCACTTTTCACCAAAACCCTTTGCTTGCATTATTTTGATCATTGCTTTATGTTCAATCTTGTCAAATGCCTTTTCAAAGTCAAGCTTGATGATGACAATTTGCTTCCGGAGTGATGGCAAAGATGAATATATTCATATGCCCATGCAACACAGTCCTGGATGGTTCTCACGATAAACCCATATTGATTCTTGTGAACCAGAGAAGTTATGATAGGTTGAAGCCTATTTGCAAGAATCTTTGTTATTAACTTCACTGAGGAGTTGAGCAGAGAAATTGGTCTGAAGTCATTGACCCTTTTTGCACCATCAACCTTAGGAATCAAGGTGATATAGGAGGAGTTGATGCTTCTTAGACGGGTTGAGTGGTCAAAAAAATCTTTACAAAGATCATAGAAATCAGCCTTGATGATTTGCCAGTTTTTCTTTAGGAATTCATTGTTAAACCCATCGTGGCCTGGTGACTTATCATTGGGTAGAGCTTTGATTATTTTGTCAATTTCCTCATCTTTGGAAAGGGGCCTCCAAGATATTCAAGCTGCCGCTTCTTTGTAAGAACTGTGTGAGATCAATATTGAATTCATGAAATTCAGATTTGCCCAATGGTCCCCGAAGTCCTCCCATAAAATTTTCTCTTTTTCTCGTGTTCACCGACAAGGTTCCCATCTCTGTTGATTCCGGTTCCGCAATAAGGTTTTTCCTGTACTTGATTGTTGCATTATTGTGGAAGAACTTTGTTCCCGCATCTCCCATTTGAACCCATTTTAAGCTTCCCCTTTGCTTCCAAGTAGATTCTTTGCTTTGTTCTAGTAAAGAGAGCAGTGTGTTGTTTTAGGATTTCCCGAAGTTCCATTCTTCAAGGCTTAAGTCTCGAGTTCCTCCATCACTTCCAAGAATCGTAAGATAGTTCTTGAGTTGGATATTAAAGTATGCAGCCCCATTTTTGTTGCTTGCCATTCTCTAAGTTTTTTCCTCAGGGCTTTCAGTTTTGCTGTGATGACCTTGGCTTTGTCAATTTGCTCAACTGCAGTAGACCAGACTGATCTAAGAATAGATTCAAATTGTGCATCCATCATCCAGTAGTTTTCAAACCTGAAAATCTGTGCCTTAGGGATCCTTGTTGATATGCTTATGACACAAGGAGTGTGGTCAGAGGGTAGCCTGTCCAATGCCTTTTACCGTGGTATTTGGGTAATTTAATGTCCAACTCGTGAGGAGAATACCCAATCCAATTTTTCTAGAAGGGGGAGGGTTGCATGTTAGACCAGGTGAACTTTCTCGCCTTGCAAGGGATTTCAATCAACCCTAAACGATCGATTGCAGCATTGAAGGCCATTATTTCGAAATGTTTCCACCGGCTTGTTTCGTTTTCCAGGTTTCGATAAGGTTAAAGTCACCCATGATAATCCAATCAACTGAGTCTGGCATTTCAATGTTTCTAAACCATTCAGTGAACTGGGCTTTCCCCTCAGTTGTGCAAGGGCCATAGACACCTGTCGAACCCAAGTGGCATTATTGGCTAACGAGCAGAATTGAATTGACGGACCATACCGACATCGAAGATTTTGTTTTGTTAGCAAGCCGCTTTTCCAGGCAATGAGGATCCCCGAAGCCCCCACAGAGGGCGGAATTCAAATGCATCGAATGTGGCGGGGCAGATGTTTCTCAAGAACTGAGAGTCAAGGCTCTCTTTTTTGGTTTCCGTAAATAGATCACATCACAGTTTGCAATCAAGATTTTATTTTTAATAGCATCCCATTTTCTGCTAGAATTGATCCCTCTCACATTCCAACACAACACTTGCCAGTTTCTATTGGTTGTCTGATTCATTTAACACCGATGAATAATTAGGATAACCGGTTTGTCACCGTAGACCGCAACCCAAAATAAACCAAATAACCAGGTACTGCACTGTGAGTCTTGGGGACCTACCGATGTCCCATTGTTCGGAAAGGGAAATGACTAGAGAAGATGACCTTTGTTTTCAAAAGACCTCTTACGAGACATTTAGAGAAATAACCCGAACTAATACAAAAGACAGAGATCGGGCGCCGGGGTTTCTTTTCTTTTGGATCTTCATTCTTCTTGATCGTTGTTTTGTTCCCTGTCTCCACCTTCGCGGGGTTCTCGCTCTTCATTCTCGAGTCTTGAGCTCGAAGTAGTGGGCTCTATCTGCACAATGCGTGCCCTTGCAATGGGGTACTTCCTTTTCTGCCTTGCCTGCAGAGCATCATCAGTAATATCAGATTCAGCCATGCCACAAAAGTCAATTGCTATTTTTCTAATTGCTTCTCTTTTCAGGGTTGGTGGTTTAACTTTGCAAGCAGGGCAATCTTTATCTTTACAGCCAGCAGCTCTAAAACCTTTGTTAGAGTTTTGAATTCTAGGGCTCCTTCTTACCTCTGACTCAACATAAACAGTGGGCCTTTTCTGTCCCCTCTTCTTAGGCGGGATCACTTGAGCATTATCATTTTCCTCAGCCTGCTCCCCTTGTGGAGGCTCTGCCAAACAAGAAAAAGAGTACTCAGGGCACTCAGCCGGGATAGAGAGTTCAATTGAAGTAGAATCAGAGTTTTCAAGAGAGCAAGCAATGCCGGTCAACAACAAAGATTTAATCCAACCGAAGTTATCAGGATTAAGAAGCTGAGTTATGAAAAAATTAGCCCAGCTGACAGGTATCGAGGCATTGAGGCTGTTTGGATTACCTGGTGCAAAGAACTTGCCATGCAGGTTGATTGTTTCAGTGTTAGGAGCTTGTGACCAGGCAGATCCATTTCCTTCTGATGTGACCAAAGCCATCCTCAACTGCATTCTGTTGTCACTGTTGAAGTTGTCTGCAACCATTGCATCAAGGATCTCATTCTCATTGGGCATGTTGAATGGCTCTATCTCATGTCCCTGACTGATCATGTTGAGCCCCTGGCCGATCAGGTTGAGCTGTGGAGCAGTTTCATGATCAGGTGTCTGCTGCTGGGCTGGATTGTTTTCTGCTTCTTCAAGACCCAAGGCCTGCTGTTCACTTGATTGGTGAATAGGCCCATCTTCCCGGGCATTTGTGGTTGGGTTAGCCGACATTTCCGGCCCAAATAAGTGATCCATGACCGCTTGGCGATTAGTTTCGCATGGTCCCGCTGCTCACCTGGTCCCAGTTCCCCATCTGGACTGCCAGCTGATCCCTGCCTTCAACTTGGGCTTCAAGTGTCACGTCCTGTGGATTGGTTCCCAGGAAGAGCAGCTGTTCTACTTTGTTTTTCTGACATGTCAAGGCATTGGGGGCCCTAGAGCATTCTCCAACATGGGCTGATGGCCCAAGCATTTGAATTTGAGGCAAATCAGTTCCCACCTGCTCAACACTGCGAAGATGGTTGTCAGATGAGTTTTCATCAGAGGACATAAGCAGATTAGGGGAGAATTCCTCCACTAGGTAGTTGACAGGTGACTGCGGTTCTTCTCTCAAGATAGTGTTCTGATCCAGTGGTGGCTGATTGAGGTTGATGCCCTGCCCCTCCTGTGCTCCCAGATTCAGTGCAAGCTCAGTGTCTACCTCAGCTTGAGCCGGCGCCTGCTCCAGCTGAAACACCTCTCCTTGCCCCTGCATCAGATATCTTGTTTGCTCTCCAAAGCCTCTAGGGTCATCAGGCATTCGGTTGATGATAACTGGGTTGAGATCCAGATTCATTGGCTGCTGGTTTAGATCAGGTGCTTGGTTCACTTGCTGTCCCAAGTTTGGCACTGCCACTGGAATTGCCTGTTCCTCCTCCAGGTTGTTCTGACCATCAATTCCTTCTGCTTCCACCTGTTGTCCCTGCAAGACTTGAACTATCACCTCTTCATTTTCCTGCTGTCCACCTACTGCAGGTTGCATCAGTCCTATGTCAATGTTGCCCTCATCCAAATCTTCATCATTCTGCTGGGCTCCCTGTCCTTCATCCCCTATCGGCCATCGGTTGCTCGCTCCATCCAGTAGAGGCTGATTCACATCATTTGCAGGTTCAGGCCAGGGATCCCAGTCCCCATTATTCTGCCCCAGCGGTTGATTAGCAGCATTAGCAGGCTGACCCAGGCCAAAGAAGTCAAACGGCATAGGGTGCTCCAGGATGTTATTTTCAGGGACTGGATCTTGTGGCATTGGGACCTCATTGGGTTCCTTGTGCCTGAGCAGTTCACACTGCACTGTGAAGCTTTCTCCCCCAATCGTGTCTGGGTCTTCGAGTACAACAAACTGTGGGATTTGATCTAGTTCTTTGACTCTGGCTCTGATGAGCAGAGAAGCTTCTACCCCATGCACAAGCCGAGAAAAGAATGCGAGCGAAATCTGCTACCGATTGCTTGAATGTGCCTCTCGACGGATAATCCCTAGGGAAATCAAGCAAAAGGAGCCAGCACTCATGGTTGAACTCAGCACTTCTCCAATTTCTACCTCTGTCATGCTTGGTAAAGCTCACAAACACATTGTCGAAAGCATGCGGGCTATCCCGAACAAGTGCATCTCTAGCATGAGCATCCCTAAGCCTAACCATGGCTTGCCCGAGACTGGTTGGCTGAATATCATCATAAGCAATTCTGACCTCATCTCTAAGAAAATCCCGAATGACCCCTCTAACAGCAGCAAAGTGCATTGGATTACCCGGAAGAGGATCAATCGTGACGATGGCCAGGTTTTCATTCCTGGCCAGTGGGCGGACCGGTGCCACCGCTCTTGACATGAACCTTCGCCCCGGGATCTCCTGCACCTCCAGGTAATCTGGAAGAAACGGCGCCGGATCGGCGCGCTGGTAGGCCATGACTTCTTCTTCTTCCTCTCCTGGCTCAAGGTTGAGATTGAATCGGCTGTGAGGAGGGGAGGGAGTGGGGTTTTCTCGGTGGTTCTTGGCAATGGCACTGTTGTGCTTGGAAGCCGAAGTGTCCGAGGTGAATAGTGACCAGGTGGAGGGGTCAAGAGCCGCCGTTGGCGTCTCTTTCTCGCGCTCCTTTTCAACCCATTGGGCCGAATTGGGCCGCGGAAACCCCGGGTCACTTGAATGCTGACCATTGGGGGCAAGCCTAGTGCTCTGAGCAGCGTTGCTATTAATTGCAAATGGTTGGGCCGCGGGCGGTTGAGCCCCGGGCTCCCTTCGTTGCCAGCGTTGACCCTTCTGCAGACCCAAATAGCCATTGGGCCGCTGGAGATTTGGCTGTCGCCTGGTCGATTTGAACGAGGAGCAATAGGCGGCAACATGGCCGGAGATCAGGCAAGCCCGACATCGAATCTGCTGACGGCAGCTGCTCCGCCAATGGGAGTAAGAGAGGCAGCGAGAGCAGAACACAGACTGTCTGCTGTCATCGGCAGCTGATGAATCAGGGTGGACAGGGTGCCTTGGGACGCTGCGATCACCCAAGCGGTCCCTGCTCGAACGGCGTGCACCGCCATTGGAGACGGCATTAGCGGCATGCAAGGAAGATGAATGATGAACCTTTGCACCGCCCAAAGGAATGGAATTGGCGCCTGAGAGAATGTTGCTAGCCGAGGCACCGGAGGCTGGAGCTCCGTCATCAGGGCCGCCCAAGGGAATAGCGTTGGCACCGGAGAGGACGTTGGAAGAGGAGGCACCAGAGGCCGGAGCGCCGGCGTCGGGGACGGCCATTGACGGCATTTGCCAAAGGGATAGCATTGGCGCCGGAGAGAACCGAAGCGAAAGCGGCGGCGCCATGGGAGTTGGGAGTGCCGAGGAGGGATCGATGAAATGCGACGGGACTCGGTCCGCGGATTTTGCAGCCTTGGCGAGGGTAACGTGAGGGTTTCGGAGTTGACCAAGCAGCTTCCTCCTCACGAAGAAAGTTTCTATATTCCAGGCGCCAGTTCGGACCGCCATTGCTCCAAAGGTGAAAATGGACGATGAAATCGTCGCAGGAGAAAAAACGCAGCGATGAAATGAAAAGTCCCACAGGCTTGGAGGAGACTGTGAAGCGGAAGACACGGTCACTAAGCTGGCCGACAAAGAACTGGTCAGCCACTCCACCGATAGCAGCTTGGAGGAGAAAGCTAACGAGATTCCACGTAAAGACGAAACTTGCAGCGGCCGAAGGCCGCCACCAGGTGGAAGGAATGCCGATCAGCGACAGGGAAGGTGACCGTGGAGTCGCATCGCTGCCTGATGCGTTCTTGCATAGCAATGCCATGCACCAGCGAGAGATTCTGAAACTCCATAGGGGAGCAGGGAGACCAACCGGAGGGAGAGTGGAGGAGGTGGAGTCAACTAACCTCCGCAGCGAGGAGCCCTTCGTCCAGCGCGACCGCCTCCGCGCGCTCGACGCCGGCCATCTCCATGGACGGCGGCGTCCCGGTGCCCATCCCGGCGCACAGCGCCGGCCTCACGCCGCAGGCCGGCGGTTTCACGTTCCCCGCGCACGACAGGTCTTCACAGTTCACACAGCTACCGATCACGTAATTCTCTATCTTGATGATTGCTGAAGATGAATATAATCTATGATTTGTTGTCTTTTCCATTGGTTAATTAAGTCACTAATAGGGACGTAGCGGGTATGAAAATCACGTGCATATAAATGTCACTGTCTCTTGTCTACCTGCACTGCACTGCACCTCACTCATATCATCTGCAGACTGCAGTAGTAGAATCAGCTGCGGAGGGTTTTTTTTTTCTTTGGTGCGCTGCCTGGGCTCACATTCCCAGCGGAGTCAGTTGGGCTCCAACGCCTGTTCGTAACTGGGCCTAATCAGGACCCGGATCGTCGGGCCGGCCTGCCTGACGAATATGGTCAGGGCATGGGCCGAAAATCGGCCGTTATATCCTTCTTTGCTCAATCTTCCCTTTTACCTTTTTCTATTCTAATAATAATAACTCATTTTTTCGATAAAATAATAATAACTCCTAGCCTATTTGAAGCAGCTGATCTATTATTGGACAAATATTTCCCTTTCCATCATTTTCCTTCCGGCATCTCGGACGGAGTCTACAGCGCTAAAACAGGTAAGGGATGGATCGCCGTGCTGTGATATATTAGTTGCAAGTTCCGGCCATCAGATTCTCCGATCGACGCTAGCTAGCACAACATTGGCTACATTACCGCAAATCGCTGATCGATGGCGGCCTCGACGACGAGGAGAAAAGTTGTACATTGTGCTATCGTTCTTGTTCTTGTCACCGTCATGGCTTTCATCGGGTTTGCCTTTTACTACTTCATCTTCGACACTCTTACCTACATCACGGCCACCACCCTCCGCGTGCAGGGGCTCGCCGCCGACGAGCGCACAAGGACAATCAACGCGGTGGTGGAGTTCGACGTCGCCATCGGCTTCTTGCACCTTGGCAAGGACTCCGTGGTGGCTCACGATGGTGGCATGTCACCGTCTCCTACTCCCGGCGTCAAGCTGGTCGAGGGCCCACCCGGCCACCCCGTTCTGGTGCCGTTGGCTGTGCTTTGAGATTCGTGCTTGTCCCATGGCACGAATCTCAAAGCACAGCCAACGGCACCAGAACAGGGGGCACACATGTGAGTTTTATGTCGCCGGTGGGCCCAGGGAGCTGGTGGAGGCGGCTGGGCCGCTATCGCGCGGAGGTTCCGCGACTATCTATATGTGAGCCAGCAGCTGAACGGCAAGAGTTCGAGGTCCACCTAAGCTTTTTCGACGCTCACGACATCGTCACTGGGGACGCCAAGCGTAGTCACTACCATTGTACGGCCGGCCTGGCGCTCCAGGGTAAGGCTGCGGAGGCAACCATTTGCGGGGAGGCCACATCTCTTCCTAAATCTTATTATAGCTAGATCTAAACTGGATCGCCTGGGGAATGAGTGGGTTTGGACTCTGTTTGGTAGCAATAGTTTCAATCATGTAATCGTTCATGTGTTGGTTGTTGGGTGTAGGTTGGTAACCAGGGTGTTAACAGACCTGCAATGATGTAACAAAATGCTTACGGAGTAGTCTCAAAAAAAAAATAGCTAGATCTCATTAGTTAACTCTGTTTTACGCAATTTATCTCTTGTATGTATTATTTTGGAACTCTTTGTGCCGTACAAGGAGGATGATAATATTGATTTAAATGAACTTTATTCCATTCTCATGTTTAGCACATCGAAACATCTCGGGCTATTTAGGCCTTGTTTAGATTCCAGAATGCACTCCCAAATTCCACTATGCAAAAAGAAGATTCCCCATCACATCAAAATGTCGACACGTGCGTGGAATACTAAATGTAGATGAAATCAAAAACTAATTGCACGGTTTTATTGTACTTTTGTGAAACGAACATTTTAAGCCTAATTAATCAATATTTGGATAATTTTTATCAAATACAAACTACAGTAGATTGTCCCAACTTTGGATGTCCAAAGTTGGGCATCTAAACAAGGCCTTATATTGCAATCGTTATGTTACTGCTGGGGATCTTTTGAAGCTTCCATACAATTGGAAAATACTTAAAAACTTGAGTGGACAGCAGAGCTAATGCCGTGGGCCAGAAGAGCTAAGCCGAAGCCTTTCACGGAGGAAATGTGCTAGCTATAGCTCGAAAGTGCTGGTTGAAGACGCCCTTAGAAGTGAGTGACACTCCACTCCACTCCACTCAACCTTCGCTTCACTCCCAAGCCTCACCACGTAATTGACGTCCTAACGAACTTGTCAAGCAAAAGCTTCTACAAAACCATGGCTAGCACTAGCAGAGCATCCACCGGGCCCACAACTAGACCTGCTACAAGCTTGATGGCACTTTCCATGATTCTTGGTGCTGGATATATATATAGGAAAATCTTTAATCATCACATCACCAAAAAAAGCATACCATTTTCTCCAAAAAAAAAAAACAGAAAAAAAAACAGAAAAAGCATACCAACAAGAAAATGAAAGCATCTGCCAACAAAAACAGAGGAGAATAGCCAAAAACTTGCTCTGGGCGGCAAGTCAAGCCGATCCACTTCTATCGATCGAGACTCCGGACTCGACCCTCGAGGCCTCGGCTTGCAGAGTAGACAGAAGACAAGACTCTGCCATCAACAGTGATCGAAGCAGGTGGTGAAGAGAGCCATGGGGTTCGGCATGGTGTCCCTGCTCGACGCCTTCTTCCGCCGCGCGTTCATCTCCGCCGGCCTCCGCCCGGGCTCCGCCGTCGTCGACGCCGACACAACCATCCACTTCTGGGCGCACCCATCCCTCCTCCAGCCATCGTCCGCGGCGTCAGACCAGCCGCCGCAGCCGCGGCCGGTGGTGGTGCTGATCCACGGCTTCGGCCCGGACCCGACGTGGCAGTGGGCGGCGCAGGCGGGCCCGCTGTCGCGCCACTTCGACCTGCTGGTGCCGGCGCTGCTCTTCTTCGGCGCGTCCGCCACGCGCGCGCCCGCGCGGTCCGACGCCTTCCAGGCCGCCGCGCTCGCGGCGCTCCTCACGGGCGGCCACGTCCCTGGGATCGGCGCCGGCCGGACCGTGCACCTGGTGGGCGCCAACTACGGCGGCCTCGTGGCGTACCACCTCGCCCGGGAGCTGGAGCAGCAAGGCCAGCAGTGCCGCGTCCGCATCGGGAAGATGGTGCTGTGCGACGCGGACGCGTGCTGGGGCGCCGAGGACGACCGAGCGCTGGCGGCCAGGAGCGGCGCGGCGGACGTGGCGGAGCTGCTGGCGCCCGGCGACACCTCGGCGGTGCGGCGGCGGTGGATGATGAGCGCCTACCGCCCGTTCAAGCACATCCCCGAGTGCTTCCTCCGCGACCTCTTCCGGGTACGTTATTATTTTTTAAAATAATGGGAAACCTTTTCCCGACACATATGCAACGCCATCATAAATTGGGCCCATCAAACGTGGAGGCCATCACGAATTCGCAGTCGCGGCCTTAGTTTGGTGGGCCGAAGCCCAAACTTTATTATATATGGCTGATCCAGTGATCCCCCATCAAAAGGGCATTCTGGCCGACACGTTAAGCTCAACCATCTCGCATCGATGCAAGCATCACTGTCATTATGCATGCACCCTTTTTTTTTTCCAGTTTTTTTAGTTACTACCATCCCTAATCAAATTTAGGAGTAGTTCGTTTAAGTTGTTCTAGGCAGCACTTTTTAATTTCATCAATCAAGTTTATAGAAAATATATATATTAGCATCACAACAATGCCAAATAGATACATCATCATGACACCGTACATGGTAAATTTAATAAAATTAAGTTGTGCTGTCAAACAATATAAATCAAAATTAAGTTGATGACGTAAATATTTGGCGAATTTTAATTTGACACGTAAATATTAGTTTTCACATAGCATTCAAAGGAATTTGTGTGTGCATGTACGTAGAAACACTTTGCGGACAACAGGGAGGAGAAGATGGCGCTAATAAAAGGGATCACTGCCAGAGAAGGCTTCGAGCTGACTCCTCTGCCTCAGGTCGACCAACCTCGCCAAATTAATTTCCTCATGCACCATAACACAGTACACATACCCCGTATAGCTATCAATACAGAGCACTCATACATGCATGGGTCTTTCTCAATTGCTGCAGGAGGTGCTCATCATCTGGGGTGAGTTCGACCAGATCTACCCGGTCGAGAAAGCACACAAGATGAGAGAGTAAGTTTTATGCAGTTCCTGCTTGTGATTTCAGCCCAGTTAATCTTCGGTAATCACATTGCTTAAATAACCCATGTGTAAGTATATGCAGGAAGCTTGGGGAGAAGGCGACGGTGAAGGTGATCCCGGGCACGGGACACCTGCCGCAGCAACAGGACATCAAGCTCTTCAACCGCGTCCTCCTCGACTTCCTGCTGCAGCATGCTACTTCCACCTCCAATGGCAGCGCTATTGCCACCAAGTAGCTCGGGTTCTTCGTTCTTGGTTCTCCACTTCTCCGATCCCACTTGGCACGAGGTTGATGTTGCATTCTCTGGAGCTTGTTGGGTTTGTGTTTCTATCCAGCTGATTTGGAAATAGAGGCAATGCACATGGTTGTATTTAGCAAGTTGTGAAATAAATGATGAACCATTACTTTCTTCAAAGTCAGGTGTTTTGGATTCATGTCACAAATTATTTTTAATGAACAGTAATGAAATTGTGCCATTTATTGATAATAAAGAAGATAGTTTTACAGCCTCCGCGGTGGCCGTGGCCGAGTGCAGCCATAAACCCAACATCCTTTGTTTCTTTTTTTTGGGGGCGACAATGATCCACCCACCCACCCAACATTCCAAATGAAGAGAAGAGTCTTGTTCCAAGCTAAGAAAGCGAGGAGCATGAGCAGAGCAACAGAAAAGAAGAGATGCACAGAGAATCCAGAGATAGAAGTGAAGCACACGGTGAATGATTGGCCAGAGTTTCATGTAGACACTAGAAAAAAAAAATGCATTGCGAAGGATAGTTTCTTGGTACGTAATCCTATACTATAGAAACTGCTCTAATTTCTATCATTGGGATTGCCCTTAGACCTCCATGTTGACAAATATCGAATTTTAGTTCCAAAAATTACTTAGTTTATAACTATAAAAGGAGAGTGTTGTTTGTAATGTCAAATAAATATTCAAATTTGACAACACATATTGAGTATCATAAACCTTTATATTTGTTTGAATAAAAGTTACGTAGCAAAAAGTCAAAATTATTTGACTTGATACACTATAGTACTGCTAGCTTTCATCAATCACGTAGTAGTAGGTGGTGGTGGTGACACAAGTGGGTGTGAGTGTGACACACCCCTCCACCTCACTTTGGACGACCCAACAACTGGCAAACAAAAAGCCCGTGGGTCCTGCTAGAGCATCCATCGTGCCCACAACAAGACCTTCTAGAAGCTTTATGTCACTTCGCATGATTCCTGGTGGTAAATCGTAGCCATTGCACAGATGTTTGCCAATGACGGGTACCACACGCCCGCTATAATCAAAGTTGGATCGGCCGGGTTCCTTTAATCATGACCAGAAACTAGATTCGCTCACCAACAAAAAATAGACCCACACCTACAACTCAAAATGTTTGTTCTGCTCCACTACCAGTTTGTAGTCCAAAAGTAGTCAAGATGCAGAGCGTGGGAGCCGGGCAGCAGAGTGCAGAGAAGACGACTCTGCCGTGAAGCGATCGAGACCGACGCAAGTGAGGTCCAGGGAGCAATGGGTTTCGGCGTGGTGTCCCTGCTCGACGCCGTGTTCCGGCGCATGTTCACCTCGGCCGGCCTCCGCCAAGGCTCCGCCACGGTGGACGCCGACGCCGGCACCGTCATCCACTACTGGGCGCACCCGTCCCTCCTCCAGCCACCACCGCCCTCTGCCTCCGACTCCGAGCAGCAGCCGCCGGTGCTGGTGCTGATCCACGGGTTCGGGCCGGACCCGACGTGGCAGTGGGCGGCGCAGGCGGGGCCGCTGTCGCGCCACTTCCACCTGGTGGTGCCGACGCTGCTCTTCTTCGGCGCGTCCGCCACGCGCGCGCCCGCGCGGTCCGACGCCTTCCAGGCGGCCGCGCTCGCCGCGCTCTTGCAGGACCAGCACCTCCCGGGCCTCAGCGGCGGCGGTGGCCGGACCGTGCACGTCGTGGGCACCAGCTACGGCGGCCTCGTGGCGTACCACCTCGCCCGGGAGCTGGAGAAAGGTGGCGGCGGCGTCCGCGTCGGCAAGGTGGCGCTGTGCGACTCGGACGCGTGCAAGGGCGCCGAGGACGACCGCGCGTTGGCGGCAAGGGCCGGCGTGGAGGACGTCCCCGAGTGCCTCCTCCGCGACATGCTCCGGGTACGTACTCGGTTACAATGTTTTTTAGCAGGAAAAAAAAAATAGATTACAGGTGCAGGTGCCATTCGCGCCGCGTAGTGCTTGAGCCCACCAAACAACGATTGTAATTGTCTCTCATTGCCTCTCATTACCTCTATAAAATGTTAATTATGTTTAAAGGGTAATTTAGTCTGAGTCGGGGTGGACCTGGCAATCTCGCGGTAGGCTATTTTAGGGATGAGATGGAATGAATCCAGGCCACGAAACGTTTTAATTTTTTCTTTCCTGGAGACAGCGTGCGTGCATGCATGGTTTGGTTATTCGATCCAAGCAAGAATCCTCACAGTCTTTACCTTTGAGGCGGATTGGGGGAGCTTTCTCTTTCCGTGTTGCTAATTATAGGATCATTTTAATTTTTTCTTTCCTGATTTATAGGATCGAGAACCACGCTCACATATACAGACTGCTAATTATACAGAAACGACTCCATTTTCCGTTCCAGTACCGTTCCCCATTCCGTTCACGTCCATACTCTTGGCTCTACCTCGCACCCGTGTATGACTCTGACGCCAATTTACTAGTGTTCTACTAAGACATGCTACACTGGCGCACAAGCAACCAAATTGAATTCACTAACTAGTGTATGTATGTTGAGCCTCTGACGTTGCACATGCGGCACGAGCACGCCGGCGTCCTGTACTTGGATAGTGTCCAACACAGCATGACAACATTTAGGAGAACTGACTAGCGTTCTGGCACTCAAACACCGGAGCAAGAGGGATCACATGGACACAAGAGAAATTGTGCAAATTTAAACGAGTACATGTAACATGTGATTAAACGTACAAATTATTATAATAAGTGCACATTAAAATGTACTGATACATTCCCACCAAAAATTTTAAAAACGACACAGATGCTAGTTGCAGAGTTGTTCCTGGACTTCTTTCACTACCCCTAGTTCAAAGGATGATCTTCTGAAGCAGTTTCTCTAGCCTGCAACATTTAATAAAGTAATCATTAAACTTGTGAAGAAAATGTTTCAAAGTACAAATGTTACAAAGCTAATAAATCAGATTATCACCTTCTTATGCAAATAAGAGCAGCCACCTATATGCCCTCGCTACTATTCGTTAGCATCGTCCTCAGGAGCTACTTGAATATGCCAATAAGCAAGATAAAAGCCAGACTTAGCACGTTCACTAAGCATTTATCTAGCAGTTCACTATGAATTTACCGATCTCAAGTCCAGACTTAGCAGCAAGCCATAAACACATAAGAGATGACGAGATCAAACCATAATTGCATCTACACAATGAGAGATGGAGGGCTGTCTCACATTGTAGTGACGTCGGGAGCACACGTCGTCAGGGTAGTGGTGGCTGCTGTCTCACATTGTAAAACTGATTACCAGCAACATATTCATCTAACTACAAATGAGTTTTAAGTTGCATCTATGAAGTTACCGTTTTACCCTTGATTACAAAAATAAACTACAAAAACGCAATTACCCCTCCTTTATTTTGAATCGCCTCCCTCAGTTTCAGAGGCGTGCGAGGCAATGAAGCACCTATGGCCCACGGTCATAGACACGTCAATTGCCTCCATTGCTTCTCTCCTCATTCTTCTCATTCTTTTTCAGCGCTCACGACCGTTGGATCGGTCGCGTGGAACGTAAATTCTCCACAATCATTGTAAAAAATCTCAAATTATAAAGTTTGTTAGTTATGATTACTACTACGCCTATACGTACAGCAAAAGCAAAAGCAAGATTTGGCGGCGAATCACATCGGTGACAACCGACAGCTCAAATGCTCAATCAAGCATGCCTTCTCGAGTTCGCGTAAAGAATTCTAGTCGTTCGCCAGCATGACGCAAGCATCGCGTCATGTATGATCTCCGTCTGAGCTTTGAGCCTTTGGCTAGAGCTAGAGTACTGATTATGATTAATTTTTGGAGAGGAAGAGAAAATAGTAGTATCGGGTTATTGTTAGCTTTCAAATAGCAAAAAAAGAAACTCCTCTGTTGAAATGCGTCGAACAATCCAATGAACACTGTATATATTTAAAACTGTTTTTAGATAATGGAAAATTTTCGACTTCAAATAATCAAAACGTGCGATATATATGCAGAAATACTTCGCGGACAAGAGAGAGGAGAAGATAGCGCTCATCAAAGGGATCACCACCGGCGAAGGCTTCGACCTTGCTCCGCTGCCTCAGGTACTGTCAAAATGAAAACACTCACCACTGAACATCAGAACATGCACACCGATCAAATCACTACAACTGCATACTGTATTGTATTATTATGAACACAAGGGCATCATCATGCGAATGAATGGATTAACTGCAGGAGGTGCTCATCATCTGGGAGAGTTCGACCAGATCTTCCCAGTGGACAAGGCACACAAGATGAAAGAGTAAGTTGCTGCTGCTGAGAGCTAAATTACAGTGCATTTCTTCACTATCAGTCTGTCGGTACTCAGTACTGAACATTTGGTTTTCCAACGCAATTCAACTTGCATGTGTGTGTGCAGGAAGCTTGGGGAGAAGGTGGCGGTGAAGGTGATCCCCAAGACGGGGCATCTGCCGCAGCAGGAAGACCCCAAGCTCTTCAACCGAATCCTCCTTGACTTCCTGCTGCCCCCTGCTTCCGCTTCTGCATCCAACGGCAATTCCGGCGGCAAATAGATCGGCTTCTTCTTGCCGCGCGCGTTTCTGGAGTTCTTTGTTGTTGATTGATGAGAGCCCAGAGCTGGTGAAGTGGACTAGTGGAAACGCTGTCCTTTTCTTTTTTTCTTTTTTTTTTGGTTCTCTACAAGCCGGTTTTCAAATACAGAGGCAATGTTGATGAATGCTAGTATGGATTTATATCTAGCAACACTATTAGGCCTTTTAGGGCTTGTTCGGCCGGATAGGCTGAATATTCGACCTTATAATGTTTTGAGCAGAATTTAAAAACAGTCTCGACCTTGAATAGTTCAGAGTGGTTTCGACGATGGTTCTAGCTGATGTTTCTGACACATATATGTGATCTTCAATCAATCCCAGCTGCGAAAACTTGCCCCTGATCGACGACATGGTAAGATGCTAACTTCGTCAGAAAGGTTTTCCCTCATCCCTTCATCCATTTTTCATTCAGTCCGTCAGAGTCCGAAGCAAATTAACAGCCTGAACAAGCAGTCGGCAACAAGAATACCGGTTCGCCGGCTTCCTTTACATCGTGGCATCGTGCATCTCCGGATGCTAGGGTCCTGTTTTACCTGTTTGGTTGATGCTCTGTTTTTCAGCTCGAACCAAATACACTCTAACCTAGCGATACTGATTCCATGCTAGAAGTAAGAGCTCGAACTATAACATTTCGTTGAGTGTCACTGTCACCCCCTCTCTCAACCAAAATACAGATTATGTTATATTGTTATACAGGCTTTCACCTGCCACATAGCGAAAATGACGGACCAAAGGAGGAAACATAGTGGCATTTTCTTCAGTAACGAACATACTTTGCGTTTGAACGTAGCGACGTTAGGTGAACAAACTGAGGGTACGTGCATATATAGCATTCAAACTGACAATGTCAATGTAGCATATATATAGCCTCCAAACTTGTCAAACTAGATTCATAGAAAAACATAATAAAAAGTTTACAACACCTACTACTTAACTGCCCCCATCATAAAAGAAACAAGGAAATTTGTCGTGTATATAAATACCACGCGCGTATCAGTTTCACAGTGTGATCATCTCTGCAAGATTGCAACTAGCTAGCAATGGGGTTCGGTGTGGTGTCCCTGCTGGACGCGGTGTTCCGGCGCGCGTTCACCTCCGCCGGCCTCCGCCCAGGCTCGGCCGTCGTCGACGCCAGCGCCGACACCACCGTCCACTTCTGGGCGCACCGCTCGCTCCTGCAGCCACCGCCACCAACGACGGCCGCGGAGGAGAAGAAGCGGCGGCCGGTGGTGGTGCTGGTGCACGGCTTCGGGCCGGGCCCCACGTGGCAGTGGGCAGCGCAGGTGGGCCCGCTCTCCCGCCACTTCGACCTGGTGGTGCCCACGCTGCTCTTCTTCGGCGCGTCCCGCACGCGCGCCCCGGCCCGCTCCGTCTCCGAGGCCTCCCAGGCCGCCGCCGTCGCCGCGCTCCTCGCCGACGGCGGGCACCAGCACCTCCCGGGCCTCGGGTCCGGCTCCGGCGGCCGCCAGGTGCACGTGGTGGGCGCCAGCTACGGCGGGATCGTCGCGTACCACCTGGCCCGCGCGCTGCAACACGGCGAGGGCGGCGACGGCGCCGGCGGCGTGGCGCTGGGGAAGGTGGTGGTCTGCGGCTCCGACGTGACCAAGGGACCTGAGGACGACCGCGCCCTGGCGACGAGGGGCGGCGTGGAGGACGTGACGGAGCTGATGGTGCCCGCGGACACCAAGACGATGCTGCGGGTGATGGCGCTCTCCTTCCACCACCCGCCCATGTACCTGCCCGAGTGCATCGTCCGTGACCTGCTCCGGGTACGTAAGCACGCACGTCCACACCATATACAAACACCGTTACAGAAATTGATTGAAGGCCTCACTATCGTTGCCGCTGCCAAAGTTTGGTCAAGATAGTGAAATGTATGTACTGTTTGCACTAAGAGCATCTCCAACAAGTTGTTAAATCCACTTTGTATTCTTATAATTTTGGTAAAAACTCAAAAATACCTCTCCAACAACTCTCTAAATCCACTTTGTATTTTTCCCAAGTTGCTAAACAACACCCTCGCGCGCGTATCTTTCCGCACCGCGGAACGAGCGCGTATCCGCGAGTCCCGCTTGCCCGCTACGCCCGCTACGACCTCAACTCCGCCTTCCCCGAGATCATCCCCTCGGTCACGCGCGCCCGAACGCGTACGTGGAGCGCAGCTTCCTGGTGGAGTCCCCGCGGCGAGCTGATGCAGGTGGAGCTGCTCCGCCCGTGGCCACCGCCCGCCCGCACGCCAGCCACCGCCGCCCGCCGCTGCCCGCCCGCCACCACACGCCCGCCGCTGCCCGGCCGCGGCCCGCCCGGCCACCGCGAGCGCCCCGACGGCGAGAATTTGTCGAGCGTGCACTAGTAGGACTAAATACATGATAGATTTTCTTTTCGGACTTTTTCTGAAAAAGTGCCAGACACATAGAATTGTAGATATGCCCTTGGTTGATTTCAGAAAAATTCAGAAACTAATCTGCAAAAGTAGTTCTCCTCTACCGGTATGACTTTTTCTTTCTGTTTTGCAAGTTTGAAAATAGGGAGTTGTTGGAGATGACATATTATTTCACTTGGTATATCTTTGAAGAACTTTGCTAAATCACACAATTTAGCAAGTCAATTATTCGAAGTTGTTGGAGATGCTCTAACAACTCAATTTTTTTGTGAAACTAACAACTCAATAATTAAGGTGATTACAATATTAGTCTAACATCCAACAACCGTGTTTCTCGTGCCATTTTCTTTTTAAAAGACTCGTAATTCTTCCCTTTGATAGCAAATACTCCTTCTGGTCCAAATTACAAGGCATTCTAACTTTCTTATAGATTGAAAGCATCTTATGTTTGATCAAATTTATATAGTAAAATATTAACATTTATGATACTAAATAGTAAATATTTATAATTGAATTATTCATCAATTATATTTTCATAGTATATGCCTATTTAATATCATAAATCTTTGTGATTCTCTCTACAATTTTGGTCAAACTTGAGATCCTTAGACACTTCAAGAAAGTTAGATTGACTCACTCTTGCTATGTTGCTTCGCATTTGCTACAACCATGTAGATTCATGTTTCATACTAGGGTAAAGCTGGCCCATATAAAAATACCCCGTCTCTTTTGCACTTTACACTCCACCTGCTGCATTTCCTAGCCTTGAAGCCTATTTGATTTTAATCGTATGTATCAAACAAGTGGACTAAAGGTAACCAACTAGGAATTGAATTCATTATTTGGTAAATATGAACTAATATGGACTAAGGGTCCTTCTACAACGCGGAGAAAATTCCTATATCCTGCTTTTCAAAGGGCCCCTAAAAGATGCACATTGGTCTTTGTCCATAAAGCTATTTGCTTCTAGTCCGTGTATCCAAACGGCATCATACTAAACTAATTTAGTCACCTAAACTTTAATTGAACTAAATTTTAGTCCACCTAGACTTTGTTTCTAGACCCAAACATGCCCTAAAATGCTCTAGCATGTATGATTTTATATTCCTTGCATTGGTTCCCAAATGAGCATAGGTGCTAGAGGTTCTAGCATACCTAGGTTCCATTGTATTGCACCCCCTTGCTCTTGTTTCTCCTCGCAATTCTTATCTCTCATTGCATGCACCTTTCTTAATACAACATTGGAGTTGCTTAACATATTCATAATTAAACATAATTATCTACCATCTCCTCACATGTCCCTTTTTATTGCTCTCATTGTTGGCCACGACACACCCTTACAGTCTTACCACATCGTCTAGGGCTTGCTGTCACTCACCATGTAGTCTCACTATAACATCCCTTTTAAGGTTACATTTTTGTGAAACCTAATTCCTACATGGGCAAACAACAATTGTGATTAAACATCATTTGCCATCATGATGCGCATATATAATATACATCAATTACTCTCACTACCAGTTTAGTTTGGAAAGAAAGAACAAAAGATCAAGTTTTTTCCATGTAGCTAAAAGATGAAGCAAACTTTTGATACTCTGCAAATAACATTGCATTGCATTGCATTGCTACATACAGAAGTCCTTGGAGGGCGGAAGACAGGAGAAGGTTGAGCTCATCAAAGGGATGACCACCGCAGAAGGCTCCCAGTTTACTCCTCTGCCTCAAGTATGAATATCTACATTGTTTTAGCTCATTAATTACATATGGGTACATAGTAGTTAAACAGAGTCCTAGGCGGTCAACCCAGCAAGAAACAACTTGAATACCAAACTACTAATGGTAACTAGACATTTTGTTAATTTTTATACAATTAAACATTGGGCAGGAGGTGTTGATCATCTGGGGAGAGTTTGATCAGATCTTCCCTCTGGAGAAAGCATACAAAGTGAAAGAGTAAGTTTCTAAATTTGTATTCTACTTGGAGTAGTTATATATTTTTTCAGTAATGCATGGGATAATAATGCTCTACCTTCCTTATTCAAACTTTTTAGTGACTTCGCGGTTGACTGACTGAGTGAGATGATGAAATGAATATTAAATCAACTAATTGACTGGAATGCACACTTGTAGGAAGCTCGGGGAGAAGGCTACGGTCAAGGTGATCCCCAACTCAGGGCACCTGCCATCGCAAGAGGAGCCCAAGGTCTTCAACCCCGTGCTCCTTGAGTTCTTGCTACAGCCATCCATCTCCAACAAATAGCGCCACTGTTGTAGGCCTGTAGTTGAGAAATAGAGCAGGATAGCATACTTCATGGCCTGCTCGGCACGATGGACTAATGGAGAGCATGATTCTTTTAATTTGCATTTGAGAATGTTACCCATCTCCATTTACAATTCTTTGTCTATAAGTTTGTTTTCTTGTGGGCAAATAAAACCACGGGTCCATAGCTCAGTGGTAGAGCATTTGACTGTAGATCAAGATGTTGGGAATATGCCCTAGAGGTAATCATAGAGATGATGATATTCCGCTTGTATCCATGATATGTAATGTGTCCATTGAATATCCATTAAAGACAACTTGTATTGATTGGCAATTATGTGAATTGTTTGTGGAACTCTTTTACTTGTATGGTTATTCTATATTTGTCCCTGGTCGGAGTTCATGTGGGGACACACATGAATATTAGACTAGCACATTATTAGTTGATGACTATGTTTCACAAGTCATGGACATGGAGATGTCGAACTAATAATGTGGGCACATGTATGACATGTAGGCTGGACTGACCCGACATGAGATTGTCTCTATACACATCATATACGTTATGTCCTTCGACCTGAGATTGTTGTATGTACTCGAGATGTGTATCGACTTACTTAGGGACCGACAAACGCTACTCCGTTCTTGGGTAGTTATAAAGGATGTCTTCGGGTTTGTCGAGAAGCATCTTTGCGAGACATAGACAATCAAGATGGGAATTGCCCTCTCTCATGAGAGTGATATCACTGGATCACTCAAGTGATTTGGATCAACAAATGCATGGCCGTGCTTGGGTTAAGTGTTAACCCACGAGTTGAACCAAATATCATGTGGCAAGGGAGTAACTTGTATGTGGTCGTAGTGGTTCGTACGATATGATCATTTGCGTGCACATAGGAGTTGTCACGCCTTGCTAGAGGCCGCATTTGTCTTGTTGGGCGAATAGGAGTATTCGGCCCATGTCTATGTGTGCGTGAACCCATAGGGTCGCACGCTTAAGGAAATTTGGAAGCCTAATTCGGGTTGGACCCGAATTAGACAAGGCTTAGGGTTTCTAATGGGCCTCCAACTCGGGAGCACATGAGAGACGCCTATATAAGAAGAGGGGAGGGGCGCGGCTAAACCTAATCCACGCCTTTGGCAGCCGCCGTCGCCCTCCACGCTCTCGCCTTCGCTCCTCGCGGACCTAGCAGTCCGGAGGCGCATCGCTTCTCCCTCGAACGTGTGTGATACCTCGGAGGTGCTGCATCTGGAGCACAAGGACGAACCGCAAGTGGTGGAAGGAGTTGCTGGACGACCACGCAACTGCACGGCACTGCTGCGACGCTTTCGACTACGTCGAGTCATCTTCCGCTGCATCTGCGCGTCTAGTGGTAATCCCGTAACCTGTAACTAGCAGTAGATCCTGGGTGATGAGGTAGAAAAAGTTTTGTTTTCTGGCTAGCGTAGCACCCTCATAACCCTTCGGTGGTATCGAGCTCTATCGCGTCGTTATAGGTTGGATGTGGCATATGTGATATGCGCGGTTTTAGATGTGTCTACGATCTTGGTTCATGGTCTTGCCGCGTTGGTCTTGTAACGATCTACTCGTGCCGGTCGGAATTCCGCCATCCGAGTTAAGTGATACATGTAAATCCAATCACGGCGAGTTAGAGATCAATCAGATTGATCGAATTGAACCCTAGGTCAAGTGCCTAGCGCATGAGATGCGGCGGCGGCAGATTGGATCCGCCGTTGGGCAAGGTTGCCGAGAAAAGTTATGTTCGTAAACGGCCGTAACTTTTCAACCGTAACTCCGGATGGAGACGATCTTTATACCAAAATGTAGACAATTTCAAGATGGATCCAACCGAGTCCCACTCCGTCGGATTCGATAAGATTACAATTGTCAAAAGAGGTCCGTAAGATAGGGTTTTTCACGATTTACTTTTAGTAGTCGAATCGGTTAACTCTGTTTTGCAGGATTTCATGACTGGTATAGCCCTTATGTGTATGTGATGCATGTATGTAATTAATTCATGGCTTGCATGTCATGAGGATGACAATATGGGCTGGAGCCATAGATATATTGTCAAAATTATTGTAATGGCCTGCGTGCCAATCGTGATGTCCTATCCGCGACTATGTAATTTTAATTCACTAGCTTTGGCGTTAGTGATAGTTAGTCATGGCGGATTCATCACTGAAGGATGGCATACATGGATCATGGAGATGGAGATCACCATGATGAACAGATTGATGAGATGGGGATCTCAAAAAGAACAATGGGCTATACCAAGTCATATCTGTTTATGTCGTTCTTACTATGTTCTACTTTCATATGCTATAATGTTTTTGTCTACATTCGTGCTGTAGTGAAGTAGAACGATCCCTCAGTAATGTTTGAGTTCGTGCTCCCCCAAACCTTGCACTGTCACTGTCTTATACAATCGGTGGTGGGTCTATGAAATTAGGGTGCCACTGATTTTCCTTGACTAGACAGGTTCGTATCGGATACTTACTGCATAAGGTTTGGTTGCTTGAACAAGGTCATCCTAACGGTTAGGGACCTTGGAGCATAAGAAGTTGGTAACCCAAGCATAGAGATGCTATCCAACAACAAGAGTCATATGTGATATGATTAGCAAAGAGTTGCTTACCGATCTATCATGTCTTCTAGCGGTGATGCTAAAGCTCACTAGTCGACTTGCTAGTTGTGGGTCTTGAATCACTAAGTTTCAATCGAGGGATATTGATTTTAGTGGGAGTAGATTATATTTGATATTATTTACTCTATCATGGATACTTTGTCTTAGTATTTTGCATTACTTTTGTTGTAGTTTAAATGGCGTCTTCCAAGCAACCATTTACTTTGCGTTCAATTCTTGAGAAAGATAAGTTGAATGGAACAAACTATGCGAGATTGGATCCATGATACGAGAATCGTTCTCGGTGAGAAAAAGGAGGAATATCTAGACACCCCTTTACCGAGGATGAGCCTGGCGATGATGCATCTCGCTGTGAAAAATGCTTACAAGAAAGCATGTGATGCCGATCTTGAGATAAGCTGCCTTATGCTTGCATGTATGGAATCGGATCTGCGAGATGCGGTTCGATAACAATCACTCGCGAACGATATGATCGTGGCGCTTGAGGAGATGTTCCAAACTCAAGCTATTTGAAAGGTTCAATGTCTCTAAGGCGCTTTTGAAACCAAGCTAGCGGAGGGTGCGGTTGTTGGGCCACACGTAATCAAGATGGTTGGTTACACTCGAGAGGTTGGAGAAGCTAGGCTTCCCGATTGGCCAAGTTGGCTGCGATTTCATTCTCGCGTCTCGCCGCCCGGCTATGGAAACTTCATTGCGAACTACCATATGCATGGTGCGGAGAGGGGCTTGAATGAGTTGTGTGGCATGCTGAAAACAGCGAGAGGCGGACATTAAGAAGCGGAGTTGGTGGCCAAGTGTTGGTCATCGAGAACAAGCCTAACTTTAAGAGAAAGAATTTGGGGAAGAAAAAGGGCAAGGCTAAAGATGTGATCTCCAAGCCGGCTCCGCCCCCCAATCTTTGGACCACCGGCTGATGCTAAATGTTTTCATTGTGGTAAGAATGGTCACTGGAAAAAAGCGCAAGTAGTTTGTACTTGGCGTCCTTAGAGAAAGACGGCGGTAGTAAAGGTACTCCCGCTCATACGCTTGTTGTTTATGTCACAGACATTTTTCTCGCTAACTCTTATATCAATTCTTGGGTATTTGATACCGGATCGGTTGCTCATATTTGCAACTCGATGCGGGGAATGATAAGAAGTAGAAGCGTGGAGAAAGGGAGAGGTTGATTTCCGCGTGGGCAACAATGCAAGAGTTCTTTGCGTTGAACGTCGGGACGATGCAACTTCACCGCCTTCGGGATTTATATTGGAATTGAATAATTGTTATTTTGTTCCTAGCTTAAGTTGAAACATTGTGTCACCTTCATGTTTGATGAAGGATGGCTATTCATTTGCGAGTAAAGACAATGGTTGTGTTATCTCAAAGAATGACATGTTTGTGGCTTTTGCATCCATTGTGAATGGATTATTTATATTAAATCTTGATGATGCACTGTACGTAATGTTAATGCTAAAAGGCCTCGGCTTAATGAGTTAAGTCCTACATATATGTGGCATTGTCGTTTGGGTCATATAAGTGAAAAATGCATGAAGAGGCTCCATGATGATGGGCTTCTAACTTCGTTTGATTTTGAATCTTATGAGACATGTGAGGCTTGCCTATTAGGCAAGATGACCAAGACGCCTTTCTCGGGTTTTCCTGAGAGAGCGTCTGACTTATTGGAACTAATACATAGTGATGTATGTGGACCAATGAGCACGGCTGACTAGAGGCGGTTTCGGTACTTCATAACTTTTTCGATGACTTTAGTAGATATGGCTATGTCTACCTAATGAAGCATAAGTCTGAAACATTTGAAAAGTTCAAAGAATTTCAGAATGAAGTAGAGAACCAACGTGGCAAGAAAATTAAGGCCTTGCGATCGATCTTGGAGGCGAATATTTGAGTCAAGAGTTTAGCAATCATCTTAAGAGTTGTGGAATTGTTCCACGGCTTACGCCACTGGAACGCATACGAGAAATGGCGTGTACGAGCGGCGTAATCGGACTTTGTTGGACATGGTTCGGTCTATGATGAGCCAATCGGACCTACCTTTATCGTTTTGGGGATACGCTCTAGAAACAGCCGCTTTCACATTGAATAGAGTACCATCTAAGTCCGTAGTTAAGACACCATATGAGATATGGGTGGGAAGAGTCCTAGTTTGTCTTTTCTAAAAATTTGGGGTTGTGAAGTTTATGTCAAACGGCTTATATCAGATAAGCTAACACCCAAATCGGACAAATGCTTTTTCGTGGGATATCCGAAGGAAACTTTAGGATATTACTTCTACAACCGCTCAGAGGGCAAAGTGTTTGTTGCTCGAAACGGTGTTTTCTTAGAGAAAGAGTTTCTCAAAAGAGAGAAGTGTGGACAAAAGGTGTATCTTGAAGAAGTTCAAGATGAGCCGTCGAGAAGGACTCTACGAGTGATGCTAATGTAGCGAGAACAAGTTGAGATGCCCGTGGCCCTTTGAAACACCTCCACAACCATGAAGATCGGCGAGACTTCGCGAGTTGCGTGGGGATGTTATTGTTGGACGATGACGAACCGGCAACATCTGTTGAAGCAATGATGGACTCGAGATTAGAGCAATGGCGAGTGCCATGAGATCCGAGATAGATTCCATGGGAAATAATCGGGTTTGGAACTTGGTTGACCCGCTGATGGTGTTAGACCCATCGAGTGCAAATGGATCTATAAAAGAAGAAAGATATGGACGGAAATGTTCACGTCTATGAAGCTCGACTTGTCGCAAAGGGTTTTCGGCAAGTTCAAGGAATTGACTACGATGAGACATTCTCTCCGGTAGCGATGCTTAAATCTATCCGGATCATTCTAGCAATAGTTTTGCCTATTTCGATTATGAGATTTTGCGAGATGGATGTTAAAACGCCTTTCTAAATGGAAATTTAGAGGAGGACGTGTATATGATACGGCCCGAAGGTTTTGTTGATCCAAATAATGCTGGAAAAATATGCAAGCTTAAGAAATCTATTTATGGGTTAAAGCAAGCATCTCGGAGTTGGAACATTCGTTTTGATGAGGTTGTCAAAGGGTTTGGCTTCCGTCGGAATGAAGAAGAGCCTTGTGTTTACCAAAAGGCTAGTGGGAGCGCTGTTGTGTTTCTAATCTTGTATGTGGATGACATACTATTGATTGGGAATGACAATCCTATGTTGCAATCTGTAAAGACTTCACTGAATAATAGTTTTTCTATGAAGGATTTAGGAGATGCAAAGCATACATCTTGGGCATTAAGATCTATAGAGATAGGTCGAAAAGGCTAATAGGATTATGCCAAGATACATATATTGACAAGGTGTTGAAACGGTTCAACATGGAGCAATCCAAGAAAGGGTTCTTGCCTATGTCACATGGTATGCGCTTTAGCGACAAGCAATGTCCTTCATCGATGAAGAGCGCAAACGCATGAGTAAGGTTCCATATGCTTCGGCGGTCGGTTCCATCATGTATGCCATGATATGTACTCGCCCGAGATGTCTCATATGCTCTAAGTGTTGCGGCGGTACCAAGGCAATCCTGGTGAGAGTCATGGACGTCGGTTAAAAACATCCTTAAGTACTTGAGAAGGACTAAGGATCACAATCTCAATCGGGTTTTGTGTTCACGGTAAATGGTGGTGCGTAAAATTTGGAAAAGTTCCAAGCGGAGGCAGTGTCCGATTCTACAACGAAGCCGAGTACATTGCGGCTTGACGGAAGCTGCAAAGGAAGGTGTTTGGATGAGGCATTTCCTCATTGATCTTGGTGTGTTTCCTAATGCGGCTAGCCCATTGAATCTACATTGTGACAACAATGGGGCGATAGCGCAGGCTAAGGAGCCAAGGAATCACCAGAAGAACAAACATGTACAGCGGAAATTTCACCTCATTCGACAGTTCATCAGTGAAGGTGAAATTAAAATGCACAAAATACACACGGATTTGAATGTAGCAGATCCGTTGACAAAGGCCCTTCCACAGCCTAAGCATGAGGCGCACATGAGGTCTATGGGGATTAGACATCTTAGAGATTAACTCTAGTGCAAGTGGGAGACTGTTGGGAATATGCCCTAGAGGTAATTATAGAGATGATGATATTCCGCTTGTATCCATGATATATAATGTGTCCATTGAATATCCATTAAAGACAACTTGTATTGATTGGCAATTATGTGAATTGTTTGTGGAATTCTTTTACTTGTATGGTTATTCTATATTTGTCCCTGGTCGGAGTTCATGTGGGGACACACATGAATATTAGACTAGCACATTATTAGTTGATGACTATGTTTCACAAGTCATGGACACGGAGATGTCGAACTAATAATGTGGGCACATGTATGACATGTAGGCTGGACTGACCCGACATGAGATTGTCTCTACACACATCATATACGTTATGTCCTTCGACTGAGATTGTTGTATGTACTCGAGATGTGTATCGACTTACTTAGGGACCGACAAACGCTACTCCGTTCTTTGGGTAGTTATAAAGGATGTCTTCGGGTTTGTCGAGAAGCATGCTGCGAGACATAGACAATCAAGATGGGAATTGCCCCTCTCTCATGAGAGTGATATCACTGGATCACTCAAGTGATTGGATCAACAAATGCATGGCCATGCTTGGGTTAAGTGTTAACCCACGAGTTGAACCAAATATCATGTGGCAAGGGAGTAACTTGTATGTGGTCGTAGTGGTTCGTATGATATGATCATTTGCGTGCACATAGGAGTTGTCACGCCTTGCTAGAGGCCGCTGTCAACTGTTGGGCGAATAGGAGTATTCGGCCCATGTCTATGTGTGCGTGAACCCATAGGGTCGCACGCTTAAGGGGCTGGAAGCCTAATTCGGGTTGGACCCGAATTAGACAAGGCTTAGGGTTTCTAATGGGCCTCCAACTCGGGAGCACATGAGAGACGCCTATATAAGAAGAGGGGAGGGCATGGCTAAACCTAATCCACGCCTTCTGGCAGCCGCCGTCGCCCTCCACGCTCTCGCCTTCGCTCCTCGCGGACCTAGCAGTCCGGAGGCGCATCGCTTCTCCCTCGAACGTGTGTGATACCTCGGAGGTGCTGCATCTGGAGCACGAGGACGAACCGCAAGTGGTGGGAGGAGTTGCTGGACGACCACGCAACTGCACGGCACTGCTGCGACACGTTCGACTATATCGAGTCGTCTTCCGCCGCATGACGCGTCTAGTGGTAATCCCGTAACCCGTAACTAGCGAGATCCCGGGTGATGAGGTAGAAAAGTTTTGTTTTAAAGCACAGCGTAGCACCTCATAACCCTTCACAAGAGGTCACCGGTTCGAACCCGGTTGGGCCCTTTTGTTTCATTTTTTGTTTTTATCAAACAAAATATGACGTCATTTAGTTTTTTTCCCTTGTTGATTTGATATAAAACAGTTGTTTTTATCAAAAAAATATCATGTCATTTAGTTTTTTTTCCTTGTTGATTTGATATATAACAGTTGTTTTAATCAAACAAAATATCATGTCATTTAGTTTTTTTCCTTGTTGATTTGATATAAAACAATTGTCTTGTCCTCACTCGTATAGTCATATACAACTGCTAGGTGGTTACAGCTCGGATCTTTGAACAAGACTATCCTCTGTGATCGTGGCTATAAATTATAAAACGCGTGCAGTGTGCTGTGGGGTTAACTAGGAAGAACGGCGTACACACTGATGCGATGTCACAATACATCTGCAACAGATGGAAAGAAAAGAAAAAAAGATGCCAAATGAATAGTCAAATCATCATGTCCAAGATTTGCACGAAACATTTTTTAAAAAAAGAAAACGTGGAACACTTAGTTACGAAAATTATCATCACAATAGCTTTTTCATATGGTAAATTTTTATATATATAAAAATAACGTAGAACATTTTATACATTAGTTCCATAGAAAAATACCATCACCATAGTTCTTTTGAAAGCTGCAGCAGGTGAATTTCTTAGGGTTAATTAGATCTACACCATTATAATTTTACCATTTTCGAAATACACCATTACTATTCAACAAACTATGTCAGCACCATTGAAATTTTACACATGTTTGAAATGCACCATTATATACGTTTAGAGGCAACTTGGGCCCATGGACAGACATACTAATGGTACCGTATATCCGTATGGACAAGATTACCCCTCTTTATCTTCTCTCACACCCACTTACTTATGGGGCCCATTCGTCAGCCGCCCTCCCTCTCTCTCTCTCTTCTCTGTCTCCGGTCATACCCACCACACGCGAGCGCCAGGCGCCGCAACCGGGCGAGCAGGCAGGGGCGCGTCGGGCTAATCAACGCCGCCGTCGGGCGAGCAGCTGTGCCAAGCGCCGCCGCCGGGCGGGCAGCTGTGCCAAGCGCCGCCGCTGTGCCAAACGCCGCCACCCGGGCACACAGTCTGCAGTGCGGTGGGGGCGAGGTAAGGTGCTAGCTACTACAAGGACGCATATATACTGGCAGAGCAAGACATGCGCACGCAGACGACTTTTCAGCGTAAGGCCAAAAGTCCTCGCATGCACATGTGTGCGTGAAGACGACGACAGTGCGTGCGAGAATAAATTTACGAGAAGATAGCTAGCTGATGCTAATCTTGCTGCACTGTGAGCCGCTGGTACAAACCTGCAGGTGGGTGGTGGGGTGGAGGACGCAGGGAACGGCAGTCGAGTCAAGCTCCTCGGCAGCGGCGTTGCAAATCGGCAGGGATGAAGATGCGGCTGCCACCGCCACCGCATCTGAGCTCGTCCTCGCCGCCCTGGCGCCTTCCAACCCCGTCTCCATGGCCCTGCTCGTCCTTGCCGCCGGCCCTGACACCGCATTCGCGCTCGTTCTCTGCCCACCGTCGCGGACGGGAACCCAGGGCTGCGGGACTCAAGGAACCAGTCGTGGAAGGAGGCGGCGATGGTGGAATTGACCGGGAAGACAGAGAAGACAGAGAGAGGAAGGGAGAAGATGACGAGTGGGCCCCATATGTAAGTTTGTGCGAGAGAAGATGAAGAGGGGTAATCTTGTCCATACGAATATACGGTATGGTCAGTACATCTATCCATGGGCCCAAGTTGACTCTAGACGTACATAATGGTGTATTTCAAAGATGTGTAAAATTTCAATGGCGCTGGCATAGTTTGCTGAATAGTAATGGTGTATTTCAAAAACGGTAGAGTTACAATGGTGCAGGTCCAATTGACCCAATTTCTTATGGAGTTGTGATTAGTTATTAGAAGTTTAATGAACTAAGGCACTCGTTCACATAGGAACAGGTTAACTAACATGAAAACGAAATAAAACGCTGATCCTCCACTTGCTGCTTTCGGACCTCGTTCTCTCCTCCATTATTGCAAGGACACAATGGCTGGTCAATCCTCCTCTCAAAAGACTCAGCCTATTATGCTTGTTGTTTTGTGATCCTCTACAAAGCTGTTCATATTAGGGAGCCAGTGGCATGTCAGTACTAAAAACAATGATGAATTGTAAATAAATAGACAGATATAACCAAAACACTCCAGTTGTATTTTCACAGCTGCCAAACTATAGAGATCCAGTAAGCTTGCATCCAAGTTTACTTTGACATTTCCAATAACATGGAACTGAATTTCTAAACAAAAAATAGAGTTTGCTGGGGTATTTATATGGCCATGTCCTCTTGTTCAGCAACCACAGCCGCAACAAACAAAACTAGTAGACACTGCCAGGCACGGCCAAACAAACACTGCAAGAAACAGAGTATAGTTCATGAAGAAACAAAACCAGTCGACAACAACAGAGACAATCTTTAAAGTCTTGATTGAAGCAATAATAGTTCCATGGAATGGATGACATCATCTCGTAGCAGCAGAGAGGCGATGATCTCCCAACAAAGCATTGGTCTTTGCATTCATGCTTCAATCATAGGCGAATAATAACTTGCACGGGCACCGCCACGCCCACTGACCTTGCACGGACAAAAAGCAAATTGGCATTGCTCACCAAAAGACTCGTACCGTTATTTACGATTGCGACGAGGAATCATTGTCACGCTCACGCCAAACGCCAAACGAGAACAGTAAAAAATTGCAAATCATATTTCTTTTTTGGTGCCACGTACCAAACTGCCAAATGATCAGTGCCATTTGGTTGAGACGGGGCGTGCAAGCCAAGCCGGAATCAACCGACCCATCTCAAGTTGCACGTCCATGTCTGACCAAGGGCAACAACCACGTCGACAGTTTCTATACACCATATTATAATAAGTATTATTAATATCCAAGGATGAGAAGTTGGAACCAAAACAATTGCTCAATCGCCACAATTTGATCACTCAAGGATAACGTTTTGTCAGAAATTTCTGTTATCAATTTGAATCTTCGATAACTTACTAGTACAAGAAACTTCCAGCAAAAAAAATTGAACTCTCCTGCTTTCACATGAACGGAGAGAGCTACTGCACCCTAGAAGAACTGAAAATTGGAGCAGTAAAAGGGCCAATGGGGAAGAATGGAATGAAAAAACTGACAGGTAAACAAAAAGGTTACAACAACTATAACAGATGGTTGAGAAGGAGCAGACTGGATGCATTGGCGGCATCTCTTCTTTCTGAACCCAGAGGTTTTCTGCTTTATTCTGTGAGGAAACCTGGTTGTGGGCACTTGATCTGTGAAACTGCATGTACTTGTGGTAAATGCTTACTAAGCAGAGAGGGCCTTTGGTCAGCTGTACAAAAGTGATGGTGTCGACGAACACACACAGTGTGCTATAGGGTTGAGGCGCCATTATTCATTGGCAGCGTGTTTCCAAGAAGAATTGTCAGGAAATGTCTCTTAGTCCCCCGTTGGAGCCAAGGCATTCTTGAGGATTAGCATAGAAATAGTCCTCTTCCTTGGGCTGGCCAGGGATGACCTTTCTTTCTGTAGGTTGGCCCATGCGGCTCTTGTGTGCCTCCTTCACTGCATCAGAGAATTCGTCCCAAGATAGAGCACCTCCTTGGAAAAGGTCCAAGAGCTCAACAAGCTTCTTTCTGTCCAAAACAATGGTCTTGCGATAATTCATATACCTGAAATAGATCAACAATGATGTTTACAACAATAGCAGTGGTCGATTTGAACTTGTGAAGGCAGAGACAGTTTTTTCTCACAAACAATTCAAAATTTACACAAGCTATACTTCTATTGTCTAGTAGTAAAGTAGTAATGATTAATGTACAATATGATAAATAGACCGGGGAAAGTTCTAGTCAGAATCCAAAGATGCAGACCTGCGGTGACCTTCAACAACCCTTGCCATATTCCCATCATAGCTGGGAATGAAAATATCGCTTGCTAGAGAAACCATGTAATCCAGTGCTGCCATCTGGGTTGAATGGTTCTGGAATGGTCGCAATTCATCAGGAGATAAAATCTTCTCCTTCCTTACCTAATATAGAATAAAACTGAACAAGTAAGCATCCAAGTAAAAGATCTCCAGAATGTTTAAATGATAGAAAGGTGCTCACTAGTTTAGGGTACGCATCCTTGAGCACCCCCAAGCGCCTTTCACCACCATAGATTTCACCAGAAGCAATGTATATCAGTGTATCCTTTGTGAACCCTAGAGCTTTAAGCACCAGAGTAATTTCCTCTGGTGTGAGGGGGCAAAGTCCCTGAAGCCTCTTCACTTCAGAATCGATCTCTTTTTCTTTCCACCATGGATAAGCATATCTATAGTACAAAATGATTAGTTTATATCTAGTGAAGCATCAAAGTAGCACAAAGAATAAGTAGTGCACAAACCTCATTTTAGTGAGCTGCTCAGTTTCTTTACTAGAGCAGCCATGTGTGCAGCCTGAAAAGGAGAGCATGTCCATTTCATAGCGCAAGTGAAGCACAACAAATTGCCCACTTCTCTGGAGAGTGGAGATAAGCTTTCTGCCAAGGGCCTCAATCTGTGGGGTGAATCTCAAAGCCTCAAAGTTTACACGGCAACGCAACATCTGGAGCTGAATTGGAAGGCCATTGTTTGCAAGGCGAGCGTCTGATTTATCAAAATGGATTACTTTGTGCTTCCTTGCAAGAGGTAATATCTGCAAAAAATGTGATTTCAGATCACTTGCCATCACTCTCTCGATGCTGCTAAATGCAGCCTACAATCTGAGCTATGGAAGACCAAAGATTACCCGCTTTAGGTAGTATGTTTCATTCGACCAGCTGACAGGAGGCATCGAGTAGAGTTTCTTCTTAGTTCTTAACTGGAGTTTCAAAGGCAGCTCTTTAACTATCATCAGCTCATCTCTCAAGGAATTAATGAAGTGGTCCACGTCAAAAATATCCCCAAAATCACTGCAAAATCCAAATAACAAACTAATTCGCAACGAGCAGAAAACAAAAGAAGTACCTGTGATTCAGTAGCATTTCTACGCACACAAATTCTAGTTTGTTCTGAAATACATAAGAGGAATGCACTTCATGACACACAAGATCATGTCATGTTTAATTGGTTTCCTGAAGCAAAAGATAAACAGCCCGATTGGATATGTAAAACATCGATCTCGTGGGAAATCAATACCTTGGGTCAGCCCAAAACGACCTCTTATCCAGTTCGGGGACCACAAGTGTTAAATTTAGACGGCGCGCTATAGTCACCATATCACATATCTGCAGCATACCAAACAAAGAACAAACTTTCAGATAAAACAAAGAACAAACAGCAGCGCTGGTTCGCAGCATGAAACCAGGTGACAAACCAGCACGAAGTTGAGGTACAAACCCCGGCTCGCATTTGATTGAGTCCGCCATTGCATGTCACCATTAGGTAGCCATTGCTTTTGTAAATTCCTGTGGAAAGTAACATCATAACCCAGTCAGCTCTAGTGCCGACTGGAACAGGAGGGCTGAGACAACAAGATATGTCAATTGGCGCCCTAGTGACATCTGACTAGAAGGAAGCGGCCTGATCGCCACATGGTATAGGAATAACAGAGGTTCCCTGATCACTACTACATGGTATGAATAATAACAGAGGTTCCCTGATCACTGATCACCTACATTGGAATGAATAATAACAGAGGTCCATCTAATCATCAGGATACGCTCTAAATATTTTTTTTGAAAGTTCGGATACGCTCTAAATATAGCACACGCAGGATATAGGGATGAAAGGCCTGAAGCCACATTTTTGCCAAGTTCATTCATAGCGACGTCTGCTTTTAACCTACCAGAGGATAAAGCATACATCCTATTCGTTTCCATATGAAGCAAGGAACCCCGCGAATTCAGAGCGCCTGCACTAGTACACCGCAGGTGAGACACGACACGGCACGAGATCCCCCAAACGGGTGAGAGAGACAAAAAAATCGCCCCCGAAACCGCTAGTTTGATCGAGCCCGCGATGGAGCCGGATCGTCCCCTCCCGGGAATGCGGCCACGCAACCGCAAATCCGACTCGGCCAGCACCCGAATCGGGGAGCCGCCCCGAGCTTCCGCCTAGATCGCCGCCGCCGCTGGTACGAACGCAGGCGAGGAAGACGACGCACGGCACCGGAGGGGGGGTAAGGGGGACGGGAGGCACTCACGCTTGGGCACGAGCGCCGGCGGCGACAGCCTGGCGGCGAGGCCGTCCTCGCCGACGAGCGCGGCGAGCCCCGCCGCGGCGGCGGCGGCCTTCCGCCGCCGCCGCCGCAGTCGGCGAGGACGCGCGGGCGGAACAGGCCGGCGATGGAGGCGACCTGCACGACCGCGGTCCACACGACGGCGCTGGCCACCGCCCGCATGGCCCACCGCCACGCCCGCCTCCGCCGCCCCCCGCCGACGGCCACCATCCCTGGCGGCCGCCGCCTCCACCTACCTCCCGCCCAATTAGTCCCGCCCCCTAGCCGCTGCTGCTGCAACTACCAGCGGCGGCGGCGGCAGGTGGAGGAGGAGGAGGAGGGGGAGGAGAGCGGCCGAGCGGAGGCAGTGGGAAGGGTCGGTCAGGGAGGGGAAGGGAAGCGACGGTGTTTATACGACGGGGGCCGCCCCGATCAGCGAAGCTTTTTGATGATGAGTGCGTAGTTTAATGCGGAATCGGCATCGGGCGACGGACTGTGGACTCTCTGCTGCAGTTGCAGCGGAGGAGGAAGAAGAAGAAGAAACCGAGGAGTAACGAGACGGCCCGGACGGGGATCCGGCCGGAGGAGGCGGCTGCGTGTGCGTGTGTGCGCGTGCGTGCGGCGGTAGGCACGACGTGGGCATTTGGTGCAGGCACAACGGTGGATGGTAAAGCTTCGCCCTCAAACACGGCGATTAATTAATAATCCACTAATTTTATCAGTTGGTTAATGGTTACTATATACTCGTAGCTCGGCCATTGGTGAGGAGTGAAAGGTACTACTGGCCTCCATAATGCCCTTGCTCATCGGTCTTGGTACAAACGGTGGCATTATATTGTACCATCACTAGACGCATATGACAACATTGCAACGGAACATACAGTTTGTGTCATCTATTCTAATACATTTTGAAAATTGCATTGTACTACCATCACTAGACACACATTTAAAGCATTAGTCAAGAGTTCGGGTCACGATTAGACAATAAAGCAATTTGCTATTCTTAACAAAACTCTTATGTTCGAGCAAGTGGAGGGACCGACACACTTGAGAGAGTGTAGTACGAAAAACTGAGAAGAGATATTTTCACTCTTTGATATCACGTATAGATAGATATAGATATAGTAATCTCGACAAAAAAAAAAGGATATAGATATAGAATAGATATATTACTTTGTTCGTCAAAGAAAAACACTGATATGGTAGATAGTTATGCCTTAGTTTGTTTGATGAGTCAAAACAAAATTAACTAACTATATAAAAAATCTAATCTATAACTCTTATATAGACAAACCCCATTATCTATTTCTCTCAACATGCAACACGTCCACCTCAGCAAACCACTATCAACTCCACTATCTAATTTCTTGACATTCAACATGTCCACCTCAGCAGTCCACTATCAACTCCACTATCTATTTCTTTTGACATGAAATGCATCCACCCCACCAATCCACTATCATTTACCACTAGCAATTTATCTTGACATACAATGTGTCCATCTAAGTAGTTCACTATTCTAACATATTTTTATTCCCCCGTCATGCCCGCGGCAACGAGCGGGGAGTTCTCCTAGTATATTATATTGTGTGGTACTCAATAGATCAACACTGAATTTCATTTCGTAATAAATATATTTATAGACACAAATGTTAATATTATTTCTACATAAGACTAGTGTATGGCACGCAAGATGTACATTCTTTTTGGACCGATGGAGTACGTTGTTACTGTTTATATAGTAAAACTATGAGTGTACAACTGGTTTAAAGCAGCAAGCAGGGAGGGCTGACACCAGACTCGTATGATAGCACTAACCCTGCCATTTTGTTGTCGCTTCAATGCATTGGTTTAATTAGACATTTGAAGATGCTTCTTGATTTCTGACTAGGTTCAAACTATATAGGAAATTCAGTATCGTAATTCTGATATAGGAAATTCAGTATCGTAATTCTGATGGATATGACTATTTTTTCTCGAATACCTGATGGATATGATTATTATATGATTACCTGCTCTTAACGGCAAAATGGAGGCGCCAGGAGAAGGTCGTACTGCGCATATACTAGTGATAGTAGCAACACTTGGCAGAATTGCGGGCATCACAACTCGACATTGGAGCCTAATTGTATTTACCTACTTCTAAACGGTATTGCTATAGAGTGCAGGAATTGGGTGGTTGTTTTTGTTTGTATCATTAATGAATTGTGGCACACTTTTTCTATACCTTTCACTGTCAATGTGGCATTGCACGCAGTTTTGGATAGTGTACGATAATCCAAAGTATACTTTTCTTGCGTGGAGAAGAGATGATAAGGGACGGGGTCTTAAACTACCATAGCGGCTAAGAGTTGAATTTAGAATAAAAATACATCAGCGTGACGCCACTTACAGATAGGAGCATATATACCTAGGGCTGTGTGCGCGTAGGGTCAATGGATCATGTGGCCTGATGATCATCATCATTCATCAGAGTCAGCGCTTTACCACTAAACAAGTGCCAATGTGTGCCTCGTGATGCAAGAGAATTCTGAGCTGGCATCATATCCGATCCCCAGGGGCAGCTAGCAGAAGCTTCGGAACTCATCACATGCGTGTGTATTGCTTATCCGGTAATCCTCCCTTCGATCTTGCCCCCAGCTTCTAGGGATGTGATGCGAGGTTGCATCTACAAGTCACTGTCCCCAGTCAGTTTCTTAACCGTAACTGATATGACTAATGACTTGCTTGGTACCCTGAAAATTTTGATAAAGGCCTTGTTTAGTTCCACCTGAAATTGCAAGTTTTTTCACTCTCTCTTCATCACATCAATTTTTAGCCGCTTGCATGGAAAGACTAAATATAGGTAGAAAAAATAACTAATTACACAGTTTAGTTTGAAATCACTAGATGAATCTTTTGGCTGGTTGATCCACGATTCGACAATATTTTTCAAATAAGCAAAAAAATTACTATTCATCAGGTTGAAATTTTTTGCAATCTAAACAAGGCCAAAAAAACGTTTGCCCGTGGACCGTGCCGGCGAGCTCTTGGCCTCACGTCTCTGGTCTGTATGCGTGATTTCGCAGCCAATAATGCCCAGCAGGCATCGGCACATCTGGAAGAGCGGGTGGTAGCGACGGGACGGGAAGTTAACACGCAACCACTGGAGATGGACGTGCCTGTGAACAACGACAGGCGCCCGGCAAGAGCAACTGGGTCAGGTCAAATGTTCTTTTCAGGAAAATCTGCGGTAACAATTATCAGGGAACAGCGTGCTTTGCTTTTACAGTATCTTCTATGCCTTTCGAGCATTTAACAAGCCAAAGACTTGCATATATTGGAAAAAGGTGATTTTCCACATCCATCCCAAAAAGTCTCTGAAGACGAGATGTGGCTAGCAACGTCAGGCGGCAAAGACAAATCATATCGGACCACTATTGCAGACAAGAAAAAAAAAATGATTTGAGTATATAAGAAGGCCCGTTCACACAATCAGGGATTTGTTAGATATACAATTCATGGTCAGCCTGAAGGCTGGAGCAACACGCACTAAACAATCGATAACGGAAACAGATGTGCCATGTTAATCATATACCTACCGCTACCAGCAACGCAATCTCAAAAACATGCAGAAACTGATTGCACTTCCACACTAATAAGGTAGTACGTAACAGTCATCAAGATTCAATAATAATAAGCCACAGGCAAGAACAAGTCTGAGGTTTGTTACACAGCCTTGCAGGCGCACAATGCCACATGGTCAAATTCGTTATCGAACTTTTATGTTATATGTACCAATGGGTGTTCTCGTTTCAAGAAAGAAGAGAAATGGCAAATAATGCTTGCAATTTGGATGGGACACCAACCGCTTCAGGAATCTGAACGTTGAAGTCCTGTAGGTTGCGATCCAACAGCCAGCTCTCCTTATTCCGGCTGCCTATAACTTAGCCGGCGAGAAGATGATATGTACAATGGACTGGGAACAACCTTCGATATTTACAGGGTGAGATGATCATGATGCAGGTTAAGCGGATGCGGTCCTGAAAGGTGGGCTGTCGGACTTCAGAAAACGGAAATATTCCTTCTGCAACATCTGCCCTCCATTCACTTGGTCAAAGCTGCACCTGTAGAAGCTGGAGACAGAAACATGATTATTGAAACGAGCGATGCCTGGGAGATGGTGGCACTGGCTAGATATGAACAGAATCTGCCAAATCAACCCTACTACTAACTGAAACTATTCCAAGAATCAATTTGCAAAATGAACTGTCCCAAGAATTAACCTGAAGGCTGATGTAATTTTCATAGCTATAAATAACAGGCTATTGCTGTGGCATTCTGAAATGCAACTACCACATGACTGAATAAGTACACATGTTCAATGAATATCGGTGGCCCAAAGGATCGATGAATAACAAGGGCTCCAATATGGCCCCAATGGCTCAAACAGGATATGCAATAATGAGGGTGACAAGGCTAATAATGTCTTGATCCGAAGCATAGAAGATAACACAATTTATATTTCATTTATGGTTCAGTTTGCAAGAACAAACTCAGGTGGAAAAAAAGGTTTTCTCACAACCAGCACTAAAAAGTAGACATTCCAAATTTACTGAAAGTAAAATCTTGAAATTATAAAATAATTTGCTAAGGTAAGTACCTGCCATCCAGGCCAACCATCATCACAGTATTCTGGGCACCAAAAGCTACTATATAACGTGTGATTTCTGGTAAATGGAACTGAGCAAATGACCACTCTGAACTGAAATACTTCGGCAGGATCCCTGGAGAAAAATCATCAGAGGGAGCTTAGTAACTTGCGTTCCTTGAGAAACCCAGCCCAATACTCTCTAAAGATTATAAAATGAGATGGAAGGATTTGACTACCATGTTAATTCACTAGGTTTAACAAGATGTATGGTTATATATGAGTTTAGCTGCTAGAAAGTAGCTTGTTTAGTTTTTTCATGCTAATAGCAGAATAGGAGGTTGCATGGTTTGATGTTTTGTGTGAATCCTAAATACTTGCACACTACTTAGTTAATTCCTTAGTACTTGTACACTTCCCGGAGATAGAAAAATCAAGAACCAGTAGTCTTCTGTTAGCTAACTTGGGAGTTCAGAATGGTTCTTCTATAGTGAAAATACTGGATGACTGGATCACCTCAAACCATATGCTAGCAAACAAACTTTATATTTCAATAATTGAGAAAGCGGGCAATAGAGTGTATGCTCCCATGAGCGTATGCCTGCCAGTTCCATAATGACATGACTAAGCAATATATGAGGGAAATGTTGAGGTTATTGCAATGATATCACAAACAATCAGCTCATGAATTCCATAAAACTGACCCCAATACCAAGAAGAAAACAATTGTATTAGGTCAGGTACTCAGGTCAGAAGTTTATGGACATTAAAAAAAAAATAGACCATCTATGATCCTTGTGATTGGAAGTGAAGAAAATAGCCATCAATTTGGTTCAACATAACTTACAGATAGACAACCCCACATGTATCACACTGATATACATCTCACCCAATTAACTTCACAACAATAGTAAGTTTAATAGCACAACTTCCGGTAGTGAGATGCAGAACAGATCAAACAAGAATGGTTGCAAACCGGAGTAGCATGTTACCTCTCATAAAAGACAGCGATGAACTCGCATTGGATCCAGTGTTCGCCTGAATAAGAGGATCAATAGAACTGGAAGAGTTCTGGTGATCCATTCGTGGACCTTCAAGAGCGCGTTGCTCATTGCTTGCATCCTCCCCAGCAACCCTGACTCTCAGGGAGAAAATATGAACAGTCCCTTTGTCGCTGGACACTGCCAACCACTGCACATTGGGCGACAATGCAATGCTATATATTTCTGCTTTGTCAAGCCCTCTGCGTACCTACGCGTCATTTAGATTTTAGATCATTATGCACTCATCTTAATATTTATGAATCATCGAAAAAACAACAGAACAAAGAACAATACCATGCTTTCTATTCACAGAAAGGAGGATGTCATGCAATGCAACAAAAGAAAAGGAACACCAAAGATACAATTCTAGGGAGCAATAGAAATAATGCTCACCTCTTGTAGGCGAGTGCCATCCATTGTGTTGAATATTCTGATCAAAGTGCCCTTGGTGCTCGCAGTTGCCAGTAGAAGACCATCCATTGTCAGTGACATGCAAGAGATGTGAGAATCATGAGCTGCGATTGTCTTCGCCATCTTCAGCCCGAAATGCTCCACCCGAACATGCCCCTGGTGCACCCCAGGGCAGGCCAACACTGAGGTATTGGAATGATGAGAGAGGCAGCAAAGTCCCTTGGGATTTGACAGGGTGTCAATCTGATAGAGCAGCTTCAAATCGGTGAAGTTGTAGACAAATATCTTCCGCTCAAGGACAATCACGATGTAGTCCTTCGCCAACTTTACAGCCCGGACATCAGAGCGGAAGGCGAACTCTCCAATGCAACGGCTCTGATGATCATCCCAGATCATCACCTTATTCGGCGGGTACTGCACATTGGATCCGCCACCAACAAGAGCAAGGATGTTGCACCGGAACAGCATCTCAACAATCCCGAACCCGCCGCTCTTAAGGTCCCTCCTGAACGTCTCCTTGAACGGCTCGCAGTTGAAGATCCTGAACCCGTTGCTGGTACCAGCAGCGAAGCATCCACAGTCCTGGTTCCAGGCCACCGACAACAGCCTGACCTCCTGGTCGTCCCCACGGCCCGCTTCGGGCTGGGCCGTCGGCGCCAGCATCGGCCAGGAATGCGGCGAATCGAACGTCCCGAGCTTGCCTGGCGGGTGGAGGCCCCGTGATGTGGAGACTTGGGAGCTCATTAGCCGTCGGTGAACCCAAATCAATCGCCTTTGGACCACAAAGATGATTCAGCTGTCACAGAAAAGGGCAAATGTGATTGCCACTCTGCCACTGACGAAATTCAGGGTGTCCTGCAGCAAGCAAGTAGAAAGCATTAATAGCAGCCAAAGAAAAAGAAAACCTTGGATTAAGTGTAATAATCTTCTAAACAAGTGAAAAAAAACATTAGGCCACGAGGTTATATAGATCGCCGGAGCTTATATAGACAAGATAAATTTTTTAGCACTGAATTTGTCAGTGGCAAAGGAAAAGGCATAATGCATAGCTGGAGGTTTTGTAAAAAAAAAAAAAAAGGCAAGGCCTTGCCCACGTGTGTTCATCAGGATGATAATGCCCCCAACCCAAAGAAGTTGGAAACGACAAGCTAACGCTAATCGCTACGCTGCCGCACGGCAAACGAAAATTCCCCCAAAACCGAGGGGAATTGGGTCCGGAACGGACGGACGGAGCCACGGAGGGCACATCCATCCATCGGTCCTCTCTCACCAGCGAGAGGGGAACGGAAATCCTGCCCTACCCTATCCCGGCCCGGACGGATCTCCGATCCCCACCCCATCCATACCTACAGCCCCGAAGAGGGAGGGGCGAGGAGGCCTACGCACGCGACGCCGCGGCGGATCTGGGCGGAACGGGGTGATCGACCGCCGGCGAGGGCGGGCTGACCGCGATTGCCTCCCCCACCCAACGACGGGAGAATGGGACGGCGAGAGTTACCTCTCTCGGGGCCGCGGCGCGGGAGGGCGGCGCGGGGAGGAGGAGGACGGGTCGAGGCGAGGCGAGGCGAGGCGAGGGGAGAGGAGCACCCGTGCGCGGCGTGGGCGCCACGGAAGCGAGAGGAGTGGGGCAAGCGACGGGCGGGGTAGGGTAGGGCAGAGAGGGAAGAGACGGGACGGAGGGAGGAGTCGGGGCTCGGGAAGCGCTCTCGCGTCGGACGGATGCGTGCGCCGCAATTAACCCCACCCCGATCTGTTCGATCCCGTGCTAATCACATCACTAAAACGTTATTATTAATTAAGAATTGTATTATTAATTAATAATTAATAACTCCCGTTACGGGACCTGTTATGTTATCAGTTGTACCGTGGGATACTGTTTCGTTGACGGCGTAGGCGAAGCGATCCGGTCACGTCTGCAATGGCCGGCACCGGCACGGGACGGGCGCGATCTGAATGGATGGCTACGGTCCAGGTTCCCCTGGATATTATTGTTGTTAGTGGCACTGCCGCGGCACATGACCGTCGTCTGTCGCCGTCGAGAATCTACTCCGGAACATTCCACGCTAGTCCACGGCACTATTTTACTTGCTCCTTTGATTCCTTGTTACACGTGCCTCTGTCTCAGTGCGAAGATTTGAGTCTTTTGCTGCGGAAATAGCTCACCGGAGCAGGGCAGAAAGGCACGTTACGCAGCAACCGCTAACAGAAGTTGCCGAGCAGCATTTGAGAGTGAAAAACACTAGTATGGCGCCCGGCAAAGCCAGAAGAGACGTATTTTACTGACGCATTCTAATAAAGTACTTTTTTGAGTAGATTCTAATAAAGTACTTACTAAATAGATCATTCTGCTCCCCAGCTTGAAGGGCACAGCATAAACAAGGATCATAAGGATTTATGAACAAGTTCTAAACTCTAATACAGTATTTAAGGTTTATTTCCAAGCTTAGAGGTAGCACAGCATAAACAATAACAGGGATCACAAGGATTTAGTAATTTCCATTACAGTACTGGACGATTTTATTTCCCAGCCTGAACAGAGCACGGCATATAAACAAGGAATCGTAAGGATTTATAGACGCACTCGAATCCGTTGTATACATACTCACCATTTCTATTTATGTAGTAATTTGTACTACGTATATATATTGTCAGGTAAATCCTCAGGTGCTCAAGCATCCCGCGAGAGCCTATACAGGGGGATGGAGAAAATATGCACAGTCAAGTTACACAATCATGTACGCCTTCAGCTTCAGCTTGGTGTACACTCTCCCAGCACCGCATCAGGGCCGCACTGCTCGCAGGCGCTGCCAGCAGCAAAACACGCACACACACAAACACCCCTAACATCTGCATAGAATGGAGCGCTCCAACTCGCCGCTCATTTCGCTCTCCTAGTAGATTAGAATAGCTGGAAGAAGAGGCTTGTTGAACCATCACCGAACGACCGGAGATCTGCTGGCTTCACCAATGCCCTGCACAGTGGGCATGTTCGCTCCCTCTCAAACCTGCCATGGTACAAACAATGCCAGGAAAGCAGATATAGGCAATGAAATCATTGAAAGATGTGTAAAAGATAGTGCAAAGGAAGTATATGACGGGGGGAAGGGGGTATGTGAATTACCATTCGGATACACAATCTTCACAAAAGATGTGTTTGCAGCGCAAAAGGATGGGAACATGCATCTTTTCTTGGCATATCGCACACAAATCTCCAGCAGCAACCACCTGAACACAGAACACAAAGATGTGTGTTGATAGATGGAATGTGGAATGCATATCTCAGAACTTTTCATGAGTTTGTGTTTCCTGACAGTGGAAGAAGTGAATAACACATTAGCTACCTGCTCACTTGTTGCATATGAACCATAATGGAAGTCTTTATGAGATAATGCTCTCAATGCCGTCAAAAATGATTGAACCTGACAAAGGTACAAATATATGTGTCAGATCATGGGCTAGGTATCAGTTCAGGAATTAGATAAGTGAAATGTATCTCACCTTTTCCACAACTGATGTCAACTTGAAAGTGAGATACAAGCCAGTTGTTAGAGATGAAAATAGGCTTCCATACTCCTTGTTCAGGAAAAAACGGTACCACACAGGTGTAGGCAATAATGCACGGTACAAAAGTAGAAAATATTCCACAATCGTCAACATTTGACCCTGAACAGCAGAAAAAAAATTGGTTACAGCTTCACCCGTCTACGATTATGCAGAAGTAACCAAAACACACCATGAGCTATCAAGGAAAATCACCAAAATATATCACAGAAGATGTAGGATAACAATGGTAGATGGCTTACCTGCCTACGATAGCTACGGCCTCTACTGTTCTTATAGTACATTAGCAGCAAACATTTGACAATCATAGCAGTTTGGCGCACCATTGTATCTGCAGAAGATTAAGGGACACATGTGACCAAAGATTATACAAGAAAGCATCACGACAACACAATACTGAACTATTGATGGTTGAACAAATATAAAAACAAACACGATGTTGAAATATATGTGACAGGTTACCCACTTACGGAACAACCTAACTATTTGTAGAAGGTAAGTACGTATCCAAACGTCAAGTAAAGCCAAAGCGAACACCTAAGCCTACAGTAGCTGACAAAATGGATATTCCAGCTCCAGATACTTAATTTGTTCAGGCAGTATATGACTTCAACTGATGCTAGCACTATCACTTTGCAACCATTCTAAATGTAAATATGCACAAGTACCATACCATTCACCAAGATGATGAATATTGCATGCCAAAATGGTGGTATTTCTTTCGGAGGAAGCATCATGAGAGGTCTTATAAGGTCCCCATTCTTGTAACACCAATAAAATCCAGATACATGAACAACAAATAATATCGTAATCCCGACAAGAACCGGAATTTTTCTCTCCCTCTGCAAAAAAGGGAATAAAAAAAAACAAATTAGTCAATATGGTACAAGGATAATTTGCAAGCACTATATTGTCAGTAACAGAGAAAAATTGTATAAAATTATTGAAAAGAACTAAGTTTGAAGATTTAAGGTATTGGAAATTCGCTATGAAAAACAGGACTCCCAATCAATACCAGAGCTAATCAATTGCTGCAGCATTTGAAAGGTTAATCCTGTTTCTATATACATACAAATCATGCTTCACACTTGTTGAGTGTGGGACAAAGGTTAAATCATCCTACAAAAATACCTAATTAATCCTTAGACAGTAGCACACTCCAAACAAATGAAAGGACAGCATAGCCTTGTGATTGCTTATACGCATGCACAGAATTATAATGCCTTCATGTGCAGGAAAGCCATAAAATCTATCCATATATGATGGTAATGTTACCAAATAGTTGAATGTTCACAATGTTTGTTTAATAAAATATTTCCATGTTTTGAACACTTGAAAGCATTCATTCGATGAGCAAAAACAACTCTAGCCAAAGCACTGGCATTCAGTGAAACCAGAATTATTTAATGGCATTAACACCAAGGAAAATAATGGCACATAACAAAACGATTTTTTTTAATCTCATTGCTCTTGAGACACAAATCTTAGTACAATTACACCAAGTTCAACAAAACAATCACCAACCTTCAGAGCAGTCTGCTTACGCAGGATATCATTGGACTTGAACATCACAGCAGCAATCCAAATTGTCACAAAGAAACCTGCGCAAAACAACCCAAAACAAATTTAGCCAACATTCCCCACGCATCCACATTGCTTCAATTTGCAAATAGTGTGATCCTATTTTCTAAGAACGAAGTTGTCATGTACTAATTTGCGCTCTGTTGACAAAGGAAATTAGTGAGCAGCACCTTGCAAATGTTGTCGGATGAAGACGACGAGCAGCAGCAGTGAGAAGGGCAGTATCTGCTCCACCCACCTAGCCACCTGCTGGATGTCGTACCGCTGGTACGACGACGAGGATTCCCTGCCGCCCTCCCCGCCGGCAGCCGCAGGTGACGGCTCCTCGGGGCGCATCCTAGTCGCGTGTCCATCCTCTTCCTCCTCCTCCTCGACGATCGCCTCCTCGGCCCTCTCGGAGGACGTCCCCGCCGCCTCGCCGGGCGCCACAATCCGGATCGACACCTCGCCCGGCGCAGCCCCGGTCCCGGGCTGCTGGGCACCGCCACCGGGATCGGGACGGAGGATGCCGGAGTACTCGAGCAGCGCGGTGAGCGGCGCCTGGATGAAGCTGGACGCCGAGAAGTGCACGCCGTACCTCCTGGACGGCGCGGGAGGCTGGGGCGGGGGCGGCGGCGACGGATGGGACTGCGGAGGCGGCGGCGCGTCCATCGGGGCCGGGCGGGATGAGGGGAGCTTCCAGAAGAGGCCGAGCCCGCCGCGGCGGCGGCGGCGGAGCGCGGGCGGCGCCGCGTCGGGGGAGGGCGGAGGGGACGACGTCGGGGCGGCGCGGAGGCCGCACGCGGCGAGGCGGAGGCGGAGGCGGTGGAGGGGGCCCGTGCTCGTCGCCGTCGTCGTCGCTGTCGCGGTCGCGGTGGGAGGAATTTTTTCCCGGAGGCTATGAGGATATTTTGTGGAAGGCCTGTCCTTTAGATGATCCTCTTTTCTCCGGGCATGGGTTTTGTTTGTTTTGTTTTGTTTTGTTGCTTTTTGCTTGCGTGCGAGGGCTGCTTTGGTCGCGCGCGTGACTGTGTCCTCGTTCGTTAATCCTTTGTGTGGTGCGGTTTCCTTTTTTAATTAGGTATGCCTATTTTTTTATTCAAAAAGCTTTTTTATTATACATGTGGCCAATTTTTAATAACGTAACTAGATGTATGTTTTTGCCTTTTTGCATTCACGGTTTTTTTTAGATTGAACCTCATTGCTTAGACGAAGATGCGTGAGCTTCAAAAACTTTGTATCAACGTTGATATAAGAATCTGATCTTAATAGAGATAGAGATAGAAGTAGAGATAGAGGTAGAGATGGATATAGAGATACAGATATAAAGATAGAGATAGAAAAGAGATTTATCAGGCCTTGGCATCGGATACCCGATGGAAAGGATAGAGTGATACTCAGTGCTAGCCAAAAATATCATGCTCTTTCTTAATTATTTATCCTTATTTATAAAACAGAGTTTAGAGGCCATTTCAAGCTATTGGTTTGCGTCTTTGAGCTACTTTTATTTAGATGAAACTGGAGGGGTTTGACCCCCTACTGGACTTTATTTAAATATGAAAAAAACCTGTTTACAAGGGTACACTTAAGATACATAAAAGATATGGAAGAAAATAAGAAAAGTTACAAATGATGCTAAGACATTAAATAAATGCTAGTAAATATGCCTTGACAAATATATCTTTGAAAATATGAATTTGTTACATTTATAGATACTTCATCCATCCTAAAATAAATAATTGAGTCAAATTATCTTAAGTTTAATTGATTTTATAAGAAACAATAACAACGTTTATAACGCCAAACAAGCACATTAGGAAAAATATATTCCATGATGTATATAGTTATATTAATTTGGTGTTATAAATATCAATGATAGTTTCTATAAATTTGGTCGACTTAAAATAGTTTGACTTAAACAACTCTAGAAGTTAATTTATTTGGGGAGGGGGGACTATACTATTATAACAAGTAATGGTCAAACTTTGAAATGTTTGACTTTAGCCATGCACTCCGTTTATTTCAAAAGAAGTTGTTTTAGTTATCCATTTATTTGGTCTGCTAAAAGTCAGATTTATTGGTTAAATTTATAAAAAATTATTAACATCTACAAAAAAAACGAATGTATTTCATGATGTTGTGTTGATGATTCTTAGTTGATATTATAGATTCTTATGTTTTTTTCCATGATCTTTGATCAATGAAAACCAAATGTTTGAATTAAGATAAAGATAAAACAACTACGAAGTGTAGCGGTATTACCCAACGTCTAGCTAGCAAAGCAAAATAGCACTAGGCTCACAGTGTCTAAGCCAGCGCATTGTCATCGCTGGTAACATATGCGGTCAAACATTTGGACCAGATGATCCCTAGGCAATGGTAGTGGTAGGCCCCCTGCTTACCTGAAACGACTGAGCGTACCCAACTAACTGTAAGCATCTAGATTAAGGAACCAGAGTTGCACGCCAAAAACACTTGTTAACAAACCTGATTTGACAGACGAATGGTAAGACACGGTCTGTCTGTATATTGTTTATACGGTTACTACGTTACTGGCGTCCTGCCACTAACGTAATATACATGCTGTTTGTTTTATGTGACGACGACTTTGAAGGTGTCAATATTGTACTGTAATAATATATTAGTGGCCTCCAGCTGTTGAAAGCTTTTAAATTTTGATTGCCGTGAGTGTCTAGTGTAACATCACCTTTTCTCGTTCGTTCGAGCACCCTCAAAGTCGTCTTACCTTTTGAAATTTTAGCGCCATATGAAGAGCACGTATCTGATGAGGCAAATTAAGCAGCATGAGGTCGACGTCAGTCGTCAGTGAGGAGGAGGCCCCCTGCGTTGGGGTTGGTACTTGGTAACTTGCGTATATTGGTATCGTAACGTACACATCTGGTCCTGCAACAAAAGGAATGGGGGACAGGTCACCGTGCTTTGCCCTCACAGCTACCTTCTGAAGAAGCCACGCCGCCAACGCCGACGCCGTCGGCGCGTGCCCGCTCGCCCGCCACCGACTGCTTGTCACGAGTCACGACATCTCCGTGGTCCAAGCCAGTAGGCAAGTGGCCAACAACAACTAGGATCCCTTCCTGAGCAACCAACCACGCACGCGGCAGTGCGGCAGATGATCCCAATGTCACCTCAACGCGACAAAGGCCCAGCTACACACTAGGCATTGCAAGCTTGTGCTGCAGCCTGAGCCCGGAGCCTTGGCGAGACACGGCGCGCGGTCGGAGGCGCGACGCGGGACGGCGGCGGCAGCCGGCGGAGCCGTGACCGTGACCTCCGCGCTCGTGTCCTTCATCACGGCGTCGAAGAGCCAGAAAGCAAGGCGTCTCATTATTATGATTAGGACTAGGATTAGGAAGCGCGTTGCTGCCTTGCTGGGTTTGGCAGCTTTGGCACGACGACGGCACGTACTCCCTACGCAGGTAGGCGGAGCCACGTACGGAGGGCGACGGCCCACGGGGATCGTGGACAAACAGGAAGTTTGGCGGCGGTGGCTCGTGTGCTGACATGGCATGCGTGTCCAAAGCTCTTGCCAACGACCAACCAACCAGAAGCATTTATATATTCAACCGGCCGGTATAAAGCAAAGCAGAACAGCGGTATAAAGCAAAGCAGAACAGACAGGGAAACTGGCAAAGCGATATCACAATTTATCTTGAGCGTATATTCACCGCTCCCTACAAAGCAAATCTAGGCACATCGCCACACTTGCTGACTTTTCAGAGCGCACGAAGGAAAAATCTCTGAAGTGCAGCAATTCGCGGTATACCATCACGTTGCCACCGATCTTTGCCAATGGAGCATAACTGCGTAACATAATTGTTGTTCTAAGGCAAAACCTTAGAACCCCCTCCGGTGGTAAACCCGAATATACACAACGAGTGATCTTGAATCTAGTTCTACGAAACGACGTACACGGAACGCAGAATGGGCCGAACAAAAGCCCAATGCATTCCATTATATTCCGTCTCGATTCTGATCCCATCGGCCGTATTTATAGAGCCGTAGGCATTTACATGACAATAATGCCCTTGAGCGCTTCTCCGATTTCTCACGCGGGTAGGTAGCGAGGGCGTAACGGTCTTCTTGGTGCTTTTCGGGTTGCGGTCCGAATGGCCGACAACTCCGGCCCACCAGGCGGCGATCAATCTTCACGGGAGGCGGCGCGCGTCCCCTGCACAAGCAAAACACCTGCCAGCCGCCCGGGGCCGATTCGGTTAAAGGCACCGAAGCCATCCTTGTGCGCACATTTCGGTGACCTTACGACCGGGCGAGCTGGACCGTCACTCGTGCCCGCAACTGGCTCAGGCGACCGAAACCTCCATTATCCTATTCGGTTGACCAACCGAATTGGTCATCTGTTCACGGCCAGCCGGCACGCGTGACCGAATCGCTCGTTTGCCGGTCGCCGCCGCTGCCGAATCGGTATCTCGTCATTTCGGCGGGACGGGGTGCCTAGGTCCGGTTGTCACCCAACGGTAGCCCCTCGCGGTAACCGAGATTGTTGTTTTTTCACTTCGGCTTAGTTGACTGCGGATGATAACCGAAATACCAAGCGCCGTCCGCGGAGAGGACGATTTTTTTTTTTTTTTTTTTTTTTTTTACCGTTGATTCGCCTCGGGATGCGCGGCCAGGCGGTTAAGCGTAACCCTGAACGGTCGCGCGGGTGCCTATAAAAGGCCCCACGACCGCGCCGGTCACTTTCCCACCGCGCGCACCCCGAGCCCCCTTGCCGATTCGGTTGCCCTAGCACTGTTTCGATGCAGCGTAGAATCGGTGCTCCGTTTCGGCCGCTCCGTTTCGGTGCGTTTCGTTCTCCGCCAAATCCTCTCTTCGGTTTTCTCCAAGGTAACGACTTCTTGCTTTTTGTTCTTCGTCATTGAACGGTTTTGCCGAAGTGTTCGTAATTTCGTATTCGGTATACTTGGATTTGTTGCCTTGTTTTTAATTCCCGTTTTTCCTTTTATAGTCGCGGTGGGTTTTTCCTTTGTGTATTGCTAACAATGTCACGGGTCCCGACTAGCTCCGATATTTCGGCCGGATGCCGAATCGGGTGACCGATCGGCTTCGGCCTCGAGTCGGCTTACGGGTCCGGCTCTAGCGAGAGCATTGGACGAAATATTCCGCTGGGGAAACGGCCGATGCCCCTCGAGCCGTTCCCCGCCCGCGGTCGTTCACGAGTCGATGAGACGAGCGATGAGGAGGAGGGTGATGAATATGTTGAATGCTTTGACTCGTCAGAGGGTGAAAAAGAGGCCCGTGCCGCTCAAGGCAAGGATGAAGTCGGTTCGGCTCCTCATGCCGAAGAGGTAGCCGAATCGCTCCCGTCCAGGCCGCCAAGGCCCCCGAAAGGACCAAGGCACCGGGCTGGACGTGCCGCCTTGGCCAGTCCAAATCCACAGTACGTATGCTCAACCAATACCAACGTGATGGTATTTTGACCGCGATGAACGTAACCGAAGCCGCTCTCCTGGGGTGAAGAGTACCGAAACCCGAGCCAACCGAAGCTCTCGTGTTCGGGGACTATTTCAAGGTGGGCTACACTTCCCCTTGAGGGTTTTGTTTCGGAGGTCTTGGATGCGTTTGACTTACGGATACATCATCGACACCGAATGCTATTGTGCGCCTCAGTTTGCTATGCCATGGCCCGAGAAGATGATGGGCGACCAAGCGAGCTTGCCGGTGTTCACTAGACACTATGAAACTGTTTGTACTCCACATATGGGATGATGATGCCGAAACGAAAGAACTTCGGTTGGAAGTGGGCTCTTACAATTTTGTCCTGCTCGAGGTAACACGGCGGCGACTGCATAGTTCCGACCTTTAAGAACAAATGGCAAACTGGAAAAAACATTGGTTTTATTACCGAATTTGTGATAATGCCGATGTTGCACTCGCTAAGGAACAGGACCGACCAGAAAGCTCATCCTCTTGTTTCGGTTATGACTCAAATGGAAGGTCTTGTTTCGGTTCCGGAGATGGCTATGGGGCCGCTTGATGATCTTTGCCTTCGAATCCTATCGGCAAATGGCCGAAAGGCAAACCAGTAGAGATCTTGTGGAGGAGATGCTTTCTCTTGGTCGGTGGCCGCTTTGCACTAGCATGAGATTTGATGGTTTTTCGTATCACCAAGGATCTGGGAGGCCCTCGGTCAATCTAGGTCGACCAGTGGGTATGATTCGTTCGATTTTGTCCAAGAAATGGAGAAACGGGCCAATCGGCTATGCGACCCGTACAACGACAAGGAGTATGACTTGAGCATGGCTAAACTTGGGTCACTTCGGCGCCTCAACCGAATTTGGGAGTGCATGAATGTAGAGTACCGGATCGGTTTGCCCCCAATGAGAAGACGTGCGATTGATGCTACGGTTGGTCCTTCGATTCGGCACCACTACCGAATGCGCCGCGGTCGCGAAGCGGCCGGGCTTCCGGCCGTGGCGCCCACGTTGTCCGTAGTACGCGCCAAGCCGGCTACGCGGCGCCGAGGAAGTTGGTCGCCGAAACGACCCGAGAAGATGAAGACGTTCGGGTATGTCGCTCGCTTGCCAAGCGAGAATGGGTGAAACCCATAAAGCGAGCCGCAATCAAGTTGTTGTTGCACCCGGCGGTCGGTTGTGTCCGGGCATACGGTAGAAAGACTTGGCTTGGATTCGGCTTGTTTTGATTCGGCATGTTTTGATTCGGCCGAAACTCGTTTTAACCGCCTTTGTCTTTATATTGTTTGATTCGGCTTGTTTTGATTCGGTTGTGCTTCTGTCTTGCGGGAATTTGCGAGTCAGCGAAGAGGCTTCATCCATGGCGGCAAGATGAGGAGTGCCGTGATGTGGTGATCGATGATCTGCGCCCACGGTGGCGGCTTCAAGGTGCCATCTAAGAGGAGAAAGGTTCGTGATGGAGCTACTTCGGCGCCCACCTCGCAACTTCCGCCTAGGGGGACAACCGGCGGCCTAAGCCTTGGAGCCACCACCGAAGGCCGGTGCCGGACTCCGAAGCGGCGGCTCAAGCTACTTCGGGTAGTTTTTCGGAGGCTGCCGGTGGGCATCGCGGTATCACCCCGCTAGTCGTCGTCATGGTAAGTCTCGGTTTCATGCCGAATCCGCGCGCATGACACCGGAGATGTCCCCGAATGTCTTATTCGGCAAGGGGTTTGTTTCCCTTGAGCCGTCTAGCTTTCGGTTTGGCCCAATGAAGGTGTACTCGGGCTCGTGCTCTGGCGGCGAGCACGGCCCGGCAGGGAAGAGACTTACGAACTTGCTCGTGCTTTAGGAGTTGACTCGACGCTCGTTTGGTGGCGTATGTGGACCCCGCGAAGTGGGTATTCGCCCTCCCAAGTTGCTTTGGGCTTCGGTCAAGAGTGTGGCTCGTCCTTTTCGGCCGGCCCGGGCCGAACAAGCGGCTGCGCGGTGACCGAAAGCGAAATGCTTTCGGCGATTAACTTTCATCTTTGTTTCGGTAAGTACCCCGAATCGCCCAAGTGTTTAATTTCCTATTTCCCAAGAATTTCTGCTAGTATGGGTGCTTATCTCCTTATTTTCCCACGAGGCTTCGGTCTGACCGGTATTTGCTAAAGCGGGGCCACGCCACCCTTGCCCATGCCGAGAAGCAACTTCTCCTTCGGGAGAAAGAAATTAAGCGGCTGGAGGCCAAGTTGGTGGACACCGAAGGCCTTCTAGCCCAAGAGGTTGGCAAGACCGAAGCGGCCCTGGATGCCCAGAGGCAAACCGAAGCCGCTCCGGAGACCCGAAGCAACAGGAGGCGGGATGCGCGTCGTCTTTGCCGCCGAAAGGGCCAAGCTGCGAACGCGCCTGGTTGGTGAGAAGGCTGGATGAGCTAACTCTCTTACTCCGCCGAATCTTAAACGGAGTTGGTGGAGGCTGCGAGCCCCCGGGCGCTACCGAATCGGCGCTTGCGAAGATTCGGTTTCTCAATCAAGAGATGTCCCGGCTCGACTATGTCATCCAAGCTGGGCCGCGAGTATCTTTGGTTTTGAAACCGCCGTGCTCTAATGAAAGCGGTGAAAGAGGAGGGCTGTGACCACTTTGCTAGAGCCACATGCTTCGGAAATGCCATGAGCTGCGGAAGCGATGAAGACGTTCAGGCTGCCGCAAAAGGTGGTTCTTTGATTTGTTTGGACCGAAGCCGGGCGAGATTTGGCGCCTTCGGCCGCTTATGCACAACGCGCCGGGGTAAGTGACTTGTACCATCATTCTTGGTTTTAGCATACGGTATGTTTTGCGCATTCGGTTATTATTGCCGAAATTGACATGACTTGTATTGCAATTCGCGGGATCCTAGTGAGCGACGGCCATCAAAGCTAGGGTCGAGGCTTATATGGAGGAGCGAAATGCCGGGAGGGTTCCCGGCCGTGCGGACACGGTTGGCACTCCGACGCTCCGCATACTTCGCCGAGAAGATCCCGCCGCCGAAGCACGAGGCACTTGGTGCTCGAGATGAGAGAGAACAACCCGAATCCGCTTCGGTGCCGACCCTCATGGGGCTCTGCTTTGAACGCTCCTTCCTCGGCGCACAGGGTTTGAACGATGTGATCGTGCCTTCTTTGTGATACTCGCCAAGTTTGTTGAACTTATTCGGCCGGCATGTTGGTCGTCTGTGGGTGTTTTGTATTTGCCACAAGTTTAAGTTGGAATGTGGCTTCGGCTCTTAAAGCCGAATTGCCTTGAACAATATTTTTCGGTTTTAATGTTTAGTCGACCGAATGCGTGTTCTTGGATTTGGTGTTTACTTTGATGCTCTTCGGTCTTCGAGCCGAATACGTGTTTGGAAAGCGCCGTCCGCCCGTCTTTTTAGACCGAAGAGCGGCGACCGGTTAAGCTCGGATGAGGATTCGGTTTGCCTAACCGAATCACCACCGTATGGCGGTTATTGTTTTTCGAGGCCAAGTACGTGCTAACTTTATTTGATTGCATTTATAAGTCGGATAGTTGTCGCGCAACCCTTCGGTGTTCATATCGATTGAGGTGTGTTTGGAGAGCGCCGTCCCGCCCATGCATTTGTTTAGGACCGAAGGGGTGCACTTGCTTAGCTTAGTCTGAATTTTTCGGCCATTGCGCCGAATTGGTGTTTGTAGGATTCGGTAATTGAGTCCTGCAAACCAATCCGCCCCGTCTTTTTAGACGGGGGGAATAGCTTTAAACAAAAAATGCAGTAATATTTCTCTTTATTCTCTTATTACAAGAGTGTCTTTGTTACAATTGAAGGTTGCACATCACCACCCGAAATATCTTTGGTTTGGCCGAGGCCGGCATGTGGCTGCGGTTTGTGGCTAGGATGCACAAACTCGTGGTGGATGCGGTTGCTCTCGTGGCGGCGACACCGGCCAAGACACGCGGGATATTGACTTCGGTTAGCTAACCGAAGCCCGGCAACGAGCCCCGATCTTGCGACATCGCTGCTGCGTTGCACCATGATCTAAGGGAACCTCATTGTGATTCCACATCACCATTAGGCGGCACATGGTCGTGCGAACGAACGCGGTGAGGGTGCGTGCTTTTCGGCCACTTGGAGGGCGAGCCGGGTCGACCTTGGGGGTTGTGACCGGCGAGGTATATCTTGTGAGGACCGAATTGTCCTCACCGGGAACACTTGAAACCAAATGTGGTGTATCTCTACGCCACAGAGTTCGCTCCTTCTGAAGCCTCTCATGCCTATTTGACAATGACTTAACATCTCTCTCATGTTTGAGTTAGGACATTCTCGATGGAATGACTGCAAGAGAGTTTTGGGTGCTCTTATATAGGGTTACGTGACCCAAGTGTTCATAACTACATTGAACTACCTTGGTTATTAAATTTTGGCGAGGTACTTTTAGTTATTAATTACGCCTTAATGCACATATCTGTGTGTTGGAGGTTTTTCTTGCCCTTTCGGCTTGTTTTGGTTGCTTGCAACCTTTTAAATTGATCTAGAATATATGGACGGGCGCTTGTTGCGACCGTTTTCGTGATTGTGTAACCGATATTCTTGCCTTTACGAGTAACTCGGTCATACAACCAATCGTACGAGACGTATGCATGCGTTTGGGATATCTCTCATTGTTTCGCGGGGAGTTCCCGGCCTTCTACGGCTTTATAGGTTGCTTGCAACCTTTTGCTATTGTTGCCAACCGAAGCGTATTCGGTAGGTGTGTCGCGGAACATGAATATAATTCCGCGAAGCATAACCATAGACAAAGTTAAACTTATTACATGGGATGCCTCATTAAAAAACCTCGGTGAGGAAAAAGAGTGCGAGCCCCGAATGTCTTTAGACAAGAGTACCGAAATTGCATGAAATTAAATCATTACATCTCCTTTCGGAGCACGCCATAGTCATGGATAGAATCGACGCAGATTATCTGCGTTCCAAGTATGGGTTGATTCGCTTCCATCTTCGGTTACCAAGGTGAATACGCCTGTCTTGACCTTTCTTGCCACGATGTACGGTCCGTACCATGGTGGCTATGCGGCTTGCCTTGTTTATCACGGTTGGCGAATAAGAACCATGTCCCCTGGATTAATGTCTTTCCTCGGGATTTTCTTGTCTCTCCAACTTTTGGTTTCGGCGTGATATTTGTCTAGATTATGCGGCTGAAGCTTCCTTTGGTCGAGACGTTTCCACATCCACCATTCTTTGAATCGGGTTGGTGGGCGATATCTACGTTCGAACGAGCCCATCCTTACTTCTTCTAGTGTTATGGCTTCTTCACCAAACAACAGCCGAAATGGGGTGAAACCCGTAGCTCTGGACCTGGAGACATTGTGACCCCAAACGGCGGTGACCAGCTCTTGGGCCCATTTCCCTTTCTTTGATTCCTCGAGCGTCTTTGAGATGGTGGTGAAGATATCACCATTTACTCTTTCAACTGCCCCATTCGACTCCGGGTGATTCACCGAGGCGAATGACAGTTTAATCCCCAACTCTTCACAAAACGTTCTGAATTGTGCCGAGTCAAATTGTTTGCCGTTGTCAACTGTGATGTATGAGGGTACCCGAACCGGCGGATGATGCTTATTTGCCATACGAAATTCACCAAGGTCCCCGAAGTTATCTTAGCTAGTGGCTTGGCTTCCACCCATTTGGTGAAGTACTCCGAGCCACTGCTTTGCATATTTGAGGTTCCCGGGAGGCCGGGGGTAATGGTCCAACAATGTCCACACCCCAATATTTGGAGCGGCGGGTCGGGAATACGGGTGATGTAGGGTTGGCAGGGAATTACGCTTCTATGCGAACATCGACAACCCCTGCATGTTTTCACAATCTCTTTTGCGTCGGTTCTGACCGTCGGCCAATAGAATCCCTGCCTCGTCGCTCTATGGGCAATTTCGTGATGACCTCTCGTGAGCTCCACATGAACCCGAATGTATCTCGGTGGCGGTTGTTTCCCTTCTCCTCTACTTATGCACTTGAGCATTGGAGCAACCACGCCTTCCTTGTACATGTTTTCCCCAATAATGGAGAATTGCTTCGTCTGGAGTTCATTCGGTGCATGTCTTTCTTTGAATTTGGTTCGTATGAGCCGTTGAGGTATGCCCGGATGGGCGCCCTCCGGTCGTCGCTTGCGATTGCATGAACGACAGAGGGTGACTCCTCTTCTTCCTTGATGACCTTGATTTGTTAGGACTTGGTAAAAGACATCGGTGGCGGTGGGTGGCATTGGGTTTGCTTTCGCTAACTCATCGGCTTCGGTGTTCTCCGACCTTGGAATGTACTTTAGGGTGAAACTGTGAAATATTTCTCCATTCTCCTTACGGTGGCCGGGTATGTGGCTAGCTCGGGGTCCTTTCTTTGTGTATTCTTACGGACATGGCCGACCACTATACGTGAGTCGAGACCGAATCACACAACGTCGGACTCCGAGTGCTCGAGCTTCGTAACCCGGCCGATCTTGCTTCGTATTCATTTGTGTTGTTCGTGGTGAGGCGCAACCTAGCCGCGTACCGTATTCTTGGCCCATTCGGTGGTGTCGGTATGGGTGATATTCCTTTCTTGAACACCACGACCCGTCGCAGGTGTCACGGTCCATTCGGGTTCATCAAAGCTGCTTTGTGGAGTCATCGCATTCGGTGTCGATCTGCTATGAAGTCTGCTAACACCGAGACTTGATGGTTGATCTGTGCTCAAATGATATTATGTATTCATTCGGCTCATTTGCCAGCTTGCCGATTCGGCCTATTGCTTCGGTGTTGCGAAATAAAGATTCCGGCAATTTGAGATGACAAGACCCGAATCGGGTGTGCTTGGAAATAGTGCTTGAGCTTTCGGAAGCCATCACTCTTTGTGTATGCAATCTTTCCGGCTCGAGTGTAATTCACCTTAGCACCCGAAAGGGCTTCGAGACGAAGTAGATGGGGAAGCTGTTGCATTTTACCCTCATATTCCTTCTCCTCAATCAATCTTTGCGCTTCTTTACCGGCTGGCTTGGCCCTGCGATAGGTATAATATCGAGTTGCTCCGGATGTTGGCTTCGACGGTGTGGTGAGTCTAGTGAGATACTTCTTGAGTTCCTCGAAAGCTTCTTGTTGTTAGTCCCCAATAGAAAGTCGATGCATTCGGAGTGCTCGAAAAATGGTAATCCCTTTCGGGTGATCTTGATATGAACTGCTCAAGGCTGCAATTCTCCTGTGAGTTTACGCACCCTTCTGTTTTGAGGCGGCGCCATGTTTGCGATGGCTGCAATCTTTTCGGGTTGGCTTCTATACCCCTGGCGGAGACCGGACAACCGAGTAGCTTCCTTTCGCTAATACCGAATACACACTTGTCGGGGTTAAGTTTGAGGCCACTTGAGCGTAGGTTTGCGAATGTTTCTACGAGATCATCGATGTGTGCGTCCCTTTGGTCGCTCTTTACCACAATGTCGTCCACATAGGAAACGAGATTGTTCTTCTTCTTCTCGCTCCGGAATATTTCGTCAGTTAACCTGGAGAAGGTCGGTCGGCGTTCCTTAGCCCTTCGGGCATTCTTTTGTAACAAAAGGTGTCGTACGGTGTGATGAAACTAGTCTTTTCCTGGTCTTCGGGTCAAGCCATATCAGTGATAGCCCGAAAAACTTGATCGAGCAAACTCATTATCTCACAACCGACCGCGATGTCCACCAATTTGTCTATCCTGGGCAATGGATATGGGTCCTTTGGGCAATGCTTGTTGAGGTCGGTGAAATCAACGCACATTCGCCATTTGCCATTCTTCTTCTTTACCATGACCACGTTTGCTAGCCATTCGAGTCTTGCACTTTTCGATTACGTCGGCATCCAAGAGCCTCTGCGCCTTGGCTGGCTGCGCTGCTTGCTCTTTCGTCACGATATTTTGCGGAGCTTCGCTTTCTAGGCACACGACTGTTCACGTTCGAGTGTCTTTGCACGTACAAGGCTTCGGTCTACTCCTGCGGATCGCGTGTTGACCGAGGCAAACACGTCTCGGTTTTCCAGCGGGAATTCCGTCAATCTTGAGGCTTCACCGACCCAAACTTGCGCCGATATTGACGCATTCGTCGGGCCGATTCGGGCTCAAGGACACCCGAATTGTTTCTTCGCGGGGAGCGCCTTTGGCTCTTTGTTGTTACTTTGGTCTTCCTCTTCCTTGTTTGAGTTTGGATTTCACCGCATGCACCATCTTTGTATCTGGTATGGGTTTTCCGTCGATTCTCCTTCTTGAGATCGATCTCCGAATACCGAAATGATGCCGGTGGGTGAAGGTATTTTCATACACAGGTGAGTTTGCCGAATCACCATGTCGAATTTGTTGATGATACCTCTGCCGAAAATGGCTGTATACGGGTAATCAATGTCGACTATATCGAATGCGATTTCTTCCGCTCTGACTTTTGTATCCTCATTGAACGCAACCGTGATTGTTTTCTTGCCAATCGCGTCTATTCTCCTTCCACCGAAACCGAATAGAGGGTTCCCTGCACAGTCAAGTGTTCTTCGGTCTAGTTTCATACTCTTTGTCAAATGCCTTGGTGAAGAGTATATATGCCGAAGCGCCATTGTCGATCGGAATGTTGTGGAGGGTATACCCTCCGACATCTGTTGTAACTACCAAGGCATCACGGTGTGGGAAGTCCTTCGCTCGAAGTCGGATTCCGAAAAGGTGATAGGGGTTGTCTTCCAAGCGGGTGCGCTATCGGTGTTTTTGGCGAGATGGTCAACACTCTCTTGACAAAGTCACGTCGGCCCTCTTGTTATCGTGCTCCAAGTTGGATCCACCCGTGATGGCGTAGATATGCCGCATTTGGAGTTCATCATGTTAGGCCGGTGCGATTGTGTTGACTATTTGCGGCTCTCTTGAAGTTTACGGATTCGTTGAACTTTGACCGCGTCTTTGATCAATTGTGGTGAAGATGATGCATTTTGCTGAAATGCTGATTGTGCATTGGCATAGGTTGGTGATATTGCGCCATGTGGGGCATCGGCCACGCCATCGGTTCGGTATACTGCTGGCGGTGGCGGTTACATGGTGCACGGGTGAAAACCCCGGATGGTGAAACGCTTGCGAGGAGGTGCCATGGTGTGATAAACGTGTTTTCTGCCTCATTCGGTTTGGCTGCTTCGTCCTTCTCCCGCTGCTCCTTCGCTAGCTGGGTATATTTGCACTCTTTTGTTGTATGGCCTTTGTCCTCGCCACACACCACACAATACTGCGTTCTGGGCTGGCCTCTGCCCTCTGCCCCTTCCGCGCCGCCGCCGGAACCTCTACCGCCTCGCCCTGGTTACCAAAGTTTTTGGTTTGGTTCGGGTGGTTCGGGTTGAATCTTCACGCACATTGTTCACGGCGGTGGACTTCGGCTCATTCTTCTGCTTTGAGTTTCGATTCGGTTGGTTGGACTTGGGTGATGCTTGCTTGATGTTGTACCGTGTTGCCTTCCGTTGCACTAAGTCTTCCTACGATCTAGCGAACCGGCGCATCGATCAAAAAGTTTGTTTGATTGTTGTTGGTGCTACACGAGACATGGCTTGAGCGCAGGCCCTATCTTGACCCCTTGATCGCCGCGGCAATGACGATATCGTCGACACATTCGGTAGCCGAGCTTTCAAGCTGAATTATCCTCTCAAGGTATTTTGACGGTGATTCGTCGTCATTTGGAACAAATTCATGAGATCGGTTGTTGTTTTCTTGTCTGTTTGGAACCCCCGAAAGGTAGTGGCAGATCCGCCTTCACTGATGCCATGAAGTGATCGACAACGGTCGTTGGGACACGAACCGGTCGTATGCTACATCTCGTTAAAGCCATGACCAACGATTTTGCGAGGATCATGCCGTTGCCCGGCCGAATGGACACATGCTTCATAACTTGTAATGAATCTTCTCGGGTTGGATTGCCCATTGAAACTTGGCAACTTCGATTACGTAACCCGGTGGCCAAGGACATCTTTGGATTTCTAGAGATAATGGGGATGCCAAGTCTATTGCTTCGGCTATTTCCTTCGTGACTTTTCTCCCGAATGATAACATCTTTCTCTTGATTCTTCCGGGGATGATCGGAGGGCCCGAATTTCCCTTTCTAGTTTCTCTGCTTCTTCTCTTGCTTGGTTGATTGCCTCTTGGGTTGCCGACATTCGGTTTTGTGTCGCCGTTTGGGCTGCAGGCGATCACGTCTTTGCTCGGGCATTCACCTTGGCGGCGGTACTCTTCTAACGCTTGATGGCCGGGCGTTTTGTACGTCCGATCCCTTGGGCTCTTCGGCTTCTTCTTCTTCGGGGTCTTCGGTTATGCGGGCCTCCGGAGCGCACCTCCTAGTGCACCAAGTTCGCTTGTGCCGCCCTCTCTTGATTATCTTGGACGCTGCGTCGTTGGTCAATCTTTGGTGCCGCCGCACCTTCGGCTTCTTGAATGGATACTCCCGATTGCAAAGTACGGATTTCTTTGTAGAACTTCGGTGGGCGCTTAGAATGACCCGTGGATGCGGGTTCCTTGGATGACCACACTTTTTGTCTTCGCCTTGCCTTTCGGAGCCATGGTATGTTCGGCGACAACCACGGTGGCGCCAATGTTGTTCTAAGGCAAAACCTTAGAACCCCTCCGTGGTAAACCCGAATATACACAACAGTGATGCTGAATCTAGCTACGAAACGACGTACGGAACTGAGAATGGACAGAACAAAAGCCCAATGCATTCCATTATATTCCGTCGATTTACGATCCCATCGGGGCCGTATTTATAGGAGCCCGTAGGCATTTACATGACAATAATGCCCTTGAGCTGCTTCTCCGATTTCTCACGCGGGTAGGTAGCGGGCGTAACGAGTCTTCTTGGTGCTTTTCGGGTTGCGGTCCGAATGGCCGACAACTCCAGGCCCACCAGGCAGCGATCAATCTTCACAGGAGCGGCAGCGCGACGTCCCTGCACAAGCAAAACACCTGCCAGCCGCCCGGTGCTGATTCGGTTAAAGGCACCGAAGCCATCCTTGTGCGCACATTTCGGTGACCTTACGACCGGGCGAGCTGGACCGTCACTCGTGCCCGCAACTGGCTCAGGCGACCGAAACCTCCATTATCCTATTCGGTTGACCAACCGAATTGGTCATCTGTTCACGGCCAACCGGCACGCGTGACCGAATCGCTCGTTTTGCCGATTCGGCTGCCTGACCGAATCGGTATCTCGTCATTTCGGCGGGACAGGGTGCCTAGGTCCCGGTTGTCACCCAACAATAATGTGTGGTACGGCGAATTGATTTTGTGTGGTCGATGGCCACAATTTAAGATGGCACTATTGGCAATATCACAATTTAAGATGGTACTATTACATTGGCAAATCACGGTGGCAATGTTGATGGTACAGAGCGAAGGTTTGCTTAGAGTAAACACAATCCATCGTGAACTATTTACTTTACTTACAAACAATCCAGTGCAAATTCGGTCTGTACCATCGCAATATCACATCACGGTAGAATAGCCTACCATAATAACTTTTCTGTTTACATTGATCACACATTTTTACGCCACAAACCACATGGGCATTTCGGAAGTAATGTTCGTACTGATTGGAAGCGTGACCAAAAATATCGAGCAAAATTGTCACAAGTCTCTTCCTGGTCCAGAGTCACCGCTTGTTCAATCTCTCCTCTGACTTCTCCCCCAGCTGCCCATGACTGCGAACCTGATCTCGATTTGAACCCCCATGTCGGCCGCCCTCTCCTCCTCACGGCGAGTCCTGCTATTGTTATGTCGTCTTGGACCTGATAATCAACCTTACGACTTTGGCTCAAGTTGGAGCACACCCCAACCGTATCGAGAACACCTCGAGGATGCCCAATATATCATTCCCTTGACAACCACGTTAGAAAGACCATTGTGGGCATCCAATCCAAGAGGCCAATCCATATTAGGTTCAGGACCATCTTGAACTTCAGGAGCAGTCCATGCTTAAAATGACGTTCAAACCATATATATAATTTAAGAGATCGTGTCATATCGAGATACATTCTGAAAAAAATGGAAATAAATAGTATGTGGTGGTAAAAAAAATTATGCTGAATTGTGAATCCTCTTTTAGGCGTTCATTCCCGCCGGAGCATAGAAGAGGCTTTGGTTATTAGTTTCGGTTTGGCGGGCATCGCATTATTAGGGTTTTTTTTAAGGAACGGCCATTTTTTTGTTAGTTGAGATTGAGAAGAAACAAGTTGTTCTTGGGCCGTGTAAGATTGGCTGATCCCATCAAGGCTGAAAGTTCGAAGCCCATGTAGAAATGGCACAATTTGCTAAAAAAAAATGGGTTATTTGGTTTTATACCATTGCAATTCATGTGTTTTGGACATGTACCATTACAATTCTTGATATTGGAAATATGCCATTGCAATTTCTCTCCTCACTGAGTTATGTCATTCTATACGTATGCTAGCAACTTAGGCCATTTGAGTACAATATATATCTTCGTATGGACGTATTTGCCCTCCTTCCAAACCTGATAGACTGATCTGATCGGCCTGGGCAGTGGACTCATCTCTCCTCTTCTCCGTCTCGCTATCTCTCTGCCTCGTTCACGACTCGACGCCGCGAAGGACTGACGGTGGCGGAAGGGAGGTCACCAGTCGCTGCCTCGCCACCTTCATCCTGCGCCCCAGTCCAACTCTCGCTCGCGAACAAGGTTGCGGCTGCGCACCAAGGCTTCACGGCGGCGGCGGCGGCTGGGCACCAATGCACCACAGCGGAGGCGGCGGCTGGGCACCGCGGCTAGGCACCACAGCGGCGCTGGCTGCTGCCTGGCCGAAACGGCGGCGAACGCCACGGCGCTGCTCTGGCTACCATGGCCAAAACGGCCGCGGAGTCAACGCACGTACACGGCGGCGGGGAATTAGCTTGCCAGATGCGAACAGGGTGAGCTGATGATGGCCGTAGTCTTCCTACATTCCTTGCTACGCTAGTTAATGGATCATGGATTTGTGTCATTCTGTTGTACGATGAAATCTAGTGGTCACTAGCAATTCGAGAACGAGATAGGCCATGGTCGAAGGCCACGCCGCAGCAGTACATGGCAGTCAGTGCGGCCATGGCGACGCAGCCCGCGTGTGCCAGTTCGAGCGCCTGGGCACCAAGGCACCACGGCGGCGCTGGCGGCTGGCTGGCCACTTTTTTTTTTTTTTTTTTTTTTGACCCTGAGGGTACCAGCGTCCATATGGAATTAAGGAGGCAGTGTATACACCTGCAGCTGGGCCCAATCTGTGAGTATACGTAGACAATGGGATTTCTCAATGAAGTGAAGAGTTACAATGGCATATTTCCAATACGAAGAATTGTAATGGTACATCTCCAAAACGTGAGAATTGCAATGGTATAAAACCAAATAACCCAAAAAAAAAAGTAGAAATGGCACAAGGACGATCTTTGTCTCAATCCACAGCCGTGTAGGTGGATCAAGCATTCGAACCACCAAAACTTCGCTTTAATTTGTTTTGAGCGTATATTCACCACTCCATACAAACCATACCCAGGCACATCGCCATATACTAGGCTAATTTCCAGAGAGTTTTTTTTTTCATGTGCCCGTTAGAAGAAAATTTTATCTTAATTAACTGACATAATGTGTGGTACGGCGAATTGATTTTTGTGTTGTCGATAACCACATACTACTAGTAAAACGTATGACCTTGAACCGGGCTGATGCACCGGTGATGATATCAAAATTTAAGATGGTTCGATGGTTTTTACGGCTGGGAAGCTGGGCTCATAAGTTCGAACCAACAGGCTGTGGCAACGTGTACGGAGATACAAGTTTGACTACAGTAAACACAAATGCACCGTAGCAATATCGCATCACGGTAGAATAGCCTACCATAATAGCCTTTCTGCCACAGTGATCACGCATTTTTACGCCACAAGCTGCTTCGTTCCTGTTTTCCCTTCGCCCAAACCAAATCAGCACCTCGGAAGCAACGCCGTACCGAATCGAAGCGCGACCAAAAAATTCGAGGAAAATTCGTCACAACTCACAAGTCTCTTCCTGGTCCAAAGCCGCCGCCCGTTCAATCCCTCCTCTGACTTCCCCCGTCCGGCTGCGAACCCGATCTCGATTCGATCCCCCATCCATGGCGGCCGCCCTCTCCTCCTCGCGGCGCGCCCTGCACACCCTCCACCGCCGCCTCCTCCTCCACCCTTCCCCCTCACCCGCCTTCTCCTCCTCCTCGCGCCGCGCCCTACCCACACCCACACTCCCGCCCACTCCCACCTTCTCCCCAACCTCCTCCTTCTCCACCTTCTCCCGCTTCTTCACCACCGCGCGCCCCGATGCTCGGCTCCGCCCCGGGGCGCGGCTCGTCGGCGGGGTCAGGTCCGTCGCCAGCGGCGGGTCGAAGCTGGCGCCGCTGGGGCAGGGGGTGAAGGGGCTGGGGGCGCGGCGGCCCGTGGAGGCGGCGAGGGGCGCGTTCGCGCGGTACCGCGCGGCCGTCGGGCTGCAGGCCGAGGCCTTCTGGCGGCGCAACTCCATGGTCCTCGTCGGCGCGGGGGCCGTCATCGTCTGCGTCGCGCTGTGGAGGATCATGTTCGGCATCGCCAGCACCTTCGTGGGGCTCTCCGAGGGCATGGCCAAGTACGGCTTCCTCGCCCTTGCCACCGCCATTGTCGCCTTCGCCGTGAGTAGCGTTCCCTGTCTTCTCCGTTTAGGTTTTCTTCTGGGCTAGTAGTGTGTTTTGTAGTTTGTCTGTCACTACTGCAGTACTGATGTTCTGATGGTTCAGCTTACTGCACATTGGCATATCATGACTGTTATGACTAATAGCTATCCCATTCTGCTATATTCACGATAAGACTTAGACACTTACATGGTGTTTGGTTTGAGGAATCAAACCATTCTAGATAGGTGGTGCATCAATGAGTTCATTCCTCAAATTTGGTGGAATGACTCCATTTCTAACACTAGTACTAATTATTAGGTTGTGAGGAATGAGGTGATGATGCATCAACCCATTCCATTCCACAAACCAAACATGAAGAGTGAGAAGATGATGGACCAACCTATTCCTCAAACCAAACACCCTATTATTGAACTGCACTTTGTGGCCATTCTGTCGATCATATGAATTGTTGTTGGCATCCTTCATGAAGCAATGCATTGGGTCATATGGCCGAGCAACATGGCCAGCTGTTACGTACCATATTAGGATGGACTGTAAATTTGTGTGTCATTCCTGCTGTTCTGATGGTTCAGCAGCCTGCACATGAGCACATTAAAGACTGTTAAAACTACATTTGTCCCATGAGCCTGTGTTCATATAAATACCTGTGGACTGCTCTTGGTGACCATTCTGTTCGTTATACGGATGATTGCTGACACCTTTGGTAAAGCAATACATTGTGCCAACTGTATGGCCGAGCAACATGCCTGAATGTTACATACCATGCAAAATGGCCGTCTTCTGGGATATGCATTGCATTTTGGAACCTCTAGCAGTTACTTCAATTCCGACCTTGATCCTTGGTTGCTTAACAACTAACTGCCCAAGCCATATCTCTTGTTGCAAGCACTGTGTGCCATTCAATTTTTTTGAGTTGCTAAATAATAATTCTTACGTACCTATGGCCTATGGCCCTATGGGTATTAGGTGTTAAGAAAAGTTCACCATGTCAACATTAATAGAGCTATCATGCAGACAACAGCTTACCTTGTTGGGAAACAAAGAGAGAGCCTATACTCTGCAAAATGGTTATATTAATAGCAGATAACCATGCATCAGGTGCGCTCATGTTAGCATCTTTGCCATTGTGTCATACTGTCATGTCATTTTGGGTGTCTGTGTCCTAGGTCATATTAATCTGTGAAAATGATTACTATCTGTTCAGCTGCAGGACAGACTATGGAATGCATGAGTACTGTAAACTTGCTGCAGATTACCGAATCCATTTTAACTGAAAATTATCAGCAGATTAGTGTACTTTCTGCACAATATACTTGCCAGTTTTCTTGTGCCTAGTATTTTGGTTCTCTCTCAGTTTTATTATGTTGAGCACTTGTGAACTGTTGATGTTATTGACTATCTATCTCTGTTTTATAGGGTATGTATGCCCGGTCAAGGTTAACCATAAACCCTGACAAGGTTTACCGGCTGGCTATGACAAAACTCAATACATCTGCTGCAATCCTTGAAGTGATGGGTGCGCCCCTAACTGGTACTGATGTCAGAGCATATGTTATGTCTGGAGGAGGCCCAAAACTAAAGGATTTCAAATTTAAGCTTGGCAGTAAACGGTGCTTCCTCATTTTCCCCATCAAAGGATCAGAAAGAAGGGGTCTTGTAAGTGTTCTGGTCAAGAAGAAAAAGGGACAGGTATTTGGATTTCTTTGTATATTTTTAGTTAATATAATGGCAGGATTAGTAACCTAGTCTAACTAATAGACACATATGATGTTTGTATTAATCACTTTATGATTAAGGTTGTAGAAATTTAGTGAATTTAGCGAATAAACAAAAGTTTTGACACAAATTGCAAAAGCACAGATAAATGAAGCATCCTCTCCTGCTTGTTTCTTAATGGTATATAAATATTGTTTTTCCTTCAAATGTAATGGTACTGTTATGTGTTATATTTGGGTGACAGCCTTTTTTGTTGAAATGAGTTGACACTAATAGAATTCTGGACATAAAATTTAAAAGATGCAGTTAGCCATCTTGACAACTCTCTTTATATATAGTATTATTTGAAGAAACCAAACATATAATTTAAAGCTTCACTAAAACTGCAAGAAAATGGTATTACCATGGATTTTACTCTTTTCACCATAACACCTTGTTTTCTGGCCTCTGCAGTATGACATGAAGCTACTAGCTGTTGACATACCAATGGCATCAGGTCCTGACCAGCGGCTGTTCCTCGTCGGTGATGAGCAAGAGTACAAGGTGGGCGGGGGCTTGATATCTGAGCTGCGAGACCCGATCGTAAAGGCTATGGCTGCAGAGAAGGAGTTTGATTATCTTGATGAAAGAGAGGATGAGGAGGATGAGCGGAGGGAGCGTGAGGAGGCAGAGCAAGAGGCAGCAGAAGCATTGAGGCGTGAGGAGGAAAGATTGCGCCAGGAGGGTGAAGAACGGAGGCGGCGGGAGGAGGCTGAGAGGCTTGAGAAAGCTACGTGACATGATTTTAACTGTACCGATTTTCTACCGATTTTCCACCTTGTGCATTGTTTTCTACTTCTCTTTCTCCCGGAGTGTAGCAGTCGGCTTTTCCACAGCAAGAGAAGATTGCTTCTGAGTTCATTTGAGTTCCTGGTGGTCGATTTGGCGTCACCAGTCTCAAGTTGTTGACAAAAAATGAATAATTTCGCCTGTTCCGCAACAGATCACTTGGGCGAAGCAATGTAATTTAGTGGTTGATCAATGGTTAACCCTTTTGGCCCGAGCCATTTTTCCTGCTCGACTTGTAGGCATGTTGCTGTTCTGCTTTAAATGGTGTTAATCACTTATTAAGCTCTGATAATGGTCGTTGCACAATGTTTTGCTGAGGCCTTGTTGATGCGATGGATTTGAACTACTGAGACTGAGTGAAACATCGGTGGTCACATTCCTTCCTTGCAATGAAAGTATTTGTAGTTGTCAGGTTTTTTGCGTGCTATACAAAACACATACAATCCTTGCATATAATTCAGAACACTTCTATTTTGGATTCAATACCAGGAGAACGAAAAACACTTGTGGGCCAAAAACACCCAGGACCAAGACTGTTACCAGGCAGTGAAATGGGCAGCAGTGACTTCTCCAGCGCGATTCTTGAAGCACGTCTTCATCAGTCGTCGATGACCTGATTACTGCCCGCTAATGCATCCACGTCAGCAGAGCTTGCCCATCACACGAAAGGAACGCCGAGTCTCGTGACAGTCGTGAGACCTTTGCCTTGCCTGTACAGTGGCTAGCTGGCACTGGCATCATCCATCCATCCACCCACCGTTACTGTTCTAATACATAGACGTCTAGAACCCGCGGTTTCCTCGTCGCCAGCTCCCCTTTTCCCCCACAACCCCGGCGGCGCGCGCGCGGCTCCCCGCCTCCCCTCCACTCTCCGCCCACTCCTCCTCCCTTTGGCGCCAAGTTCATCCGCCCCTCCGATTCCAGGTAAGACTTCGATCCTCTCCGGACTCCAGACTGATCGGATCCACCGATCTGCTCTCCCACGCTCGCCTTCTTGGGCCCTGTTTCCTTCGTCTTCGAGCAAAAACCCTCATGGATTCGCCCATGCTTTGCGGCTCCTAGATAGACTGCTCCGCGATCCCGTGGATTAGTGGTTCCAGACTTCCTGTTCGTCAGAGTTCCGGATCCTCAGAGTAGGCAGGCTGAGCTAGATGCCCTCGCGTCTGTCGGACTCTAGTGCTCTGTTCTGGTGGTCCGGTTTATGGTGGTAGTAGAATATAATAATAGAATAGAATAATAAATAAAAGAAAAGCGGATCCAAATACTGAGCTGAGACTGTTGCCATGGGATGATCGATGATAGAGCTCAAGTGCCCGGTTCTTGTGATCTTGGAGGCGGTTACAGTTTCTTGCGCTGCAGCACCCGACTCAAAGCGCTGTTTGCTTCTGACGTTGGAGCTATCAGGGTCCTACCACCGGCCAACTTGGCCTGATCATCTGAACTTTCAGTGGTTGGAACTTCAGTTCTACGACCCCTCTCATCACAAGCAGATGTCGCGAGTCCGGTCAGGTGCTGGACGCCTGGACCGTGGCTTCCGCATGTTGTAGGCCCCGTATCCTGAGCACCCTTCTGCTGCTGGTGACCAGCGCCCACATTAGTAGGAGTATATTGTGTGATTTGTGTCTGAAAGAGTCTGATGGAGTTTGCAGTTTTGCCAGGTGCCGACAGTTGAGGATGGGACTGAGGCGCCTGATGAGATGCTGCTGCTGCTGCATTGCAAAGGTCAGCTTCCTTTTTGCAGAACAAAACACACTACCTAACCTTAATGAAGCACCATGCCATTTGTTTGTGGATAGTACTGCACGTTATTCTGTCTGTTTTGATAAATTGCCAAATGGTTTCTGCTGCTTATAGCTTCTCATGTTTCTCTGCCCTGACCGGACAGCAGCACGCTGATGATGAGGACAAGATTGATTTTGGAGGTGGCAATGTTCATGTTGTCACAAGCAAAGAGGACTGGGACCAAAAACTTGCCGAGGCAAACAAGGATGGGAAAATTGTGAGTACACCCTGCTTCAGGCCATTATTATAGCAAAATTCAGAACCGTTTGTTCAGTATGTCATGACACTTCAAGCTATAGAGTGTACATTTTTTTTTTTTGAAAGAACGACAAAAGCCTTGCCGTTTTTTATATTAGACGAGTAAAGCAGAAAAAAACAACTGTACAGGGGATTACTTACAGGAAAAGAAAAAAGATAGAGTGTACATTTGCTCCATGCTATTACTAACACTATCCAGCTTACTTTTCAGTACCTTTATTTTAGGGGGAAAAAACTAGACATAACATTTTAAAGCCGAAAGTAGTAGTATATTCAGTCTGTCTGCATTAGTTTGCTATTTCGTGGAAAGTACAACAATAATGATAAAATTAAATAATGACTCCTGTTTTGTCTTTGAGTCTCCTGACTGTTCAGAATTTTGCTAAATTAACTGACAAATGGCGTTGGCATAATATGCAGTTTTAGGAACAACTGTAGTTTAAGTTTCTGATATGATTGCACAGCTACCAATCATTAATGGATGTTTTCTGTAGGTGGTTGCAAACTTTAGTGCTTCCTGGTGCGGCCCATGCCGTGTCATTGCACCTGTTTATGCTGAAATGTCACAGACCTACCCTCAGCTCCAGTTCTTGACGATTGATGTTGATGAGTTAATGGTAATCGATGTTATCTCAGACCTTATCCTTATGCAAGTTGTCTCAACTCTGTGGATATCTTATTTCCATGGATACAGAAAACATGTTTCGTACGTCAGGACCGATGGATTAATGTCTAGAATATCTAGCAGATAATTATTCAGAAATGAAAAGAACAGAGTTGTCTGCCCATATTTGGTTTTAACATAGGAGTATAACGAACCACTGGGAGACCTTCGATAGTTCCATTGTGCGCATAGATTTTGACAAATTCTTCTCTTTGCACAAGTACATCTGAAATTCTAAATCTGGGAGGGTGTCCAGACATGAGAGACTCTACACACAACTGCATAAACTCATATAAACGAATGTTTGCTTATCAGATACTGCGTTTTACGTCACCTGATCCTCTGCTCAATTTCCTGTCACAGGAGTTCAGCTCGTCCTGGGACATCCGCGCGACCCCGACGTTCTTCTTCCTCAAGAACGGGCAGCAGGTGGACAAGCTGGTCGGCGCCAACAAGCCTGAGCTGGAGAAGAAAGTTGGCGCCGTCGCCGGCGCCGGCGCATCGTCACAGCCTGAAACGGCCGCCAGCAAGACAGTCTAGTGTAGTGTAGTACTGTAGTGTAGGGAAAGACCCGACTCGTTGACTGGCCCCTGTATATTGGTACATCCTGTTGCTGGTGCTTCTTGTCATCACCGTACCCGTGCATCTGTCGGTTCTGTGTGACGTCTCTTCTGCCTTGTGCTGACTGCTGATTGTACAGTTCTCCGGTAATGGTATTCATATTAGTTTCAGACTTTCAGTGGTAGCAACTGGCAAGCCCGTGAGTTTTCTTCTAGTTCATCGTGAAGTGCCATTTCGGATTGTGATGAACTGATGGGAGGATAAAGAAACGTTACGTCACCGTCGCCGAAGCCGCATGAGCGTGGCATGCCAGCATGTCTTGGGAGACGGCCGGTGATCCTGGATGACGGATGGAGCAGGTGAGGGGACACGGGCGCCGAGAAGGAGAGAAGCAAGGAAGGAGTTTAGTGGGCCGCTCCCGCTGTAGTGTGGTATGGTGTAGTAGAGATAACGGGCCTAGAAAGAGGCTGCCACGTACTTCAGGCCCAAGGCCTTTCGGTTTGCCTCTGCCTGTGACGTCTGAGTCGTTTGATTTGACACGATCGAGTTGGGGCGAGCCGGCGAGGGGCGTCGTGTGCCGCGTTGTTAGTTTTGGACAGTGAAGAGGATGGAGAATTGACACGGATCGTCCGAACCTTAGCTACACTACACTCCCTTTTTCGTTCTTTCCAACTGCTCTAGCTTCAACAACCATCGAACCCAAAGTACCCAACGTACGTAACGCGTCGCAGGAGTGAAATGAAAACACGTGCGCCAATCTGCGCCGCGCGTGCAGGAGCAGCTCCTATGTGACTGATGAGTAGAGCAGGATGAGCGGATGACTAGAGTCGGTGAACTGCATTCATCACCCGGGTAGGGGAGGCTTTACTTCGAACGGGCTAAGTGAACGTTGGATCTGGACGTGGACCCACTAGCACACTCGTAACGCTGTCGCCCACCACGAGTCCGCAACCGCAACACGTCGATGGATCGCCGTCACCCGTGCCGTGGCCTCCTGTGCTGTGCAGCTGGGATTTGCCTTTCCCTTCGACGCTTGTGCCATCCAATTTGGCAATTTCCAACTGGGAGGGCGCAGGCTCGCTTTATCCACGAACCAATGAAATGAAATCAACTAATTTCGTTTGCGCCCTCTCTCTGAACTCTCTCATGCTACAGTGAAAGAGGGGCGAAAAGGGGGCGATTTCGTGCTCCCGTCGGCAAGGTCGCCGATCCCCTCCGCCTCCGACGGCTCTCCGTCTGGCGGTGTAGAATAGGTCCTAGGGTGTCTAGGTCTAGGTTTCCAGCGGCGGCGACGATAACGACGCCATGGAATAAGGTACCCAGCTCTTCCCCGTCTCGGCAGCGTTCCTCTCCGGTGTCGTCGAGGAGCTTGGGGTCTGTTTAGGAGTCGGTGTGTTCGGCCGTCATGGCATCTCGGCAACGACGAGGCGACGGTGGCGGCGGCGCGCTTCATCTTGTGGCAGAACCTCCTAAGTAATGTGGCCCACATGCACTAATCCTTGTCTTAAAAGACCTCGGATTACTATGCATGTGTTCCACACGACTTAACAAGCTCTGTCGGGTGTCCTCGGGAAACCCGAATCATCCACGAATCTTTCGAACTGGATCGATCATTATAAGAGACATTGCAAGTATTACAACAATGTTTTGTACAAATAAAATATATCGAGTAAAAGTGCGGAAGGATTACAATAACATAAGTTTACAAATCATTTATAAATAAAACTTTACAAATAAAAAGTTATGTTGGTTACAACCATAGTAGTGGAATATCATTACTTAACTTTATGATTCACCAAAACGTAGTGCTCGCCCAGAGCCAAACAAACTACTCGATGTCCTCACTTGACGGACACACCCGCAACAAGGGTAGAACAAACCCCGAGTACAAAAGTACTCCGCAAGACTTACCCGACGAAAAAGAGGGAGAAGACTCGGGAATGAAGGCCGGATAGGACAAGGTAAGGCTTAGCAAAGAATCAAAGTATTTTGCGAGAAAAGCACTAAACTAGTTTCAACCTCAAGTTTTACTTTCCAGATTAGTCATTAGATTCTAAGGTGAGCCTAGTCTAGCTTGATTACACAGATCAAGATAATTCACGGAGATCACATTCTTAGTCTTCCAACAAAATTCCTTCAAGTTCCATAAGTTACTACGATGCAGTCGTGATCGAGTCTCCATAACCGAGGAGCAACGACGATTCGAATCGATTATACCCACTGGGATCCCTAATCACACGATATATGTAGAACCAATTCTTGCATATATCAACCTTCACTCAGATCTTCCAAAACCAACCCGGTCGCGCGCCACCCGAGAATACCGTACGCCTCAAATCCAGGACCAAGCCCACGAGGGTAACTCGTATTCCCGCCATCTCTCCACTCCCGGTGCGCAGTTATCCGTTCCGATGATGGAATAGTCGGGGTCTTAGGCTTACCATAGTATGTGATTAGTTGCAAGGCTCGAACCACAGCGGCCCTACAACGATACGGTCCTTAACCGAGACGATCGGAAACACTACATCCCTAACCGGATGCAAGTTACCCGACCGGTCTCAACTTCATTAAAAGATGTAACGAGATCCGGCATGAGCGTTACACCGAAACGTCTTTCGATGCAATCCAACCGTCGATCAAAAGTAGCATTCTTGAGTAACAAAAACTTTACCCGGGGTAAGCACTTCCTTTTGAAAATATTTTCGAAATCCGAACTAAATTAGCAAGGCTAAGCATTGTTACGTATTTTCAATCAAAACGGTTTCAAGGATGACGTTGGAATAATCAAGGTAGTTAATGCGTCAAGTAGGTGATCACTCAACTCCTATTACTTAATGCGGTACATAATCAAGTGATAAACTTTTGCAAATTCAAGGAATTGGTTGATGGATCCGGGGCTTGCCTCGAAAGTCGGTGTAGACGTTCTTCAACGACGTATACGGAAGATGACCAATCACCGAGAGATGGATTGACTTCTTCGGGGACTAGGGTTGTCTCGACAACTATTCCTCGGAAACGGAATCGATAGGTCTCTCCTCGATCACGGGGACTACACGAGATAATTAAAATGCTTCAACATGATTGAATATAAATATGATGCTCGACAGATGCATAATAAAGATTAAATACAAGCGCAAACAATTAATTAAAGTGCCGAAGGTCATTAGGGTTGATGACCTAGGGTCTTCACTCAAATCCAAAGTCAAACAATTAATTAATTAACTAAGGAAATTAAATCCTATAACAAATGTTGTCAAATTGATTTCAAAAATTAGTTTTAGGTAGCTTATACCAAAAACAGTGCACCAATAAATTTTCATGATTTTTGGATAAATAAATAAATTACTAAAAATCAAAGAAGACTCACTTTTCAAATAAAATAGCTAATTTTTAAACATATCAAAACTACTCAAATTTGGTATTTTGAAATTTTCCTAGATAGAGGACATCATAACGAACATACACAAAAATTTTGAGAATTTTTGGAGCAATACACAATTTACTATGAATTTTGAAAGAAAATAAGATTTTTAGCCTAAAAAGAAATGGAAAAAGGAAAAAGAAAAGAAAAGACAGAATGAGCCGAACGGCTTGGCTCGGCCCAGACTCTTGTTGGTGGCCTGGCCCAACAGTAGCAGGCCGGCCCTAGCAAGACCCGCTAACGGGCCGACGGCGGCACGCGGCCCCGCGTTTCCTCGCCGGCGGGGGTCTCCGGCGCGCGGCTCGGTCCTACGTGATCTCCAAGGCACGGCGCACCTCCTAGGCTAGAAGATGGGACGGCGGAGCGACTAGGGCTAGCTCGCCGGCGGTCATGGCGGGCGGCGCGCTGCGGCTGGAGAAGCTCACCGGAGCTCCTCCGGTGCGGCGCGCGCGGGATGCTAGGCGATGCCGCGAACGCGATGCGCAAGCCGATGGACGCAGCCGCGAGACCCTATCGGCCTCGGCCTTGGACGCGGCGGCGGCGGCACGGCAAACGGCGGCGACGCGACGGTGGCCGGCGCTACGGTGCCCTAGAGACTAAAAAGGAAGGCACGGCAGCTGCAGGAGCTCACCGCGGGCACGGTGCGCTTGAAAATGGAGAGGATGGACGGCCGGAGATGGAAGCTTGACGGCGGCGGAAATGGCGGCGGCGGCGAACCCGGCGGCGGGCGGCGTTCCGGCGTGTCCGTGCGTCGATGACCAAACCAAGGGAAGCATCGTGAGCAGCGCGTCAAGGCGAGCTTACCCACGCAAGGAATCGAGAAAAAGCGCAAGGACAACGACGGATTACGGCGGCGATCCTCGGGCGGCTTGCCGACCGGGAGGAAGATGATGGGCGCGCGGGCGATGCGGCGGGGGCGAGGAGCTTGGCGATGCTTGCCGGACGCGCGAGCTCAAAGGCGGACACGGTGGTGTGGTTTGCTTGGGCTGGAGCGAGACGAAGACGACGGCGAGCGGAGGCGCGAGCTCGGGGCGGCAATGGCGATGGCGGCCGAGGGAAATGGATAAGGAGAGGAGGAGGGAGTGGTTGGCCGGGGTTATGGCGCAAGGGACGGCGAAGGAGACGGCGACACGCGGCGGAGAAGCTTCGAGCGCGGCTATGCGCTGGCGGCCGGCGGCGACCGGGCGGCATGGCGCCATGGCCTCGGCGAGGGGGAGCTCCAGTGAGGGGAAAAAGTTAATGCTGACGTCATCCACAGTGGCAGCAAAAGAAATTTGCAAATTTCTCCAAATTTTTGAACTGTGCTCAAAATTTTCCAAAAAGTAACCCTAGCTAAAATTTCATTCTCTACAACTTTGTCAACTGGCACATTTTCAAATTTTGAAAGGAAAATTGAATTTGAATCAAATTTTGAAAAGGGGACAAAACCCTAGAATGAAATATTTGAAATTACTTTGGATTTTTCTAAAGAACTTGAAAAACTCCAAAACTATGGAAAACTCAACTTTTCAAACTGCACATTTTCTCCAAAAGATGTTTTTCCAAAATATGCATAATTTTTGAATTATGGTTTGAAATTGAAAAGGGGACAACCGTCGGAAAACCGTATTTTCAAATTTATTTGAAATTCTTTTTGAAAACTTGAAAAACTTTGTTCACCAACATTGTAGGTCTCATCAAGCCCTACAACTTTGCTTTTGGGACCAACCCCAAATTCTTTGTAGATTTTGAATTAGAGAAAAGGGGGTAAAACGGAGTTTGTCGGAAACAGGGTTTTCGAAATGAAATCGCGTTTGATCGAGCCGACACCTCTAGGCTATCAAAAGCAGTAACAAACATTATCTCAGAGGCACAATCAACCTAGAATATAAACTTATTTTAGTTGATGCACATCCGGGTTAACCTAACATGAATGCTTTGCAACTAAATATGATGACATGTCAGGTTTTAGGTAATATAACATCAGAGATGTTACAGCCTTTCCCCCTTAAAGAAATCTCGTCCCGAGATTTAAAGCCTTGGGTTAGGTAATGGAAAAGGAAATGTGTCAAGCAACACATCTCAAACAAGGACATAAGGAAAAAGGGCTTTTTACAACTCACACTAGAATAGTTATAACTCATAGAGGGAATTATAACTTAGATAGAAGCATAGAACTCCGGAAAATTTTCGACGAGATATTCCTCGACTCCCAAGTAGCTTCTTCTTCTCGAGTGACGTTCCCACTTGTATCTTGTACCACTTGATTGTTCTGCTTCGGGTGACACGATCTTTCTGATCTAGAACCCTGATAGGATACTCTGAATAAGTTAAATCAGGTTCAAGTTCAATCCCTTCCACATCAATAATTTTGTCAGGTGGTCGAAGACACTTCTTGAGTTGTGACACATGAAATACATTGTGTACAGCTGACAAATGTTTAGGCAACTGCAAACGGTATGCTACCTTACCACATTTTGCTAAGATCTGAAATGGACCAATATAACGAGGTGCTAATTTGCCTTTAACTCCAAAGCGACTAACTCCCTTCATGGGTGATACTTTCAGATATACATAATCTCCTTTGGCAAACATTAGAGGTCGACGCCTCTTATCTGCATAACTTTTCTGTCGAGATTGAGCTACTTTCAATTTGTTCTCAGACTGTCTAACCTTTTCTTCAGTCTCTTTCACAAGATCAACCCCGAAAAACCATCTTTCTCCGGGTTCTGACCAGTTTAATGGAGTCCGACATCTGCGACCATATAGTGCTTCAAATGGTGCCATCTTGATACTTTCTTGATAACTGTTGTTGTAAGAGAACTCGCTAATGGTAAACATTCATCCCACTTTTCTGGAAAATTCAATACACAAGACCTCAACATGTCTTCAAGAATCGATTGACTCTTTCGTCGACCATCGATCTGTGGATGATAGGTCGAACTATAAAGAGATTTGGTACCCATTGCCTTATGGAATTGCTTCCAAAACTGTGAGATAAATTGTGTACCTCTATCGGAAACAATAGTCCTTGGTACCCCATGAAGGCTTAAGATTCGTGTAATATATAACTTAGCATATGTCAAAGTTTGAATGATCGGTCTTGACTGGAATAAAATGAGCTGACTTTGTGAGTCGATCCACAATAACCCGAGATGGAATCAAATCCTCTTGATGTCTTGGGTAAGCCCACTATAAAATCCATACCGATATCTTCCCACTTCCAAGCGGGAATAGGCAATGGTTGCAATTCTCCAATGAGACTTTAAGTGCACGGCTTTCACCTTTTGACAAGTGTCACATCCGGCGACATATCGAGCAATTTCTATCTTCATTTTAGTCCACGAATCTCTGTTTCAAATCATGGTACATCTTATTGCTTCCTGGATGAATAGAGAATCTTGAAAGATGTGCTTCATCGAGGATCTTTTGACGTAACTCGGGAATTTTTGGTACGACCAGACGATTCTTGAACCATATAACATCTGCTTCATCAATTTGAAACGGGATATTTTTCCCTCTCTAACTTTCTCCTTGATATATTCCATACCTTTACTATCTCTCTCGAGCAATGATAATTTGATCTCGGATAGTTGACTCAATAGAAATGTTAGTCGATTTGCCTTGTTGTATCATCTCTATGCCCAACTTTTCTATCTCATGACATAAAGAAATATCCGGGGCTTCACTTTGTCAAACAAGTTGCAATGAATTTTTCGACTAAGTGCATCGGCAACCACATTTGCCTTACCAGGATGGTAATGCACTTCGAGATCATAATCTTTAATCAGTTCTAACCATCTTCTTTGCCTCATATTCAATTCTTCTTGAGTGAAGATATACTTCAAACTCTTATGATCGTATAGATATGACATGTGTTACCCAACGAGATAGTGACGCCAAATCTTCAAGGCATGAACAACTCGCCGCTAACTCTAGATCATGAGTTGGATAATGTTCTTCATGACGCTTGAGCTGTCTTGATGCATAAGCAATAACTCGCCCTCTTGCATCAGTACACAACCAAGACCAATGCCGAAGCATCACAATAAACATCAAACTCGCTTCCCCATATCTCGGTTGAGCTAAAATCGGAGCGGTAGTCAATGACTTCTTTAAGGACCGAAATGCCTCCTCACACTTAGGTGACCAAACAAACTTGGTTTGATTCTTCAACAACTCAATTATAGGCTTAGCTACCTTTGAAAAGTTAGCAATAAATCTGCGATAATAACCTGCCATTCCAAGGAAACTACGGACCTCGAAAATGGTGGTTGGTGATTTCCAATCTAAAATATCCTTTACTTTACTAGGGTCAACGGTTATGCCCTTATCGGATAAAACATATCCAAGGAATTGGACTTCCTTAAGCCAAAACTCACACTTGTTGAACCTAGCATATAGCTGATGTTCTCTCGACGCGTTGCGAGAACTATTCGAGGTGTTCAACATGTTCTTCTTCATTCTTGGAATAAATCAAGATATTATCGGTGAGAACCACCACAAACGATCAAGTTCGCATGAACACCGAATTCATCAAATATAAGAAATGAGCTTGTGCATTTGCAAGTCCAAAAGACATAACCAGATACTCATACGAGACCATATCTAGTTGTGAATGCGTCTTTGAAATATCTTCGGGACGAATCTTGATCGATGATAACCAGATTGAAGATCGATCTTTGAAAACACTTTCGCTCCTGCCAACTGATCTAAGAGCAGATCAATACGAGGCTGAGGATACTTATTTTTGATAGTCACTTCATTCAATGGACGATAGTCAACACACAACCTCAAGGTTTTATCTTTCTTCTTTACAAAGATGGTGGACAACCCCAAGATGAACTACGTGTCGATAAAACCTTTATTAAGCAATTCTTTCAACCGAGCTTTAAGTTCTCGCTAAGTCTCGGTGGTGCCATTCTATATGCTCTTCTCGGATATTGGGGCGCACGGGCTTCAACTCAATCGCAAACTCTACATTTCTATCGGAGGTATACCGGGTAACTCATCAGAAATACATCTCGGGAAATCTTTAACTACAAGGATATCTCGAATCTCCTTCACGAGGTTGCACAAATTCTCTTGACTGCCCTCTTAGGAGTTAGGAATTGAATAAGCAAGCTGCGACTTGCCATCGAGATAAATTCACTTTTATAGTCCGGTTCGGGGTATCAATAATAGCTCCTCGCCGACTCATCCAGTTCATACCTAGGATCACATCTATATCCCGATCCTTTAGAACAATCATTGATGTGGGAAAGATATGCCCACCCAATTCTATGGGTACCGATGTACCATTTCCTTAGTACACATACGCCCTCCGGTGTTGAATAAAGAAATTTTCTTTTGTTTCTCCAATTGGGATCTCATGCTTCATAACAAATGTCCGATTGATGAATGTATGGGATGCTCCGAGTCAAAAAGTATAAATGCTTTGAGTGATTGGCAACTTGGAACATACCCATCAAAATAGGCTCTCCTCGGGAATATTACCGGTTTGCGTGTAAAAGACACGTCCAATTTTCTTCTTACTTTGACTCTTCGTTGATTCGATGTGACACGAAGTACTTGGAACATTGGAATTGTCTTGGTTTGGATGTGGACGCCCCTTATAGAGTGACCAGACTTTCCACAATTGTAACATGGGTAGTTACAGTATTTGTAAAGTGGGTTTACGAACGCTAGGAGCATTCGGGTGGCGTGGATAAGAAAGAGCTCGAACGGGACGGACAAGTGCCTGGGCTGCGGGACTTGATCTTTGGGATTGGATGATAAGGAGTATGAAAATGATTTATAGGATGACGGATTATCTTCGGGCGCTTAGGCTTACTTGCTCGAGGATTGATTCGAGCCTTCTTCTTCTTGGCCTTTCGGTGCTTACGATTAACGGCTTCGCAAGTGATAGCAATATCAATTGTCTCGTAAAATGTAGTATTAAGAGTAGCACTAGAAATCATCATACGATCTTACTATCCAGACCCCTCAAGAAGTAACCCTTCTTTTTATCATCGTATCAACATACTCGGGTGCATCCGGGATAAGTGATTAAACTCGCTCACATCGTACGACGGACATATCACCTTGTTGTAAAGATAAAAATTCTTCCTTTTTAACTTTCATAACACCTTGTGAAACATAATGAGTGCGGAAAGCTTCACGAAACTCTGTCCATGTGATACGATGACCGGTGGGTTGTATGGCAACAAGATTTTCCCACCAAGCCACCGCAAACACCTCTCACCGTGTTGAGCCGCAAATAGTGGCTTCGAACTTCCGTACAAGGAATGAGATCAAACTTTTTTGCCGCATGGTGCGGAGCCAATAATCGGCTTCAAGAGGTTTCATCTCGCTTTGGTGAAAACCGGTGGATGAGTGGATGCAAAATCAAAATACGTGGTCTCATCACCGACATTTCGACCACGATTACCGTAAGTTGTATTCGATTTCGAGCTAGAATAGTTGTAGCATTGACCGGAGCGGCAAGGGTATCGGTCAAACCGGGTTGAACGGGTGGAGGATTGGAATCATCACCCCCATTTTGAGAAATCCCAAGAAAGCATCGGATGCTCGGGTATGAACAGGCATGTTGAATAACAAGCCAAACTTTAAACTCGAGCTTTCAAAGCAAAAGATAGGATCAAGATTAAAGAATAGATAGGTGGGATCGAAGGCTAGCGGGAATAGGATTGGTACTACCTAACCCAATTCACATTAAGAGGGAAAGTATTTATTAACAGGTTAATTAAGCATGATGCATGAACGGACCTACGTTCTAAGTTTAAAAGACTTTAATGTAACACATACTTAAAAGTAAACTTTTTATAAATAGGGCAATATAACATGATATTCCACCACAAGCTTTTAAACATGACTAAAGAGCTATAGGAGTGAGTATAGATAAGGAATAAGCAATTTGGACCAAAATAGTCAAGTTAAATTTTTATTCGATCCAAAACCTTTTGAAGTTTTCGCAAAGAATACTACAATAGCTCTAGAATAACGATCCGGCTCGATACCCATTTGTGGCGTAACCTCCTAAGTAATGTGGCCCACATGCACTAATCCTTGTCTTAAAAGACCTCGGATTACTATGCATGTGTTCCACACGACTTAACAAGCTCTGTCGGGTGTCCTCGGGAAACCCGAATCATCCACGAATCTTTCGAACCGGATCGATCATTATAAGAGACATTGCGTATTACAACAAAGTTTTGTACAAATAAAATATATCGAGTAAAAGTGCGGAAGGATTACAATAACATAAGTTTACAAATCATTTATAAATAAAACTTTACAAATAAAAAGTTATGTTGGTTACAACCATAGTAGTGGAATATCATTACTTAACTTTATGATTCACCAAAACGTAGTGCTCGCCCAGAGCCAAATAAACTACTCGATGTCCTCACTTGACGGACACACCGCAACAAGGGTAGAACAAACCCGAGTACAAAAGTACTCCGCAAGACTTACCCGACGAAAAAGAGGGAGAAGACTCGGGAATGAAGGCCGGATAGGACAAGGTAAGGCTTAGCAAAGAATCAAAGTATTTTGCGAGAAAAGCACTAAACTAGTTTCAACCTCAAGTTTTACTTTCCAGATTAGTCATTAGATTCTAAGGTGAGCCTAGTCTAGCTTGATTACGCAGATCAAGATAATTCACGGAGATCACATTCTTAGTCTTCCAACAAAATTCCTTCAAGTTCCATAAGTTACTACGATGCGGAGTCGTGATCGAGTCTCCATAACCGAGGAGCAACGACGATTCGAATCGATTATACCCACTGGGATCCCTAATCACACGATATATGTAGAACCAATTCTTGCATATATCAACCTTCACTCAGATCTTCCAAAACCAACCCGGTCCGCGCCACCCGAGAATCGTACGCCTCAAATCCAGGACCAAGCCCACGAGGGTAACTCGTATTCCCGCCATCTCTCCACTCCCAAAGGCTTGCAGTTATCCGTTCGATGATGGAATAGCGGGGTCTTAGGCTTACCATAGTATGTGATTAGTTGCAAGGCTCGAACCACAAAGCGGCCCTACAACGATACGGTCCTTAACCGAGACAGTCGGAAACACTACATCCCTAACCCGAGATGCAAGTTACCCGACCGGTCTCAACTTCATTAAAAGATGTAACAGATCCAGACAGAGCGTTACACCGAAACGTCTTTCGATGCAATCCAACCGTCTGATCAAAAGTAGCATTGCTGAGTAACAAAAACTTTACCGACAGGGTAAGCACTTCCTTTTGAAAATATTTTCGAAATCCGAACTAAATTAGCAAGGCTAAGCATTGTTACGTATTTTCAATCAAAACGGTTTCAAGGATGACGTTGGAATAATCAAGGTAGTTAATGCGTCAAGTAGGTGATCACTCAACTCCTATTACTTAATGCGGTACATAATCAAGTGATAAACTTTTGCAAATTCAAGGAATTGGTTGATGGATCTGGGGCTTGCCTCGAAAGTCGGTGTAGACGTTCTTCAACGACGTATCTCGGAAGATGACCAATCACCGAGATGGATTGACTTCTTCGGGGACTAGGGTTGTCTCGACAACTATTCCTCTAAACGGAATCGATAGGTCTCTCCTCGATCACGGGGACTACACGAGATAATTAAAATGCTTCAACATGATTGAATATAAATATGATGCTCGACAGATGCATAATAAAGATTAAATACAAGCGCAAACAATTAATTAAAGTGCCGAAGGTCATTAGGGTTGATGACCTAGGGTCTTCACTCAAATCCAAAGTCAAACAATTAATTAATTAACTAAGGAAATTAAATCCTATAACAAATGTTGTCAAATTGATTTCAAAAATTAGTTTTAGGTAGCTTATACCAAAAACAAGTGCACCAATAAATTTTCATGATTTTTGGATAAATAAATAAATTACTAAAAATCAAAGAAGACTCACTTTTCAAATAAAATAGCTAATTTTTAAACATATCAAAACTACTCAAATTTGGTATTTTGAAATTTTCCTAGATAGAGGACATCATAACGAACATACACAAAAATTTTGAGAATTTTTGGAGCAATACACAATTTACTATGAATTTTGAAAGAAAATAAGATTTTTAGCCTAAAAAGAAATGGAAAAAGGAAAAAGAAAAGAAAAGAGAATGAGCCGAACCGGCTTGGCTCGGCCCAAGATTGTTGGTGGCCTGGCCCAACAGTAGCAGGCCGGCCCTAGCAAGACACGGCGCGGGCCGACGGCGGCGCGCGCTCGCCGGCGTTTCCTCGCCGGCGGCGGGGTCTCCGGGCGCGGCTCGGTCCCTACGTGATCTCCAAGGCACGGCGCACCTCCTAGGCTAGAAGATGGGACGGCGGAGCGGCTAGGGCTAGCTCGCCGGCGGTCATGGCGGGGCGGCGGCGGGCGGCGGCTGGCTGGCGAAGCTCACTCGGAGCTCCTCCGGTGCGCACAGCGCGCGCGGATGCTAGGCGATGCCGCGAACGCGATGCGCAAGCCGATGGACGCGGCGCGAGACCCTATCGGCCTCGGCCTTGGACGCGGCGGCGGCGGCACGGCAAACGGCGGCGACGCGACGGTGGCCGGCGCTACGGTGCCCTAGAGACTAAAAGGAAGGCACAAGACAGGCCGCAGGAGCTCACCGCGGGCACGGTGCGCTTGAAAATGGAGAGGATGGACGGCCGGAGATGGAAGCTTGACGGCGGCGGAAATGGCGGCGGCGGCGAACCCGGCGGCGAGGGCGGCGTTCGGCGTGTCTGTGCGTCGATGACCAAACCAAGGGAAGCATCGTGAGCGGCGCGTCAAGGCGAGCTTACCCACGCAAGGAATCGAAAAAGCGCAAGGACAACGACGGATTACGGCGCGATCCTCGGCGGCTCGGCTTGGCCGACCGGGAGGAAGATGATGGGCGCGCGGCGTGCGGGGGCGAGGAGCTTGGCGATGCTTGGCGGACGCGCGAGCTCAAGGCGGACACGGTGGTGTGGTTTGCTTGGGCCGGAGCGAGACGAAGACGACGGCGAGCGGAGGCGCGAGCTCTGGGGCGGCAATGGCGATGGCGGCCGAGGAAATGGATAAGGAGAGGAGGAGGAGTGGTTGGCGGGGTTATGGCGCAAGGGACGGCGAAGGAGACGGCGACACGCGCGCGGAGAAGCTTCGAGCGCGGCTATGCGCGGCGGCCGGCGGCGGCCGGGCGGCATGGCGCCATGGCCTCGGCGGGGAGCTCCAAAGTGAGGGGAAAAAGTTAATGCCGACGTCATCCACGGTGGCAGCAAAAGAAATTTGCAAATTTCTCCAAATTTTTGAACTGTGCTCAAAATTTTCCAAAAAGTAACCCTAGCTAAAATTTCATTCTCTACAACTTTGTCAACTGGCACATTTTCAAATTTTGAAAGGAAAATTGAATTTGAATCAAATTTTGAAAAGGGGACAAAACCCTAGAATGAAATATTTGAAATTACTTTGGATTTTTCTAAAGAACTTGAAAAACTCCAAAACTATGGAAAACTCAACTTTTCAAACTGCACATTTTCTCCAAAAGATGTTTTTCCAAAATATGCATAATTTTTGAATTATGGTTTGAAATTGAAAAGGGGACAACGTCGGAAAACCGTATTTTCAAATTTATTTGAAATTCTTTTTGAAAACTTGAAAAACTTTGTTCACCAACATTGTAGGTCTCATCAAGCCCTACAATATTGCTTTTTGGACCAACCCCAAATTCTTTATAGATTTTGAACTAGGGAAAAGGGGGTAAAACGGAGTTTGTCGGAAACAGGGTTTTCGAAATGAAATCGCGTTTGATCGAGCCGACACCTCTAGGCTATCAAAAGCAGTAACAAACATCATCTCAGAGGCACAATCAACCTAGAATATAAACTTATTTTAGTTGATGCACATCCGGGTTAACCTAACATGAATGCTTTGCAACTAAATATGATGACATGTCAGGTTTTAGGTAATATAACATCAGAGATGTTACACCAGCTGTGGCAGAACCTCCTAAGTAATGTGGCCCACATGCACTAATCCTTGTCTTAAAAGACCTCGGATTACTATGCATGTGTTCCACACGACTTAACAAGCTCTGTCGGGTGTCCTCGGGAAACCCGAATCATCCACGAATCTTTCGAACTGGATCGATCATTATAAGAGACATTGCAGTATTACACATCTCAAGGTTACAGTGACAGCTGTGGGTGTTGCGGCTTGATGGAGTGCGGATTGAGCTCAATCTTCCGGCGGCATGGGTCGTTGGCGAGCTCTGTTCCAGGATTGGAGGCGATCGGGGTGAATCCCCGGCCGATGTTCCTTCCATGGCGATCAATCCCGGCATCTATGTCGGGTGGTTATTGCGGCTCTTCAAAGCCTTCGTGCAATGGGGCTCCTCCAGTTCTTGGGTAGCCATGGCGTCATCTTCCACGACAGCCGGCGACGGCTTCTTAGCGGCGGGCGAAGGCGAATTCTGGCGACTTCGGGAAGCACAAGGTCCATGGTACTTATTATAATATCTTATTTTTTAGCGGACTTTGTGTAAGTTGGCGAGGACAGCTGTCCATGTATCCTTCGCATCAGTAATACAGGTACATTTTATCAAAAAGAAAAATAATGAAATGAAATCAACTGCCCACTTGCAGCAGCTGTACGCCTGTACCCTGCCCTTGGACGGCTAGCCCCTACGGAAGCACGGAGCCGCCGAGCCGGTACCGGACGGAAGAAACCGCAGCCGAACCTAACGCACGGCCGACGATTGGCTTGACGCTTCTCTGTTGCATTGAGATTTTCAGGCCACGCTTGGCTTGACGCTTCTCTGTTGCCTTGGGATTTTCAGGCTGGGTGCCTCGTGGTCGTTTGCATCGCAGTAGCCACTGACAAGGCTACATAGCCAATTGAAGGGCCACGGACCGTGTTTAACAGATATAAAGATGACCGGCTCCTAGCAAGGAGCCGGTATACACGTCACCATTTTTTTTTTTGAACCATCGGATCTCGAGTGAACGGCCCTAGAAGCTGTTTTAACTGAAGAGCAGCTTCTACCGGCTTCTATTACCTTTTACTCGGATTCCAACTTCCAGCTCCGGCTTCTCATAGAATCTGCCCAAGTAAATAAATACAGGGCTTCAGCTTCTGAAGCGGCTCCTCCCACCTCTAAAAAAAAAGAAAACCTTATCTCTTCCTCTCCTCCTCCCGACCTCTCCTGTCTCCTCCTCCCCTCCCAACCCCAGCACCGAGCAGCGGCGCGGCCAGAGCGGGGACGGCGGCGCGGCGGCCCTGCCCGCCGGTGGCGGCGCGGCCAGGTGCCGCGGCCGGCGAGCGGCCAGGCGCGCTGCGGGTGGCCGGCGCCGGTCGCCCAGCGCCGCGGCGGTGGGGCGGCTGCACGCCGCCATGGCGGGGCGGCGCGGCGGCGCCCCTCCTCCTCCTCCCTCCAAGGCACGACGGCGACGTGGCGGCGCCCCTCCTCCTCCTCCCTCCAAGGAGCCCATGGCCACGCAGCGAAACCCTAGCTGCCTTCAGCGCGGCGGCAGCGTGGCGGCCCCACACGGCACGGCGATGCGGGGCCTGCGCGGCCGACGGCGGTGGGCGAGGCGGCGCCCAGGCGGCGCGCTTCGGCGGCGGCTGCTGCACAGGTGCCCCCCTCTCTTCTCCCTCTCTCTCCCCGTCTGTGCAGGTTAGGGTTAGGGTTAGGGTTAGGTCGTCGGTCGCCGGCCCTCGGCGCGGCGGCGTCCAGCCTCGTCTTCCTCCTCCGCACTCCTCGCGGCGTCCAGCCTCGTCCAGGTCCAACACTAATTTTTCTATGGGTTTAGGGTTGTATTTAGGTAAGTGTAGAATTTTACTGTGGTTTGGTAATATGGAAATATTGCCATGGTTTGGCTATTCGCAACTTTTACTATGCCTCGGTTATATGCAAATTTTACTAGGTTGATTTAGATAATTCCATAAGGTGCTTTGCAAGAATAGATGGGATGTGAAGTAATATACATTTTTTTCCCTGAAGAACCTCAAATATCATAATAATTCACTTATTTTCCATTTGTGAATCTTCCTGATTTGGACCCAGGTTATTGCTAAACATCTTTGAGAAGAGGAGATTGGTAGGTTAAGAGGAATGTTCAAGGCAGTGAACAATGGAAATAGCGGTGCAATTACTTTGTCTGAGCTTAAAGAAGGATTGAGGAAATGCGGCTCAGTGTTTGAAAATATTGAGATTAGTGATATCATGGAAGTGGTAAGTGACTACTATGTGGAACACTAGCCCCCTCATAGTTCATCTAACCCTTATTTATATTATTATTTGCAAGCTAAATTAGTTGACGATTAGTATTTGGGGTACTTTGTGCTTGTCAGTAAGCAGATAGTACTACAAAGGTATCTCTTATAATGAAATGGGGACCTTAGAATTGGAGTAAATTGTGTAAAAGAATTCAGAACTGAAAGAAGCATAGAGCTGATTGGCAGATAAGAAAAAATAGACTCTTGCTATGTATATGATTAGCTGAATACAATTACTCATTGTTCTTAGAAATTAAAATCTCAATTGAATAGTCACATTTTTTATAGTCCTATTGAGCTGCACCCTCTGTATTTTACATTTGGATTGAAATAGATTTAAAGTTCTACTGATTGTGTTTATTTTGCGGTTACTCCCACAAGTTGAGGCAATATGAGCTTTTTAGAACAAGGTGTTCAGGAAGTTGTCTCAGTACCAATATTGAAAATCCTGAAATGACACATGTATGCTTCTATGGATTAATTGCATTATAGTTTTGTTTCTCCTTTCTGTTAAGTAGCTAAAGGTACCCATACAGATAAAAAATGGCATGCTTTTCTACTGTTTTTGTATCATTGAATATGGTGCACTGAATTTTTGCACGGTTCCTTTTCTTATCAGCACTGAATTTTTGCACGGTAGCACCCAAATGCAGAGGCACAACCTGTACTGTGGGGATCTCATGAGTTCAGGTTCAACGGCGACAACTACAGGTTTCGTTTTCTATACTAGCTAAAAAATTTTGGGTTAGCTTCGTCATCTTACTTTTGAGAACAAGCCATACCATTATATGCAACAGCCTTGGGTACAAAAGATCTAGCTAATTACTTCCAAGGATCAGAAGGAGCTGCTTGTTTTATTGGCTAATTTTGCAAAACACTACCTATTGCATGTTGATTATTTATGAGTTGTCCAAAACATGTGCAAAATGAGTGAATGATTCTCTTTCATTCACTTGGCTGAAATCTTCAGTTTCCTATTGGGACAGACTCTGATCGTTTCAAGCGAGCATTGGAGCTTCCAGCAGTAAAAAGGCACATCAGTGAATTGACACAACATTTTGCTGGTTGAAAGGTACGAAAACACTTGCCCTTTACTTACTCCAGGACAAACTTAAGGATTTGTTATGTTTGGTGCCCTAGAATAAGAGAACAAATCTGAATGTTTTAATCATTGCAGTTTGCTTCTAGGTGACTATAATAAAAATTCGAAACTGTTCACCTCTGAAGAATAAATACCATATCAGTCTGAAGCTTTATACTATCTCTGGTCATAGAAAAATGTCAGCTAGGACAATATTTGGTCAAAACTTAAAAACTACAAACATTCTTAACTTTCTTGGAGACATGTAGGATGTTTTGTTCATATGTATTAGTATCATAAGTTTGAAGGACTTTAAGAATCTATCTTGGAAGGTCTTAATGGCTAAAAGTCTAATATTAGAAGTTTTGGTAAGTATCGAAATAACTGTACTGAAAAGTAGCTGGTTTAAAACATCTGTTATGTACTCATTAGTCTAACATACCATGCACTCTACAGTACTGTGGGTGCTGAATGCCCTGAGAGTCTCTTTTTTTTTTCTTGTCTAATGCTAGCTGATCACCACCTCTCTTGGTGACAGGATACTGCTACTGATTTTCCTTTTATTCCGCTAAGCAGTGACGGACCTAGAATATTTGCATAGGGTATGCGACACAAAAATTTTGACATGTAATTCATGAAAATCATGTGTGAACAGTGGTAAAATTCGCAACATAATTCTTTATGCAAGCACCAAATAACACAATAAATGTTTTTAGAACACGCTTATGCGTGTATTTCATAGCACAATAAATGTTAAATTCACTAAAGTATAATGTATATAGTTCAAATGCAATGTTACTAATTTGAATTTAGACATAAAAGAGACTTAATCATCCGAGTTTTTAGTCACTCATCTTCATCTACCTCTAAGAAAATATCCCCCTCAATAAATGTGACTAGAGTTAGTGTCATCTACATCAATTCCAATAAAATATTCACATGGTCTTACCAATTTATCAACATAATAACAAGAACAAAGAGCTAGTTATTTTTTGGCAATATATTTGGCAAACTATGAACCAATCTCTACTATATTAATCTTGGGCGGAGACGGAAAAACTGCTTGACTTTTTTTTCTTAGCCATATATAACATAGTAGCTGTTACCGGAGCCAGGGTATGCGGCCGACCACCCCCGCATACCCCTAGGTCCGTCCCTGGCTAAGTACTCATCAGTTGCTACTTTTCTCGGTGACAGGATACTGCTACTTAAACTTTGAATTTTGTGTTTTTTGCTGGCATTGAATATATTGTTATTCCTTAATATAGTTTTGTTTCCTTTGCTAATGTGATAGGTAATGCTTGGTGTCGATCGACTTGACATGATTAAGGGAATTCCACAGAAGATTTTGGCCTTTGAAAAGTTTCTCGAGGAAAACCCAGACTGGAACGACAAAGTTGTTCTACTGCAGAATGTTGTACCAGCAAGAACTGGCGTCCCTGAGTGTATGAGCGCTTTCTATGTTCTCCTCTTCATTTGCTAATAGTTAATGGAAGTCTACAAGCATGTGTGCAGCAGAGATGATTCAGAAATATGATTTTCTTACTTGCATGAATTCTTAATATACAGTTTGATATCTTCTATATGAATTCCCTTTTCAAGTCAGCTTGGCATGAGCCATTTATGAATCCTCTGCTCATAATAGATATCTTTTCCATTTGCTTTCGATTCCTGCAGGTTGTTACATATATGGTTTAACAATTCAGGATATGCCCCTTGGACCAAGCAATATGAAAATGAAGGTACTGGCGCATCCTCAATGAAATACTACTATGTGAAATTGCCTCCTATCAGGCTTGCCCATTGGGTATCTTGGTTTGCTCCATACCGCCTAGCGGATCATTTTTGTCACTCCATAAATTTATGAGCTGAAAAATTATTTTGTTAGTTACTATTTCTTAGAGGTGCAGTGTCATATTTGTTGTCTAATATAGTTACTACTTTTCTGACATTATGGTTTACTGGTCTAGCAGGTATTTGTGCGAACCTTCTTATCTGATAATGTGTAGCACTATCTATTTGACACCTTGCAATTTGAAATGGTTCAATGGTCCTTATTGTGTTGGTAAGCTCTGTTCATGCCTACCGGCTTCCTGCTTTTTACATTGCTTTCACTACAAAATGAGATGTGTGTCCCATATAACTAAGCTATTTGGCTATCTGTAATTTGATATGATGAAATTGCATGTTTAGAGTCCATAAATGTATTATGTTTATGAATTTTGATTCTTACAATTCGTTAAGAAAATATTGAAACGTGCATGGATGCTGTTCAGTGCGCACAATATTGCCCAATTTCAACTGGTACCATTTAGGATTGCAGATTAAAATGTTCAATACGATTTCAGGAGAAGCCTCCTGTTTTGGATGGGTTTTTCAAAAGATGGAGACGCTTGGATGGATTCTTCGAGAGATGGAGATGGCGATTTAACAAAAAAAAAAAACAGCATGCAGACCCTACTACCTCATTCAGGTCAATTGCAGTTTACTATTCCCGGTTTGCACACTGTCAATGATTTATACAGTTGTTTGATATTAGTGTTGCGGCACAATCCTTATTTTCTCATCATGAATACAAACTGTAATGTTGCTTTCCATGCCTTGTGTCTTTTTAGCTTTAATTATGTCAATCCTCATATTCCATTCTCTTTATTACGAGGGTAGCAAAATGTCCAATATATCTGCTCATTATTGTTAAATATCTTATCCTATTCACCAGCACTTTACTCCATTAGTTATATTTGTCAGTAATATTTGCAGCTTCAATTAACACCATGGATGCTAATCCTGTCTTGGCAAAGTAAAAAAAAAGGTGACTCCAATCCTTTTAGCTTATGTTAACTCTCATATATTCGGCTCTCTGTATTTGGGGATGTTTGTACTGTACACACTATTGCAAATCTTGCCATATTAAATATATGTTCCGCTTACGATTTTTCGCTATTAATCTGATGCGCTTCCCTACCTTCCCATAACAATCTAGGATAAAAAGGGTCACTTTCTATGTGTACAGCCAGATTATGGGCCACTATTTGGGACCTTGTGGTTCCTAGCTAATTAGTGTTTTCTTTTTTGTTCTTTCCAGTTTGGCACCAACTTGGTGAACTTGAACAAAATTTCTGAGAATCGGTCTGAGATTGTCAACAAATTTTTACTACAGAAATGAGGTAGGGACCATTAACCAACCATTTAAAAAAAAAACTTCTTGTTTACACTACCAATATTTGTGTATTATCATATTAATTTCTCATTGCAACCTAGGATGCCTTACCGTTTTCTCAGCACCATATAAGTTCAGCAACTGGGTTTCTTTGTTGTCAGGTTTCCAGCATTTCTTCAAACAATGGTCAGTGCACTGTACTTTTGGTTTGCAATAAAAAAATATTTTTATTTGTAGAACCCAACATCTTTTTCAGCCTCCTTACTCGCACTCATTTCCACAGGTTACCAAACAAGGCTATCAACAGAGAACCAGCTCGATGACAAACAATGTCTGGACATGATGCCAAACAAGCAGGTTGCCATCGCCAAGCTTGGAATCAGCATGACAAGTAGTTCTATCAACCCAGTCCATGTACAAAGTATCATATATAATAAACACTGGCCAACAATCTGCTATGTAACATCATTTGTATGATCAAACTGTAAACCCAGAGTTGCGATGTTGCAGTCATATGTAATATATACTGCTATGCTATTTTCACATATGCTTGCATTTTGTCCTGCATGGGGGCGTGAAGTTATAAACAAATTAGCAAAAGCTACTGCTACCACTGCGCAATAACTATGAATTGTTGTACAGCTATATGTGAATATATGTAAATTAAACTCTAACATTGTATATATATAATCTAACTTACATTCTTGTCTTTGCGACTATTACGACCTTCTTAATATCTAACGACAGATTATACCATGCAAATATTCCTCACAGACACTGAAACGGGTGTGCGAAACCGCACACCTATACATGGGTCCAGTGGTCCGCGCGGAAGCGCGCGGCAAGTTACTAGTAGGTGTATATCGCTGCTTCGAAAGAAACATCCGGTCGGATGACACCTCACACCTGCGCGCTGCTTTGCTCACACCGTCTCCCGCCATGGATAGGAGGATTTCGAAACCCCGCGCCGGCCCGCCGTGGGTCCCGTTTCTTAATACCTGACGCAAGCGACGCTGCACGCGGGCCCCGTCCGCTCCCGCGCCCGCCGGGCGCCGGTCGTCTTCGTCGTTCACACGCGCAAGGGCACGGCGCACGCGGCGCGACTCGTCAGTCGTCACTCGCCAGCGGGCAGCGGGTAGTACGACGCCCCGGGGCCCCACTCCTCGGCCCCACCAGAACTCCGAGTGTTCCCGAAACCCCTGGCGTTTCTTAGCCGTGGTATCCGCCGTGGGACTGGGGGAGTAGCCAAGTCCCAAGTGGACCGAGTACCGAGTACGTACGTAGTCGTTCTCGCGCATCGCTAAATAAATCTTTGCGCTTTAGGTTTTGTCGTGTATATACGGGTATATAATACGCGGCCAGCATGTCGTCGCGCGCCCATCACAACGTGCTTCGTGTGCTCCATCACTAGTATCACTGCAGGACAGTGACGTCGTACCTCGATCGACCAGTCGACCTCGAGAAGTCGAGAGACTTGCGACTGCGAACGCTGGTGTCTTCTTCAGTTCCGTGCTCCCTTGATTTGCTAACTAAATCGATGAAAATCAGTTAAGTAAAGTTAACCGTAATTATCCTTATAGCCCGTGTTGGGTGTTTGGTTCAGTTAGGAGCTTCTAAATTTAGTCCAATTTAGTTCACTTTAGTAGCTTTTTATCAAGGGAGCGTATGCTATGGAAACCAGGTTTCCGTGAAAACTATGGAAACTCGCACATGCATCGTTGGATCTAAATCCGATGGATATGGCTAATCTCTTCGAGCCAAATATTGTCCCCTAAAATTCGAGAAATGCTAATATTTATACAAGCTAAGTGTGTGGCATCCAACGAATAAGTAGCATTTCATATCCTTCCACCAGCTGGGTTATGACTTATGACACAAAACAACATGAGATAAAACAAAATTAGTTGGCTTTACAAGTCGATCATCATCCGCAAGTCGCAACAAAAATAAAAGATAAAGAAAATAATATCCGAGAACGTCGTATAAAGTGAGGTTGCACAATAATATTGGAGCATTATTTTTGCAAACTTTGAAAAACCCCCGGTCCAACCATGCATTCACATTTGGATCTCCCAAGCGCCAGATTGGTATGAGATGAGCTGGTTACGCGTGCATGGTCAATGGCTCAATATACTATATAATCACACGTACGTAGACAAGACAAGTCTTTTTTTTTTTTTGAGACGACGTCCTTCGACTCGTATTTCACATAGACAAGACAAGTCACCAACATGATATATATTTTTAGGGAAAAAACACTCAAAACGAGCCGCATTCCATCCAATTGCCTTCATTAGCTAGCCCAAGTTTTGACCAATATTTTTATCAATATACATGATTTTTTAATACATAATTGAGGCATCAGTTTCATATTTAAAAATTTACATAGAAATATGTATTCCATTCTTACCATGTTTCAGGCTATTTTAACCTAGTGCGATTCAATGCTCAAGATTAGACCAAAAACTTGTCCACTCCACAAAAACACAATGCAACTTCACATGTTCACTGTGTCTTGTCTCCACTTTACTTATGTTTTGTCTCTTTCTAAGTGGTGGAGCTCTCGGTATGGTAGGCGCGGCCATTGCCATATTCCTTGAGTTTGTCCAATGCTTACTGCATCATGTTCTTTTTTTCATTTGCTAAAAATGCTATAAAACTATAGTGTAAATTATATCTTGATTCTCATTCCTCCACCATGGCTCTTTCTCTCAAAACCTATCGATGGCATGTCGTCCTAAACTACCAGAGCATGCATCAAAGGTGAGAGAACTGAGAGGTGTCATAGTTAGAAGCATGAATAAAACACAGTGAGCACCAAGTTCTAGCTAAGTATAGTTAGGTTCCTTTTTCCCATAGGCTCCCCCTTCCTTCAAATTCAAGCACCAAGTTTCTTAGATTTCTCATTTTTCCATTGGAATCATTCGAACTCCCCTTCCTTCAAATTCGAAAGTACGACTCTGTTCGTTTCAAATCTTGACTTTTTTTTATCTGTTTTACTATAAGATTTAAATATATAGTTAAACCGTTTTTTTAAAAAAATTATTTTAGCGTTGGATTTTTTAAAGCCTCTCGAAACAAATGCTAGCCGAGCCATGCATACCATGCGGCCAAAATTCAAACCCAACCCCGCGGCGCAGGCCGCGCCGCGTGGGTCCCGCCTCCCATCCCAGGTGTCTTCGACACGGCTTAATTAATCAATAGCAGCGTACTAACCTCACCTGTAACCACCCTGGTAGAGTAATTTACCTGCCACTGCCACGCGGGGCGGAGCCTAAACGCGTCCAGCTCATCGTCATCTGACCAGCCACTAACCGAGGGCACCACCGTCATTTCGGAGCCTCAGGGCCCGTCGTCCCCGCGGTTTAAAGAGACCTCCACTCTCCTGCAGCATCACCACGGCGGGTGTCATCTCAGGCTAATCTCTCTGGCCTGCGCTTCGTCTCCGGGCGGCCGGGCGGGGGAGGAAGAAGAAGAAGAAGACCACCTGGATCCATCTCCTCCTCGGTAAGCTCTCACGCACCCTCTCACGCCGCGCGTCTTCCTCCAGATGCTGCGTTTTTGTCTCTCTAGACTAGATATGCGTGCAGTGTGCTCTCCTCTGTTCAGTCGCTATCTGAGTTTCCTGGAGGATCGATCAGAATGTTCCGGGTTCCCCGGAAGATCGGAAGTCCGGAACCAGCAGCGAGATATGGTGGATTCCGATTCCGAGCTGAATGATACTCGTGCCTCGCAAAACCGTAGGGCCTGCCGTGACTCCTTTGTAGCTTACAGTGACTTCTCTGAGATTTCGAATTTTTGCCCCCACCTCCCTTGGGTCCTGTAGTGGAGTACTGTGGCTTAGTGTTCAGGTTCACGCGACGCGACGCTCATGGCGCCCTGGAAACAGGGCATGCTGATTTCAGGCGTTCTGGAGCGCTGCTGCGCTTGGTTTGCGGATTGACTTTCTCCTCGGTTTAGATTGGCGTCTTAAATCCCCGTCCTTTTCAGCTGGCCATCGGTCACCAGAGTAGTCGGCTCATTCATTATACTGAGCTTTCGTAATCCGTTCTATGTGGAAAAACTTGCGTATCGCCATTACAGATCCTCTGCAGTCTGTTGTTTCTCCCTGAAGCTGCAAGACTCAAGGGTGCATGTGCATAGAGGATTCGTGGTACTGCAGGCTGCAGCTCATTTGAATTTTTACTGCAGCTCGATGGCCAGATGGTTCTAGGGGAGATCAGTCTGATGCAGGACAGTTCTCGATTTGTTTTTTCAGAATTTGTTTGGATGTGCTTAGATATTTTTTTTCCCAATAGAGCACGCGTTGGGTGACCATCTCAGCTGGTGCTGCATGTGCCTATTCACAGCTGTTTGGGTGGGTCAGGAGATCTGCGAATTGTTTTAGATTTACTCATATTAGATCAGATCCTTTTATGGCCATTAATTCTGGGAAATTTTAACTGTATGAATGAGTTTTCTTCCAAATTTTGAAGCATTTACTGATATTTTGGGCTTCTAAAGTCTGTGTGCTAAGTCATAGCTTATCCTAAGTGCCTAGCTGTGTTCTTCAATTATTGCCATCTCCACATGCATGACAAAATTACCTTCAAGAAATGGATAAATAATGTACAATTTCCAGAGATACAAAATAGGTGTATCATTCCTGGCCTTTCTTCAAAAACCTGTTGACATCAGAATGTACTAGATTATTCCCACAGTGATGGCCCCTCTGCCCTTCACCCGATGCTGCATGTGTCCATCTAGGTGTAAGCTGGGGCCAGCCATGTTACGTGGATCACAAACAATTATCATTATTTTTTACTCAATTGACTAGTCCCAGTCCTCACTCAATGATTGGGTGCGATATATATGGCTGGCAATAACTGATGTGGTACACTGGCACTGCAAGTTTCAGCTTGGGCCCTGAATTTCAGATCCCTGTGGGGACTGAACAATTTTCCTGTCAATTTATCTTGGCTGTGCTAGTTTATTCAAGTCCATTGAATTAGGCTCTTACCTAACAAGGGGCCGAAGGGAGATGAAGCTGCGGCATCTTTTGTGCTGTGGTGTGTGATAGCCAAGTCATAGCCGTACCTGACTGCCTGCTCCATGAATGAGTTTCCCAACTAATATTCGAGCCAAAGAGATTGACGTAGTTCATGTCCATTAGACATTAGTCTATCTCAAACCTGTTTAGTTTACCTTGAGAAGGCATAGTAGTTTTATGCAACCACCTTACTTATCGTTATCATAAAACAGAGATAGGCAATCTGTGTCAATCTAGATGTTTATTTAATCATTTTTTCATGGCAGCTAAATGTGTACAATAAGCACTAAATGGCCCATACTCATTAGTCTAAAGCTGTTACATCATTCATAAAAGAATGTACTTGTGTTCTTTCGCACATCAATGACTTAGAACGAGGTATAGTTGTATCGTCACAGTGAATTTTAACCTTTTTTTTTTTGACAAGAGTGAATTATAACTTTGTTCCCCAATTCCACCTTGGGTTGCTGATGCTGATCAATTTTCTGGTCCTGAGCTTTCTGGAAAGCCATCGTTGACTGGTTAGCTGATAAAGTCATAGTCCATGAAGGATATGATCCTTCCCATCTCCTTGTTAACCAATCAATGTTTTGCTCCCTGCATTTTGGAGGTTGATATGCTGAGCCCTTTTCATCCTCCTCTAATATATGCATGCAGTACTGTTCTACAGGTAGGCATCAGAAGATCTGCTTTCTACCTATATGATTGCAAGTTGATCCATCGAAGTTAAACCTAATGCCATGCACGGCTTTTGCGCACTCTGTGTTTTTTCTTTATCTGTGAGCTTCCTTTGGATGTTACTGGTTGCTGATGTTTACTGTGGTGACATTGAACATTTTTACTTTGTCAATAATAATACTAAAACTAGCCCACTTGTTCTTATGCTCACCGTCAATCATGACCAGGTCAACTACAAGGATATCTTATTTTGGTGACAATGAAGCGCATGCATAGAATGCAAACGAGAAAGTCCCATTCATGGTGGTGGGACAGCCATATTAGCCCAAAGAACTCCAAATGGCTAGCTGAGAATTTGGAAGGTAACAACTCTGTTTTCTATCGAATGACAGCATGTGCTGACACTTCTGTTATTTGACAGGAAGAGCAATCTGCAGTAACTTGTTCAATGCTCATGTATCCTGCAGTATAATAATAACATAGCACAAACTTTCCTGACTTTTTCTTTGCTGAATGAACAGAGATGGATAAGCAAGTTAAAGAGATGCTGAAGCTCATAGAGGATGAAGGTGATTCTTTTGCAAAGAAGGCTGAGATGTATTTCCAAAGGAGGCCTCTGCTTGTAAATCATGTCGAGAACTTCTATCGCATGTACCGTGCTCTTGCTGAGCGTTATGACAATGTGACTGGAGAATTGCGCAAGGGTCTTGCACTGCAGTCTCAAGGCTCTGGTATATCTGAAACTGATTCCGAGACACAATCAATTTCACCATCTCCAGAGCCTAACATGGAACAGAATACAGAAAAACCGAAGCGCAAAACAAGAGCAGTTGGCTTCGATGTGTTCCTTGGTTCTGGTGGAAGCTCAGACATCTCCAAGAAGGGGAGTGATGGATCATCATCTTCTTCTTCTTCAGATTCTGATTCAGAGGTTGATGAGGCAAGTGAAGAAAATGGCAATGGGATTTCTTATATAATGGATAGACGGATTACTGAGCTAGAAGATGAGCTTCAGGAAGCAAGGCAAAAAATTGAGGCACTTGAGGTAAAGAACATGCACTGCCAATGTGAAAAACTTGAAGAGAGTCTCAAACAAGTTAGCAATGAAAAGGAAGACTTGGTTGCTGCAATTCTGGCAAGCAAGAATGAGATCGAGGATCTAAAAGGAGACATGGCCTCGACAGCAAAACATTTTGAAGCCCAATTAGTACATCGTGACCATGAGATTGAGAAGTGCAAGCAAGAGGTTGAGCAAGTTTCTGAAAAGTATTTCCATGAGAAATCCTCTCTTGAATCTGAAATTGAAAGGCTTCAGGAAGTTGTTAAGTATTTTGAACGGAACCTAACAGAAGTTACAGCAGAGAAATTGCAGCTTGAGGCCCAGGTAAAGGAGCTTGAACAAGTTTCTAATAACTTAGATGATTCTTCTGCAGAGATTATAAAGCTACAAGAAATAATCAAGGATCTGCAAGCAAGATTGGAAAATGATTCAAATGAGAAGGTTGTACTTGAGGAACGTGCTATGGAGTTGGAGCAAATTCGTAGGCAGTTGGATGATTCGAGGGCTGAGGCTCAGGAGCTACAAGCTACAATCAAGAACCTGAAAGACGACCTAGAAAAAAGTCTTCAAGAGAAAGCAGAACTTCAGAGTCATATGAAGGATGTGGAACAGGCAACCAGTCACCTAAATTCCTTGGTTGCATCCCTTGAGGACAAGTTGACAGCCACAGAGGCACAACTTAAGGCGGAGATCGAGCTGCTGTCTTCAGAGAAGGCTGCAGTTGAAAACAAGGTGTCCGTTCTGCTGATTGATGTCACTACTCGTGATGAAAAGCTGAAGGAGATGGACAACCACTTGCACCAGCTGCACCTGGAGCATGTCAAGTTGATCGAAGAAGCCGATAATGCACGGAAAGACGTGTCAGGCCTGCGTTCACGCGTGTGTGAGCTCGAGGAAGAGGTTGAGAAGCAGAAGCTTATTATAACCGACAGCGCAGAGGGGAAGCGTGAGGCGATCAGGCAGCTGTGCTTCTCGCTTGATCACTATCGCCATGGGTACCAGCAGCTTCGGCAGCTCCTGCAGGACCACAAGAGGCCCATGGTGATGGCAACATGAGTGAGTAGTGTGCCCTTCCTCTGGATGTTGAAACTTTGAAGTTGGCTTCTCAGTGTAATGCTGTCTGGCGATGTAATTTGAGCTGTCTCTTACCCCTCTTCCTATATAATTTGAGTAACGCTTGTGCTCTGAAGTTATTTGAACTGTCGAGTTATTCGTAATCTGTGGTGTGTAATGTAATGAGCTATATGGCCAATGGATAATCATGGCATTCCTTTTATTCATTCTGTTCGTGTTCATGGGCATTATATTCGTTCGCTAATATTATGAAAAAAAAATCTGATTGCCCTGTAGTTTGGAAATGGAATCCAGTGGTTTTTACAGATTGCCTTTGCACCTACCATCAGTGTTTTTCTTACCGTTTGGTCGCCGGTAACCGATGGGGAGCGGTTTGCCGGTTTACCGCTACTGTTCACCGGTTTACCGCTACTATTCGCCGGTTACCACACGGTTTTCACCGGTTACAGCCCTACCGCTCACCGGCGGTAAGACCGGTTACCAGCGGTAAGAAAAACGCTGCCTACCATGGCCTGTTTAAAGCATCTGAAATGCATTGATAGTATGCACTTGAACTTGACATTGATACTGCTCCTCCGGAACGAGATCCTCTAACATAGTGCAATTCTATGTTTGAGGGACATAGTTTTCATCCATCCGTTCATCGTCAAATCAACGGCAAGGACACCAAACAATCAATACATCTGTGCACGACGGTGTGGGATCTGACCGCACCGGCGAACCTGAGCGAGGCAGCGAGTGCTGCCAAACTGTAGCCGCCGCTGCCCACATCCTGGTTCGTCACCGCCTAGTGAGCGAGCGAGCGGGCAGCTACGTCGGGCTCACGCGTGCGCGCTGCTGTGCCGCCACCGGACGAGCGCGCCATGGCCGGCGAGCGCCCGCGAGCTAGCTGCCGCCGCGTTACTGCCGCGCAAGTGCGCGAGCGAGCTGCCGTGTCCGGCCAGCCGAGCCGTCGCGGTGCTCGCGTGCGGGGGTTGCTGTGGCGCCACCGCAAGAGGAGGTGGCCGCGCTATCGCCGGCGCGCGCGCGGCGAGCTGCTGCGCCGCGGGCCTCGCGTGCTGGTGGGCTGTCGCAGGGGTGAGCACGCAAGTGGGGCAGGGACGCCATGGCGGCAGCGGCTGCAGCTGCGGCTGCTTGCCATTTATCGTGCAAGTCTGTACCAATATGCTGCCAATATGCAGTAGCCACATGGAATTGATTTTATTTTGCCACATTCAAATCTCAATCTCTTTTTCCATATTGAATTGAAATCGAGGCAACTACAATCTTACTCGTTCAAATTGGCACAAGAAATTAACAATATATGTGTAAAAAAAAATATAATCTCCATTCAGTATCAACCTTCATTCAGTTACTCTGAAACAAACATTCAGATAACATTCAGATACTCTGAAACAAACATTCAGATAACACTCCGTTGCTTAGAGACGGAGGGCGATGGAGGGAGAACTTGCATAGGGACCTGCTTGCATACTCCAACGCCGGAGGAAGCCGCGAGCAGGGAGCAGCAGCTGGCCGGACACGGCAGCTCGCACGCGTGAGCCCTACGCTGCCACCCTGCCTCCGCGCCCTGAAGCCCTCGCCCCACCCAACGCACAGCCCAGCCTCCCCGTTGACGCCGCCGCCGAAACGCGCCATCCTCATGCTTGCGCAGCCACTGTCCAGCAAATTTGCGCGACTGCGCGGGGTGGCGCAAGCAGATGAGGGCGGCCGGACCTGCCGGCATGTCGTGCAGGCACGGTGGCCGGCCGGCCCTGCCGGGGCGGCGCGAACGACAAGATACCCTGCCCTGTAGCTTGCTTGGATGAGCTTTGTCTCCGAGGTGAGCCATGCCTGCCGTACCCCTCTCTCCTTCCTTCAACTCTCTCCATCCAATGTGGAGGCGCAGGCGCTCTGATCCTCGCGTGGGACGCAGGCATGGATCTCGCCCAGCCTCCATGCCGTCTAGGCGAACGCCATTGTTGGTAAGTTGTGTCGCACCCCTGCCATCTAGATGTGCATCCTCTGCGTCCTCTTCTTGCCTCACCAAATTGGGCGTTCATGTTCATGGTAGTTGGTGGCTTTGGTGCTGTTTAATGTTGATTAGCAAGTCGTGTTTTACATGTCAGAAAGGTGTTCGACAAAATGACCATGTTTCAATATTCAATTGCTTCCTTCAATTATTGTAACAGAATCCAACAAGTAGAAATTTGCACTGGCAAGGGTTGGGAACATTGAAGCATCTGCTAGGTACTATGAAGTAATCAAGGCTGAGTTTAAGTGGTTTGGGAACATTGTAGCAACCGCTGTGTATGGAGTAATTGAGGCTGAGTTACTGATTGAAGTCGAAAGGGACTGGCCATTTGTGATTCGCAGTATATGGTATACTTGCATATTCTTATCAGGTCAGACTCTTGAGATATATTTTCAGGTTGTCCACTCCAATCTGTTATTTTTTGGTCATTGCTAGCTGAACCTTTGATCGATGCTGGTTGCCATTTTGCATGGCTGTTCCAATGTGTGTTTGAAAACACTGAAACAGTAGTTGCTCTTATTTCCTACTTTGTGCTCTTTTGGGACAATGGCCAGAAAACTGATGTCTTGGCTCTTGGGATGAGATTACAAAAGTAGGCTGTTGTTATTCATTTCTACATTGCCTTTTATGTTTGTGTATACACTATAATATGCACATACTAAGTTCTATAACTCATTTGTTGAGTGCACTGAAAGTCTGAAACTGTTAGATGGAATGCACATTGATGTGTTCTAAAAAAACTGAGAAGGTGTTTCTTCCATTCATTTTGCTTTTTAGTTGCAGAATTCAATTTTTCATTCCAATACATGCTTCTAAATCATTACTACATACCAGGTACTGCAATATAAATCTTTATTCCAAAAATTCATGTGTTGCATGCAGAAAAATCAATACTCCAGTACTCCAGGTACTATGAACCCTCAGAATCTTTAAGTCATTGCACAGGATAAATATACACAACCACATCATACTTTGGTATTCTATCATTCTCTGTTTCCCTCTCTATCAGGAAAACTAACAATCATGTCTTATTTTCTCCAACTCGAGCACAGACAACACCAATCAGAATTCCTACAACAGAGCTAGCGAAATTTCATCAAACCTCATACTATATATCTATTTATGCCAAATGCCCATATTTCTTCACTTGCATTCTATGGAGTGCTAAAAACAGTACAAATTCACTCCAGTTGCCACCGTAGACAAACAAGTACTACAATACCATGCCAAGATTTAAAAACTACAATTTACTTGATGAGATAGGTCTTGATAGGTTAATTTATGTTTGCAGAAATAAATTGAACTCATGGTTTAGGATATGGATGTTTGGGAGATTTTAATCAATTATGATGTGCAAATATTATTGTGCATAATATTAAATAAATGGTTTTATTGTGGATGATCTGAATATTTTATGAATTCTATCAGGCCTCTAGTTATGTTCTGTACCTTGCATTCCAATACTATCAGATCTTGGAAGCCCATATGTTGCCACAAAAGGTATAAAACTAATGGTTTTTTCCATGTTAATAATTTAAACATATTTCCTATGCATTAATAAGTGCAGACTAATCCAAAGCTTCCAAACAGGCCATTAGCTTGGTTTGCACGGCTAAAGGAGTCTCATGCTGCCCTGTTTACTGCAAGCTCTGGTCTGCCCTTCCCACAATAGTCTCAGGTTATCTTGTTGCTTGCTTATGGGTTTGTGCTTAGGGGACTATGAATTTCTCGTTGTCATGATTTTGCAGGTACCTTGCTGAGATCAAGTCAGTTACAGAGAGAAAGGATGCTGCATAGAGGACCATAAATACGTTGGGTATAGCACAACGGCTCACATAAGAACAGAAGGTGCAGGTGGTGTTTGGTGGTGGTGGTCGTGAAAGCAGCCTATGTGCATCTTTGCAATCGACTATCTGAAAATTGTTTGTTGACAATGTTGAAGTTGTAATTGTAAAGGAATTTGTGTCAACATGCTCTATTCACCTACTTGAACCTCATTACGCAGCTCATTACCAGTGAATTATACTATAAATAAATAAACATTATACTGGGCAACTACTAAGTACTAAATCGAAGAGTCATATAATTGATGCAAAATCTTCGGTTACATTTCAGGTTTCTTTATGAGCCAAAATGTTTCTAGTTAGAACAGAGGCAAATTCTTTCTGTTCCAAAAATCGCAAGAACGACTGAATCGGTGCATCGGTTCCAAAATGCAGAAAAGAAACGACTAATCCCAGCCATCGACTGAATCGGTGTATCGGTTCCAACATGCAGAAAAGAAACGACTAATCGCATCCATGCTCGATAATACGCACTAGGTGAGGACGTCGAGTCATACTCCGACGACGCCAGGGCTCCCCCAACGGGAGGGCGCTGAGTCTTCCTCCGACGACGCCGCGGAGTAGTTAGTCTCCAACGAGAAGGCAGGCGAGGTGGTGGCCGGAAATGATGCCGCTGCCTGCTCCAATCCACCACCCTCGCCTACCGACGAGTCCGCCAAGCCCGGGGTCGAGGGCGAGGAGGGCGAGGTCGACGCCGATGCAGTCGCCGTGCCGAGGCTGGACGCCGTGCAGAGCTCGAGGACGGCGAGAGTGATCAGCCTCCTCTGCTGCTCCGCCGCGAGCTCTCTAAACCCTAAACCCTTAAAGAGAAAGAGGTGAATGATCCAATCGTATGATAAAGCATTTATTTATTATTATTAGTTATGGAATGCTATATTAGTTATCCAATATGGCGCGTTGCTCTGGGTATTTCGGACAATTTAAGAACAAATTACACAATTTATATTTCTAGTTCTATGATAAAACTATCTTAAACTAATTTTGATCAGTGGTTTGACACATCTTTAGGGACAACTAAATATGCATGTTAATGGATGAAGAGAAAATATCATAATTATATGTGCTAATTGGCTATAATTACATCTTATAGTGGATTGTTGAGTGGAATGTTGATATGGGTAGTTTGCATGTTGAGAGAAATTCCTAGTGGGGTTTAACTTTGTAAGAGATATAGATATAGATGAGCTAGGTAAGGTGCTGAAAACCTTCTTGCCACCCCCCTCCCTTTTATATGGAGGAGGTAGGTGGCTATTTTCATTTATTTCCTTGGTGGCGTTTGTAATCACAAAATGGGCCCTTATAATTTACAAATAGGCCTTAATTGCTCAAGTTATACCCTTAATGAAAGGATCTGGCAAGGCCTAGAGGGGCTTAATAGGCATGTAAAAACATAAACTCGATGCAGCGGATTGTTGGTGTTGAGAATGTCATACTTTTACATACTCAAAACACTATTAACATTCTCGAAATAAAAGGAAGATAAGCATATTATGAGTATATTTTAGTAATTAAAAGGTTCCACATGTCCATGAGTATTTTTATGCAGTTTCAAGACAAATGGAGTAATGAGCATGTGTGCCCGCCGTAGGGGAGGTCGGCCGACCACCCTATGGGCCCAAAGCCTCCTTAGCTTGCCATGATCCATGTGAAGCACTCTCATATCACTCTCCATCCTTAGATGAAGCTTGTGTTTTCTCTCCACTGTGGAAGATTGCAACCCATAGATTGATTGGCGCACTTGTAAGGTGAACGGACCTTTGAAGTGAACCCACAAGCTCACTACCCAGCAAGGAAGGTCCCTAGTGCCCAAGAGGCCAAGAAAATAATTAGCACCGATCTGTCATGAAATACGTTTTTTATGCCATCACAAAATACAATTGTGTACAAGGTATCATCAAAGGGAGAAGATGAGTTGGTTGGCTGACTTGTTGTGGTCTACTTATGTTCCATAGCATGCATGGTGTCGTGAAAACTGTTGGAATTTATATGGGCTTGGCCCAATAACAAATCCTAAAATTCCTAGAGAAATCTCAAAGGCCCATTCTGGCTTTCTTGGCGGTCAAGCTGCAAGAGTTCTAAACGGATACGTGTTTAGAGTCCTGAACTGATTTGGCTCGTGATCGCGACACGAGGTCGGTTTTCTGGGATATATAAGCAGCCCACCGGCCACCCTAAAATCCAATCGAATTGAGCTAAGGTTCATAAATCCAATTGAACTAGAGCTTTCGCCTCTTCTCGCTGTTGCGCCACCGTAGCTACTCCATCCCGATCGTCGGCGTGCACTGGCGGCCCAGGAGAGCAGTCTCCGAAACCCTCGTCTTTGGGATCCTGCACCGGGAGAAGGCGAATAAGGTTTTTGGGAAGCGCTCTTAGCGCGACTGCTCCCAAATCTTCTACGTCGACAGATCGTCGTCTCGTCGTCATCAAGCTTCTTTGGATCGTCTACGAGAGACGCCTAGCTACAAGCTCGTGCCATCGTCGTCGGCAGCACGTCATCTCATCGTCGTCGGCGGCACGTCGTCTCGTCGTCGTCGGGCTTGTGGGATCGTCTACAGGAGACGCTCGGCGACAAGCTCACGTTGCAATCATCGTATGCATCTTCACCACCAAGTACTTCTACAATCGGCAGGTATAAATCTAACTAGTGTACGAGTTGGGTTTACACTAGTTGTCATGTTCATGTTGTGCGATATCATGATCTGCTTTGCTAGTATGTACGATCTGTTAATCTGCCATGCTAGTGTGGCAGAACCTCCTAAGTAATGTGGCCCACATGCACTAATCCTTGTCTTAAAAGACCTCGGATTACTATGCATGTGTTCCACACGACTTAACAAGCTCTGTCGGGTGTCCTCGGGAAACCCGAATCATCCACGAATCTTTCGAACTGGATCGATCATTATAAGAGACATTGCGGTATCACAACTTGAGTTTTGTACAAATAAAATATATCGAGTAAAAGTGCGGAAGGATTACAATAACATAAGTTTACAAATCATTTATAAATAAAACTTTACAAATAAAAAGTTATGTTGGTTACAACCATAGTAGTGGAATATCATTACTTAACTTTATGATTCACCAAAACGTAGTGCTCGCCCAGAGCCAAACAAACTACTCGATGTCCTCACTTGACGGACACACCGCAACAAGGGTAGAACAAACCCCGAGTACAAAAGTACTCCGCAAGACTTACCCGACGAAAAAGAGGGGAGAAGACTCGGGAATGAAGGACGAGATAGGACAAGGTAAGGCTTAGCAAAGAATCAAAGTATTTTGCGAGAAAAGCACTAAACTAGTTTCAACCTCAAGTTTTACTTTCCAGATTAGTCATTAGATTCTAAGGTGAGCCTAGTCTAGCTTGATTACGAGATCAAGATAATTCACGGAGATCACATTCTTAGTCTTCCAACAAAATTCCTTCAAGTTCCATAAATTACTATGATGCAGTCGGGTGATCGAGTCTCCATAAACGAGGAGCAACGACGATTCGAATCGATTATACCCACTGGGATCCCTAATCACACGATATATGTAGAACCACATCTTGCATATATCAACCTTCACTCAGATCTTCCAAAACCAACCCGGTCCGTGCACCCGAGAATACCGTACGCCTCAAATCCGGGACCAAGCCCACGAGGGTAACTCGTATTCCCGCCATCTCTCCACTCCCAGTGCGCAGTTATCCGTTCTGATGATGGAATAGCTGGGGTCTTAGGCTTACCATAGTATGTGATTAGTTGCAAGGCTCGAACCACAGGCGGCCCTACAACGATACGGTCCTTAATCGACACAGTCGGAAACACTACATCCCTAACCCAGATGCAAGTTACCCGACCGGTCTCAACTTCATTAAAAGATGTAACAGATCCAGACAGGGCGTTACATCGAAACGTCTTTCGAAGCAATCCAACCGTCTGATCAAAAGTAGCATTCTTTGAATAACATTAACATTACCGACGGGGTAAGCACTTCCTTTTGAAAATATTTTCGAAATCCGAACTAAATTAGCACGGCTAAGCATCGTTACGTATTTTTCAATCAAAACGGTTTCAGGGATAATGTTGGAATAATCAAGGAAGTCAATGCGTCAAGAAGGTTATCACTCAACGCCTATCACTTAATGCAACAATACATACTCAAGTGATAAAACTTTTGCAAAAACAAGGAATTGGTTGATGGATCGGGGCTTGCCTCGAAAGTCGGTGTAGACGTTCTTCAACGACGTATCCGGAAGATGACCAATCACCAAAGATGGATTGACTTCCTCCGGAACTAGGGTTGTCTCGACAACTATTCCTCGGAAACGGAATCGACAGGTCTCTCCTCGATCACGGGGACTACACGAGATAATTAAAATGCTTCAACATGATGGAATACAAAATATGATGCTCAACGGATGCTAAACAAGATTATAGACAAGCGCAAACAATTAATTAAAGTGCCGAAGGTCATTAGGGTTGATGACCTAGGGTCTTCACTCAAATCCAAAGTCAAACAATTAATTAATTAACTAAGGAAATTAAACCCTAAAATAAAAAGTTGTCAAATTGATTTCAAAAATAAATTTTAAGTAGCTTATATCAAAAACAGTGCACCAATAAATTTTCATGATTTTTGGATAAATAAATAAATAACTAAAAATCGAGAAGACTCATTTTTCAATTAAAAGAGGTAATTTTTGAACATAGCAAAACTACTCAAAATTGGCATTTTGAATTTTTCCTAGATATAGGACATCATAAAGAGAATACCCAAAAATTTTCAGAATTTTTGGAGCTACACATGAATTACTATGAATTTTGAAAGAATAAAACATTTTCTCGCCTAAATAGAAATGAAAAAGGATTTAGAAAAAGAAAAGGCCGATGGGCCGATTTCAACCCGACTCGGCCCGATGCGTGGCCTGCTCGGCCCAAACAGTAACAGGCCGGCCCAAGATGGCCTCCCGTCCTGGGCCGACGGCGGCGGCGAGCCCGCCGGCGATATCTCGCCGGCGGCGAGGTTCCAGGCGGCGCGGCTGGCACCTACACGATGCTCGAGACACGGCGCACCTCCTAGGCTAGAAGATGGGACGGCGGAGCGACGAGGGCTAGCTCGCCGGCGGTCATGGCGGGGCGGCGGCGGCGCGGCGGCGGGCGGGAAGCTCACCGGAGCTCCTCCGGTGCGGCTAAGCGCGCGGGACGCTATGCGGTGCTGCGAACGCGATGCGCAAACCGATGGACGCAGCGCGAGACCCTAACGGTCTCGGCCTCGGACGCAGCGGCGACGACACGGCAAGCCGGCGGCGAGACACGGCGGCCGAGCACTACAACGCCCTAAGGGCCATACAAAGGGCACAGGCAGGTGCAGGAGCTCACTGAGGAGCTGATGCGCTTGAAGATGGAGATGATGGACGGTCGGAGATGGGAGCTTGGCGGTGACGGGAATGGCGTCGGCGGCGGACCCGGTGGCACGAGCGGCGTTCCGGCGTCAGCTGTCCACCAAATCGAAAAAGGAGGGGAGCACCGTGAGCAGCGTGTCAAGGCGAGCTTACCCACCCAAGGAATCGAGAAAATGCGCAAAGATGACGACGGATTACGGCGGCGATCCTCGGCGGCTCGACTTGCCGGCCGGGAAGAAGATGATGGCGAGCGGGCAAAAGAGTGGGAATGAGGGGGCTTGGTGTTGCGGGTTGGCTGCGCGAGCTCACGGCGGACACGGTGGTGCGGTTTCTTGGGCTAATGGCGGCGCGAAGACGACGGCGCGAGGTGGCGGCAATGGCGATGGCGACCGAGAAGAATGGATAAGGAGGAGGAGGGAGGAGTGGTCCGGGCCGGGTTAAGGCGCTGGGACAAGGAAGGAGACGGCGACACGGGGCAGAGAAGCTTCGCGCTCGGCGTCGCGCTGGCAACCGGCGGCGCCGGGCGGCATGGGCCGCGGCGATGCCGCGCGCATGTGGAGAAACGAGGGAGATCTTGACGTCAGAATGGGGACAGATTTTGAAATTTTCAAATTACTCCAAAATTTTGAACTGAAGTTGAAAAATTCCAAAAAGCAACCCTAGCTAATTTTTCATTCTCTACAACTTTCTCAACTGGCACATTTTCAAATTCTGCAAGAAAAATTGAATTTGAATCAAATTTTGAAAAGGGGGCAAAAACCCTAGAATGGAATATTTGAAATTACTTTGGATTTTTCTAAATAACTTGAAAAACTCCCAAACTATGGAAAACTCAACTTTTCAAACTGCACACTTTCTCCAAAAGATGTTTTTCCAAAATATGCATAGTTTTTGAAATACGATTTAAAAATCAAAAGGGGACAATTGTCGGAAAATTTGTATTTTCAAATTTGTTTGAAATTCTTTTTGAAAAATTGAAAAACTTTGAACACCAACATTGTAGGTCTCATCAAGCCCTACAATCTTGCTTTTTGGACCAACCCCAAATTCTTTGTAGATTTTGAATTAGAGAAAAGGGGGTAAAACGGAGTTTGCTGGAAAACAGGGTTTTTGAAACGAAATCGAGTTTGATCTAGCCGACACACCTCTAGGCTATCAAAAGTAATAACAAGCATCATCTCAGGGGCACAATCAACCTAGAATGTAAACTTATTTTAGTGAATGCATATCAGGGTTAACCTAACATGAATGCTTTGCAACTAAATATGATGACATGTCAGGTTTTAGGTAATATAACATCAGAGATGTTACAGCCTTTCCCCCTTAAAGAAATCTCGTCCCGAGATTTAAAGCCTTGGGTTAGGTAATGGAAAAGGAAATGTGTCAAGCAACACATATTCAAACAAGGACATAAGGAAAGGGGTTTTTACAACTCACACTAGAATAGTTATAACTCATAGAGGGAATTATAACTTAGATAGAAGCATAGAACTCCGGAAAATTTTCTCGAGATATTCCTCGAGACTCCCAAGTAGCTTCTTCTTCGAGTGACGTTCCCACCTTTGTATCTTGTACCACTTGATTGTTCCGGGTGACACGATCTTTCGATCTAGAACCACGATAGGATACTCGAATAAGTTAAATCAGGTGCAAGTTCATTCCCTTCAACATCAACAATTTTGTCAGGTGGTCGAAGACACTTCTTGAGTTGTGACACATGAAATACATTGTGTACCGCTGACAACTGTTCAGGCAACCGCAAACGGTATGCTACCTTACCACATTTTGCTAAAATCTGAAATGGACCAATATAACGAGGTGCTAATTTGCCTTTAACTCCAAAGCGACTAACTCCCTTCATGGGTGATACTTTCAGATATACATAATCTCCTTTGGCAAACATTAGAGGTCGACGCCTCTTATCTGCATAACTTTTCTGTCGAGATTGAGCTACTTTCAAATTGCTCTGTATCTGTCTAACCTTTTCTTCAGTATCTTTCACAAGATCAACCCCGAAAAACCATCTCTCTCCGGGTTCTGACCAATTCAATGGAGTCCGACATCTGCGACCATATAGTGCTTCAAATGGTGCCATCTTGATACTTTCTTGATAACTGTTGTTGTAAGAGAACTCTGCTAATGGTAAACATTCATCCCACTTTTCTGGAAAATTCAATACACAAGACCTCAACATGTCTTCAAGAATCTGATTGACTCTTTCTGTCTGACCATCAGTCTGTGGATGATAGGCTGAGCTATAAAGAGATTTGGTACCCATTGCCTTATGGAATTGCTTCCAAAATTGTGAGACAAATTGTGTACCCCTATCGGAAACAATAGTCCTTGGTACCCCATGAAGGCTTAAGATTCGTGTAATATATAACTTAGCATATGTCAATTTGAATGATCTGTCTTGATTGGAATAAAATGAGCTGACTTTGTGAGTCGATCCACAATAACCCGAGATGGAATCAAATCCTCTTGATGTCTTGGGTAAGCCCACTATAAAATCCATGCGATATCTTCCCACTTCCAAGCGGGAATAGGCAATGGTTGCAATTCTCCAAAGACTTTAAGTGCACTGACTTTCACTTTTTGACAAGTGTCACATCCGGCGACATATCGAGCAATTTCTATCTTCATTTTAGTCCACGAATCTCGTTTCAAATCATGGTACATCTTATTGCTTCTGGATGAATAGAGAATCTTGAAAGATGTGCTTTATCGAGGATCTTTTGACGTAATTCAGGAATTTTGGTACGACAGACGATTCTTGAACCATATAACATCTGCTTCATCAATTCTCGAAACAGGATATTTTTCCCTTTCTAACTTTCTCCTTGATATGTTCCATACCTTTATTATCTCTCGAGCAATGATAATTTGATTTCGGATAGTTGACTCCATAGAAATGTTAGTCAGACTGCCTTGTTGTATCATCTCTATGCCCAACTTTTCTATCTCATGACATAAAGAAATATCCATGGGCTTCACTGTCAAACAGTTACAATGAATTTTTCGACTAAGTGCATCGGCAACCACATTTGCCTTACCAGGATGGTAATGCACTTCGAGATCATAATCTTTAATCAATTCTAACCATCTTCTTTGCCTCATATTCAATTCTTCTTGAGTGAAGATATACTTCAAACTCTTATGATCTCGTATAGATATGACAGTTTTACCCAGATAATGACGCCAAATCTTCAAGGCATGAACAAGCGCTGCTAACTCTAGATCATGAGTTGGATAATGTTCTTCATGACGCTTGAGCTGTCTTGATGCATAAGCAATAACTCGCCCTCTTGCATCGGTACACAACCAAGACCAATGCCGAAGCATCACAATAAACATCAAACCGCTTCCCCATATCCGGTTGAGCTAAAATCGGAGCGTAGTCAATGACTTCTTTAAGGACTGAAATGCCTCCTCACACTTAGGTGACCAAACAAACTTGGTTTGATTCTTCAACAACTCAATTATAGGCTTAGCTACCTTTGAAAAGTTAGCAATAAATCTGCGATAATAACCCGCCATTCCAAGGAAACTACGGACCTCGAAAATGGTGGTTGGTGATTTCCAATCTAGAATATCCTTTACTTTACTAGGGTCAACAGTTATGCCCTTATCGGATAAAACATATCCAAGGAATTGGACTTCCTTAAGCCAAAACTCACACTTCTTGAACCTAGCATATAGGCGATGTTCTCTCGGACGTTGCAGAACTATTCGAGGTGTTCAACATGTTCTTCTTCATTCTTGGAATAAATCAAGATATTATCGTGAGGACCACCACAAACTGATCAAGTTACGCATGAACACGAGTTCATCAAATATAAGAAATGAGCTTGTGCATTTGCAAGTCCAAAAGACATAACCAGATACTCATACGAGACCATATCTAGTTGTGAATGCAGTCTTTGAAATATCTTCGGGACGAATCTTGATCGATGATAACCGGAGTTGAAGATCGATCTTTGAAAACACTTTCGCTCTGTCAATTGATCTAAGAGCGAGATCAATACGAGGCTGAGGATACTTATTTTTGATAGTCACTTCATTCAATGGACGATAGTCAACACACAACCTCAAGGTTTTATCTTTCTTCTTTACAAAGATGGTGGACAACCCCAAGATGAACTACGTAATCGATAAAACCTTTATTAAGCAATTCTTTCAACCGAGCTTTAAGTTACGCTAATTACGGTGGTGCCATTCTATATGCTCTTCTGGATATTGGGGCGTCGGGCTTCAACTCAATCGCAAACTCTACATTTCTATGCGGAGGTATACCGGGTAACTCATCGGGAAATACATCGGGAAATCTTTAACTACAAGGATATCTCGAATCTCCTTCACAGAGGTTGCACAAATTCTCTTGCTTGCCCTCTTAGGAGTTAGGAATTGAATAAGCAACTGCGACTTGCCATCGAGATAAATTCACTTTTATAGTCCGGTTCGGGGTATCAATAATAGCTCCTCGTGACTCATCCAGTTCATACCTAGGATCACATCTATATCCCGATCCTTTAGAACAATCATTGATGTGGGAAAGATATGCCCACCCAATTCTATGGGTACCGATGTACCATTTCCTTAGTACACATACGCCCTCCGGGTGATTGAATAAAGAAATTTTCTTTTGTTTCTCCAATTGGGATCTCATGCTTCATAACAAATGTCCGATTGATGAATGTATGGGATGCTCCGAGTCAAAAAGTATAAATCGAGTGATTGGCAACTTGGAACATACCCATCAAAATAGGCTCTCCCTCGGGAATATTACACTTGCGTGTAAAAGACACGCCCAATTTTCTTCTTAATTTGGCTCTTTTGTTGATTCGATGTGACACGAAGTACTTAGAACATTGGAATTGTACTTGGTTTGGATGTGGACGGAGTCCCTTGTAGAGTGACCAGACTTTCCACAATTGTAACATGGGTAGTTCTGTATTTGTAAAGTGGGTTTTCGAACGCTAGGAGCATTCGGCTGGCGTGGATAAGAAAGAGCTACAGCGGGACGGACAAGTGCCTGCTGCGGGGCTTGATCTTCGGGTGGATGATAAGGAGTATAGAAATGATTTATAGGATGACGAGATCATCTTCGGGCGTTTAGGCTTCTTGCTCGAGGATTCAGTATTCGAGCCTTCTTCTTCTTGGCCTTCCGGTGCTTACGATTAACGGCTTCGCAAGTGATAGCAATATCAATTTGTCTCGTAAAATGTAGTATTAAGAGTAGCACTAGAAATCATCATACGCGGATCTTACTATCCGGACCCCTCAAGAAGTAACCCTTCTTTTTATCATACGTATCAACATACTCGGGTGCATCTTTGGGATAAGTGATTAAACTCGCTCACATACTGTACGACGGACATATCACCTTGTTGTAAAGATAAAAATTCTTCCTTCTTAACTTTCATAACACCTTGTGAAACATAATGAGTGCGGAAAGCTTCACGAAACTCTTCCCATGTGACATGATGACCAGTGGGCTGTATAGCAACAAGATTTTCCCACCAAGCCACCGCAGCACCTCTCAGCTGTTGAGCTGCAAATAGTGGCTTCTGAACTTCCGTACAAGGAATGAGATCAAACTTTTCTTTGCATGGTGCGGAGCCAATAATCGGCTTCAAGAGGTTCATCTTGCCTTGGTGAAAACCGGTGAATGAGTGGATGCAAAATCAAAATACGTGACCTCATCACCATTATTCCGACCACGATTACCATGGGTGATATTCGATTTCGAGCTAGAATAGTCGTAGCATTGACCGGAGAGCGGCAAGAGTATCGGTCAACTGGGTTGAACTTGGTGGAGGATTGGAATCATCACCCCCATTTTGAGAAATCCCAGCAAAGCATCGGATGCTCGGGTGTGACAGGAGCATTTGTTGAATAACAAGCCAAACTTTAAACTCGAGCTTTCAAAGCAAAAGATAGGATCAAGATTAAAGAATAGATAGGTGGGATCTCGAAGGCTAGCGGGAATAGGATTGGTACTACCTAACCCAATTCACATTAAGAGGGAAAGTATTTATTAACGAGGTTAATTAAGCATGATGCATGAACGGACCTACGTTCTAAGCTTAAAAGACTTTAATGTAACACATACTTAAAAGTAAACTTTTATAAATAGGGCATTATAACATGATATTCCACCATAAACTTTGAAACATGACTAGAGGGCTATAGAAGTGAGCATAGGTAAGAGATAAGCAATTTGGACCAAAATAGTCAAGTTAAATTTTTATTAGATCCAAAACCTTTTGAAGTTTTCGCAAAGAATACTACAATAGCTCTAGAATAACGATCCGGCTCGATACAGTGTGGCGGAACCTCCTAAGTAATGTGGCCCACATGCACTAATCCTTGTCTTAAAAGACCTCGGATTACTATGCATGTGTTCCACACGACTTAACAAGCTCGTCGGGTGTCCTCGGGAAACCCGAATCATCCACGAATCTTTCGAACCGCTTGGATCGATCATTATAAGAGACATTGCGTATCACAACAAGTTTTGTACAAATAAAATATATCGAGTAAAAGTGCGGAAGGATTACAATAACATAAGTTTACAAATCATTTATAAATAAAACTTTACAAATAAAAAGTTATGTTGGTTACAACCATAGTAGTGGAATATCATTACTTAACTTTATGATTCACCAAAACGTAGTGCTCGCCAGAGCCAAACAAACTACTCGATGTCCTCACTTGACGGACACACCCGCAACAAGGGTAGAACAAACCCTGAGTACAAAAGTACTCCGCAAGACTTACCCGACGAAAAAGAGGGGAGAAGACTCAGGAATGAAGGACAGATAGGACAAGGTAAGGCTTAGCAAAGAATCAAAGTATTTTGCAGAAAAGCACTAAACTAGTTTCAACCTCAAGTTTTACTTTCCAGATTAGTCATTAGATTCTAAGGTGAGCCTAGTCTAGCTTGATTACAATGAGATCAAGATAATTCACGGAGATCACATTCTTAGTCTTCCAACAAAATTCCTTCAAGTTCCATAAATTACTACGATGCGGTCGGGTGATCGAGTCTCCATAAACGAGGAGCAACGACGATTCGAATCGATTATACCCAGTGGGATCCCTAATCACACGATATATGTAGAACCACATCTTGCATATATCAACCTTCACTCAGATCTTCCAAAACCAACCCGGTGCGCCACCCGAGAATACCGTACGCCTCAAATCCAGGACCAAGCCCACGAGGGTAACTCGTATTCCCGCCATCTCTCCACTCCCGGTCTTGTGGTTATCCGTTCGATGATGGAATAGTGGGGTCTTAGGCTTACCATAGTATGTGATTAGTTGCAAGGCTCGAACCACGGCGGCCCTACAACGATACGGTCCTTAATCGACACAGTCGGAAACACTACATCCCTAACCCAGATGCAAGTTACCCGACCGGTCTCAACTTCATTAAAAGATGTAACAGATCCAGACAGGGCGTTACATCGAAACGTCTTTCGAAGCAATCCAACCGTCTGATCAAAAGTAGCATTGCTGAATAACATTAACATTACCGACAGGGTAAGCACTTCCTTTTGAAAATATTTTCGAAATCCGAACTAAATTAGCACGGCTAAGCATCGTTACGTATTTTTCAATCAAAACGGTTTCAGGGATAATGTTGGAATAATCAAGGAAGTCAATGCGTCAAGAAGGTTATCACTCAACGCCTATCACTTAATGCAACAATACATACTCAAGTGATAAAACTTTTGCAAAAACAAGGAATTGGTTGATGGATCCGGGGCTTGCCTCGAAAGTCGGTGTAGACGTTCTTCAACGACGTATATCGGAAGATGACCAATCACCAAAGATGGATTGACTTCCTCCGGAACTAGGGTTGTCTCGACAACTATTCCTCGGAAACGGAATCGACAGGTCTCTCCTCGATCACGGGGACTACACGAGATAATTAAAATGCTTCAACATGATGGAATACAAAATATGATGCTCAACGGATGCTAAACAAGATTATAGACAAGCGCAAACAATTAATTAAAGTGCCGAAGGTCATTAGGGTTGATGACCTAGGGTCTTCACTCAAATCCAAAGTCAAACAATTAATTAATTAACTAAGGAAATTAAACCCTAAAATAAAAAGTTGTCAAATTGATTTCAAAAATAAATTTTAAGTAGCTTATATCAAAAACAGTGCACCAATAAATTTTCATGATTTTTGGATAAATAAATAAATAACTAAAAATCAGAGAAGACTCATTTTTCAATTAAAAGAGGTAATTTTTGAACATAGCAAAACTACTCAAAATTGGCATTTTGAATTTTTCCTAGATATAGGACATCATAAAGAGAATACCCAAAAATTTTCAGAATTTTTGGAGCTACACATGAATTACTATGAATTTTGAAAGAATAAAACATTTTCTGCCTAAATAGAAATGAAAAAGGATTTAGAAAAAGAAAAGGCCGACTGGGCCGATTTCAACCTGACTCGGCCCAAGATCGTGGCCTGCTCGGCCCAAACAAGATAACAGGCCGGCCCAAGATGGCCTCCCGTCCTGGGCCGACGGCGGGCGAGCTCCTTGGGCGATATCTCGCCGGCGCGAGGTTCCGGCGGCGGGCGGCACCTACACGATGCTCGAGACACGGCGCACCTCCTAGGCTAGAAGATGGGACGGCGGAGCGACGAGGGCTAGCTCGCCGGCGGTCATGGCGGGGCGGCGGCGCTGCGGCGCGGCGGGGAAGCTCACCGGAGCTCCTCCGGTGCGGCTAGCGCGCGCGCGGGACGCTATGCGGTGCTGCGAACGCGATGCGCAAACCGATGGACGCAGCGCGAGACCCTAACGGTCTCGGCCTCGGACGCAGCGGCGACGACACGGCAAGCCGGCGGCGAGACACGGCGGCCGAGCACTACAACGCCCTAAGGGCCATACAAAGGGCACGGGCGAGTGTGCGGGGAGCTCACCGAGGAGCCGATGCGCTTGAAGATGGAGATGATGGACGGTCGGAGATGGGAGCTTGGCGGTGACGGGAATGGCGTCGGCGGCGGACCCGGTGGCACGAGCGGCGTTCCGGCGGTGTCCACCAAATCGGAAAAGGAGGAGCACCGTGAGCGGCGTGTCAAGGCGAGCTTACCCACCCAAGGAATCGAGAAAATGCGCAAAGATGACGACGGATTACGGCGGCGATCCTCGGCGGCTCGACTTGCCGGCCGGGAAGAAGATGATGGCGAGCGGGCAAAAGAGTGGGAATGAGGGGGCTTGGTGTTGCGGGTTGGCTGCGCGAGCTCACGGCGGACACGGTGGTGCGGTTTCTTGGGCTAATGGCGGCGCGAAGACGACGGCGCGAGGCGGCGGCAATGGCGATGGCGACCGAGAAGAATGGATAAGGAGGAGGAGGAGGAGTGGTCCGGGCCGGGTTAAGGCGCGGGACAAGGAAGGAGACGGCGACACGGGGCAGAAGCTTCGCGCTCGGCGGCGTCTTGGCCTGGCAGCAACCGGCGGCGCCGGCGGCATGGCGCGGCGATGCCGGCGCCGGTGGAGGAGAACGGGGAGATGCCGACGTGTCAGCAAGGGGACAGATTTTGAAATTTTCAAATTACTCCAAAATTTTGAACTGAAGTTGAAAAATTCCAAAAAGCAACCCTAGCTAATTTTTCATTCTCTACAACTTTCTCAACTGGCACATTTTCAAATTCTGCAAGAAAAATTGAATTTGAATCAAATTTTGAAAAGGGGGCAAAAACCCTAGAATGGAATATTTGAAATTACTTTGGATTTTTCTAAATAACTTGAAAAACTCCCAAACTATGGAAAACTCAACTTTTCAAACTGCACACTTTCTCCAAAAGATGTTTTTCCAAAATATGCATAGTTTTTGAAATACGATTTAAAAATCAAAAGGGGACAATTGTCGGAAAATTTGTATTTTCAAATTTGTTTGAAATTCTTTTTGAAAAATTGAAAAACTTTGAACACCAACATTGTAGGTCTCATCAAGCCCTACAATCTTGCTTTTTGGACCAACCCCAAATTCTTTGTAGATTTTGAATTAGAGAAAAGGGGGTAAAACGGAGTTTCTTTGGAAAACGGGGTTTTGAAACGAAATCGAGTTTGATCTAGCCGACACACCTCTAGGCTATCAAAAGTAATAACAAGCATCATCTCGGGGCACAATCAACCTAGAATGTAAACTTATTTTAGTGAATGCATATCGGGGTTAACCTAACATGAATGCTTTGCAACTAAATATGATAACATGTCGGGTTTTAGGTAATATAACATCAGAGATGTTACAGCTAGTAAACTTGCCATGCTCAATCTAGTTGATCACCTTGTCATGCTATTTATTATGAGTTTAATCTGGAAATTAATCTGGAAATTGCCTAATTATCCAACAATCCAAAAACCTCATTATAGGCTTTTTCTTGATTTAAGTATGGTTTTACGACGTCCGAGACTAGAAAAGTGTTCTAGTGCACATTTAAAGAGGTGGCGAGTTAAGGCCATGCTCGGCTAAAGGCTAAAGTGTTCGGATTAGTGTTGGCTCATGTGAGGGAAATATCTCTAGAGAAAATCGTAGAAGATTCCGGGAAGACCACACTTTGTTCTCGAGGAAGAACAATCCGAATAATAAACCTTCCAATGCCAAGATAGTAACTACCTTTGAGAAGAAGCAAACTAAAGTAGAGTTGCCTTGCTTCACTTGTGGAGAGCTTGGTCACTTTTTCGAGTGGGAAAGAAGAATGTCAACCTCGTGACTATTAGCAGCACTGATGAGGAGTGTGGTAATGTTCATACCGTACTTTCAGTGTTTCAGTCCCCAAGTTGGTGGGTTGATACGGGTGCTAATATTCACGTGTGTGCTGACATATCTTTGTTTTCTTCTTATCATGGGCTTCAAGGTTCCTCTGTTTTGATGGGGAATGGGTCACATGCTTCTGTTCATGGTGTTGGCACGGTAGATCTGAAGTTTACTTCAGGAAAAATTGTGCAACTAAAGAACGTGCAGCATGTTCCTACTATTCGTAAGAACCTTGTTAGTGCCTCCCTTCTTTTGAGAGATGGGTTTAAGGTGGTACTAGAATCCAATAAAGTTGTAATATCTAAGCATGGACAATTTATTGGTAAAGGCTATGATTGTGGAGGTTTGTTTCGTTTATCTTTAGCAGATTTTTGTAACAAGTCGTTGAATCACATTTGTGGCACAATTAATGATAGTTCTAGTGTTTGGCATTCTCGTTTATGTCATGTGAACTTTGGTTTGATGTCACGATTGTCTAGCTTGAACTTAATTCCAGATTTCACTATTGTCAAAGGTTCTAAGTGCCATAATTGTGTGCAATCTAAGCAACCTCGAAAGCCTCACAAGGCGGAGAGGAGAGACACTTGGCACCTCTAGAACTCATACATTCGATCTTTGTGAGATGAATGGTGTGTTGACAAAAGGTGGAAAGAGATATTTCATGACTTTGATTGATGATGCAACTAGATTTTGCTATGTTTACTTGTTGAAAACTAAAGATGAAGCGTTTGACTACTTTAAAATCTATAAAGGCGGAAGTTGAGAATCAACTAGAGAGAAAAATTAAACGTCTAAGGTCGATCGTGGTGGTGAATATTTTCCTACATCTTTTGATGATTTTTGTGCGGAACATGGTATTATTCATGAGAGGACACCTCCCTATTCGCCCGAATCAAACGGAGTTGCCGAGAGGAAAAATCGCACATTGATCGACTTGGTGAATGCCATGTTAGACACTGCTGGTTTATCTAAGGCATGGTGGGGGGAAGCTTTATTGACTGCGAGTCATGTCCTGAATAGAATTCCAAACAGAAATAAAGAGACAACTCCATATGAGCAATGGGTTGGAAGGAAACCATCACTCTCATACTTGCGCACGTGGGGATGTTTGGCGAAAGTCAATGTTCCAATTCTTAAGAAGCGTAAGCTTGGACCAAAGACTGTGGATTGTGTCTTTCTAGGATATGCTCATTGGAGCATTGCCTATAGATTTTTAGTAGTAAAATCTGAAGTTTCTGATATGTATATTGATACAATCTTTGAATCTTGTGATGCTACATTTTTTGAGAATATATTTCCTATGAAAGATATGTGTAGCAATGCTAAATTTTCTACTGAATTAGCTCCTAATTTTACTACACCTATCGAGCATCCTGTTGAGTCATTTGAACAACCACTTGAAGAAGTCCTTGAGGAGGATGACAATGAAGTTCCTGTGAGGAACAAGAGACGAAGGATTGCAAAATCCTTTGGTGATGATTTCATTGTATACCTTGTGGATGATACTCCCACCTCTATTACAGAGGCATATGCATCTCCTGATGCAGATGATTGGAAAGAAGCTGTTCGGAGTGAGATCGACTCGATTCTTTCTAATAGAACATGGGAGTTATCTGATTTACCATTTGGGTATAAACCTATTGGTTGCAAATGGGTGTTCAAGAAGAAGCTTAGGCCCGATGGTACTATTGATAAGTACAAGGCTCGGCTTGTGGCTAAGGGTTATACACAAAAGGAAGGTGAAGATTTCTTTGATACTTATTCACCTGTTGCTAGAGTAACCACTATTCGAGTACTACTTTCCTTGGCTGCCTCATATGGTCTTATCATTCATCAAATGGATGTGAAGACAGCTTTCCTTAATGGAGAGTTGGATGAGGAGATTTACATGGATCAGCCTGATGGATTTGTAGTAAAAGGTGAAGAGCAAAAGGTGTGTAAATTATTGAAATCTTTGTATGGCTTGAAACAAGCACCCAAACAATGGCATGAGAAGTTCGACACCACTTTAACTAGTGCGGGCTTTGCTGTTAATGAGGCTGATAGGTGTGTGTATTATCGACATGGTGGGGCCAATCTGTTATTTTGTGCTTATATGTTGATGATATTCTGATTTTCGGAACAAACATTGATGTGATCAATGAAGTCAAGTCCTTCTTGTCAAAGAGTTTTGACATGAAAGATCTAGGAGAGGCTGAAGTAATTCTAAACATCAAGCTAATTAAGGCAGAGAGTGGGATTACTTTGTTGCAATCTCACTATGTTGAGAAGCTCTTGAGCCGTTTTGGCTTTATGGATAGCAAGTCTTCTCCAACACCTTATGATCCTAGTGTGACATTGAGAAAGAACAAGAGAATTACTAGAGATCAATTGAGATACTCTCAGATAATTGGTTCACTCATGTATCTAGCTAGCGCAACCAGACCAGATATCTCTTTTGCTGTGAGCAAGTTGAGTAGGTACATGTCCAACCCGGGTGATGATCATTGGCATGCACTTGAAAGGGTCTTGCGTTATCTTAAGGGTACAATGAGTTTTGGGATTCACTATTCTGGGCACCCAGCTGTGCTAGAGGGATATAGTGATGCGAACTGGATTTCTGATATTGATCAAATCTACGCCACTAGTGGGTATGTATTTACTCTTGGAGGTGGTGCAGTGTCATGGAGGTCTTGTAAACAGACTATATTGACTAAATCAACCATGGAAGCAGAACTTACTGCTTTGGATACAGCATCTGCAGAGGCAGAGTGGCTGCGTGAGCTCTTGTCTGACTTGCCGGTGGTTGAAAAACCAATACCGGCTATCCTGATGAACTGTGACAATCAAACAGTGATCACTAAAGTGAATAGTGCTAAGGATAATGCGAAGTCAACAAGACACGTTAAAAGACGTTTGAAAACTGTCAGGAAGCTGAGAAACTCCGGAGTAATAAGTGTGGCCTATAACCTGGCAGATCCCTTTACAAAAGGGCTATCACGGAATGTGATAGAAATCGCATCAAGGGAGATGGGAATGAGACCCATGTGAAGTTTACAGCAGTAGTAACCCAACCTTTTTGATCGGAGATCCCGTGACTAAGGATCTGGGAAAAACAAGCTGTTGGTAAACTGAGGAGAGTATAATAATAACCCTCTCTAAGTGAAGATGCAATACTCTCAATGCAATGAGGCACTGTATGGCAGGTTGGCTAATGCCTTAATATGTTCTATTGGCTTTGACAAGCGAAGATGCTATCCTACAGAGCATTCTTGAATGAACATACCTATATGAGTTGACTGTTAAACGTCGCAGTCTATGAGACTTGGGTGGTCTCTAGTAAGCTCATGAAGAGACCAGGGAGTACGACGTATATGCTCCACCCACGGGGTAAGGCTACTGGTAGCCAGGTACTAGTGTGGCTTTAAGTGAAACTTGTTCGCACAAAACTTGCAATTCAAGGCATAGTCCATTGTTCAAGTTGTGGATAAGTGTAGCTTAAGGACCTAGGCAGAAGTTCAACTTCACAGTCTCTGCCGAAATACTAGTATATTAAACAGCAGTGAGAACAGGCAAATCTCTAAATGGGTTTTTGAGATCTGGTGGGGGATTGTTGGAATTTATATGGGCTTGGCCCAATAACAAATCCTAAAATTCCTAGAGAAATCTCAAAGGCCCATTCTGGCTTTCTTGGCGGTCAAGCTGCAAGAGTTCTAAACGGATACGTGTTTAGAGTCCTGAACTGATTTGGCTCGTGATCGCGACACGAGGTCGGTTTTCTGGGATATATAAGCAGCCCACCGGCCACCCTAAAATCCAATCGAATTGAGCTAAGGTTCATAAATCCAATTGAACTAGAGCTTTCGCCTCTTCTCGCTGTTGCGCCACCGTAGCTACTCCATCCCGATCGTCAGCGTGCACTGGCGACTGGGAGAGCAGGTCTCCGAAACCCTCGTCTTTGGGATCCTGCACCGGGAGAAGGCGAATAAGGTTTTTGGGAAGCGCTCTTAGCGCGACTGCTCCCAAATCTTCTACGTCGACAGATCGTCGTCTCGTCGTCATCAAGCTTGCTGGATCGTCTACGGGAGACGCCTAGCTACAAGCTCGTGCCATCGTCGTCGGCAGCACGTCATCTCATCGTCGTCGGCAGCACGTCGTCTCGTCGTCGTCAGGCTTGTGGGATCGTCTACAGGAGACGCTCAGCGACAAGCTCACGTTGCAATCATCGTATGCATCTTCACCACCAAGTACTTCTACAATCGGCAGGTATAAATCTAACTAGTGTACGAGTTGGGTTTACACTAGTTGTCATGTTCATGTTGTGCGATATCATGATCTGCTTTGCTAGTATGTACGATCTGTTAATCTGCCATGCTAGTAAACTTGCCATGCTCAATCTAGTTGATCACCTTGTCATGCTATTTATTATGAGTTTAATCTGGAAATTAATCTGGAAATTGCCTAATTATCCAACAAAAACAATGGGTGATGCTAGTGCTTAGGCGTTTGATGGGATTGAGTCACATCAGACGCCCCTAAACTTGTTCGCACGGTCTTGAGAAACAAAAGTTGAACCTGCCCCGCCCTTCCTCCGCTCCCCGAAAGGGACCTGCCCCCTGGCCCCCATGTGAGAAAATCCTCCCCACCACCAATGCTGAGACGAGGAGCTATTGCGTCACGAGGGGCCGGCGGCGGCGCACGTCACAGGAGGGGCCGGCGGCGGGGCAGCGGGGACTGATGCGGCCTTTCCCTATGAGATTGAAGCACAGCCACTGGATTCACTTGGACGGTAGATAAGGGACCGCCAGGCACGTCGTGCCTTACCAGAGGAACAACACCGAATCTGAGTCCCCTCGCTGGATCCGCCGCCGCTGAAGCTACTCGGCCGCTGCTTCTCTGCTCGGGCTAGTGGAGGCCATCGTTGCGGCCACCTGGAGGCACTTGTGAAAGGTCCTTGTTTGGTTTTGGTAATTGAGTGACAACCTAGGATGGACTAATATGTCGAGATACACAGGAGATTAGTCCATTGGTGGTTATATGATGAAGGAGAATAATTTCATATGTGACATGACATGGAGTAATTTGATCAAAGTGGAGAAGATCAAGACAAGGCTTGGCCTGACGGACCGGTTGCAAGAGTGAAGGGCAAGTCGAGGACTTGGCGCCGATGGACCGATGCAACGGTGAAGAGCAAGTGACGTCAAGATCGATGGACCAATATGATCAAGTGATGATATGAAGTGGATCATATCATTTGTTGATCGCGTTGGTGCATTTGTTGCATCGACATTGGAGGAGTTGAAATGGAATACGCAAGGCAAAGGTATATTTGTAGGGCATTTCATTTCACCGGTCTAAGTTGATTAGAGAAGTTCTTGACCGGATTTAGGATTGATAACCGTACTATAAAGAGGGGAAGTCTTTTAATTTGCATCGGTTATCTAGTGCCACTAAATTGAGTCTCATTTTGCATATCACTTTGGGTCTAGTGACGTGGTGAGATGCATGCGTTCAACCCTAAAATTCTCTTGTGAAAATGCTAACTCAAATACTAACATGGCTTAGTATTTTTGGTGGAGTTAGTACTTTGTTTAAAGGGTGAAAAAGGGAAGACAAAGGAGCTGTTGAGGTGCACCTAGGCAGAGCATGTCCTGCCGGCATTTCTGTTGGCTGAACCGGCAATTCAGCAAGGTGTGTGGCTTGGCCTCTTGGGCACATGGGGCTCTGCTGTTGGCCTCGAGCTGGGCCGGCCTATGGAAGTGGCGAGTGGGCTCTGGCGCCGGACGTGGTTGCTCGCTCACGGATGGAAAAATGGATCGTGGTGTCCATGCTAATTAGAGAGTTGCCATTTGCTAATAATTAGTGTGGGGCCTGCGGCTATTTAATTAATCAAAGGACCATTCGTGGTTACTTCTTGGCTGCGTGTGTGCATGCACTAAGTGAAGGAGCCCGGCATTGCTTTGGGTCTGCTAATTTTGGCAGCTTGCATGCAAGATCATAGTGTACGTGAGCTGCTGGCCATTTAGTTTCAAAATGCATGCTCGTGTGTGGCAGCGAGGCCGGCCTGGGTGCTCGGCACTCTGCTCCTGCTGGCTGCTGCTGCTGGGCCGCCACTGCCTTGCCGAGGTGGGCTGCCTGCTTGCGCCGCCGCTAGCGGGCCGTGCCAAGCTGCTTGCTGCTGTTGCCACACGACTGGTGGGCTGCTGCGCTCGCTGGCCAGAAGGGCCGTTCGGCTGCTGCTGCTAGTTGTCTTGGTCCGTTTCTGACGAAGAAAATTGACCACATCGACGCCGTCGCTGTCCAGTTCGTCCAGAGAGCCTGAGAGCGAGACACAGAGTTGGAGCGGCGCCCGTTGCGGAGCTGCAGAGAGTGTCCGGGGTGGTGGGCGTTGCCGACCGTTGGAGGGGCTGGTGCGGCCGGCCAATTCTAGCAGCCGTTAAGGCTCTGCCCTCTCCATCCCCCACGGAAGGACAGTGAGCCTCTTCCTCATTCTCACTCTTTGCTCTTGTGTTCTAGGGTTCATCCCTTTCTCATCTCTCTTCATGAATTGAAGCAAGATTTCTAGAGAGAGTGAGAGCCCTATGTGGGTGTGATTGAGAGGTTAAAGATCCACCTTCCCCCTTTGTGTTAATCTCAAACCTAGGGCTAATTTGAGAGGGGTATTGAAACCCAGTGTATATGCATTTCGGGAATCATATTTGTGGCACTAGGTGGTGATTGCAATTGGAGATTTCTTGTTACTCTTGGTGATTGCCATCACCTAGACGGGTTGGTGAATTGTGACTCCGTTGAAGCACGCGTGGAGATTGTGTGGTGCTCCGGAGGAGGATTTGTGAGGGGTTGTTGTGGTTCCCCGGCGGAGTGCCAAATTCCAACTCTAGTAGATTGCTCGTGTCATTGAGTTACCACACTTGTGTGTGTGGGTTCGCTCGGTGCCTTGAGGGGCTCACTTGAGAGTGGTGTCTTGCGGTGCCTTGCGGGGCGTGCCTTGAGGGGCAAGTGACTTGAGGGTCACACCGAAGAACCATCTAGGTGAAAAGACCGGAGGAACCACCGAAGGTGTTGGTCGACACAACAGGACGTAGCTTCGGGGCAACCAAGTGAACCTGGTGAAAAATCGCCGTGTCAACATTGTCTACTCTTCTCGGTGGTTTGCAATTTCCATACACAAGCTTTGTATTTACATTTATATATATTGTGCTTGTGTAGTTGCTCTAGTTTCTATTTATCTTGTGAGCTTTGCTAGTGGGCTAGGTGGCTTAGTGCTTTTGCTTACTAGAATTGTGTAGGTGCTCTCTCTTTGCTTAAAGTACTAGTTGCATGGGTTTGTGTGACCTTGCTAACTAGAATTTTATAGGAGAGCACTTTCTAGCCTAGCACCTTATATTCTTGTTTAGGATCTTTTAAATAAGGTGCTTCTAGAGTTACAGATAGAGGGGTGTAGTCTTGGCTAGATCGATAGTTTTAATTCCGCATTTATATTGTCTAGCCTACGCGATTAATTTTTAGAAAGGACTATTCACCCCCCCCTCTAGTCCGCCATCTCGACCCTACAACTTGCCACCGCCGCTGCTGCACCACCCTAAAGGTTCTCGATGTTGTCGCCGTTGCTTCGCCCGTCAAGGTGGTGGAGGTGCTCGTCGCCTCCTGCCACCACCGCTGGGGTGGTGGAGGTGAGGGTGTGGAGGCACTCGCCGCTGTAGCCACCACTCCGCCCTGTCAGGATGGTGGAGGTGTATTATGCCACCTCCACTGCTGTCGTCATTTGAGGCTTTGGAGGCGCTTGTAGGGAGAGGGACCATGGCACAAGGTGGAGGGGCACTCCATGGGACATGGCCGCCACGGTGATCTGATGAGGAAGAGATAAGAACAAGAGAGAAGTGGATGGATGGGGAAGGAACGAGTGGCTAGGAAGGAGCGGCGCGAACGATTAAGTTTTTTTTTTTTTTTTAGACAGAATTTTACGTGGAAAACCCTTGTGGAAAAAACCAAAGGCGCCAACTAACGATCTTCACTATATGGAGAGAATTTACAAGGCACAAGGAATACAATCGTCATCTCTTTTTGTGTGGCTTACAAGATGTATTTATAGGATGGACTGACTACAGTCAAATACGAATACAAATCCGCTAATAAACATAACCCGAACTGTGGGCCCTCCAAGCGTCCCCACAAGGCCATCATTATAATTCGGATCATATTCCAACAAACTCCACCTTGAAACGAATTCCATCTTATAGTGAATGAAGTATCATCAATCAACTCACTTCAATAATAGATAATCACTAGCGCCAAAAGTCACTAGGACTTAATTTGTAATGCCAACTAAGCTTGAGCAATAGTTTATTTTACGGATTCACATGAAAATAACCAAACAACAATTTTTTCAAAGTCATACGGAGTTATATATAACCATGTATATTTAGTAAAAAGCTTGTGCTACGACATAACCAGACAAATCAAATAACTAAAAGGCATACTTTTTTAGTTTTAGATTATTTTTGATAAACCGAGACAACAGAGCTCACTCTGGGCACAAAACCCGATACCCGAACCGCGAACCCAAAATACCCGAATCCGGACCCGAAGTATCCAAACTCGTACCCAATGTCTAGTTTGTATAGTGAATCATATTACCAAATTTATATTGCGTAATTCGGGTAACTACACCTGGTACCCGAACTACCCGTAATAGCAATACGCCACAAAGTCGCGAACTTGCCAACAGGCCGAGCATCACCCTGGCCCAAGCCAGTACCGCCTCTGCTGCTTGACCTGAGCCTAATTTGTGCCGATATCGCTGTCCGACCTCAGGGCCGTCCCGGGAAAATTCGAGGCCTTGTACGCTACTAAAAAATGAGGCCTATTAGCCTAGCAAAAAAAATACTAAACCATGATAAAGCATGTATTGTAGAAAAACTTCGCTCTGCTGATACATCCGTCACAGGAATAGTCAACAGAAATCTATATGCAATAGTTTCATTAGGTAAACAACTATTCTTCTTTAAAAACCACAAAATTTCAACAGGGCCCATTCTTTTGTTTGAAATAAAGTCTTGTAGAAACTTCAGCTCCATATATAGTTCTTTGGCATTAATATCAGGTGTTCTATCCTTTTGAAGGACAACCTCAAGATGATCACAAGAAGACTTCAAGCTTTGGTTATCCAAGGACTGCAATATTTCTGAAGTAAATAAGAAACCAAATTTTTCTTTGGTAGTTTTTGTACTATTTCTGAAATAGAGGCAATAGCTTGATCAATAAGAGTGTTAAAATACTATACTCTAAATAACTAGTACTAATGGGCCAAAGTCAAACTATTGTTATGCTATCTATATATAGTATACGTACGTATATATTTGGAGGCCTGTGCAAATTGAGGCCGTGTGCGGTCGCTCACTTCGCACATGCGAAGGGACGGCCCTGCCGACCTACTCCCATGTACTGTGCCTCCATCACCATTTGAACGCCTTTCAGCGTGCTTTTTTATTGTGTAGCACATAAACAAGTATAGATGACATAGAACATAATCATATTATTATTCTGGTCATTAACTCAACCAAAAAACATATTACTTACGTAGTCACTATATTACCATATTAAAACTCATCTCTACAAAGCATGTTCCAAGTCCAAAAAGTAATGCTAGTATATATACAAGTATACTAATATAAATATAAGTTTGAAACAATTTTAGATAAAGAAAACGAATTAAACAAATTATTATACAAAAAAGAAAAAACAAAGAGTTTAATTGAAAACTTATTTGGCCATAAAAGGAAGAAAAAAAGATCATTGACGCTGTCTCTGGTGCTCATTCTTTTATTTGCATGTCTGCTGAGCATGCAGAGCACAAAATACAAGCTTCACTGGCTTTCATTACCATCAGCACACAATCCTTCCTCAAATCCATTGGCAGCCCCATAAGAGCTCTCAACCGGTGGCCACTATCGTCGTCTGTAAGAATGCAATAGGCTTTTAGCAATTCATCACGACCCAAGCTAGGAATCTCTTGAAGAGGCAGTCAAGATTGCCACCTCCGGTGAAGGTGAAGCTGCCTCAATAGTGCCTTGCAGCTTATTATTGATCCTTCTTTTCCTCAAGTTTAGCATAGCGTCTGTTTCTGCAGCTGGGCCTGGCTGGCCCGTGCTTGGTTTAGAGTTGAAGAATTTTGAGACTCTGCAGGGAAAGGGACGGACCCAACTAGCGCACTTCCGTCCTTTGGGGTAGCGAAAGACCAATCCAAGCGTCTTGCTCTTCATATCGACCACGATTCGTCAAATCGTCTCATCCCCATGTTTCACATGAAGTCTCTCGCGCACCACGAAGCAAAAGGCATCGGGTTCGTCCATGCTCACGACCGAGCTGTCCAGCTCGAGTTGTGGGTGGCCCTTCTAGCCGTCGAGGGCCCAGAGCTGGGTGGCGTTGAAACTACCGTCCATCACCCAAGCCATGTCGACATCGTCCATCCTCAGCGTCCAGGTGTGGATGGTGTAGGCATGGTACCACAGTAGCATCGGGGAAAGACGTTGACGAACTTTATTGTGCGGCCGTCAGCGGTGATGCACACGCTCCGCAGGCCGGAATCAGGGTCCCTTGGGAGTGGCATGTATCGCAGGCTGGGGCTCTCGTCGAAATATGTCGTCAGAGAAGAGAAGGCCGCGCGCCAAGTCGACCCAGCAGAGCATCTGGTCGCCGACGGGGATAACAAAGTTGTTTCGCCACGAGGATGCCAGGTCCTCCACACAATCACCGGCGGCGTTGGCGAAGCCCCTCTGATCACAGTCACAGGCCGCTTGACTTGCCACTCGCCGGAGCCGGACCGGAGCAGGTGGAGCGCGGCGTCCTTGTCGTCGCTTCCGATCACGTACTCCATCTTGAGCTCGACCACCATGAAATCGCCGTCGCCGCCGCCGTGCAGGAGGAGGCCGGTGCTGTCGGTGGCATCCGGTGGTACAACTCCTCTCGTCTTCATAATTGATGGAGTGAGGCGGCAGCAGCTTCAGCGACGGCGGCCGCCGGGGCTCAGCGGTGGCGTCGCCGGCGCTGTAGAGTTTCCGTAGACGAAGTTTGTTCTATTCAGCCGCCACGTCTCTATATAACAACTTTCCGTTCTCTTTTGCGCTTATTATGGGCGGCCCATTAGAACAAACTCGTTCCCAACAGTCTAGATGACAAATATAGCCCTCTCAAAAATAAAAGATGACGATCGCAAAAAAAAAAAAAAAAAGAGAGAGACAAAACTGACCCGTAGCAATTGAAGCGGCTGAAAAATGAAGTAGCCACCTCCATAAATGTGCTTACTTTTCTTGAGGAATGCTCTATTGGATGTAGAAGTACTTTCTCTTTATGAGTGCCTTAGGGTCTGGATGTTTTTTTTTCTCAAATATGTAAAAGATTTATGCATCTTTGTATTAAGGGTCCTACTAGCGATCGAACGTTCTACCATAGAACGGTCCGTCGCTAGCAGGGCCCGGCCCATCATCCCTCTCCTGCGCACACGCCGCAAAAAACAAAACGCACCGCAAAAAAACGCGCGGGCACACAGAACACGCTCCACCCGACGCGCACACACACGCGGGACACACACGCCCGCCGCAACAAAAAACCACGGACAGGTCCGCCGCCGCCGCCGCCCGCCGCCACCCAACTTGGCCGCCGTGGTGCCATGCCTCAGAAACACATATAGATGAAAACGAAAAATTAGAAAAAAAATTACTGAAACAATAGATGAACGCAGTTGAAACAAACCAATTTTGAGGTTAGAAACAACATGAAAAATCTAAAACCACAATACAGAAACACACATGACAAAAACGTTTTGAAACAAAATGAAAAACAAAACATTTGAAACAAAATTTGATAGAAAAAGAAACATAAAAAACGTAAAGATTGAAACAAAAGTTAAAATGCAGTTGAAACAAACCCATAAATGCAGTTAGAACTCCACACATGACAAAAAAAAGCTATGAAACAAATGTTACAAAACAAAATCACATATAGAAACAAAATACAATCGACGTCCGAAACAAAACCTAAAACAAATAAAAAAGATCAACATCTGAAACAGACTTGAGAAAAAAAAAAGAAACAAGAGGAACAAAGCATTTGAAACATAACAAAAATAGGAAAAGAAACATTAAAAGAGAGAACATTTGAAACAAAATAGCTAACAACCCCGAAACAAAGGAGCACAACGAAAATGAAACACATAAAATGAGAAAATGAAACAAGGAGGAAACCTAGATCCAGGCACAGAGGGAGTAGGAGGATGAGGCGCGAGCAGGAGCAGTAGGAGGGTGTGAAGGGGAAGGAGAAGTAGAGGTCCGTCCGAGACTCACCTAGAACCGTTGTCCTCGCTCCCGCACGCGCAGCTCGCCGGCAGCCGCCACCGTCGTCCTCAAACTCCGGAGGCGCGTGGCTCAACGGAGAAGAAGGGGGAAGCCTGCCGGCATGGATCCGCCCGGATCCCCCATCACCCCCGCCAGATCCGATGCAGGCACCACCGGATCCAGCTCCCCCGGCAGCGCCCTCGCCGGATCCGGTGGAGGCGCGGAACCGGGGGCCGCCCCTTACCCCGCCGCCAAGGATAGTCGCCGTGCTTTGCCGGAGGAGGACCGCCACGCTCGTCGGAGGAGGGCCGCCGGCACCACCGGATCCGGCTCCCCCCAAGCAGCGCCCTCGCCGGATCCGGGTGCAGGTGCGGAACCGGGGGCCGCCCCTCACCCCACCGCCAAGGAGAGTGCGCGGAGGAGGGCTGGCACGCTCGCCGGAGGAGGGCCGCTGCCATGGAGCGCGCGGATGCTGGGAGGAAAGACGGCGCGCGGCGCCCGCCGGAGGAAGGGGAAAAGGAGCAGCGGAGGCGGAGAGATAGAGAGTGGGGTGGCCGGGTGGGGTGACGAGTGGGTGGAGCGGGCGAGTGGAGTGCGCGTGTGTTGATACTAGATACGCACACGAAAGAATCAAAGAGAAATAATCCGCAAGCGCACGGATATCGGTGAGCACTTCACCCGGGAGATATTCCAGAGTATCGTTATTTATTTATCCGCTAGGAGAAAACGTGCATCTGACTAACCCAAGTCTATACTTAACCCCTGAGCTACAGACAAGGTAATGAGCGATATAGAGAGGATTACTACCACGTCTTCTTCCAACCTATGGCAAGCTTTGCAACTACTACTCTATGGGAGCACCTAAGAAAAGACACCACGAGAGGATGCTTAACCTAGCACTTTTGGACCTACCTTACCTGCGACGGGAAGTGGGCTACAAAGGTAACAAAGGGATTGTCACTTCCCTCGATACTACCACGTTTCCGGCCAGATAGGGAGCATCTACGAGTGAACCTAGCCCAAGCACCACGCTTACGCTACGAACGATTACTCTATTCCCAACCGGAAGCGAATAAAGTAAACTCGTAAACCAAAGAGCAATAATAACAAGAACTTACTAGTATCGAAGTTGAATTGCGGAATGATCCTAGAACCAAGCCTCGGGTTAGGAGACTTGATCCCGCAGGTACAACCGGAGAGGAGACACCGACATGCCGGGCTTCCTCCAACTTTACCTCCACCCTATACTCTCTCTATCTATCTTGAATGCTAGGCTCTAGGGAGGAGATCCATTCAAGGGACCCCCCTCACCTGATCCTCTCTGGAAATAATGAATTAGGGTTTCAAGGGATGCCTTCTCCAGGGGCCAGGGGCCCTGCTTATATAGCCCCCAGGATGCACCGCAGCCCTCGGATCAAACCGACCTAAACGGACGATTATTATTCATCCTCAAAGGCGGTGGAATAGGGATCCGCGAGGCTGACGTTGATTGGCTGAACTGGTGAGTCGGCCGACCAAGGTGGGGAGTCGGCCGACTCTCCACCGAGCCCGTTCGGGCTCCCGTTTGGTCCGAGCCTTCTCGAACCTTCCAGACATGAATTTTCACCGGTTCCCGATTATCTCTATGTAAACCCGACATGTGGGCCTTCCTTGGGTATTTTGGTGACACCCGCGAAACGGACATTCACCAAAACTCGTGGAATTCTATTAGTGTAAGCCCTATATCTAGTTGGTGAACATATTTTAGTCCTTTCTCATGTTTAGTTGACGGTAAAAATTGGCACTTAACGACCGTCAACAACTCCCCCAAGCTTACCTTTTGCTCGTCCCTGAGCAAAGATAAACTCAGTGATGGATCAGGAGTTGCTACAATGCTTTCATGCCTCAAAAGCACACATGCGTTCAAACAAGAACTCTCCTCCGGATTAGAGTGAACTATTCTGACTCAAAACTTACTCATATTACCTTTCACCATGGGGCTTGTAGCCGTCACTTGGGTCTTGAGCAGTTGAAAGACAGAACGGTCAAGTCAAGCGCTATGTTTCTCGCTCTTTGATCAACTATTATTCCGAGTTTTTGCAAGATTTTCAAATAAAACTCGAGTTCCTTGTATGAACCTTTTCAAGTCTCTCATTTGTGGTATTTGGATCCTCTCCAAGGCATGAGTAGTGTATGCCTTCTCTCTTCTCTCAAAATATGTGGTATTTGTGGAATTAAGGCATAGTGGAAAGTGCCTTCTCTCTCTCACCCTACTTCTAATAGGCTTATGTGGAGCTTATAGGTGGGGAGACACTCAAACTCACTTGCATATATTGCACAGTTATACCATGGATCCAACAGGAACTAAAATAATAACAAAGTCATATGTGCATGTGAAGGAGGAAATGGGATGAATGATAAGATGCTGATGATAAGGAAATGATTACGAGGGGTGATCACTTGGCGAACATCTACTTCTACACTTGCTCCTTTGGGGATAACATGACTCCCTTTATTCAGAAACCTTGAAACTTCTTGAAGGGAAGTTTTTTTTTCTTTTCTCTCTTCTTTTTTTTCTTTCTCTCTTTTTTTTTCTTTTTTCTTAGAGCAACCAATCCTCTGAAAACGAAACTTTAGCAACGGGGAGTGTATAACTTGAAATGATAATGACCGGAGCTTTTATGTAGGCAAATGGAATGGCGATGATTATTTCTAGATGTTCACTCCCGGGATAGGAGTAGAACCTTTTCCTGGATGAAGTGGAATAAGTGGCGTATGTATTTTGTGGATGGATGGATGGATGGATGCGTACTCCCGGGGTAGGAAAGCATAAGCGCGTATCTCCGGGTAGAGACAAAGCACAATATGTGGGGGAATGCGTACTCCCAAGGTAGGAGCAAAGCATAGGTGCGTATCTCCAAGGTAGAGATAGCACAATATGTGGTGGATGTGGATCTATATGTAGGTGGTACTTCTAGGGACGAAGTAGCACGAGAATGAATGTAGTATTTATAAAATGGGTGCATGCTTCGAGGATGTAGTAGCATAGATCAATGGATGGAGAGCACATAGTATTGACTTTAACTGCATGACTGGTTCCTTATGGGTCCACAGCATAACCACACTCAATGCCTATAAAGACTACACTCAAGCCTACAATATGATCTATACAAATAGATGGGTTTTCCTAATCTAGCAAGCATGAATGTATGGTGTGGTAGAAATTTTGAACTCTCGTCATACAGGAACTCATCATGCAAAAATTTTAAGATTTTTAAAAGATAAACTCTCCGAACTCTAGCATCTCTAGGAACAAGATGGACAAAGACAGCTGACTCAAAACTTTCCCATATCATATCCGTCAACTACCTAGACTTAGATCAAACATTCGCTACCCACAAGTTTCAGGTTCAGAGCAAATCTCAAATCTAAACAGTTGTATCCAAAACTCGGGAGAGTGCAAGGTTGAAAACTAGGTACTTGAAAGGAATTACAGCAGAGCAACTATTCATCATTTCCATATAAGAGCTTATTCCAGGGATTACTTAAAGACAGATTAATAAGAGTTCTCCAAAAGTAGAAAAGATAGATAAGGAAATCTTTCTGGGTTTCTAAGGTTATGCATTTTTTTTAGTTGTTTTAACAAAGCAAGCTCTATAAATAGACAAGTTGGAACACTTAGCTTGATACACGGGGCGCTCTCCCCAAGCCGGATGTTGACGTAGTATGTTGATGTTGCCGGCGGCGGTGAAGGCGCATCGCCCTCTTAGAGTGTCGGGATAATGGTCGTAGAGACAAGATCGCGATCGTTGAAGACAAAGCACTTCGACAAGACGGGACGTCCTTACGCCTATTAGCTCTTCTTGATCCTTTAAATTCGTGAAGCTCAAATAGACAACAAAGCTTGTGGAACCGATTAAGCATTAGTGATAACCCTTTAAGCCTTGGATGTCTAGAACCTTCTTAACATAAAATCTTTTCAGGAGGATCTTAATATTTTTTGTAATTTTATATTTTATGGTATGTAGACAGAAAAAATGCAACTAAGATGAAAACTTATTTTTATGCCACCACAGTGGATATCTTTGTGGGTTGTCGCACCACAAAATTATTCATATGGGGCTTAGCATTTTCTAGATGCAATGCAAGACACAATTATTTTCTTTTCTAATACGAGATGTAGCAAAATAAATATGCAACAAGAAGCGATTATGAGAAAGTGAATATGCTAAAGGAAAAACTTGTGCAATGCTGAAATGGAAAATATGGATAACTACCAAGTTACCTCCTTGGCAAGGGTTCGGTGTTTTAAGCCCTCTGAATAGGACTTCTTGTCATGTTCACTCATTCGGTCATCATTTGATCTCAAAGGTAGAGACCTTGAGAACTGCACCTCTTGAGTTGATATCTCTTGAGGAAGGGGTCATCCATGTTCTTTCCTTCTCCAACGGTTTGAAGTGAACCTTTAATTGTGATGCTAGCAGCATCTTGTTTAGTGTGCATGTTGCAGGTTCAGAATTTTATCACTGGAGCACCCTGAGATGAAGAGTAGATGCTTCTAGTGGGCCTCTCCCTTGACCTTGTGCTCTACTTATTGTTTCTTTCTCGTAGAGGATTAGTGGACAACACATACCCGAAGGAATATACAAATAATAACAAGGGTAGAGATGTCATTAAGCTAAAGGTCATATTCTATGCTACGAAAAGATTGGGTTGAAAATTTTAATTAGCGTAGAACATTTACTCAACATTACTTCTTCTCTTAAAGATTGATTTTACTATGTCTTAAGTTTGATTGGTGTATGAAATCTATAGAAAATAGTCAAACTTATAGAGAGGAAGTAATTGCGAGTGGAGGGATTGCAAACCAAAGTGTGCCGAGTGACGAGGGTTTGAGAAGAGGAAGGGCATTGTTGGATCATCATTAGAGGTGTCGGCGGCCTTCCTCCCCAAGCTTGTTGTTGCTCATCATTGGAAGCCAAGTGTATGTGTTGAATCATCCCTCGAAGTGTGTTGTAACTCTATGTTCTTTAGACACTTGTCCATCCTCTCGCTCAAGTACGTCGGAGAGGGATCTCGATTCTAGAGCAAAGATCTCTCCTTTGCATTCTTCTTTTCTTTGGACTATCCAATCTAGGACGGACGGTTGCATGATCTTCTTTTGTCAACCATTCTTGATTTTTTTGCTGAGCCTTTGTCGAGTAATTGATGCTCATTGGAGATGTAGACTCGAGTTCTTCCTTGATGGTTTTTGTCTTCTAGCGGCATGGCGAAGAGTTGTAGTTAATGATACGCCATCTCGCCTTGATGATCAAGGAAGGGACTTCATTAATATTTGTATGCGTGCTTCATCTCCAAATGACCTAGGGACATCATCTTGCAAATGTAGTTGTTCATGGTCTTCTTGGGCTTGGTCGGTAGTCAACCCTTGATGGTGATTGGTTGACACAAGGATGCATGCTATCATGACATGCTTGTCCTTACTGCCGACGTGCAAGATGGTGTCTTCAAGAATAATAAGAGCAGGTCTTTGATTGACCAAAATGAGGTGAGTTTCTCCCGGCTTCTCATTGGTGTCCTAGCTCGAGTTTTGGGCTCAATACTATGATGTCTTCAAGGTTGCTCATAGTTTGTCGCCTTGTTCATCCACTTCCTTTGGGTGAGTGCTATTGATGTAGTCCATCTTGTGGCACTCATGTCTCTTCCTTTGATCCATCACTGAAGTGGTGATTTGGCAGGTTCACCATGAATAGGCGAGGCCATACATTCTTTCAACTCTTTCTTGGACGATGAATGAGCTATGTCTTTCGTGCGAAGTATTGTTCGGAGTTCATCATATGCCTTGCTTCATCTCGATGTGAGTTCATCTCGGGACTTTCCCAATTTGAATTTGGAAGTTTTCGTAGGGGTTAGTCCAACAAAATATACCAATATCTACTACAAGACAATTTTAGTTCAATAACCAAACTAGACTCCATGTCTATTCTAATTAAGGAAGGCAATTTAACCTAAGCACCACGCTTAATTTAAAAACCTTTAGAAGTACCCATATTGCAATTATGAAGCACCTCTAAACTAAAGCATACTATAACGAGACAAAGGCAAAGCATGAGAGCACTACGAGATTTACTCAAACAAAGTGATGGCGGGGCATGATTAATGTTTAGCAACCGAGCACGCCTAAGGTAGGGACAACCAAAATAATGTAGCAACATGGCAAAAGATGTATTTATGGAAGTATATCCCCCAAGCTTGAATTCGGCGTAAATCAAGATTGGATGAATGCAATTCAATGTTGCATAGTGATTGGTTGGGCATACCTTGCATGTGTTGTTCCTTTGATCTTTTTGCTTCGAACTGGAAAGGTTAGTGACACGAATACCCGAAGGAATATTTTCACAATTATAACTCTATGCTATAGAAAGGTGAACAGTTATGCCATGATCGAATAGTGCTTGTTTTAGGACACTAAGCTTGTCCTTGGGAAACCTTCAAGATGTGAATTGGTGAAGTGGTTTCCCCTCCAACACCAATCTATGTGCACTAATCTCGGGATTCAACACAATGAGATCTACAATATTTATGATAAGTATATATGTCTACAACCATCCTCTCAAAATCAGAGGAATAGGGAGCATAAGGTGGTTGAAGATCTCATGTGCGGTAATGTTGGAGAGACTAAGTGAATCGGAGATTTTTCATATGAGCAAGGTCTTGATGGGGTGTTTAAGAAGTAACTACTTTGCTCATTGAAGCCTCCATCATCTTCCACTTCAAAGGGTGACTCGACATAAATGTCCAAAATTTCCCCTGGATCGTCTCTCGAAATGATCTCATCTAAGGCCTTATCCACCCATTCAATGGCAATAGCACATAGGTTTTTAATGCTCTGTAGCCATGGATGTTGATCTTCGTGGTCCTCTATATGTTCTCGATGATTTCTATGTATGGGATATCTAGATGGACTTCTAGGATCATCAGGAGGTTTAGGAGAAAGGGCATAGAATGAGTCATAGGGGTCAAGGATGGGGTTAAAGATGGGTTCGTATTCTATATCTAATGTGGGCACACAAGGGGAGAAGATAAAGGTGGATCCTAGATGGCTTCGCTCTCCTTCTATGGCATCACTTAGCATGCCATCCTTGAATCTTTCTAAACGTCCTTCAAAGGGATTGGATGTGAGACGCTTTCTAAGAGATCTCTTCTTAAGAAGATTGTCAATGTATGCACTAAAAGATCTCTTATGAAGCGGGAAGTTTATGCTCCCAAAATTGTCATAAAAAAGAATTTCTAAGGATAGAATTACTTCTTCCCTTAGGGGACTTCGGAATACTATTGGTTTGGGATGGATAGCCAAATCATGGGATTGGAATGTTTGCAAAGTGGCTATGGAAACTTCCTCTTCTTGTTTGGGGGATGATTCCTTCTCTACCTCTAGGATGTTATCATGAAGTCTAGTGCAAGGAGTATGTCCATTAATAGTAAGGACAAACCTCACTTCACTAAAGGGTAAAGAAAGGAAAACTCCTCCAAAGGTGATATTATCAAGACCCGTATAAAAATGATGAAGAAGAACATGGTCTTGTAAGGCTAGGTCTAGACCTAAATTTATAGGAAAATTAAAAGATTCCCTAAGTGTAGCAAAAAGTTCATTACCTACTTGATCAGAAGATAGGACTTTGGGTTCATTACCTTCTCCATGGTTAGAAGATAGGACCTTGGGTACAATACCCTCTTGATTAGAAGATAGGACTCTAGCTGTAGAAAAGGGTTGGCTTTGACCTATTGCAACCACAGCATTGGTGTAGCTCATAGCTAGATGTGAAAATCATGGGTTCTAGAGGCTCTAAGCATGTGCTCATGGGTGCAAGATATTGGTGGATAGGCGTGGAATTTGGGTTATCCATAAGGATATAAAAGAAAAAGACAAAATAAAAATACAAAAAGATAAAAGTATAATACAAGGTTAAGCATGACTTAAGGTTATCTCGTGAGACCGTCTTTCTCCCAAGAACGGCGCCGTAAATGCTTGTTGATACTAGATACGCACACGAAAGAATCAAAGAGAAATAATCCGCAAGCGCACGGATATCGGTGAGCACTTCACCCGGGAGATATTCCGAGTATCGTTATTTATTTATCCGCTAGGAGAAAACGTGCATCCGACTAACCCAAGTCTATACTTAACCCCCGAGCTACGACAAGGTAATGAGCGATATAGAGAGGATTACTACCACGTCTTCTTCCAACCTATGGCAAGCTTTGCAACTACTACTCTATGGGAGCACCTAAGAAAAGACACCACGAGAGGATGCTTAACCTAGCACTTTTGGACCTACCTTACCTACCGACGGGAAGTGGGCTACAAAGGTAACAAAGGGATTGTCACTTCCCTCGATACTACCACGTTTCCGGCCGATAGGGAGCATCTACGAGTGAACCTAGCCCAAGCACCATGCTTACGCTACGAACGATTACTCTATTCCCAACCGGAAGCGAATAAAGTAAACTCGTAAACCAAAGAGCAATAATAATAAGAACTTACTAGTATCGAAGTTGAATTGCGTAATGATCCTAGAACCAAGCCTCGGGTTAGGAGACTTGATCCCGCTGGTACAACCGGAGAGGAGACACCGACATGCCGGGCTTCCTCCAACTCTACCTCCACCCTATACTCTCTCTATCTATCTTGAATGCTAGGCTCTAGGGAGGAGATCCATTCAAGGGACCCCCTCACCTCGATCCTCTCGGAAATAATGAATTAGGGTTTCAAGGGATGCCTTCTCCAGGGGCCAGGGGCCCTGCTTATATAGCCCCCTAGGATGCACCGCAGCCCTCGGATCAAACCGACCTAAACGGACGATTATTATTCATCCTCAAAGGCGGTGGAACAGGGATCCGTGAGGCTGACGTTGATTGGCTGAACTGGTGAGTCGGCCGACCAAGGTGGGGAGTCGGCCGACTCTCCACCGAGCCCGTTCGGGCTCCCGTTTGGTCCGAGCCTTCTCGAACCTTCCAGACATGAATTTTCACCGGTTCCCGATTATCTCTATGTAAACCCGACATGTGGGCCTTCCTTGGGTATTTTCGGTGACACCCCGCGTAAAACGGACATTCACCAAAACTCGTGGAATTCTATTAGTGTAAGCCCTATATCTAGTTGGTGAACATATTTTAGTCCTTTCTCATGTTTAGTTGACGGTAAAAATTGGCACTTAACGACCGTCAACAGCGTGTCCGCGTCCACGTCCACCCCCTGCCACACGTTTGGCGCTGTTGGGCCGGCCCACTAGCGCAGTGCCATGTTCTATGCTTAGAACGTTAGATGTCAAGCATTACCGTTGTATTAAGTAGGAGAGCAATACAAATTGCACCGAGACGCTACAGGGTGGGTGGGCTGATGAGTTTACATGATTTGTGCGTGAAGCCCCCCTCCTATGGAGACATGCCGACTACTCACGTACTAGACAACTACGTACGTTGGCTTTGATCCATAGGTCGACGGTGCGCTTAATGCAGTTTAGCAGTTGAGTGGAGGAGTCTTGAGTTTTCCTAAAGCATCTCGCATTCTCTTAGGGACTGGATGTAAAAGTATTTTTACTTTAATCCAACTATTTTCTCAAAATTAAAAAAAACGAAGCAGACTCTCTCTCTTTCTAGGAAAGTAGGAATGCTGCATCTATTCTTAAGAATGGTTTCAGTCCTACAGAGATTACGGCACAACTGACGGAGATGCTGCTATATCCCTGTCTCTGACTCGTTCACACTTTTCCTTCGTAAATGATTTGCTCTCTCGACTCGGTCAGTGTTTTTGCGTCTCAAGGTAAACTACTCGTGATCACAACTAAGCACGAGGTAATGCGATGATGCTCATTCCGTGACCATGACACGGGGGCACATGGTGCAGGGTTCAGAGCAAAGCACAGGCAGGCAGACAGCAGATCTGCTAAATTACAAGGAGATCTGTGCCTGACCTGTAGTATGCTGCTCGGTATATTATAGTCACCGGGATTCACCAGACGTATCAGATGACCGATCGCTTTTCATGCCATTACTAACACCGTAGGGACCAGTGGCTCTGAGGAAATCAAATGGTTGCTGCCTGAACCCTAAACCCATTCACGGGCGCGTTCCCTGTGCTGTTTGCTGCGCTTCCCAACTTTCTTCGCTCGCTTATTAGTTATTACACGTTTCAGACTTCAGTTTCTTTTCTTGCCCATTCAATTGCCAAACTCCCATCCTTCGCAGCATGGTTACGTTTCAGGCATCAGTTTGGGGGAGCCCTGTCCCGCCCTGCCTATAAGAGTTGCACACCATTGCCCATCCATCTTACAGAGCATTTGGTGATTTGGAGGTCGTGTTGTGCTCCATTTCCATTGCCAGCTCCAGGCCCAGAAGCTCCAAGAACAGCCCGTAGTTCTGTTGTTCTTTGAACAAGCCGACAAGGTACCGTATCTAGAAGCCAAGCTTACCGCGTTTTACTCATTCATTCATTCGTACAAATTCCATTGTTTCCATTCCACGGGAAGAATTCAATTCAACTGTTGTGCTGTCGGGAAAAAAAAAAGCAAGCTGTTCACAGACACAACTCATCATCTCCGGTAGTCCGCCTGCCATGTTGCCGCAAACTTTCTTTATCATTTCCCCTTTTTTTCTAGTAGAAAAACTGCATTCTTGACCACAGCAATCTCAGACCACATGGCTGGCGCGTGGCGAGCGGCGACACCTCACCATGTGCGAATATTTATTCCCTGTCCATTTCTCTTGTAGTATCCCTCTCGCCTCCGCCGCCCATCTCTTCCTCCTCTGGCCGGCGCTCTGGCCTACCACCAAGAACACGCTGCGGCTGCGGTCACACTACTCAAGTGTGAACAAAAAGGTCCATGCTTCTCCCCTCTTTCGCTTCCTTTTTCGCCCAGCTGCCCTGCAAAAGCAACAGTAGTTAAGTACTCCAGATCTTGGATTCGTCTCATCACTCCGCCAGGAGTAACGCACGTAGCAGCAGGAGTTGGTGGGCAGCAGCCTCCTCTCCTCGTGGTGCCCTGCATGTTTCATGGCTCTCCCACGCGTTTGCTTCAAGCATTGACCGGGGACCGAATCCAGTCCACCTCCCTGTTCTTGACCCCTTCCCGTCATCTTCCCCACCTGTCTCTGCAGGAGCTTGCGGTTTGAGCCTTGAGCGCGCGGGTGTGCCGGTGGCGGTGGCGGTGGCGGTGGCGGCCGTGACCAGCGCCGGAGATCTTGGATGCGTGCGAGATCCTGAGCTGGGCTCTGTCTCTGAACTCTGAAGACGCCGCCACCCTGTTCTTTATCCTAAGGTGAGATGGGGCTGTTGGTGCTGCTGCTTGCTTGTTCAGAATCTGCTCCGTTTCTATCTAGTTTGTAATATGTTTCAGTTTATTGATTGATGGATTCAGTTAAAGTTTGGAGATGAGGTTTCTTTTCTAGCTAGATCCTGATGCATTTATGAGGCCAAGGTCGATTGGTTCTCCTTTGATCTGGTCTTGCTTGCTTTAGTAGCGATCTTCATTTCTTTCTGAATGCACCTGTTACTACTGTAACATAACTATCCTGGTGAAACATCCAGTTTTCTCTGTCTTTGCTAAGAAAAGGGGTATTGGTAATAGATGCAGAAATCATCTTGGAAAGACGGATACCCGTGACTGGTTTCTTTTTTCTGCACAAGCACATGTTTACCGAGCCCATTGCTCTGATGAACTGAATAAGTGATCTCCTGTACCATTAGTACATGTACCTTTGTTTGAATTCGAAGTCATTATATCATATTGGTATTATTAATCCAACTAACAGGACTACACCTACCTTCCAAGGACTGTACGCTAATCTCTTGATTCGGACTACCGAATATCATGCTACTGGCATTATTGTCATTACATGCTAATGCTGCTTCTACTCTAGCCTTGATTACTTAACACTGAGTTTACTTCAAATGTTTCCATTATAGGAAAAAGTTATTCTATATTCCATATTCATTTTTTCTTTTCTATAAACATTTAGCTCTCATGTTTGTGACTGCTATAATTACTGGTGCTGCACATTCTCAATTTTCAGAGAGTTTCTTCAACCCAATACCACTTGTAGCTTCCCTCAAAATTTGTGAACTATGAAGCCGCCTTTGGAGAGGAACCCAACTAAGAAGCGCCACTCTTGGTGGTGGGACAGTCACATTAGCCCTAAGAACTCAAAATGGCTTGCAGAAAATCTTGAAGGTAAGCGAAACTACAGCCAACAGATTTGCTATGTGCTATTTTTAGATTTAAATTTGCTAGATACTATGCTATTCCTGGTACTTGGTGTTAGTCATATCATGTCAATGCATGCATAGGTACAGTACCATTTCTGATTGCTTATTCCACAGAGGCACAGAGATGAGCATAAATGAATAATAAACCAAAGGAAGTGCAATATTTATACTTTCGATAGTATTCTGTCTCCATATGTACACACAAAATATCTTAGTTATAGTACAATCTCAACCCATGCCCAAGAACGGGATGTCATGTAAATGATGTGGTGCATACTTTCCATTGGTAGTTGCTGTTCGGTTCATATTTGTACATGTGTATTGCCTATTGTGAGTGTTGCTGGCAACATAATAAAAGGCAAACAGGAGTACATGTTTAATTTTAGCAGAAACTGGCATTGGAGAGAAAGAAATATGGTTTTGAGTATGTGCATATAAGAAAGTGCCTATTCCCCACTGTATCATACTGTTTTTTTATGCTTTATCAATTCTACCCTGAACTGAAACATGCAGAAATGGACAAGCAAGTGAAGGAAATGCTCCAGCTGATTGAGGAGGATGGTGACTCGTTCGCTAAGAAAGCACAAATGTATTATCAGAGGCGTCCAATGCTCATCACACATGTTGAGAATTTCTATCGGATGTATCGTGCTCTAGCTGAGCGCTATGACAATGTAACTGGTGAATTGCGCAAGAACATCCCGACAAGGCTGCAGTCGACGGGATCTTTAACCAGTTCAGAGTATGGTTCTGAGGTGCAGAGGTCACCCTCACCATCTCCTGAGCCATTACAGAGGTCATGGACAAGGGAGCAGAGTCCTAGAGCTGCTGGCTTCGACTTCTTCCTGAGCAACAAGAACAATGACTCACCTGCCTCCAGGAAGGAACCTGAGGACTTGACCTCACAGTCAGAGTCTGATGCAAAGTCTGAAGATGGTGAGGATGATGGCATTGCCTACACGCTGCATCAGAGAGTTCTTGAGCTAGAGGACGAACTCAATGTGACAAACCAGAAACTACAAGATGCAAATGAAAAGCTTGAGGTTTTGGAGGAGAAGAGCTTGAGGTGCCACTGTGATTTTAAAGCGAATGGAAATGGTGCTAAGCAAACTACAGAAGTTTCAGACAAAGAACAGAAGCTGGAAGCTGAAATTGTCAATCTCCAGGAACAAATGGATTCAGCAAGAAGGCGATTTGAAGAGGCATTGTCTGAAAGAGATGGAGAAATCAGCAAGTTAAAGCAAGAGCTTGCTGATGCTTCTGAAAAGTTGCAGCAAGAGAAGTATGCTAATGGATTGCAGGTATCTGAGCTGCAACAATCAGTAGAAGACATCAGGTCCAAACTGGAGAAAGTTTCTGAAGAGAAACTACTAGTTGAGAACAAGGTTAAGGAGCTGGAGGAAAGAAATGCTGAAGTTGATAAGTACAGTCACGAACTAACCCAAGCTGCTGAGAAGCTTTCAGAGGAGAAGTTCAGGCATGAAGCTGAGATTCTCACGATGCGGCAGAACATTGAAGATCTGAAATCTGGAATCGAGAGCCTTGCTCGAGAGAAATCCCTGCTTAAATCATGGTTTGTTGACATGGAGCAAGTTGTGGGGCGAGGAAGGAGCATTTTCGCCGAGTAGCCAAGGTTTTATCCAAAACATCAGTAGCTAGAATTTAGCAAGTTAGCAGCATTTTATTTTATTTTATTTTCTCATACACGTACCATCTTGCGAAGTTAAGATATGTCAGTGTACTTCCCTTTTCTTTGCTGAATCTTTACTTAGACGTGATGGATATTGGATGGTAGTGATGTACTGGCAATATATGAGATATTATATCGAACCGTACTCCACGGCAATAAAATTCCCATGGCGCATCTAAAAGTTGTCTAAATGCACCTTCAGTCCATTTACTGCTACTGTTCGTATTGTTTGAAAACCACTGTACATTCCTAAGGGCACTTCAAATGTTCAAAGAAACTCTGGTGGCGACCTGAGGCGCACATCATTCATGTGCAGGAGAGGATGAATGTTGGTGGGGTTGCTCACCGGCACTTCATCATGGTTCCTATAAACGACATGTCCTGGAGTAGCTATGTCAAGGCAGTTTTCAATGGGACTGAGTGGAATTGTCTGGAGATTTATGTTCAAGGAGAAAGGCCTTCCCTGCAGAGGCCATTTCCTTAGAGCCGACACTAGTGGCTACTGAACCAGCGGAGGATGTAAAATACCAAAATGCCCATCCTCAACATGAGGTTCTTTTGCCGTTCCTTCGATGTAGACTGTCAGTCCCCCAAATGAAATGAGCGTTCTCAGTGTGCTCAGCTACAAAACCCTAGAAGGAGCACAGGACCTATGCATACAGTGTTGGTCAGTTTGCAGATGCAGGGGTTCAGTTTGGTCAAGATCAGCATGGAGCTTCAGAGACCATTGACACGACTCCTTATCCTTTGATTGGGTTGTATGATGCAGTGCTCGTGCTTTAGCATCAGGCCAGGTTGATCAAAGAGAATGCATAGTTTTAGCATCAGGCCACTGATTTCTATCTTCGGTTGTTTGACACAGAATCTAACTGAGCTCAATCCTCGTACTCTGTGAGCCTCTTCGGTTTGACAAAAAGTAGCATGAATGTTAACTTAGACCAGCTGGGCTAATAGGACTGGTGAACTTCTGTAAGGCCGGACTACCCTCCTTTGGTCGTGCACTTGTCTCTGCAGTAGTTGATAGGTGACCCGACTCACACCTTTCACATGCCCTGTGGTGAGGTCGCAATCACACTGCAGGATGTTGCAATGATTCTTGGGCTTGCTATCCTATTGCTGGTCGTGATGTTGCACGGATTCCTTCCTCTCGTAAACGGAGCATTTTCCTTTCTGTTTGGTGATGGATATCTGAAATCTGTGATCCGCACGTTTTACCAAAATAGTATATATAGAAATACCGAAAATTTTGTTTATATATGGCGTTCTGTGGATAGGAATGATTACATGGCATTCTGCGGATAGCAAATGGTAAATTTTTTATTGAGAAGATTAATTGCCTTTTATTCGATCGTGTGCCCATCGACGAAGGAAGGAGAAACAACCTACTAGTCCGCATATAAAGGGCAGAGCAGAGTCTAGCTAGGATCCATATAATCCACGGAGTGCAGCATATAAGTACACGATAACACAGCAGGCCGGGCCGGCGGGCATCACCGATCGACGACCATGGTGCCATCTGTAGCTTCGTCGACAACGAAGCAGGAAGAAGCGACGACGATGAGGTTGAAGCCGCAGGTCGACGACGAGGAGAAGAGGAACAAGCAGATTATTGTTCCCCGTGCGTTGCAGTGGATAATATCGGCGTCCTCGTCGTCGCCGCCGACACTGACGATCGAGGAGGCGAACAGGAAGTCGGGGACGCGCCGTGCCGCGTTCTGGCTCTTGGCCGTCTGCATCCCGCCTCACTGCATCGTGCCACTCTGCATCCTGACCGACGAGTTCCACAGGAAGGACCACATCTTCCCCAGAAGGGCGCCGTGGCGGCCGCCGGCCGTCGTCGCGTGGGGCGTCTACATGGCGCTGGTGATGGAGCTGTTCTTGTTCATGTCCCTGTTCCTGCCCCGCGCGCCCAACGCCCTGCGGGACGCTGTCGCCAATGTCGGCGTGCGCTGCGTCGGCGTGCCACTGGGATGGATCGTCACCCTGGCGGCGTGCCTTGGCGGCCAGGCCTGGATGGGCATCGTCGTTGCTTGCGTCTACGCTGTCCTCTTCACTGCTGTCATTGTGTTCTGGATCTGGCTTGTTCGCACCTACACCTAGGAGAGATCATCGATCAGCTTATTATTAAACTTTCACTCAAAACTCCCATTCTCACGAAATAAACGAAAGATTTGATATCTAAACTTTCATTTCCTACGTTTAATTACCCCCAACCAAACGAGCCATCAGGTGCGTCCAGTCGATGGTGTGAGTCCTTACTGTTGGTAGTCACAATGTTACGCATGAGAGAATACTAACAACTAGGAGAATGAATGCCAAATCCCATAGATTTCATTATCATGTACTCCCTCCGTTCTAAATTATAGTTCGTTTGACTTTTTTTACTCTAATTTTGACCACTCATCTTATTCAAAAATTAGTGCAAATATGGTTAAATTTAAGTTATTTTTGAAGGTCTTTTGTTAGTAAAGCAAGCCATAGCAAAAGAAATGATATTTGACATAAATTTTTGAATAAGACGAGTGGTCAAAATTGAGGTCAAAAAAGTCAAACGAACTACAATTTGGAACGGATTAGTATATACAAAGTGATAAAGGGAAATTCTAGTCTTAGAGAAGGAATAATGTTCATGCCTTTTCCTCCCTAAAAATAAAAAAATTGTGACTTACTTTCTTGGCCCTTTTTTTAACTATTTGGTCATAAAACAAATTTCCTTTGGTTTCTTGGCTCTTTAACAGTGTTAAACTATATGCAAAATGACTCTTTTATCTCTAATTTGAAAAAAGAATCATTAAAAAATGGAAAAAAGATTCCATGCTTCAATAAATATTTTACAGTAATTTGGAAAATTATTGATAGAGGCCGTCTAAAGACTTATGAACCGTAGCCTTTGGCAGTAGGGGTAAAAGAGACATTTTCGTATACCGATTATCACCATTAGCCCATCAAACTAACGGAAGAGCCAAGAAACCAAAGAAAATCCGTTTTAGGGACAAATAAGAAAGTTTGAGATAAAACCTCAAGAAACTAAGCAACACTTTTTAGAGAGAAAGAAAATAATTTATTAAAAAAACAAGAGCCGAAAGTTAAAAAAATCGAGTTTGTGAGAATCTCTAAGAGTTTACTATCTCAATTTGACATCTATATAATATTGGAAAAAAAAAATAGCCTCCAACAGTTTATGAAAACAACTTGACATCAATAGCAACTTAGCATATCTTCCCTTCGCGCGCAAATATATGTGTGTGTATACGGCTTCATCCTGAGGCTCTTCGATCGCTCAGTGGGGCTCTTCGATCGCTTAGCCTTTGTTACCGGGCCTTTTATTTTACCAAGTCAAAAGTATCAAACTCTTAAGATAGACTTTTTTTACTTGCATATAGTTTTGGAATTGTAATTTGTCAAATAGAATTTGACAAACTCTTGGAAATGCTATGCCAAAGTTAACAAGTCAAAGCCCATTTTGAATACCGTCCATCTTTAACAGCAACCTCGATGGATCCAAGGCCCAAGAGGCGACAGCCTGATGGGCCGTGCATGCGCCGATGCCAGAAGCGCCGCTGCACTGCACTAGTGCTTCCGCCTCTCAGCCGCCGCCGGCTGTGGCTGCGACTCTCCGCCGACGCGATGCCCCCGCCGGCGTCGCCCACCACTAACCGCGTCGCGCTCTACCTCCGCCGCGCCCGCCTCATCGACTCCCTGCGCGTCCGGCTCCGCTCCTCTCCCCCTTCCTCACCTCCTCCGCTCCCTCCCGACGACCCCGTGGTCGCGCTCCACGCCATCCGCGCGGCGCCCACGCCGTCCTGCGCGCTCTCCCTCTTCCGCGCGCTCCCCGCCCACCCGCCGCCGCCGCTTCCACTCTACCACGCCCTCGCCGCGCGCCTCGCCTCCCTCGCCGCGCTCCCCGACCTCCGCGCCCACCTCGCCTCTTTCCCGCTCCCTGCCCCGCCGCTCGCGCGCCTCCGCCTCCTCGCCGCCGCGGGGGACCGCGCCTCCGCGCTCGAAGCCTTCGGCTCCCTCCCGGCCGCGCCGCGCCGCCCCGCGGAGGCGCACAACGTCGTCATCGAACTCCACGCGCGGGACGGCGAACACGACGCCGCCGTCGAGGCGTTCCGCGGAATGGTCCGCGAGGGCGCGCTCCCGAATGCGCGCACCTACACCGTCGTGGTCGCCCACCTCGCCTCCGCGGGGTTCGTGGACCAGGCGCTCGAGGTGTTCCGCATCCTGCCGTCGCTGCGCGTGCGGCGGACCACCCGGCAGTACAACGTGCTCGCCGAGGCTCTTGCTTCGGCGGGTAGGTTTGACCAGCTTCGGTGGCTCGTCCGCGAGATGGCGGCGGTGGACGGCGTCATGCCCGGGCCGCAGATGCGCGCTGCCATCGCCGCCATGCGGGAGGCTGGCCACACCGATGGCACGGAGGATTTCGTCGACGAGCTTTCACCCAACGCAAGGATTGGGTACGCCGTGGACGACGTCGAGGGCGAGGGAGACAGCGAGGCGGAGGACGACGAGGAAGGCGAGGACAAGGACAGAAGCAACGAAGAAAAGCAGACATTGAAGCCATGGCTGGACCCACGCGAGCTCGCCAGGGCGTTGGACGGCTGGGACTCGAGGGAGGTGGCCGAGCTCGAGGGCGCCGGGATCGTCTGGACGCCGCGGCTGGTATGCAAGCTCCTGCGCGCGTTCAAGAAGGCCGAGACGGCGTGGGAGTTCTTCTGCTGGGTGGCGTGCCGCCCCGGCGGGTTCGCGCACGACCGCCACACCGTGGCGAGGATGGTGGCCATCCTCGCCCGCACGGGCCACGTCGAGCTGGTGGAGCGCCTGCTCGCCAAGGTGCGCGTCGACGGCATCCTCCTCCCGCTCGCCACCGTGCGGCTCGTCATCGACTTCTACGGGCTCTCCAAGAAGGCCGACGCTGCGGTGAGGGTGTTCCGGGAGGCCGAGTCAATCTGCGGCCCCATCTCGGGGCCCAACCTCGCGCTGCTCTGCTCGTCTCTGCTGCGGACGATGACCAAGTCCCGGAGAGGGCCCGACGCCATGGACCTCCTCGAGGAGATGATGGCGCGGGGCGTGCTCCCGGACCTGCAGACCTTCTCCGGCCTGATGGAGCACCTGGCCGGCGCCGGCGACCTCAAGGGCGTGCACCGCCTGCTCGGGCTGGTGCGGCAGTGTGAGCTGCAGCCCGACGGGTACATGTACAGCGTGCTGGTCAGGGCCTACTGCAAGCGGGAGCGCGCGGCGCTCGCGCTGAGGGTGTTCGACGAAATGCGCGCCGCCGGGGTCGCCCCCGACGCGCCCACCAAGGCGCTGCTGGTGAAGAGCCTGTGGCGGGAGGGGAAGCTCCGAGAGGCGGCGCTGGTGGAGGAGAGGTGCGAGGAGGTGGCGGGCGGCCTCCCCGAGGCGTCGCCGGGGCACGTGTGGACGGCCAGCGCCGCGGACTTGAAGAAGGTGCTCGACATTTACTCCGGCTGCCTGGCTCAACCTGCTGCTCAGGCTTCATCAGCGGGGTAATGCGCCGGTGCCACCCATTGGTGCTTGATCACAAAACGGAAGTCAGATTCTGGAATGGCAAACTCGTGGTGGCAACATTTGGATGGGTTGCTCTGGTTGCAGCGTGGCTGCAGTAGCATGGCAGCGAGGAGGAGGAGCCTGTGGCAGAACGGAAGAAGCATTGCGCAAGGGTCCTGTCTCGAGTGCCAGAGTCAGGCATTGACGCTACCTTCTGCAATAGTTCTGTAGAATTTGTTCAGCATCGTCTCAAAAGAACAGAACGTGTTCAGTGTCATTTTTGTTGCTACATGGGGATATCAACTGCAAATGAAGTATGTCTTCTTTATATACTATTTTAGCGCAGCTGTTGAGATCAATTGGCTTAATACAGATGCTGTTGAAATTGGCCTAATGCCACACCATAGTTGTGGTGGCGCCAGAAAAACCTGTGAGCTTTTTTTTTTTTTTTGACGATGAACCTGTGAGCTTATTGGTTGGTGACAAGACAAAGGCAGCTATGGAGTGGCGAAGAGGAAGTGGCTTTAGGTGTTTCAGAAGAAGTTGTAAAAATTATCCTCTACGATTACGACAGGGTCTTCAGAACTGTATCTTCGTTAGCTTCGTTTGGGAAGTCTAATGGCAGGCGAAATGAATTTGTCAGATGGATATGGACATTTAAGCACGAAGCCATGGATGGGTGAAATGGTGAAATCCGTTCAAACAAATTATGGCATACCTGCACTTAAGAATGTAGCCATCTTACAGCCTTGTTTTTAGACTTGCTCTGATATTGATGAGAAGAGGCTTTTCCAACAATGGGGATGTAGGTATGTTTTGGTGGTATTGCTGAATCTCAGATTATATCTTATTATGGCACGGATATAAAATGAAAATATAGCAGCGCTCGATAATTTGGGAAAGGTAACATAAAATCTAATTTGCCTTTTGAATTCACAAATATAAAATCTAATTTGCCTTTTGAAATTGCTTTCTCTTTAATAATCCAAAAAAGGGCCTGCCCAGCTGACAAATGGGGTCCACACCCGATTTTCATGATTGTTTGAAAGCTATGTGCTATTTTTCTCAAAAAAAAGGCGATGTGCTATACCCGTTAACAAATCATGGTAGTTAGTACAAAATTTGGTAAAACTTTAGAACCTACAAAAATAGAAACTTTTAAATTTTTAGGAACATACAGGTTATATGTGTAAAATTCATATTCGAATTGCAAACCTCGCAGGCGTTAAGGGTCTTAAGAAATATTCTAGAATATATTAATGGTTAACTATCAACATTGAAGGCCATGCAAAGTTAGACATGGTAACTTCTCACTCTTCTAAATTATAAAGGTTTTGTCTTTTCTACATACATTGATTATGCTATGTATATAGACATAGTGTATATCTAAATATATAGTAAAAACTAGGTATCTAGAAAAGCCAGAAAGTCTAGCCGTCTAGGAGGAAGGATTTTTTTTTTACTAAAGGTGATAATCTCTTGTGAAATATAGTGCTCACTTATAAGGTTCAAGTCTTGTGAAATGGTCACTACAAGTTGCAATACCCACTTATAAGAGCATCTCCAAGAGTTCCTCAAATTAACTTGCTATCCTTTTATTTTTGGCAAAACAAAAAAAAATTCTCCAACAGTTTGCTAAATAGACTTGCCAAAGATCGCAACTTGCCATATGCCCCGTCCGCGCGCGCGTAACCTGCTTGCCATCGCGAGTCCCCCGTGCCTCGACCTCGCTACACAGCGGTTGGACTCCTTCCCGCGCGAAGACTCCTTCATTTTCTCCTGGACGCGGTGACCGGGGCTCCTCTCCGTCGCGCAGCCATGTCCGCCCAGTGACGGTGCCTCCTCTCCGTGTCCGTCTCGTGCGGCCACGCCCTCCGTCGCGTGGGCACGCCAGCCTCGCGTGGCTGCCCCCTGTCGCGCGGCAACGACTGCCCTCGTGCGTCTCCTCTCCGCCGCTAGCGCTGGTGTTGTCGTCTTTTTTCTTTTAGCAAACCAGCGACTGAAACGAGGGAGAAAGGGAGCGTATAGGTCTGCATGTACTGTGCTTATGGATGTGAAATAGAAGATTTGTGTTCAAGCGCTCAGTAGATTAGATAGTGTCGATTTGGTGTTGCAGTTTGTGCTCGTGGCCGGCAGAAAAGATGTGCTCGATAGAGCACCCGGCGACTGACCTGCAATCGATGCTATTCGATGGGACATAGAAGATTGCGTCTGGATCAAATGCTGCTGCTCCTTGTACTGTTCCATGTGTGATACCGCAAACTGGATCAGACTTCGTGAATGCAAGCAAATTTTTCACAAGATACTTGTTCTAATACAGACTGAATGAAATATAAATCGAGGAACTCTTCGCACCTGAAAAACTGAAACCGGCCAGGAAAAAAGAGAGAAGTGGGCCTCTTTTTAATTTTGCCAAGTTCAAAATAGCAAACTGTTGGAGAGAGAGTGTTTTTTTACTTGGTATATATTTTAGGGAGTTGCCAAATCACAAGATTTAGCAAGTAATTTTTGGCAAACTCTTGGAGATTCTCTAAGGTCACAACTCACAGGCAGGTATTGTTTTGTTAAATTAGCTAAGAATAAAAAATTAAAATCTCAAACGAAACAAAACATACCATGTCAGAAATTATGATGAAAAACAAAAATTAAAAAGAAGGCTCCAAAAATAACACGTTTCGTGACAAATTATTTTTAATAAAAAAGGCTAAAAATAACACGTGACAAATTATTTTTAATAAAAAAGGCTAAAAATAACACGTTTCGTGACAAATTATTTTTAATAAAAAAGGCTAAGCACACATGTAGTGTGACCGTGGGTCGCCGGCATCGAAACTGCCTAATAGCACAAGAGATTTTCAAAGTTTAGATGATGGCTTACCACGCTTGCCACGAGGTGATTCCTGTGTCTAGAAATTGCCTGATGAACAGGTTTGGTCTCCTTTTGCATAAGCGGTATGGTACAAAAAAAGTTTAACATAACTCCCGTGCCCATGACAGAAAAAATGCACAATTAATAATATTTGTGATTTTTTTTGTGACAGTACAGACCAATCTAATTTGTTGACTAGTGAAATGTTTTATTTAGTTTTTCATTTATTCAGATTATATAAAACAAAACAATAAATAGTTGTATATTTTTATATCTATAACTCTTATATAAACAAACTCCATATTTAATATCCGCAACGCGTCCACATTATATTTCAATTTATATTACATTAAATTGCAAAGAATATTATGCTATCATCAATTAATCTTAACATAAAAGGTGTACACTATTTTAATATATTTTTATTTATCCTTTTGAGAATTCTTCTATTTAAATTAAATTGCAAAAATAATGAGGATAAATAAAAAAAGGAAAAAAGTCTCAAACTCTGTTTTGGATGGCTGGGCGCCTTGGGCCTAGACGGGCTGCCTGAATCAGAACCAAAAGCAGCATTCAGGCCTGCTCCAGGCCCCGGCAAATTTGCACAGGACCGGACTGCGTTCCACTGCCGTGCCGTCTCTTCTCCCTTTCAATTTTCACTCCGCTAGCGCGCGCTCTCTCTCTAGTGGCGGCGACGACTGGGCGATCGCCGCGGCTCCGCCGCCTCCCTACGCCGGGTGCCGAGGTCTTCGTCGAGCCCTACGCCGGCGACGAGCACCCACCAGGTATGCCCGTCCCTTATTTCCCCTTCCTGCTGCGCGAAACCGAGCACACGAACCCTAACCTAAGCTAATTTGGCTGTTTGCATTCCGATCTGAGCTAATCACAAGCGTATGCTTCGATTTTTTTTTCAAAACCTGTCGGGTTTACATGTGTACGATCACGCCCTTTACTGCGCCGCCCCCGCATTCGGATCATTTAGCCGCTGGAATTCCGCGTTCTGAGTTTGTTCCCCGTGCTGATGTCGCAGTCGTGGGATTTCTCACCGCTTGCTCGCGATGCTGCAATGGATGGGCGGTTCGAGGAGGAAGGTGTACACCGTGAGTGTCCACGTTTCTACTACCTTAAATCTGTGTTGTACTTGATGGGTCACGGCACTTAATTTGGGTTAACAGTATGATTTCGACTGTTTTGTGCTTCAATTTTGTAACTGGCGGTTGATGGTTGGCATTCAAACTCTAGAATGCTCATACGTGGAGCTGTGTTTTTAACAATCTGTAACATGCTGCTAACATTTGGTTATGTTTGGGTGGCTTTGCGTTCTGCTTGTTTGGCCTGGCTCTGAAATGAGCAGTCCAGGAAGTCAACACAGAGCAGGTAATTTTGGTACTTCCACTGATTTCAGTTGGTAAAAGTTCATACTGTGGTGTTACTCATTTTTTTACATCGATGGAACTGAGCATCATCCTTGATCAAACAAATGTGTGGCAGACAAAGGCAGTACTTCGAGCAAAAGCGACGGCAACAGCAGCGGACAGAGCTGCAGTACCAGAATGACGTAGCAGGAGGTCAAGCTTCACATGATCAACAGCATCGATCACTCGATGTTCTAAACATCAATGATCTGGCAACTCCAACTAATCATCATAATGGATCCACAAGTAAGTTTCCTATATCTTTTTTGAAATTTTTAGGTCTCTGTGGAGCACTTTATTTTCTGTGGTTCATCACTTTACCCTTCTAGCATAATATCTGTAATGTCTGGCTAAGTAGAACAAGTAATATCACTCTTGACATATTTTTTTTTGTATAATTCTTTTATTACCATATCAGATATAGAGGGAGCTATTCCACAAGTGGATTGCACCCTTTCAGATGCTTCGCCTAAAGAGGCAACGAAGAACATCACTTCTTTATGCAATATCAACATGACGGAAGCAGGTGAGGGTGCCAGTTCTGTACAGTCAAGTAAACTAATTAAGAATATAATACTTTCTCGTGCATACGGTGGTCCCTCCAGTCTCTTCTACATGTTGAATAGGAATCTGTTGTGGTTTTCAGAAAGTAATTTTGATCAGTGATTTTTTCTATATCTGATATTTGACATGATAGAAAAAAAGGTACTAAAAATGTTGGATGAGCTTTTTTCTTCCCCAAAATAGTTCATAGCCTAAATTTAAAAGGTTGGCTGGACAGTTTATAGGATGGCATCTAATTTGTACTGGTGGTAGTTGTAGATATGTCTTCCGCTGTTGAATCTTTGACTGCTAAAAAGAAGAATGAGTTTTATGGCAATATTAATTTGTGAATTGTGTAACGGGCCCTTTGGTTACATTAAAGTTTATCATAAATTATTAATTTTCTTCTATTCTGCAGGTTCTCAGCCAAGGTCAGTATCTCCACACAGTATGGTAAGAATGAGCCTGCATTTGGCCTGTTTTATGAAATGTCAGTATTGTGGATTGGCAGATTGTCTTTACCCTTTGGTCATCAAGGTCATCAAGATGTTGCAGCAGCTGTTAATTATCATGAAGATCCTCTTGGTTGTAAAATGTCCCCATCCATAAACTATAGCACCAGGCAGAAAAATCAAAATCTGGAACTCCAAAGTGGTGATGTTTCCTTCACTATTACAAATCATCTGTATTGTTCCTACTGATTTAATTACCACTCAAGTCTGTCCAACTATTTGAAAAAAAAAACTTCAAATAGTAGTCCATCCATAAATGTATTACATATAGGACATTGGCATGGTCGAGACAACACTTTGACTAGGGATTTCTATAAGAATATGTATCTTCAAAAAAATGATGATTATATATTATAAAATCAGTTTTCATGATGAGTCTATTGTGTATCATGAATCCGCTAAATCTTTATGTATTCATAGTCAAAGTTATAAAAGTTTGTCCGGTAGATATCCTAGTCTTGCTAGCAGTTATTGTGTGGAACTAGTGGAGAAAGGAGCAGTTGATGTTTGTCGCTGTGGAATTGAAGAGTTTGTTTGTAAACATCATTTTTGCTTTGTATTGATTTGTAAGTTGCATTGCTGAGATTGATCAGCTTGTTATGTCATTGAAACTCAGGTTTGACTATGATCTGTACTTGCAGAAATTTCACTTATTGATTTGGTCAGTTACGAGGGATCAAAGAATACGTTGACCACACGACCTGTCCATGAGCCTCATGTTTCGTTTTCTGTTAAAGGTGCATGTCTCAATGACATATTGTCTGGATTCAAGAACAATCGTTATTTGTTTAACTGCTTACTTCCTATCATTGTTAGTGGCTATGAAATGAAAATGAACAATTTGCTGTGCTTACTGGAAGAAATATTGTGCAGGCTTGCAGATCACTTCACAGTTAAATTTTGGTGGGCTTGTGTATCTTTTAATATACAGATGTATTCTTACATGTATATTCTGCAAGGATTTGCACCTAAACTACATCCTTATGTTGACATTTGTTCCATTCATCATAGTAGGATTTGATAGCAAATGTTTTTGGTTGTGAAGTTTGTATGAGTTCTGTGGTCCACCTGTTGTTATTATTGTCCCTGATCAACCTTAGTTCACTGCCTTTTTGCTCTTTTAACAACATATTGTAATGGTTCATCACACATCCATCTACTTCTGTTTCAGGCCTTGGTCATATCAAGATGGAAACACCTCCACATTCACCACGGCCAGCCAAAAGGTTCAGTGATAAAACTTAAACTATTAAGTAGAACATGCCTAATATGAATATTTCAGCTATGTAAAGTTAATCAGGTGGGATGAAGTTGAAATAATAAGCAGTGTTTATTTTTACAGAAAATGGTTTCTGTTTGTGGATATTTCTCAATAGTTGGTTTGAGATTTCTCTAGAACAAAGTAACCATAGGTGCATACAGTGCCATAATCATGGGACAAGTCCTATTTTATTTGCCTCAATGAACAAATTTCTTGTAATTAAAGATGTTATCCTGAGAGGCTCATTTATGTCGCCGAAATTAAGCCCATTTGAATTCATATCTTACCCTTTTGACAAGAGAATAACAATCAATTGGTCCAGTGTAGATTTTTTTTGTCTAAATGGTCTAATTTGTCCACATTGATTATAGCTAAGGTAAATCACAATGTCTTGACATTCGAGAACAACAAACATTCTTATCATGTGATACAAGTCATGCTCATGGCTTTCACAAAGGTGCAGTGGTAATATCCAAATCTAAACTATACTGCATTTGATGTGGTTACACAGGGTTTTACCTTTACCTCCAAAGCCCATGCGGTTCCTACATAAAGCAAAGCGGTCTATGCCATTTGATGTCACAAAGGCATTGGTGAGGTTTCAAATGCCTTACTCCTTGAAATAATCTCTCTCTCTCTCTCTCTCTCTCTCTCTCTCTCTCTCTCTCTCTCTCTCTCTCTGAGGGGAATAGGCAGGCAAGAATCTTAAGAGATGTTTGGGGCCTGTCTGGATCACCTTTGGATTGTAGTAATCAGATGACATAATCTCTAAGTGATCCAACTAACAGATTTTTGGAATCCTATAATAACCCATCTGAAACCTTCTGATAGGAGATTATAGTTGCTCAAAAGACCAAATCTTAATCCAGGGATCCAAACAACCCTGTAATATTACAATCCCATCAGCAAGCCAGATTCTAAGAACCCAAAGGTGATCCAAGCAGGCCTTGAATGCCTGTGGAAAAAATGTAGTCTTGGTAATTAAGGTGGATCCAAGTTTTCAGTTCCTTTCATCTAGTATTTTGTATCGTTTCCTTACCTCAGAATTCTTCAGTGAGCTTGGAGGAAAGTTCTAGATGTTGAAGGAGTAACCTTCGCTCTGGAGAGTATCCATCTTTAAATCCATAGCCACTTATATCAAAATGTTTCTCTCTTTGAGTAGGAAGATGATCCTCTGAATTAAATTGATCTATCCTCCAGAGCGATTGTCATTTCTTGTTAGACTATATGACAAATTCAGAACCAATTTCTTATGGAATCTAGATGTTAATTGAACTGGACCAATCAGCGTAATAATGCAAATACTTTTCTTGTACCACTTTTAACAGGATTCGATTACCAGTATCAAGATGCTGAAGGAGCGAAGACCATCAGCCAAAATGGGCAGCATATTGGAGGAAACTGGCTACGAAAGGAGGGAACAGTTTAACTGTTATTTACCAGATTCATCTAAGATTCCTAATGTTGACCTCTATGTCGAGGATGAGGACATGTTTTATGAACCTCAAGCTGAAAAAGATTGGAAATGTAAGTTCTGCTGTACCATCTTATTATGAAGTCTCATGAGTGACAACACAGGTTTTGTGGCCTAAGAAAATATTACTCTATATTTCGCGATTCTATTTTTTTTGGTTCTGAACAGCAAAGCATAGTAGATCATATGGCGAGCTTGCTGATGAGAATTATGATGGACTCTGGAGGATAGATCAATTTAATTCAGAGGATCATCTTCCTACTCAAAGAGAGAAACATTTTGATATAAGTGGCTATGGATTTAAAGATGGATACTCTCCAGAGCGAAGGTTACTCCTCCACATATACATAGGCTTGACTAATAGGCCTCACATGTTCCATGGGATACAAATATAATATATTTTTTCTTGCAGAAACTCAACAAGATCCAGCACAGTATTTGAGAATACAGGTTAGAGTTTTGTCTATGTTCTTTGTTTCCCATATCTCACAGATCAGTGACATTCTTGTGATGAAAAAAAGTGGGCATTCCCTGTTATTTTTGCTCAACCTTATCAATGGACTTCTAGCTAGTGTGCACTTATTCTGTGATGCTGAAGTAATCAGGATTTCATCTTTCGTAGGTTCTCAATACTAGTAGAACATTACTTATCTCTGGTATGTTGCCAAATTTAAAACCTGCCTTGCTTTTTTTTTAGTTCATCAGCAACAGGCCCACCGCACCCCAAAATCATGCAATTCTTCTTTTCTTGTGATATCTCTGAAATGCTTTTCAGAAATATATTGGCACCTGAATTAGTTATTGGATTTGTGCACCAGGTGCTACACTTGGGTTTGAAACTTGCGTCACCAGTTCTTAGCTCATCGGCCACTAGTCCACCACCTAGCATACTTGTAAAATGGTGTTCTCCATTCATGTCATTCGGTTTTTTTTTTTTTTTCTGATATATATTAGATTCTTGGAATTAGTTGTGTTTTCTCTTTGTTTTTTTTTATGTTGTGGACCAAGTCAACCTACCTGTCTTACTGCTATTAACTTATGACTAGCCTTTTTCTGGTCTGAAATCTTTGTGTTTCAATTTTCATATTAGGAATTCCATCCTCACACGATCTCTTTTCTGATCAATCATTGATGGATGATGAGGGCACTGATCTTTTCAAGTGGGAAAGGTAAGCATAATGAACTAATGAAGCCTCATGCATGTTCTGTTAATACAATACTTCTGATCTTTCTTTCATTCTTGTCAGGCACCCACCAAGTAAGAAACTATCCAACTCAAATAGCACTTTTGGTCCTTCTGCTTGGTCTTTTGACATGGCCGATGATTCAGAGAAAAGACGGAGCCCAATAAGGTATCAGACGATCTACTTGTAACTGTGTCTGAATGAGTTCTAGGCTCCTGATTCCTTATTGTTCTTATATCATGCAAAATTATTAAAAATTTGTTGCTGATCCTTTCCAAATTGTTCTTTGCAGTGAAGAATCATGCACATCTGCTGCAGGTCAGTCATTTTTACTATTGGCTTCTTTTATCTCATCAAAGACTAGGGTGCATTTCCTAGCAGACCAGCGATTATATATGCAAAAGTGATGTCTTGATCTTTCCCCCCTTTTTTGAGATAAAGCAATGAAGGATAGAACGTGCAAGAAACCATCAACATCAATGAAGAATGAGATGAACAAGAACGATGAGTTTGATATAAGATTGGATAAGCTGGATATTCCGAACATGGATGCACCTCTCCATGGGAGGTCACTATTTAACAGTCCAGAAAAGTTGGATAGGAAAGAAACAGCACCTCAGAAGAAACTTGACACAAATTATTGGTCACAAGGTGTTACTGGGCAGCCAAGAACTCGAGAACCAAGATGTCGCTTATCACTTAACGAGAAATTTTCTGATTGGGATTCTCCTACTTCCCATTTAAAGAGTACCACTGGACTGACTGATCAATCGAGTTGCACCATGATGCGTAAGGATAATTCTTCTTTCAATGCTGCTCCAGATTTGAACTTGTATCAAACTGTGGAGTCAACTGAGAAGAGGCCTGCTTCAAAAGTTCATTCTATTTATCGTGGACCTGAGAAGCCTATTTTTGAAGATGAAATTCACATGCAGCAGCCTGTTTCAGATATGTTTCATGATAAAACTGAATTATCAAACCCGTTTCAGACCAAGAATCTCCACAGTGACATTGATATGAGCACTTTCTTTGGACAGAAGGTGGAGAAGAAGCAAGATAAATTTCCAAGTGCAGACACCTTCCATGCAGTGAAAGCAGCGAATTCTGTAAGACAAACTGCTGATCGACACAGTACATGCTCACAGCCTTCTGACAGGGATTCATTCAGGCATGGGTTCAGTCCTGGTTTCAATTTCCAGGAGTCAGACCCAAACACGTTTTGGGCGGATAGCTATGTTTGCAATGACACTTTTCAGGCTGGCCTTGAGTTCAGTGGTTTGCTTGCAAGAAAAGACAGTGATAAGAATAAAGTCAAGATTGAGGCGTCTGAAAAAGCAGATACTAAGATATTGCCAGAAACATGTCGGCTCTCTGCAGATCACAGGAATGAGATTAATGGGACTGAAACATGTTATGATGGCTCAGAAGCATTCAATTGTTCTGAAGCACAGAAGGAAGCTTCAGCAGTAGCAACACAAACTCCTGCAAACTTAAGCTGTCTTCAGGAAACCTCAGCAGAATTGTTCCAACTTCGTAATCATGCCATACCTGTAAAGAGGGAAAAGATGTAAGTAGTGTTCCCCTCAATTGTCATTCTTCTAAAGTATTGTTTGTTTCATATATTTACTGGAGTCTCTCTCATTGTCCATGACTAGAGATAATCCTGGTGTTGACTTCGATGCTAAGATGCATTCAAGAAGCAAGATTCATGATGTTGGAGATCATTCTAAACTAAATGCTATGTTCCCATCTCCTTTCATTGGAGGTTCGTCGTCCATTCCCCAATTGCATGTTCTCTTTCGTATGCCAACTCAAAATGAAAAAAAAAAAGTGATTGTCATGTTTGCTGCTATTTAGAGGAGGTGGGGATTGAGAAGAAGATCGTAGCGAGCGTGTCACCTGACAACAGTGATGTTCAGTATCAGTTTATGCTTGAACAACGTGTTCTCCGGCGGCTTTGTGTTCAGAAGATAGTGGTGTCTACACCGATGAAGGACAAGCTAGATAAGGTAACATAGTCTAGACCAGTCAGGTCGTCATAATTCTGTATTGCTAACCCCCCACACCCCCCCCCCCCCCAAAACCCACCCACCCCCACCCCCCTACATTTTGAATATTCTCGACTACACAACATGTTCTGAAGAAAAATGTTGTTTTATTGCGTCCTTTTGAAAATAGTAGGAGTTCCAAAAGATACTTTGGTGCGTGCAATTTCATTTGGTGCATAATTGTTGTGGCAAGTTATCAAGCGCTGTTGGCAGCTTATGAATACTATATTCTGCTCGCACTCTTTCTAATATGCATTTTTATACAGGACACGAACTTTAGGATAGTGGAGGATGGATCTCATGTCCTTAGAAAAAGCGTCTAACAGGTAAAGAGTTGGAATAGACTTTCCATTTTCAGTCTTCTCGTGGGTCATGAAGTCAGAAATTAAAGCTTATACAACATTTACATGCAGATTCACATCAGGGCATCAGGGGAAGGAAATGACAATGTAGGGAAGGAACTCATTTCACGCCCAAAAATGCAGGAGCAGCAAGCACTTACATGCGTCTAAGGAGGTCCTCCGAGTCCATACCCTCATTTAAGGGCACCTCGCTCTTTTGTAGTGTTGGTTTTCACCATAATCTCGCTTCTTTGTATGCCTGTGGAAATCTTTTGTAGTGACTCTGGGAGGGTCATCTGATGTTATACGGCGCTAATCTATTAGACTTCTGAATGTTGTAAGTAAAGTTCGTCTAAAGCTACAGAAATGTAGCAATCAGATTCACATGACCTTTTCTATTCTGAACTCCTACTCTCACCATTGTCATGTCCTGCTATGACAACCCTTTTTAAAAGGAAAAAAAAGGTATGTAAGCATTTTGTTCTATATATAACCATGTTGAAAACGACTGAATTGGTGTTGCAAAATGCAAATGCTCACAAAACCAGACCGGATTGAATAATGGTTGGCATTCAAACTCCAGAACGGTCATTCTGTGTTTCTTTTTAACAATGTTTAACATGCCGCCAACATTTGCTTACATTTGGGTGGCTGCATTGTTTGTTTGGCCGTTACGGCTTCTCATCTCCAGACTCCAACTACGCACCACGTGACGATAAGACCTTATCCTGCACGGCTACTTGGCGCGAGGGTGACCATCCACGTCAGACGTGATTGCTGACCTGGCGCCCCTCCAGCTCACCCTATCTACATATCTGCGTCCCTCTCCCCCGCCCACCCGCTCCAGCCATCACACGTCCCCACACACCCCCACAGCAAGCGCTCGCTTGAGCTCAAACCCCACCATGGCCGCCACCGCCGTCGCGGCGTCGCTGTCCGTGGCCCAGGGGCTCGGGAAGCCCCTCTGCGCCGGCAGCCACGCGTCGTCGCTCCGGGTCCTCGCGCCCCGCCGGTCGGCCAGGAGGATGGCCGTGGTCCGGGCGTCCGCGCAGCAGAAGCAGCACCCGGCCAAGGAGTGGGCGGCCGCGGCTGCCGTGGCGGCGGCGCTGGTGCTCCCCGAGGTCGCGGAGGCCGCGCCGGGGATCTCGCCCTCGCTCAAGAACTTCCTCCTCAGCATCGTCTCCGGCGGGGTCGTGCTCGTCGCCATCGTCGGCGCCGTCGTCGCCGTCTCTAACTTCGATCCCGTCAAGCGGGGCTGATCGATCGAGCTCAACTGCGTGGATGCGTCGTTGTGTGTTGGTGTACCCTATGTATTGAGATCTCTTTTCCCCCCGTGTAATGTAAACAGTGTTTAATATTGCGTGAATCTTTTGCCGTGTATAAATTTCAGTTCATGCCATTATCTGTATGAGACTGATTCAACAGCGCATTCGGTTTCTGATTCTTCGTACATACTTCGCTCGAGCAAAATTTTTAATATTCGGTCGGTTCATGTCAGTTTATGTTCTGAGTTCTGACCTAGGAGTATATGAGATTCTTAGAATTAATGGTGGATTCTCTTTGTGCTCCTTTGTTATGTTATGGATTAAGTCACCTAACAGTATGATTTCAAATTCAAAAAAAAAGTATGATTTCATTGCATATTTGTCTCGCTGTTAATGAATTATGACTACCCCTTTTTTTGCTCTGAAAAATTGTGTTTCAGTTTTCATTGAATCAATTCCTTCCTCACATGATCTCTTTTCTGATCATTCATTGATGCATGATGAAGGCACTGAAATTTTCAAAGTGGGAAAGGTAAAGCATAATGAAGCCTCATGCATATTATGGTACTTCTGATGTTTATTTCATTCTTGTCAGTCACCCACCAAGTAAGAAAATATCCAGTTCAAATAACACTTTTGGTCCATCTGCTTTGACATGATCGATGGTTCAGAGAAAAGATGGAGCCCAATAAGGTATCGGAGGATCTACTTGTAACTGTATCTGAGTGGGTCTAGGTCCTGAATCCCTATTGTTCTTATGTCATGCAAAATTATTTGGAATTTGTCGCTGATCCTTTCAAAATTGTTCTTTTCAGTGAAGAATCATGCTCATCTGCTGCATGCCAGTAAGCAATATGGGATGAACTGGATATATTCCAATCATGGGAGGTCACTATTTAACAATCCAGAAAAGTTTGATAGGAAAGAAACAGCACCTCAGAAGAAACTTGAGACAAGTTATCGGTCGAGCTGTCGTTTATCACTTAAAGGAGAATATTTCTGATTGGGAATTTGGGGTTCTCCTACTTTCCATGTAAAGTATACCATTGAACTAACTGATCAATTGGGTTGCACCATGATACATTAAGGATTTCAATGCTGCTTGAGTATATATCCGAGTCAGCTGAAAAGAGTGCTGCTTCAGAAGTTCATTCTATTTATCACGGACATGAGAATCCTATTTTTTAAGATGAAATTCACTTATTCACATGCAACAGCCTGTTTGGCAATAAAACTGAATTATCGAACCCATTTCAGACCAAGAACCTTCATAGTGACATTGATATGAGCATTTCTTTGGACAGAAGATACAAGAAGCAAGAAGATAAATTTCCAGGTTTCAGCAGTCCAAGTTCAGACACCTTCCCTGCAGAGAAAGTAGTGAGTTCAATAAGACAAAATGTCGATCGACACAGCAAAAGTTTCAGAGGAAGGAAATGGCAATGTAGGGAAAGAACCCATTTCACGCCCACGAAATGCAGGAGCAAGCACTTACCTTGCTTTTGATAGTCTGTTTGAAAATATTAAAGTTTCCTTCACCCGCTAGTTTTCTGTGTGTTAGTTTTCACCATTATCTTGCCTCATTCTATGCATGTGGAAATCTGGATTTGTGAATTCTTGGTTGTTAGTAATTCTGGGATGTTCATCTGATGTTATACAATGTTAATTTATTAGACTTCTGAATATTGTAAGTAAAGTTCCTCAAAAGGTACAGAGATGTAGCAATTAGATTCACCGGACCTTTTCTACTTGAACTTCAATTCTCAAAATTGACAGATCCCTGCTATGTCAACCTTTTATTAAGAAAAATGTTGAAAACCCAATTTAATTTTTGTATATAACCATGTTGCAAACCAGTGAGTTGGTATTACAAATGCAGACAAAACTGATCAAACTGAAGTGGCTATATAACCAACTTGCTCCTTGAATGTCTGCCATGCTCATGCAGATATAGATAATAGATCCCAGTCATCATGTATAACACAAACTCTAAATTAATAAAAAAAACTCTAAATTAACATAAGACACACCGCCAGCAGTCAGCTCGAACCCTTCATAGCTCCTAAGCAGGCTTTCATCTGATCCTGATGGAATATCTACTTGCTGAAGATCCACTCCAGCCCTCGTTTCGGCGCACCAAGCAGACACTTGAACTTGGCCCAGCGCGCAATCGGTTTGCTATCGCAGCCTCCTCTCTGGTTGCTGAGGCCACCCTGCAAGAAGCAGCCGATGCACACAGCACGCCCGAGTCAAAGTTCAGAGTTCTTCCATGCTGAAACTGGCGAATCCAAGATGCTGAAACTGGATTGGAGGTGGTGGACTGGTGGGCTGGTGGCTTACCGTGATGCGGAACGCCGTCACCATCGCCACGACTACGGCGAGGGTGGCGGCGGCGGCGACGACGACGAACCGCAGCGTCGCCGCCGACTTAGGTGTCCATGCCATTGCCCAGAAGCCAGACCGCGTCAGCGTTCGACTCCGCTGCACGCAGGCAAGAAGCCAGGAAGTCTGAGACCAACCAAGAATCGGATACACACGACGCGAGTGGTTAAAGAACAAGGGAGATCGGGTCACCTGATCCCGGCGGTCCTGGGGCACGGCGGCCGCGACGCGCGCCGGTGACTGCTTCTTGCGCCGCCAAATGGAGGAGGCGACCCGCGGCAGCCGCGCCCACCTGCTCCGCAGGAAGCGGACGACCCTGCTGCCGCGCGGCGGCGTCCCGGGCTGTGCGGCCGCCGCGGGGCGGTCGCCGCATTGGGATGTGACGGAGACGAGGAGGCGGCGGCGGAGGCGGAGCAGCAGGGACAGGCGCTCCCCGCCGCGGCCCCACCCCGGGAGCAGGTTCTCCGCGGCGGCGCGGATCTCCAGCCCGCCGCGGTGCCTTAGGCTCAGGGTCACCGACCACGCCGGAGGCCCAGGCGCCGGCGGCGACGCCATGAGGGAGGCGGCGGTTCGGCCGCCGTGGCTCTGCTTCTCCTGTGGTAACGGTCGAGTGGCGACTGGCTCCGGTGAATGCGACCGGCGCGGGGCGTGTCTCGAGATGTGGGCCATCCGATCTAAAGCGTGGCGTCCAACCAGTGCGGGTGCTTTTTGTGAGCTTTTTTAAATAGTATTTTTTTAAGAAAAGGAAAACATCAATGGACCTTAATACTAATTTTCTAATTTCTAATAATAGTTGCATTGTCGAAGATCTTGCTAAAATTTGAGGTATGGAGGTTCATTCAGGGGCAGAGGTTCATTCAGGGGCAGAGCTCAGTTGAGGCCAACGTGGACCATGGCTCCATTTTGCTCAACTTAATCTCCACTGATTAAATAGTAATTTCGGTATGTTCGTTGATGTTTATAGCTCAATTATATAAAACATAATTTTTTGTAATGCTCTATACCAGAATCAACAATGTTTCAGTATTACTAGGGAACAACCCAAATGTGTAGGGAAACTGTTTTCCAAGAGTTTTTACTAGGAAAAGATTTTTAGGAGAACTACTGTTGGAAAAGACGATGTGTCCTACAATTCCTTCTAAAAAGAATAATTAATATGATAATAGGGAAACAATAGTTTGCCTACTAATCTCAATGGTAGGTAACCTTGCGTAGAGCATCTCCAACAACTCCCAATATTTCACTTGGTAAATCTTATGTTTTAGAATTGCTTTTTATTTTGTTTTGCAAGTGAAAACAGGTGTATCTCCAACAACTTTTTGTATTCTCACTTGGTAAATCCTGTGATGACCACTTTTCATATTAGCCCCCGAACTTTTCCAAAATCAACTAAGGGCATATCTAAAATTCTTTGTGTCCGATACTTTTTCTAAAAGTCCGTCAAAGAAAATCTATCATAGCTTAGGTCCCTCGGCGGTGCTCGGCGTCGGTGCGCGGGCGGCGCTCGACGGGCGGCGGAGGCGCGGAGGCGCGCGGGCGGCGCGCGGAGGCGGGGCTGCTCCACTCGCGCCGGGGATGGAAGAAGGGGCTCGGGCCCAGCCTGGCCGGCCAGCGGCAGTGCGCAGCGGCGCCAGACCACGGGCGGGCTCGCCCAGCGGCGCCGGGGCGACGGCGGCAGGAAGCCCCGCACGGGCCACCATGGCCGGCGGCGCCGGGGCGACAGCGGCAGGGAGCCCCGCACGGGCCACTATGGCCGGCGGCGGCCCTGCTGGACCACGAGCAGCACGCGCGCGAGGGGCCGCAAGGCGCTCAGCCCAGGGGCGCAGGGTGGCGGCGAGGCCGCGCATCAGGCGCAGGGTCGCGGTGGCCGGAAACGGAGACGAAGATGGCCGGTCATGGTGAACCTCGGCGCAAAAGAGAGATAGACGGAGACTCGGCGGGCGCAGCGCGGCCCGCGCGGGCGATACGCGCGCCCTCCGCGCGCGGAGGGTGTTTTTTTTCCAAGTTGGTATTTTACCAAGTTGGTATTGGAGTTGTTGGAGAAGAGATTTTGTGTTTTTGCCAAAAATTATAGAATACCAAGTTGGTATTGGGAGTTGTTGGAGATGCTCTTACATGTCACATTTGCAAAGTTTCTTTCCCTATGGTTTCTCAACTCTAGTGATGAAATATATTTCCATTTTAAATTTTTGTAAGATATAATTCTTGATTTTAAAACATACATAAGACATTGATGATACATTAATTTCATATGACACAAAATTTCACAACTTTCTTGCTAAGTAATGAACAACCTTGAATCTAGACACAATGTATGTACAAGCACAATGTGCAGCTCACAATATAATGCCCACTAGTTTATGTAAACATTCTTCTCAAATATCCACAAAGAAAATTACTAGTCTAATCCATCGGAGAATCTAAAATTTCTAAGGCGCGGCTACTGGGTAGCTCTACTTCTTGTTGTTGGAGTTTTAATCTTTAATCTTCTTTTGGATTCATGCCATCCTTCTGAGGCTAGTGCGTGGTCACTGTGCATATTACATGGAAAATTTTGGATTCTTTGTGATGTTCTATACATAGGGGCTTAGATAGTCCATCAAGTTAGAAAAAAGGCCATAAAATTATGCTTTTTATTCTTTTTAGAGAAAGCTTGGAAAAAGGCCATAAAATTATGCTTTTTATTCTTTTTAGAGAAAGCTAGGGTATTTGGTAAATATTATAGTTTCATAATGGTCGAGAAGCAATTTTTCTTTAGATTTTAGGACTACGGTATTGTTAAAGCCACAATATTTTAGAATTTTAGGAAAAAACTATGGTGGTGACCTTTTTTTTTCTAAACCCATAATGTTACACGTCACTGGCTTATAAACTACATACATTATTCACGGTGCCAAAGTTTTCTAACACCTAAACATACCCTTATTTATTACTCCCACATTTGTGTAAATATAAATTTTTTTAATTTAAAGGTAAGAAGTTATTCAATCTTTCTTTGTGTTTATTAAAAGCTAAATATTTGGAGATTACTAAGAGCAACTTCAAGAGCCTCCTAATATCATTATTAATTGATAGGAATAGACTTTTGTAAAGAAAAACTCGAACAATTTAAAATTAGATATCTAAATATTGTCTTCTCTAATTCTGGATTTCTCGCTGGCTAAAGATGAAGAGTGGAGATGGCTCTCAAGAGTGTACAAAAAGACAGAGAAGATAAGATGGAGGGTGAAAAGATACAAAAGTACTGTTTTTTTATTCAAATTGATTGCTCTCCGAGTGTCTAAAAATCTAAATAGTGAATTTGAAAAAGACTCTTGACGATGTTTTAAGACCAACTCCAAGAGTCTCTTTATATCCTTCTTAATTAGATGTCCATATATATTATAGATTTCTCGCTGGTTAAAGATGGAGAGGGAGACTAACTTTCTAGAGTACGGCGCACAAGATATAGAGAAACTATTGAAACGTAAAAAAACTACAGATAGTATTCAAATGGCTCTCTAAATGGTTTAGAGAGTGAATTTGAAGAAAGAATCTTGGAGATGCTCTAATAGTTCAAGCATCCGTCTTTAAAACTATGCTAGATTTTAGTTAAGAGCAATCCCAAAAGACTCTTATATCCTTCCTAATTGATAGGAATAGAGATTTTGTTGGTGGGAAAAAAAATCCTACAATAGCTCCTTTAATCAAATCTCCAAGTATTGTCATTCTCTATTCAAGATTTCTCACTAGTCAACGATGCAGAGCAAGAATGACTTTGCAAAGTGTGCGCCGGATATAGAGAAGCCATTGGATATGGTGGAAAGATATAGAGAGCGATCTTTATTCAAATGGCTTAAAGATTCTTGTAGATGCTCTAAAGAGTAGGCCAAAGTATTCATAACTAATTAAGAACCAGGCTAAGTTCCATAATCCATTAAACTTAAACCCTACCTAAGTGTGACGTGGATCCATTTGATCTGCCGTGGAGTTCACGGCATGCACCTATACTCTATTGGAGCGCTGTTGACATGAAACGGCTGCGATAGCTTCCACAATCCAGAAGTCGTGTGCCTAACTAACTGCCTACCAAAGGCCCAAATTTTAGAGAAAAAGCTAGCACACGGGTCGTCGTCGTCGTCGTCGCGAACGCACGACTGACAGGCCATTGCTGCTGCCCTGCTGTCTGCTGTCGCCATAACGATGCGATTGCGAGCTGAATAATTCCCACGAAACGACATGTTACCGTACGATGGATCTCATGCTGCCATGCATTATGCGCATGGGCGATTCGCGTAGTGTGGTTTAGGGAGACAAAATGTCGGCACTCGGCAGCAATGATAAATTGACAATGAAGGAGGAGCTGAAAACAGAGAGGGTCCATGCCATGCGCTACATGGAGGAGGAGTTGGAAACAGAGGGCCCATTTTTGCCATGCATGATGCACGTACGCGTCCTCGATTGGATCCGTGTCTAACGAAATGAAAGCCACCTGATTCTCTGTCTGTCGCTTGGTTGGTTATGTTGCAAATCGCGTTGGTTGGCAGCTGTACGTGCATAGAGTCAACAGTCCATACGAATTGAAGGCATGCAAAGAAAACAACATCTCCCAGAAGGCCAGCAGACTCGATCAGCGGCATGAGACTTGCATTGAATTACCCGGCTTAGAGTGAGGCTCCAGGCGAATCATCGGCATGAGATTTGGATTGTTTCTACACCATCACGGCATCACGTACTCAGGCAGTAATCAAAGGAGAAGATCGAAATACTGTCCTTGATTGTCATACATTTCAAGTGCGCTGCAGAGATGAAGGAACACTGTTTAGTTGGCTCCTCCGTGACCGGCCGACGAAACTGCCCCACACGTCCGATTTGGGGCGCGGGTGTGGTTGGGATCGTTTGCTGCGTCGACCGTTGTGGCAGGCGCCAACCCAAGTACGTCCTGATTGAATGCATACATGGAAGTTGCATATATGCAACCGTGTCTGAACCTCAAAAGTTTCGGTAATGCTCTGGTTCGGACGTTCACGCGTCGAACGGTGATTTCGTGGGCCGTGTGACACAGGGCCCAGACGCGGACGAGTGGACGCGCACCCCTGTTCGGACGTTCACGCGTCGAACGGTGATTTCGTGGGCCGTGTGACACAGGGCCCAGACGCGGACGAGTGGACGCGCACCCCTCCACCTTTCCTCGTGCGCTCCGCCTCCACCCACTCCTCCAGACCTCCACTCACTTCGCCTTCTTCGCCTCCCTCTGCCGCCGGCCTCCACGCGGAGGGACGGGGAGCGGCCACCGCGCACGGCTCTCGCCCGCCCGTCTCCCTTGCCCGCCTCCCTCCTCCCTTCCTCCCGTCCTCCTCTTTTCTCTCTTCGCGACCATGGCGCTGAAATCGGAGACGACGGCGGCGGCTCTCCGGCGACACGCCGCCGCCTTTCCCGCTCCTAGTGCTGGATTCGGAGTCCTCCTACCCGGATCCGCAGGTTGCGGCCGCGACGGTCACGGATCCGGTCGGATCCGGTGGGAGAGAGCCCTCCTCCTTCTCCCTACTGCAGTCCCGTTGCGCCTCCTACGATCTGCCCATGGCAACGGCGGCGGAGCGGGACCCGGCCATGGTGGCGTCGGCGGTCGCAGAGGGGGATCTGCCGGATAGGTGCGGTGGTGGATCCGGTGGGTCCCGGCGGCGGCGGTGTGCAGATTTGGCCGATCCCCCGGGGACGAGCCCGTACCAGGTAGGCCTCCTGTTCTTCGTTCTCTGAGCCTTCCTTCCTTCCCAACTCCGGCGGGGTGTTTCAACCGCGCATCTTGGTGTGTTTCATCGTTTATGCTCTCATGTTGGGGGATTATTTTTTCTTTTCCCGTTCGTCTTTGAGCTGGTGTATTTTTTTTGTTGCATTTACTTGTTTCTTGGTGTTTCACACCATCCTCTTTTGCTGTGTTTCAGTTCCATGTTCTAATTTGTTTCATGTTCTCCTTTCCCATTGTTTCATGGGGTGGGTTTCTGTTTTGTTTCAGATGTGTTTCTCGTTTTTTCCTTAATTGTGTTTCATTTTTCTTTTGTTTCAATTGATTTGTTCATAATGTTTCTGTTACTTTCTCAACTATGTTTCATTTTGTTACGAGTGTGTTACAAATGACATGCCGATTCGAGTGTGTGTTACATCTGTTTCTAGATTTGTTTCAATTGATTTGTTTGTGATGTTTCGCCATTGTGTTTCATATGTTGATTCTTATCTCGTTTCTATATTTTTTGTTCTCTTTTTATTCTCTCTCAAGGTTTCAAAAGTGTTTCTAACTCGCAATTTTGATTTGTTTCAACATCATCTCGATCTTTTGTTTCATTCTTTTTCTAATTTTTGTTTCAACTTTTTCGTTTGTGTTTTCGTGTGCTCCAATTTCTGTTTCAAGGGGCACGGCGGTGTAGGCGTGCATGTTGCGCGGGGGCCGGAGCGGGCGCGCGGCGGAGTGGGCGGCGCGCATGCCGCGGGTTTTGGGTGCGGGAGAGGGACCGCGTGTGTGTCTAGCGGCGCTCGAACGATAGCTTGGTGGGCCGGGCCCTGCTAGCGACGGGCGTTCTACCATAGAACGTTCGATCGCTAGCAGGTCCCCAAAAGTTTTTACCAACGAAGAACTGCAGCGCACCTGTTACATGCTCCCTCCGTCTTGGAATAAAGAGCATTCTAGCTATTTTAAGACAAAATAAGAGAGATGACAATAGACGCATGTACCCCTCACTTACCTTCCTAATATATTAAAATCTGATTTTATTCCGCATGATTAAAGGGTGAATTCTTTCTCTTTATACAAAATATGGCAAGCAAATGAGTTATCTTCCTTGTAAAATATAATCACGTACTCCTGTTTAGGTAGATATTATCTTCTTATTCTCTAAATGTACTATATTTAGGAACAACTCCTAAAGACTAGAATGCTCTTTATTTCAGAACGGAGGGAGTACTGTAGAGTAAAAATGAAAAGCGGAAGACAAAGAAAAACCACGCCTTTAGGTTTGGAAAGGACGGCGGCGCGCCACAAAGCTCGCCAAACATGTCTCCATTTTTGTCGTCTTCGTCTAAACGACTAAACCCCTAGCCAAGCCTGCAAGCCAGTATGCTGCCACCCTACGTACCACTGACGACTGCTGGTCCGTCCCGGTGTTCATACCCTGGTCCCTTCTGTGATCGATGAAAGGGATGCATCTCTCATATTCGGTGGAGGATGGACAGTGGATCTATCGGAGTATGTTAATTGAAGAGATTGCTCCTCGACCCAGGCCGCTCCACTAGCGACGATGACACTGCCAGTGCGTCAGTGTATATTACTGTACGTAGACGCTGGACCGACGGCGACGAGACGCAGAGCGAGTAGAATTGAAGTATGCTGCATAGTATGAACCTCATGGCGATCGAGTAGAGCAGGATCGGATGTCGCCATGTCGGAGACGACGTAGTAGGTGCCCATGAACATTCACTCGCATCTCAGCACAGTGTGGAAGGTGAGCACTGAGCACTAGCAGTGTCCATGCCGTCCAGCACTCACTGGACCATTCTTCAATTCAGTGAGGGGGAGGGTGTTAGGATGATCTCAATCCCGAGTTGGGCCCAACGGCCCAACTCGGGCCCCTTGTGAACCTCGCGCCCTGATCGGGGGCGCCCAGCCCATCTATTGGCTGGAGGGCCCCTGTCACCCTGCGCTATATAAAGAGGTGGGCGCCGGCGGCTCTCAGTACGAGGTTCACCGTGAGCCGCCACACCCACCGACAACCCTAATCCGATCCCTAGGGGCGCAGCCAGTGACGGGAAGCTCCTCCGCGTCGTCGCCACTGCACTGCGCCGATCTTCTTCTTCACCGACCGACGCCCCCCTCCTCTGCCTCGACGCGATGGCCGAGGGCAGCAGCGCCGCCGCCGGATCTTCCTCCTCTGCTCCCGTCAAGGCCTCTGGTGATGCACTTCTCCACTTTTCTTCTCTCTCTCTCTCACTGCCTATCAATCCCCAAAGGTTGTACCCGCTAGATCACACTGCTAGTCGATCCTACAGCTCACAATGGTATCAGACGCCTAATAGCTAGTGGATCTAGACTGGGAAAGCACTAAGAGTGAACAGATCGACCGATTTCGAATCGGAAAAGTCAAACCCTAACCCTAGATCTTGGATCGGGGAAGGGAAAAGAAAAGGAGACGGTGCTGCCTACCTGGGGCCCGTCTGTCCTGTCCTCCCCTCATGGCCGGACCTCAAGGGCAACGCCGAGAGGCCACTGGACGGCGGCGCGCTCACCGCAAGGGGAGCGCGCACACCGGCCAAGGGCTCCACGGCGGCGCCGCGTCCTTCCTCTGACCTGCTGCTTCTGAGATGTGGCATTGGTGAGGATGGGAGAGGAGATAGAGGAGGAGGCCGGCCGGGGAGCCGGTGGGGCGAAGCGAGCTCCGGCGAGCCGGTGCCATCGCCGCCGCCGGCGTTCACCCGGCCTACTGCTGCTCTTGCGCGGCGCAGGGAAAGAAAGAAGGGGAGCCGGCCGGATCCGCTGGGGGGGGAGGAAAAGGCCCGGCCGCCAGAGCCACATCCCACCGGCGAGCGCCTCCACCATGGCCATGGCCGCCGCCGGTGGCCTCTACTGCTTGGTGAGGCGGCTGGAGAGGGTGAAGGGGGAGGGAGAAATGGAAATGGGTTAGGGTTTCGGACTCAGCCGGCCGCGCGCGGTTTTTGTGCTGCCGAGGAGCGCGGACAGCCGTCCGATGAGATTCAACGGCCGAGATCACACGGGCCAGGTCGGCCCAGGCGGGGTGAGCGCGGCCGCTTGCTGGGCCGAGCCAGTTTCCCCCTCTTTTGGGCCGCGCTCTTCATTTATCTATTTTCCCTCTGTTGGGCCGCTGTAATAAAGGAAAAGGCCGCGCCGCGATGGGCCTCGGGCCGGCTAGCGCAAGAAACAAAAAAAAAAGAGCGCTCTCTGGGCCGCGCAGAAAGCGCGCGCGCGCGCAAGCGGGCTGGGCCGCGAGGATGCTGGCCGCGGCGCGCGAAGCGAGAAAGCGCGCGCGTCGTGGGCCGCGCAGTAAAGATGTTGGCCGATTGGCCGAATTGGCCGATAGAATAGAGAAAAGCAAATTTTTTGGTTTTTTCAATTTCGTAAACATAAATGAGTATGTTTTACTCAATTTGAATTCAATTTTGATGCGAATCTCATGCAAAATTTGATCCAACGACATTTTTGCAATGAGAGCAATAAAGTTTTTTGATGTTTCTGGAAAATTGATTATGTAAAGTTATAGTTTCCGCTGCGTATTTAAAGTTATTATCGTTTTCATTGTTAAATTCGAACCAACGGGAGAATTTAATATTTGAAAATGGATGATTTTACTGTGATTATAATATTGTTATTATTCGACCAACGTTGATTAATAGCAATATTATGATGTGGATTAATAGTTGTTGCCTACATTAATTCTATTTCGCCCAACGGTGATTTAGAATTATTGCAAAGTAAATTTTATATTATGTTCTCACCTCATATGAATTGTAATTTCAGGTAGTTCCTCCCCGATGTCCGCCCGAGAGAGATTCCACCACCGAGGGAGACAACTACCTTGAGTGGAAGAGGAAAATTGACTTCACTTTCACTATAGCCGAGGTTGACTGGTGCTCATCGAACCGTGTCCCACGGTCGTGGAACCGGTGTAAGGGAGACCGATGAAAGTGATGAAGCATGGGACAGAAGGGTGAAAGATTTTGGACCCATAAAGATGGCTTATGACATAAAGCATACTCGATGGATCGGTGACAACAAGAAATGTTGTGTCTTTGTCATTGAGAATACAATTGACCCGCCTCTTACTGTGGTCAATTGAAAAGTGTGACACCGCGTTGCTTACTTTGAGAGGATCAAGAACCAGTTCACTGGTTCCTCCAAAGTGTATGCTACCCATTTGTTCAAGCAATTGACAAATGAAAAGTTCAAAGGAGGTAGCATACGTGACCATATTTTGAAAATGAGTCGCTTGGCAAATAAGCCGAAAGGAATGGATCCGGAAATACAACCACAGCTCCTTATCCATTTTGTTTTAGCTTCCTTGCCTAGAGAGTATGAGAATTTTATCATAAACTATAACATGCGGCTCGAGAAATGGGACTTAGACAAGCTCATTGCTCGGTGTGTTGATGAGGAGCTCAGATCAATGGCCAACCTGGTGGCCAAGCGAACCCGGTCAAAGGGAAGGGCAAAAGGCCCTTCAATCCCGGCTCCCAAAGCAAAGAAAGGTCCTATGCAACGTAAAACCACGGTTTCAAAGAATGTGGCAAGCCACGGGTGTGTGACAACTTGTGCCGGCACCGGTGGTAAGGAGGGGCACAAGAAGACCGATCGCCCGATTGGTTAAGAGAGCTCATGAAGAAAAAGGGTGAGAATGTTATTTCATTTGTAAATGAATCTCTCGTATGCAAAGTTTTTAAAGTCAACATGGTTTATTGACTCGGTGCAACTATTCATGTTGCAAATTCTTTACAGGATTCATTTCGACGAGAACTACGCTAAAAAGAGAAGAGGCCATTAACGTTGCGAATGGCGTACATGTGTCAAAGAGAGGCAATTGGAGATGTAGCATTAGATTTACCTAATGGCTATAGTCTTACTTTGAGAGATGTTTTTTATGTTCCTACACCGGCGCAATTTGATAAGTGTAATAAAGTTGGATGATTCGGGTTTTACCCGTAATTTTGGACATGGCAAATGTGTCATTTGGTTTAATGATATTTGTGTTGGTCTTGCCTTCCGACAAGACGAATTATATATGTTATCACTATGTGAAAGTGTGAATTCCATATGTAATGTGAATGATAGCGTTTCCTCGTCTACAAATGAGAAAAGAAAAAGAAAGCGAACTACAACGCAACGGCGAAATTATGGCACGTCGTTTAGGCCATATTTCGAGGGAGAATAGAAAGACTAGTAAAGAATGAAATTCTTCCTCCTTTGGAGTTCGCCGAATTAGAGCAATGCATCGATTGCATAAAAGGAAAATATGTAAAGCAAATTAAAAAGAATGCCAAACGAAGCACAGGAATATTAGAGATCATTCACACCGACATATGTGGTCCTTTTCCCGTAAAGAGTGTGGATGGCTATGATTCGTTCATTACATTCACTCGACGATTACTCCCGCTTTGGCTATATTTATCCAATTAAAGGAAGAGATGAAGCATTGGATAAATTTAAAATATTTAAGGCTGAAGTAGAAAATCAGCATAGTTTAAAGATTAAGCTAGTCCGGTCCGACCGTGGGGGAGTACTATGGTCGGCATACCCATATGGTCAAGTTCCCTGGACCTTTCGCAAGGTTTCTACAGGAAAATGGTATAGTTGCCCGGATTCCATGCCGGGTGAACCTCAGCAAAATGGAGTAGCCGAAAGGCGTAATCGTACTCCCCGATGGATATGGTGTGCGTGATGATGAGTTACTCGATTTACCATTGAGTTTATGGATAGAGGCATTAAAAACCTCCATTCATATTCTCAATAGAGTGCCAAGTAAATCGGTGCCCAAAACACCGTATGAATTATGGACAGGAAGGGTACCTTCACTAGATCACTTCCGTGTGTGGGGGTGTCCCGCCGAGGCTAAAGTCTTTAACCCAAATATTGGGAAACTTGATCCCAAAAAAAGTGAGTTGCCATTTTATTGGCTATCCCGAAAGGTCAAAAGGTTATCGTTTCTACCGTCCCGATAGACTCACAAAGTTTGTGGAAACGAGACACGCTATTTTTCTAGAGGATGAAATGATGAGGGGGAGTATGGCTGCTCGGAAAATTGATCTTGAAGAGAAGCGGGTGTGTGCACCCAATCCCGTGATTCGGGAGCCATTTTTCGAGCTACCTATTGTTCCCGCACCAATAGTGCAAGACACCGTGGAGCAAGAACCCGTTGTTGTTCCTCCCGTGGTAACAACAGAGGAAAATGAGGAACCCTGTTCATCAGGAACCCATTGAAAATGTTGCCACAAATGAGGGGAGCAATCTCACCTCCAACAAAGAGATGTGCCAAATGTAGAGGCCCCTAGAAGGTCTCAAAGAGAAAGAAGGCCAGCTATCTCCAAAGTGATATATATGAGTTAAATAATATCACCGAAGAGTATCAAATGGAGGGTGATCCCACCTCATTTGAACAAGCCATGAGAAGCGATCATTCATCCAAGTGGTTTGAAGCCATGGAAGATGAAATGAGATCGATGAGTGCCAACGATGTTTGGGACTTGGAAGAAATTCCCAAAGGAGCCAAAACAAGAGGGTCATAATGGGTCTACAAAATAAAATATGACTCCCAAGGGAACATAGAGAGATTTAAAGCGCGACTTGTGGCTAAAGGTTTTACACAAAGGGAGGGAATTGATTACACCGAGACCTTTTCTCCAGCCTCATGTAAAGATTCTCTCGAGAATAATAATGGCATTGGTGGCACACTATGATTTAGAGTTGCATCGATGGATGTGAAGACGACATTGCTAAATGGGGATTTGGAGGAAAATGTATACACGGCACAACCGAAAGGTTTTGTCGTGGAAGGCAAAGAAAAGATGGGATGTCGCCTAAAGAAATCGATTTATGGGTTAAAGCAAGCTTCAAGGCAAGTGGAACTTGAAGTTTGATAAACCGTAAAGAATTTTGGGTTTAAAGCGAATGTCGAGGACAATTGTGTTTATACAAAGTTTAAGAATGGGAAATACATTTTCCTAGTCCCGTACGTAGACGATATTTTACTTGCAAGTAACGATATGAGTCTACTACAGAAACAAAAAGATTTTTGTCCTCAAAGTTTGAGATGAAAGATCTTGGTGAAGCTTCCTATGTTTTGGGCATAGAAATTCACCGTGATAGAAGAAAGGGGGTATTAGGACTGTCTCAAAAGGCATACATTGAAAGGGTCTTGGAGAAATTCCGATGCATAAATGTAGTCCATCACCCGCACCTATAGTCAAGGGCGATAAGTATGGGGATTTTCGGTGTCCCAAGAATGAGTATGAGCTCAACCAAATGAAAAGTGTGCCATATGCTTCGTAGTTGGACATTTACAAGATGCTCAAGTATGCACACGCCCGACTTGGCTTATGTAACCGGGCGGCTTGGCAGATTCCAAAGTAATCCGTGTTGAACACGGAAATTGGTAAAGAAAGTTTTGCGATATTTACAAGCAACAAAAGACCGATGCTAACGTATTAAGATCCGACTCGCTAAAAATCTTAGGATACTCGTATTTCGATTATGCGGGAGATGACAGAAAGTCCACATCTGGATATGTGTTCACTCTCGCAAAAGGAGCTATATCATGGAAAAGCTCAAAACAAACAGTTACTACAAACTCTACTATGTATGCCGAGTTTGTAGCATGTTATGAGGCATCAGGGCAGGTGAATTGGCTAAAGAAATTCATACCCGGTTTAAAAGTGGTCGATGACATCAATGGACCAATGACTCTATACTGTGATAATAATCCAGCTATAGAGTATGCTCACAACAATAGGTCAAGTGGTGCTGCCAAACACATTGACATAAAGTACTATGTTGTGAAAGAGAAAATCCAAGATCGTGTTATAAATCTTGAGCACATAAGCACTGAAAAGATGCTCGCGGATCCGCTTACAAAAGGCTTACCACCCAAAGTGTTCGTTGAACACGTAGCCGCCATGGGTTTAAGGAGAAGCCTATGATTCCTGGATAATAATAAGGGCCCAAAGATAAAGTATTTATTTATGGGACGAGCTTGCGCTAGGACGTCCTAGCGTCGGACGGTCTCCAACAGCGCGGCCCACCAGAACACAACACCGTGCACGGCCCACTTCAGCCAGACCTCGCCCATCGAACCGGCACCAGGCAAACACGATTCTTTCCTTCCCTCCCGAGTCCCGACCTGCTTCGTTCGGATATAGGATTCCACGCAGCGCGCCGCTGCAGCAACATCGCCGCCACAGATGCTCCTCCAAGGCCCCCGCCAGGCCGCCACCCACCCCGGCTTCCCTCGGCACCGCGCGCCCCTGCTCCACCCCGGCTTCCCCTCGCCATCGCCGCCGGCCCTGCTCCAGCCCCGGCTTCATTGCCGCCGCGCCGCCGCTACTGGAGCCCTCGCCGTTGCGCCGCCGCTGCAAAAAATCTATTGCCACCCAAAATGTCTGACCTAATGCAACACATCGAATTCCCACCAGATGCCCATCGCATCCCCCAATCGTAGCACCAAATCGTAAGAATTGATGAAGGAGACACATGAAGGTGGAGCCAAATTACCAGTGCACTTTTTGGGATCGAGATGTTTACCAGTGCACCTTTTGGATCGAGATGTTGCAGCAGCTAGAACCCTCCCCAATGCTCCTATTGCCAAGAAGAAGGCCATGGTGTCCAAACCTGTGAATACATGAAAAAGACTTGAGAGATAGCGAAAGCAATGGTGCAAACTTGATTGAAACTCTAGTCTAGTCTAGGTTCCTGTTCATTTCTAGTTCAAGTTATAGCATATTATATTACAATTAGTTCCTGCCCTTATATGTAACAAAAATGATAGATGCATGTGGTGATTCTATTTATGCCATGTTTTGAAATTGTAATCATCCATGATGAAATGGTGAAAAATGCAAAATGGATCAATACAAATTTAATTTATTAATTATTTTGTTATTATGTGGATCACCTATTATAAAATGTTTGCTACGAAACAACATGATGTTTGCCATTGTATACTCATGGGAATGCTATAATGAAAACAGGCAAGGGGTGTCTGCTGTTACATCTAAAAAATGTTTGAAAGAAACAAACCCAACCCATATACTGTTACAACTGATAAATGTGGGGGATGCAGAGATAAAAACTACTTGGGGATGACTACTGTTACAAATGAAGATGTTTGAATGAAATAATCCAATACATATGATGTTACAAACTAATAACGTGAGGATGCAGATATGAAAACAGCTAGGGGCTGCTTGCTGTTACAACTGAGAATGTTTGAATGAAACAACCCAATACATGTATTATTACAACTAATAATGTGGGGGATGCAGATATGGAAACATTCAGGGCTGCCTGCTGTTACATCTGAGAATGTTAGAATGAAACAATCCAAGCCATATAATGATACAAGCAGAGTTTCAGATATTATGACTAACAAAAAAAGGATAACATAGACACCATTGTCGCAAAAATAAAAATGTGACCAATAACATTGGCGCCCAGCATGGATCAAAACACATTTTTAGATATAGATGCTCTCAGTAACACAACATTGCAAAAAAAAAATTATGCATAGAATTCATGGTAACATAAATCCAAGATATAAGGACCTAAGGCAATAAAGCATCCACATTTTGCCACATAACATAAAAGAGGGAACTACACTCCATATGTTACAAAGGAACTATTGTTCATCAAAATGCACATCAATCTTTACTGACACATTCCTAAATCTACTATAGCAGCAACTTGATCATGGGAACAATTTCTTCATGGTGGCATGATACTTCTCCGCAAAATTCATCTTGCTTCACCGCATTGTGCTCTGAATGAATGAGTACTGCAGCAGCATGCTTCCTGTACCCTAGGGCCAACCCCTACACAAACAAAAAGAATGAAGAGAGATGAATGAGAGCAGACCCCCACTGTTACATATGAAAATGCTATAATGAAACAGCCAGGCCTCGCTGATGTTAAAAAATGAAATCCTCTAAGTGTAATAGCGTAAATGTACCACTTTTTACATCTGAAATGTTATAGTGAGACAGTCGAGTCTTAATACTGTTACATCTTAAAAAATGTGGTCATGAAACAACAAAAGGTTCACAAATGTTACAGCTGGGATGCTCTGAAATGAAACAACAGTTTCAAAGAAAAAGATGGCAATCATGGCAACATAAATACAACACAAGATGAAACATCGGAAGGCTCACTGTTGCAACATATGAAAAAGCACTCCATCCAGCGCGAATGAAAAAAAAAATGAAAGAGGTTTTTGACAAGTTCACCTCAATGCCATCAAAGAGGGCCCTGGCAGTACGGTGGCTGGAAGAGCCTGCGCCTTGCAGCCAATCGTCAAGGCTTGGGTGGGCTCTTCTGCTTCTACAGCCATGGTGGTTGCGGTGGCGGCACAGCCTCTTATTCGGGGATTGCCAGCTAGGGTGGATTGTACCCACTCAGAGGCACAGGGTTGGGATATGGGTTGGTCTTTCAAAACTAACAGATGAATGGATATAGATGATGTCAGAGGAAAAAATTTAATGACTAAAACACATGTAGGAAGACGAAAGAAAAAGGTGAAAATACATCAAAGTCACAGGTACAGCACCGTATGGTGATGGATTCAGCTGAAGACAATTTTTGTCAACCTTTGCAACAAACTCAAAAATCTTCATTGGTCACATGACAAAATTTGATTATCTATGCAACAGATATATATAATGATAGATTTCCACAAAAAAATGCACTTTCTCATATGCCAAAAATAACAGGAACTATGTAAACACACAATTAGTAACATACACACAAAACTTGCAGAGTAATCCTAGAATTACAATGAAACCATGTAAACCTTCACTTTGATAATAGCAAAGGGGGGTGGCAAAACACAAAAGGGATCTATGAAAAATGGAAAATCATCCAAAATCTTGCATCACCACATTGTACTCTGAATTGAGGAGTACGGCAGCAGCGTGCTTCCTGTACACTAGCGTCGGCCCCTACACATACAAAATATGAATGAAGATAGAGCGATGAGAGCAAAAAAGTTGTAGACACATGTTAATATATAGAAAACATGTTAATATATAGAAAACATGGTGAAAATGTTGCATATCTAGAAAACATGTTAATATATAGAAAAACAGGGTGAAACAAGTGGAGATATCATGCTGAAACAGTTATAGACAGCAAAAAACCCGCCATAAGGACAATATGTGAAACATGACAAAACTGGCTATGTAAGAAATGTCACATTTATGTAGCATCTGATTTTTACATCATCTAACTGAAACTAATGCATGTTCAAACTGAAAATCCTCTAAGTGAAGCATAATAAGTGTATAATTTCACATTTGAAAAATGGTCCAATGAAACATAAAGTGACTAACTAGACGAACCTTGCTTTTTGCAAGATCCCTTCATTGGAGACTTGCTCACATGAATATCGTCCGCTGCTGTGCTCGAAGATGGTTGACCTTCATCGAAGGCCACAGGCTTCCTCTTGGCCGGTCAATTCCAACCACAATGAAGCCCAGCTAGACCGGCATGTGCCTTCCGATCGATGCCATCTGGCTCCCCATCGATGTTGCCCGGCGAACCGTCCTTCGGTCCTTGTAGGGAGACACATCCAGGCCTGCTATAGAGCTGCTGAAGAAATTGGCAGATGCAGTTTTGCCAGCGCAGGCATGCATCATCCAATCACTAAAGAGTGAACGAGTGAGAATCATTCATCACAAAACCTTGCTTAGCAGCTGGACAGAAGCAAGTGAAATTCACTCGATGTGGATCATTTCATTTGCATCCAACAGCGTCACAGAATTCATGGCACTCAACGGGACGCGATGAGGGAAACAACACATAACAGGAAACACTCTCCACAGGACGAGGGGAACAGCGCATGACGGACGGATCAGTCCTCCGGCCGCACGACAGCAGTCGCGCCTTCGCCTGACGACCTCACCGCCTCCATGCATTCGTCCCCGTTGGTACTGTCCGCCGTCGTCATCTAGGGTTGGGAGCTACGGCGACCGGAAATGGAGAGGAATGGGGAGAACCAACCTGTGGAAGCTGCGGCGCTGTGCAGACGCGTGTGAGCGGCGGATGCCGGCACAAGCGAGTGGATGGCGCAGTGGAGACGACCCCTTCCCTGTCCACGACGCGTGCAGTTGAATCGACGGTGAAAAGGATCCGTCGGCGGTGCGCTCGTCGGGCGCGCGTGAACGGCGGATGCCGGCGGTCGCGAGCGGGTGGCGCGGCGGAGATGCCCCCTTCCTCGCCCACGGCGCCGAGGTTGAAATCCACGGCAGCTATCGTCGGGGAATCCGCCATGGGCGCGCTTGAGAGAGAGAAAGGAGAAGGGCGAGGCAGTTAGGCGCGGGCGCGAGCACGAGAGGCACCTGGGGTGCGCGCGAGCTCGGTGCGGAGTTTGCCGGGGAGGTCGCCGGCGAAGGAGAGAGAGAGAGAGAGTAGCGGGGAGAGCAGCGGGTCGCAGCGGCGGTGGGCGCGGCAGCGGCGGCGCTTAGCAAAGGCCGGCGGGCGGCGGCGGGGCGGTAAGGGCGACGAGGCCATCTGCCTGGAAGCGACGGCGACACCGCTGCTGCAGCGCGGCGTGGGTGGAGCGGAGGAGACGATGAAAGCGAGGATACGAGGAAAAAAAACGGGCGCAGTGGGGGTAATGGGCCGGGGGGAGTTACGGTTTGGGCAGTGGAGCGGCCCACTACGAGTTCGACACGCGTCCTAAGCATCGACGTTTGCTCCCAAGCATTACCGTTTATTTATTTCAAACCGTAGATGTGTATTGTAGTCATGGAAATCCAACGGCAATAGACCGTGACGATGAAACATGTTCTATACACAAATCGAGATGGAATAAGTAAAATGAAAAGGTTAAAGTGAAAGAGTAAAGTTAAAGATAAAATTAAAGATGAGATCAAGGGGAGAATGTTAGGATGATCTCAATCCCGAGTTGGGCACAACGGCCCAACTCGGGCCCCTTGTGAACCTCGAGCCCGATCGGGGCGCCAGCCCATCTATTGGCCGGAGGCCCCCGTCACCCCGCGCTATATAAAGAGGTGGGCGCCGGCGGCTCTCGCACGAGGTTCACCGTGAGCCGCCACACCCACCGACAACCCTAATCCGATCCCTAGGGGCGCAGCCAGTGACGGGAAGCTCCTCCGCGTCGTCGCCACTGCACTGCGCCGATCTTCTTCTTCACCGACCGACGCCCCCCTCCTCTGCCTCGACGCGATGGCCGAGGGCAGCAACGCCGCCGCCGGATCTTCCTCCTCTGCTCCCGTCAAGGCCTCTGGTGATGCACTTCTCCACTTTTCTTCTCTCTCTCACTGCCTATCAATCCCCAAAGGTTGTACCCGCTGGCACTGCTAGTCGATCCTACAGCTCACAGAGGGGAGACCTACGACTGGCTAGCTCGTGCTGGCACTTTGGCAGTGGCAGACAACAACACACTGGACGTTGTACTACTGGACTAATGAACGAGCAAGGCACGTACAAGGTCCAGCCATATTCAGAATCGATGAAACGATTCAGAATTCAGACCACTGGACTGCATCTGCATGATTGTTTGGCATCCGTGTCAGCCTCCAACACCCTGAACAGTGAATGGGCATCTACATGCATGGACTACTGGGGCCTCTGGTCTGAGTCTCAGTCTGAGAGTGAGAGAGGCGCCGGCCGGCCGGCCGGCCGGGATTGGAGAGTGTCGGTGAGTTCGGCGACCTCCCAACGAAAGCGACCTCCCATTACTCCCTGTAGCAGATTGGCCATAATGAGCAGCAGGTGGAGGCCATCCAAACCCAACCAAACTAACAACTTGGCTACCTGCTTTTCAATTTATTATTGGTCAGTTAATTTATTGACTAATCCCAGATTAGTGTCCTCCACGACAATGGCGTGCCACTTAACCCACAATCCAATCCTCATCTTCTCCTCTCGCCCATGCATCGTCAACAATCAACATCCCTCCTCTTCCTTCTCCTTATCCAAGCTGGGGCAAACCCCAAGCTGGGAAAATACTTATATATCTCTCTCTATATATCTTTGTTTCTAAGCAACACACACCAATGCACGAGATGATCATCATCATGCATGCCACGGTGGCGCAACCGTCCTTTTGTGCCTTTTTTTCGTGGTTTGTTACTCCTATTTTTTCTGTCATGTGTACGTTTGCACTGTGTATGTATCTTCTCCTATAGTCTTTCCGGACTTCCGGTCACATATATGATATATAAAATGGCCTTTTGAGGTGCCTTATATCACCCACTTTGGCTACAATATTTTTTTGGAAGCGGCAAGAGCTTTGCCAAATGATATATTAGACGAAGAAAGAAAAAGAGGCTATAGCTGCAAATTATATATCATTAGCCTCTTTTTTTTTAAAAAAAATGTTTGAATATCTAGAGATATCTTTGAGTATATTTGTTTAAATATATTTTCACAAACAAATAATTTAATAGATACATTATAAAAATATAGGTCAACCATTAAGATAATTGACTTAAGATTTCCAGATATATATAGCCCAAGACGTCTCTTGTTTATAACTAAAAAAAATTTACCTTGCATCGTTCATCTTTATGATACCTTTTACAAACGGTAATTTAATTTTCTGAAAACAATACAAATATATATATAGACGAATATTCACATGTGCACACACAACCCTATGAATGTGCACTAAAACCGTAGCAGACATTAGATTGTTGGACATGGTACTACTAAAAGAATATAGCACTATTGATTTTTAGAATATATCCGAAAACAACTCCCGTGGCAAGTTAAAAACTTTAGCTTTGATGGACAGATTCTATCGTGGTGAACCTAATCATCTAGGTTATACCCAACTCGCACACTTATGCTAGCTTGGCTATGGGTACGTTTCAAATAAAAAACAATATACGTGGGGTTAGGGTGATGCCAGTGCCTGGGAGGAAGAAGAACACAAATTTAGCTAGGGTTCTGGTGGGGTTAGGGTTCCATTCCCTAGCGACCTTAGAAGTTTTTTTTTTTTTTTTTTTTTTTTGGGGGGGGGGGGGGGCGCATCCACAATGGTGGAGGCAAAGCGAGATGGCGGCATGAGAAGGCGATTGGCCAAGGCCGGTGGCGAGGGTATAACGATGGAGGTCAACGATGATCTACCCGGGGTTAGGGCAAGGTGGGGTTGAGGGACGGGAGGCGGGGGTAGGGATGAGGATGGCGCCAACAAAGGTGTCGCCAAAGCTTTAGGGGAGGGTAGGGTCAAGGGACAGAGGCAGGAGGTGGGTGACAGAGTGAGGTGGGCAAGTGGTGGAGGGTGGCGGAGGGGGCGAGGGACGAGGTGCGCTAGTGATGAAGAAGAAAACGAGGGGAGGGGAGTAGCGATAGAGAAAACGGGTCATGAGCGTTTCCCCCGTCGTGCAATAACGCGCTTCATCCATAAATGTATGCACTTTTGGTCTAATTTATAGCAATAATTGGTCGCTAGTGGTCTGTCATTTTATTGCATCGACTAATCCTTTCCTTCCAAATAAGTACATTTCTATGCAAGCACCTCAACAAAAGCAATTTTCCAAAAATGCATACTTAAAGCTAGCAATTTTGGGACAAAAAGTGTGGCCCAGCAGACATATTTTAGCTGTGTCACTCTAATATAGGGTTGAGTGTACAAGCCTTTTTTTTCTGTCCTGCTTAAATTGTTCTAAACTCACAAGTTCTTACATTTGTAAATATAGAGACTGTGTATACTATCCGCTGTGTCTAAAAAAAAGTCAATTCATATGATCATCCTAATTAAAAATATTTCATGCCATAAATATATGTGCTCTTTTTGTATAAATTCGTTTAGACTCTCTACAGAATAATTTAGTTTCGGGCATAGGGATTAATAAAAAAGAACTCATGTTTTCTAGGACCAAGCACTCCTATGCTGCATCTTTCAAGTGCTGAAGCAACAGAGCTAAGGACTCGTTCTGATGGTGGCATTCATAGCCCAATTTGGTGATGAAAATGAAGTGGTACTCCCATACAGATCACCACGCTGAGATTCCCGCAAACATGCAATATCCCGGCGCAATGAGCTGTCGGAGCTTGACCCTGAATTTCACGCATATACTGTTTCTTGATTCTATCGATTGTGCAAAGGGGAGCAAGCAACAAGGACACACTTGTGTCGGAGCTCTTTAAACCCGTGCACCTACAAATTGTACTGCCAAAAAGGCATGACAAACTTTTCACAAAAGCAATGAGGGTGAGTTCTTGACAAGACACGGTACAATTTCAAGTGGAGGTGGACTGGTACTGTAATTTCATTTTCATCTTAGTTGTCTCAAGTCTCAACCCGACGTGTGTCAAATTTTAAGTGTTAACAACAAGCTTACATATTAGTGGACTATAATTTTTTGGTAGAAAAAGAAAGAGCAATGCGGCATTTGAGCATTATCTTTTTTGATTGATTGACAACGAGTAAAGGGTCAATCAACTAGATACCAAGATGGCCACAAGTTATAACTTATAAGTGCATGGCATCCACTAAGCAACATGAAAACAACCTCACTATAATATTCAACAAATGGGAGATGATAGCCTGCCTCCATTCACATATATAAGAGTATACCATACTCTATAAAATAAACACATCACAATTTGCCGACAAGAGATTATCTATCAATCAATCGTACGAGGCAAATGAAGTACTCTTATTAAGTATTTGGACCTATTTGAAACGACAATTGAATCTTGCCAGCTCGTATTCGAGTTGAATCCACCAAACACCTCACCACCACAATATATATACACTATGAAATCACATACAAAAAATTACAAATCTCATTAAACACGTGCAAACGAGCCATACATTACTACAATCCAAAGTCCAAACCAAATTGACCATTTGACCCTACGAAAACTCCTTGACCCCCCTGTCAAAAAAATTAATTAGACATTTGCCCCGGAGCAACCACCACCAACCCGAGATGACCAATTGACCATAAACTCGCAACAATATCTTTTCTTTTCTTTTTTTGTATAAAACACCCGTCTCCGTCTCCGGTGAGCAGGAGAGGGAGGAGGCCAAGGACGCAGCCGCGAAGCCAAGCCCACCCGATCCACTCCCTGCTGCGGTGCTGCCCCAGCTCGTCTCTCAGGTCGCCGTGCCACTGCCAGTCCGGCGCTCAGCTCAGATTCGCGAGCTCGTGTCCCAGATCTTGCTTCGTTTGGCTGAATTCTGTTCTTGGGTGGGAGCAAAGAGGTAGTTTTGGCCGGAAAAGGCCGGCTCTTGGCTGCTTCCTGGTGTTCTTGCTGCGGTAGCTTGGTCGAAATGTGATCTTTTGTGCTTCGCAGGTGCTGGTCGGCGGCGTGGCTTGGTGCTTTGGGGCCGGCGAGCTTTTGCGTTGTTCGATTCTGCTTGACTTGCTGCTGCAGCGGGGTGGAGATGGGGGTGGCGGGGGAGAAGTTCCAGCTGGGGACGGTGGGGGCGCTCAGCCTCTCGGTGGTGTCCTCCGTCTCCATCGTCATCTGCAACAAGGCTCTCATGAGCTCACTCGGCTTCAACTTCGGTATGAGATCCAATCTTGCCCGAGATGCTGGCTCCTTTCCGCTCAGCTACTGTTTTGCTCTTAGATGCTTCTTCCCCATGTTTTTACTCGTATATGCTGTGTGCTGAGGCGTGAGGTCAAGATTAGTCCAAGCGGGTTCAGGGAGCAGTGGGAATTGGTGGGTGCTACACAAGTGCACAGCGGCTTTGTGCTGTGAATTGTCATGGGACTGGTGCAGCAATAGATTTCAAAGTTGCAGCGGCAAGCACAGATTAGCTTGAATATCTGTGGTGTGGATCGAATATTTGGTGTTCTGAGTCGGAAAATGAGTGCACTGTGAGTTCATATGATAGGGCTAAGGTGACTTACTGGAATTGGTTATGCCGTGGAAAAGGGGTTAGGTTCAGCTTAAGTGATACCAAAATGGCATCTGTGATCTTTAGTAGTAAAACGTGTCGTACTTTTGCTATTGATTGCACATGGATGTGTTTTTACCGTCTGATCTATTTTTGGCATCCGATCGCATTAATTTACATGGATATTTTGTGTCACTACGTGTCGTGAAGTGATAGTGTCCATAAACAGACAATAATACTAGCAAAGAAGGCAGGTTTTCCTCCAAGTTTTAATGAAATGCAGTATTTGTTTTGCAGCCACTACTTTGACAAGCTGGCATCTCCTGGTTACGTTCTGTTCTCTCCATGTGGCATTATGTATGAAGCTCTTTGAGCACAAACCTTTCGATGCAAGGACCGTCATGGGATTTGGAGTGCTCAATGGCATATCGATTGGACTTCTCAACTTGAGTCTGGGTTTCAATTCTGTCGGTTTCTATCAGGTATACATCCTTTTTTTTTTCCTCTAATTCTATTTGTATCTATCCAAACTTAAGATTCATTAGGTCGTCTGGCGCTAATTTTTTATTGGGAGCCCAACATGATGTACTGTGATCAGTAAAGTTATATTAGGATGGGCCAAAAAAAGATCCTAGAAACATGGTTTCAGTTTGATGCTATTAATACCTCTCCATCTCACATCCTAATCACTTCACCAATCTCATAACGAAATATGTTTATGTTCAGATGACAAAGCTGGCTATTATTCCCTGCACTGTTATATTGGAGACCCTTTTCTTCAGGAAGAAATTTAGGTTTGTTTGTAATACGTCATGTGCTGTATGCAGCTCTATAATATATCATCTAATCCTTTTCACTGACCTTACTGTGCAGTCGGAATATCAAGCTCTCCCTTAGTGTGCTCCTTGTTGGTGTTGGTGTTGCAACTGTAACTGATCTGCAACTCAACACTGTGGGATCTGTACTGTCTCTGCTGGCAATCATCACAACCTGTATTGCTCAGATTGTATCCTTTCAATTCGACATATACTCATTATTTTCTTTTATGTGGCACATCTGTCCCAGAATCATTTGCACACTACAAACTTTGCATGTGTTTGAGGTTATTAACATTACAAAAAAGGGGGCAAAGTCCTAATATGCTAACAATAGAAGCTAATTCTTCCTCTACTGTATTATTTAGTTTACCTATTGAGCATAAATTTCAAATATATACATTGTCGTGTTTAGTGTTGTCATCAGCTTATTGCATATCAGTACATTCATCTTAATGGAGTGATATGCATATTTCCAGCACATTTCCTTAAAAAAGGGATTTTTGCCACTAAAGCAGCCTTTAATTTGACTGTTAGTGTCCTGTGACATATAACTTGAGTCCTTAACAAGCCATCAGATGACAAATACAATACAGAAGAAGTTCAAGGTGTCTTCAACGCAGCTTCTGTACCAATCTTGCCCATACCAAGCATTGACTTTGTTCCTTATCGGTCCATTCCTTGATGGATTTTTGACTAACCAAAATGTCTTTGCTTTCGATTACACAACTCAAGTTCTGGTAAGCATTAAATCAGGCTTTGGGGAGTTTACATTAATTGTCGATATTACATCATCTGATTGTGGGTCTGCATTTATTGTCTGCAGTTTTTCATCGTGTTGTCATGCCTGATTTCAGTCTCAGTAAACTTCAGCACTTTTCTCGTTATTGGGAAGACATCTCCTGTAACTTACCAAGTTCTTGGCCATCTGAAAACATGCTTGGTCCTCACCTTTGGCTATGTTCTGCTTCACGATCCGTTTAGCTGGAGAAACATACTTGGAATCCTGATCGCGGTAATTGGGATGGTTTTGTATTCATACTTCTGCACTAGAGAGACTCAGCAAAAGCCAGCAGAAGTCTCCCCGCAAGTCATTCAGGTATGTTCTGCCATGGTTAGCTGAATTTCATGGACAGTATTGTGTTTTGAGCAGATAAATTCCATGGATAGGATCTGGTTTTGAGCAGATAATAATTAAATGGAAGTTTGAAACTGAAATTCTTATTAGTCTGGTGATTAACATTGTCCACAAAGCACTGAGTTTCAGTGCAACGATTAAGATTTATAACTCTTTCCTGTTTGATCAATCTTTTATCAGATTCTTTCCACTTGATATCCATCATTTATATTTTTGTCGAAACATTACTATTTTCTAGTTCTCTAGAAGCTTTGTTGACAAGTTGCATGCCATTGACATCACAGGCGAAAGAGGGGGAATCCAACCCTCTGATCTCGGACTCCCTGAGCGCTGCTGAGAACGGGGGCAGTGCCCCCGACGACGAACCTCTGAAGGTACCAATGTGGAGCTCAAAGTACTCGCAGGCGTGAAGGCTGTTCTGTCACTAGTGTACTGTGCTATACAGAATTCAGCTTGGTTAGGCAGATACTAGGGTTGGAAGGCAACCCTGTTCCTGTTCCATTTTTGGCCTTCGATTTTTTTTCTCTCTTCCTTTCTGGCATATACTATAAATATATGTGCTGTCAGTAAATGGATCTCACTCTTGAGAGGATGATGATACCTCTGCTTGAGACAAGTGATCTGCCTGAAAGCTATTTTCTTGTGCTCCACTCCACATGTGTAAACTTGGTAGATGGACATGATATCAACAGTAGCAGTTTGCATTCTTTTGTACTAGTGTATGTATAATCATTTCTCAGTCTTCTGTATTCCTTGCATTCCACAAGCTCTATGTGTCAACCACCATTTGCTGCATCCTTCGCCGCCTCGGCGCTCGCCATCGCCAGCGTTCCGCCGCCTGGGCTGACGGCGACTCGCCGCCGTCTCTACCCTCTATAGGCCGCATTCCTCGCCGGAGAAACCTCACCGAGGCGGAGTCCCGCAGACAAGCCGTGGGGCCCACCTGCCGGCTTCGGTCTCCGTCGATCTCGATCCAGGGAAGGTTGCATTTTGCTTGACACAAGTGGGAGATGTTTTAGGCCCATTACAATGCTTCCAAGAACGTACAGACTGGGCCTTCACAGGCCTACACATTGTGAATATAGGCCCATTTATACTGGGCCTAGTTTAGCTCAAGAGACTAACTTACCCAGCCCAAGCCCAGGAGCGATGGCGGGAAGCGGGGAGGAAACGGCGGGAAGCGCCGCCGCCAGTGGCGCCAAAACCCCGAGCCGCTATAACACCCCTCCGTCCCCTCAGTCCTCTCGTCCCCTCGTCTTCCCACCTTCCCCGCCATTGCTCCGGAGACTCGAGTCCCAAACCCCAGCGCGAGAGAAGAAGAGAGAGGAGGGAGATGGTGGGGCCGCAGTACGATCTCGTCGGGAACCCACTGGGCGCGGTGCGCGCCACCTTCGAGAGGACGGCCGCCGCCGCCGCGGCGGAGTCCGGAGGAGCCGACCCCGTGGCGGCGTTCCGGGGCAAGGACTGGGGCGCCGGCGAACTCTTCCGCTCCTTCCTCTTCGAGCAAGACGGCCTTGCCAAGGTGAAGGATCAGCCCTTGCCCTTTCTGTTTCTTTTTTTCGGTTACTTTACACTGGTTTACATATGGATCTGGGATGGTGATTCGAGATATTCATACATAGATTGACTAGTCTCATAAATTGAGTCATTTAATTTCGATTCATAAATAATCTGCACAAATAAGAACATGCATTAGTAACTTAGGTTTTCATATTCTTGGGAGGAGCAAAGGGTCCTTTCTGCGACACGCATTTTAGTGTCGAGTTTGTGAGGCTTCTAATACCAAAATAAAATCAATTCCAGGTTCCGGTGTTGGATGCGTCAAATCTTGGATTGATCAAACCAAACACCCTGGTCCGGTTCCGGGGAATGGTCCAGGATATGCTTGGGAATGAGTACTACATTGGTGCTTTCAAGGTAATACTGGACTGAGGCTCATAAGCTCCTTGTAGAAACTGCCATTGGTGTCCGCTAAATTTATTTTACTGTGTCATCTGTGTAGGATGGGTCAACATGGAGGACAAACAAGTTCACTGACTTCTCACCGTTCTCAATGCCGCATCCTTGCGATTCACATCTTTGGGAGCGCCATCTCTTCCACTGTGTGCCTGTATGTTACTGCTTCCATGGCATTTATTTTCATTCTGTAACCCTAAATGTTTTTTATTCAAAGTACCAATAGATGGAAATGAGAATTCAACAGGATTTGTAATTGGTTTATTGCAGGCACCTGGACAAAATTCTTGGACACTGGAATCTTCACCGGGACCTGATGTCCGCAGGATGTCAAACTGCCTGTCACCTGAATCAAGAGAGAAAAGGAAGAGAGATGGAGATGACGATGCCATGGATGTATGTTTTCTTACATGTTTCCTGCAAATAAAATGCAGTTGTTATACCTAATTCTCACTGTTGAAGTGTTGACGTTTAATGTATTTCTTTCTTTTGACAGGTTTCAGAAAATGGGCATGGAGACTCTTCATTCTGCAAGAAGCCGGTAAGAGTTGACAATTATTTGATTTCAGTCTCACTATTAAGGGTAAATACTAAATGGTCATGTCTGTCTCACAAAGCATATATTCACACTTGCTTATATGTTGATGTGCATACACCAGAATCTCATAAATGTCTATGCATCAGTTTCTTGCCCTTTTTTTTTTTGTATTTGGGAGCTTTATCTGACAATTAACCTGAATATATGTCATCCTGTAATTACTCTCAATATAAGCGGGACCCTAATAAAATAGGACAGTTGATAACCTGATTTATTTATGCATCTGCTTATTTTCCTTCTAACGTTGTGAAGAATTATATGAACTGGCTATTAATCTGATTTAATCTCCACTTCTCTTTGCAGAAGGAAGGCGATGTTCATGTCTCATCCAGTTCAACTGAAGTGTCAGGAACTGTTCCAGAGATGAATGGAGGTGATCATCATATACCTGGAAGCTCCTTTTCATGTCTAGTGAAGGTGATGACCTACAATTTTGTAAATGAAATACAAATGATCAGAATTATTTGGTTTTGGTTCAATTATGTTATTGATGATTGACTCCTTTATATCTTTGTTGCAGATCTATGACATGCCTGAAAGTCAAGTGAAGCTAAATGATGTTATTGAGTTTATTGGTGTATATACTTTTAACCCAGAACTTGCTGCTCCTAGTGACAACCCAGACGATATAATGTTAGACCTCATGGAAGACGTAACAGATCAGTTGCCTCCAAGCAAGGTATGCATATACATAGTACCTGAGGTCATGTATAACATGGAAAAAATGTTAGTTTAGCTTTTGTTGAGTTTTTTTTGCCTTTAAGTTTTGATTCCTTTAAATGATTACACAGGTGCCACGTCTTCACTGTTTGCTATGGAGAAAATTATCATCCCATGATTTTATTTCAAGGCCTGTTTCTGAGGTAGATATTACCAAATTTGTTGTCATGAAATCTGTAGTGTGTATGCTACTTTCACCAGCTTTTACCCACTGCCTAATAAAACATTCTGTTCTTTGTTTTGGTCATGCAGCCTTCACCTAGCCTCTTAAAAGGCATTCGGCAATCTTTGCTCTCACACCTCACCCTCGTGTTAGGCAATGATGAACTTGCAGCCCAGTGCTTGCTGTTGCATCTTCTATCCAGAGTATGTTATATTTCTATTCAAATGCCCTAAATATAAGCATATTTTAAAAGTTCAGTTTGAGATGATTCTTGCAAAGTCAATTCATATCAATTAATAAATTATTGCTCGTTAATGTCCATGCAGCTTCGTAATAGGGTGGATGTGGTCACTGTTGGCAGACTCTCCTTGAATTTCACTGGCTTCAACAAGGAAAGTGCTTCCATATTTGGGAATCAACTGGCTTCTTTGATCCAGAAATTGGTGCCATATTCACAAGCCATACCTCTGTCAATTGAGTATCTCAACACAGCTACACTTCAACCTAGAAAGGACAACAAGTCAGGAAGGTATGTGCTTTTATATTGCCTTATCAAGTATCAACAATGTATAAGTATTGACATGAACATTCATTTAGAGCTAAAATGTAACCTAGAGTTACCCTAATATTTGCTGTAGGTTGGTCACAGGAGTTCTGCAGCTACCTCAAGGCACTCATCTGACCTTTGATGAGACTCTTCTGCAGACAGGGTCATTGACATCTAAAGGTGTGGAAAATACCATGCTTCTCAAGAATCTGATGGAGTCACAGAAGGTAATGATCCTTGCAACATTGAACCTGATATTTTAATTCTAATACTGGTGTTCCTGACCTTAGGTTAAGTTGAACCGATTATCTCACATTTAAGTTTCTTTGATTTTATGTGCAGGTTGACTACGATTTTGAGTACTACAAGCTGGAAATGGCAGCTGATGTGCAGCTACTTACTCTATCTGAGGGAAAATCAAACATCCTTCCTTCAGACTTGGTAGTGCCTTTCCGGCCATCCTCTGTTCCCACAGTTAATGCAGGTGCTGAGGAAATTGAGAGTTGGAGGTGGTATTTGGCCACAGTAAGGTCTCTTCCTCAGTCCACTGAACCTGAAACTTACCAGGTAAACCCCTTACTCCATTCTCTATCTAGCAATGGCACTGATACAAATCCATGATAACAATTGCACTGTTCGTAAAACCTCAAAATGATTGCAAAGATGATATTCGAATATCCAACTATACCACTTTGCATGACATGGTTAATGAGTTGTAACGTTTGCACCTTCTTATTGCAGATGATTCAAGATGAAATGGTCAGTGCCATGCGTGATGATAGGAGCTTGGGTTGTTCTGAACTTAGCAGGTCTGTATTAATGCCACACTTGAAAACACTAGTCTTGCTGTTTGGCAGGGAAGCTTATGAATCATTTCTTTTAGCTCACTTCTCTTCTTCTGATCTGCAGATGGCTAACAATGGCACAAATAATGGCCTCGAGCTTTGGCGAGAAGAGTCTTTCTTTGGAGCACTGGCAGATGGTGAAGGAGCTTGAGAAGCTTAGAAAGCAGAGGATGCCATGAGATGACCATCATTAGCATGCGTTTTTACACTCTAATTGTTATGGTGGTATGCTGTTATGTGTATATAGTACTAGATGTGTGAATCAAGACATGGATCCAAGTCATTTCTGTAACAACTACCTACTTCTATGATCCTATGGTTGCTACGCTGAGTGTATGCTGTCCATTTTCTTGATCAAATTTGAAATACAGTGTTTCTGTGCTTTAGTTTGAGTTCTTGCAAGGTAAAGCTACTCTGATCCGATGATGCTTCTTATTTCTGGATCATGGGCCTTTGCTTTATGTTTGTCGTACTATGTACCTGTACTGTCTTCCCCTGCGGTCATCATCGGATCGGAGCAGGTTTACCTTGCAAGAACTCGAACTGAAGCACAGAAAGGGGATATAGGACCTGAGTTCTTTCGTCGAGAAGGGCCAGAACTCCGCAAGAAACTACAAACAAGATCGATCGATGAGCTAGCAGATAAAGTACTATATGCCGGATCACAAGATGAATCAGAGAACTATCAGCAGAAGGAAATACATGGCTGAAGTTTATAGCATGTAAAAAGAAATAACCTAGCTGGATGGAAAAGAGAGAGTACTCTACTACTGTACCTTGTTCGCTCAATCCCAGCCCTCTACAAGCGAGCTAGGAAACTCCTGCTTTGGTTCTTTTATTACACTGGATCACAGAAACAGCGTATTTTGAGTCTCGTGTTTCATTACCTCGAAGCAAACTAAAAATTTTCTTGTAACTTTAAATGTTACAGACCAATTGCCAGAGCACCAGAGAAACAAGTAGTTACAAACAATAGATGATACAGTGAAATGCAATGACTGCGTACAATCTCTCAATACAATGCCGAAGAGATAGGTGTAGCCAATGTAGCTGCTCAGTTGCTATATAGTTCACAGAAACACTGGTGGCTCCAAATTTACACCAAAGATTTTTGCACAGCCGAATTTTCACCAGTCAATAGTGTTTAAGCAATAGACAAAGAGAGCTTAAAACAGTCATCTGACTTTCATCGATTCTCCCCAATTTGATCTCCTAGGCAGGTAAGCCTTATTCTGATTCGCATCATCTTCACAAAGTGGCAGAAAGAGGCATGGCTTCCGTTGATGCTTGTGTGCCTGCTTTGCATGCATGTGTCACAGAGCAGACATCCGTTGTCTCAAGGAATTTCTGGCCCTTCACCAGAATCAGTGGGGTATACTTGAGGACCAGCTGCTTGCACTGGAGGGATGAAAAGAAGATTGTTATGAACAGAAGCAAACAGTCAGATATCAAAGAAAGGGACCCCCTGTTCTGTATATGAAGTATTTGCACAAACCTGCAGGGTGCAGGCATCAGCAACAACCTAATTTAAGATACAGTTCTGTAGGTGTTGAAGTTCGAGAACAGCTAAGATGACTGAACTTGGTACATCTTTAGGCAGATTGGAGAAGACAGCTAAAGTTAGGAAGCTGAGCTAGCTTAGTTGGTCGAGCGTGTGGATGTGTGCCCAGACCATCTAGGTTAGTCCTCGTGTCTATTTTCTTCTTAAATAAAAAATTATTTACTTTCTGAAGCGTTTAATCAGTTCAAGGTTTCTCAATTGTTACTGTTTTTTGTTATCAGATAACATTCAATACAGGCCAGTGCACTCATAGCACATCTGAGATTCTTTGTTTTGAACTTAGCTCACCTGTTGTTCATAGTTATGCGCCTTGCTGCATATTTTGTTGAGTAGGTCGATTGCTTCCAGCTGCAAAATTACAGCAAACAAAGAAATGCATTACAGTATGTACAAAGTACAAAATACAAAGCACTACAACAGACAGTACGTTGGCGACAGGGAGTGGAAATATGGCTACTACCTGTGTGTTGGGGTCTTTAAGCATGACAAGAATTTCAACAACAACATGATGGCATAAACCACAAGTACCCTCCCGAGTGGGTAGGCTAATCTGCATCCCGTTCTTGCAGAGATGCATCGTTTCGCAGAACTTTTCAGGGGTAACCATGGAAACCTCGAGGAAGAAAAGGGGTACATAGTAGTCGACAAGCGTGATGCACTGCAATAGAGTGCATCATCAACACAACAATAGATTTAACACAACTGAAAACGTGGTGCTCAAGGCAGGATGACAAGTTACCCATACCTGCTGCTTCAGAGGGGCAAGGCTTGCACATTCTTTGTGTAGAATGCTAAGAATTTCAGTCTGGGTTTCGTTTTGTTGGAGATAGAAAAGTGCCTCGGTTGAGTACTGCTCGCATAACTGACACAACTTTTCACTGGCTGCAGTTAGACCTGGTCCCTTGGCTGCATCAGGCCAGCTTCCCTTAGCTGAATTTTGAAGACAAACGAAAAGATTGATCAGAAGCGCAAAACTTCAGAAACTTGAATTTCTCTAAGGACTAGCAGCTAAGCTGAAGCTACACCCTCTACAGTGGGACAGTGGGTAGGATTGATGGCTAAGACTTAATTATTTTCTTTATCAGATCACGGGCTTAAATGCAAATACAAACTCGTCAAACCAAGAAGAAATTTGGATAAACTAATTGAAGCTATCATTAGACCTGATAATTCACAGCTATGGATCAACATTCAACAACAACAACAACAAAGATAAAAGAGAGTACGGAACAAAAATCATTAAATTGAAAACTTACCCAATATATTAAAATCTCTGCTCTCTGCAACCTCAATTGATGATGAGGCTATAGCCAGTGCAAGCACAAACGCCAGCCTCGTTATTGAGCACATCGTACCTGCTTACCAGTTGGTCAGTTGACAGAATCAAAACTACTACTAGAAGAAAACTGTCGCACTGAAATCAGCTGTGGCTGATGGATGCAGAAACTTGCTGACTCAAGCTTCTCCATAAAGCCAAAAGGTAAAAAGAAACATGAAATATATCCTAGGGCCCTCTATCTACGTCATGTAGCAGATCAGTAAAAGTTTCAGATTCAGTCAGCCCGACGTAATGGAACAACTCGTTTCCTGAAAAAAAACGTAATGGAACAACTCAGTTGGCTTCAAGATGTAGTTATCTCAGCACAGAGCATGAGCTAGCCCTCCGCATCCACGCTCCAGGCAACAGATTCACGAGATTCAGCTCGCTCCACGCAAGCATAGCTGCTACTATTTTGGCATCACTCCAGATACGCCTTCGTAGCAGATTCGCAAAGCATTACACTCGCTTTGCCCCTAATTTTCTTACCAAGTAGCTTCCGGTTCCGAAGAATCAGAGGTTCTTGGATTCAGGAACAGGGGTCGAACTGGGCAGAGCGAATCAAGAACAGAGGGGGGCGGTAGTACAGATAGCACAGAAGAAGTTAATTGGATGAGGAAATCAAGATGCAGCTCACCTGGTTGACTCGGGGTCTCCTCTCCTCAGCTACCCTTGTTCTTGGAATTGGAACGGGCAGGGGAAGGAGAGCTGCAGCTTGGATGGAGTCTTCCGAACGGGAGTTGTGCCTGCTAAGTTTATTGGTTTTTTTAAAAGCTTCAGATTCGGATTACATTAGGAGGATGCATCAGCATGTGAGATGAGATTAGACTATTAGAGTAGTGGGGTGTGGGTGGTGGAAACCTTGAAGACTTGGCTTATGTGGTGGATAGGAGGAGCTAGAAAGGCGTAATCTTTTCTTACAAGGTAAGGTTAAACGTAAATTGATGGTTGCAGCAAAAGGTTAAAAGGTGAGGTGAAAACGACAGAAGTGCCGGAAAGTATATAGCAAATTAGTTTTAGCTTAATGAACTTTCAAAAAATTACAGCCCAAATCATCAGTTGATCTTCTTTTCTTTGATAACCATTATTTGTCTGCTGGAGCTGATGCAAGGCATCAGTGCACCATTGCAATGGGGAATTCTTGACTTTTCACAACCCCTATCTTTTTCTGAACACTCCAGTTTCCATTTAGTGTTTTGTGTGGCATAGAACGGGCAACTTGCCAACAAAGGAATATTCCAATGGTTTAGAGGTTACCATCATTCCAGTGCACCAGTACTGACAGGCCACCAAATTAGGGTGGCGGGAATAAATAAATAAAAATGAAGGCACCAATGGATGGATATTCTCCATAAATGAAGACAACACAAATTATATACAATACTTTTGAACCTAAATAAAATATTAAAGGGTGAAAAAAAAACGTCGACAGCAGGGTTCGAACCTGCGCGGGCGAAGCCCAACAGATTTCAAGTCTGTCTCCTTAACCACTCGGACATATCGACGCTTGGTGTGTGGTTAAAGTGTTTAAGGTAAATTATTATAGAAACGACTTTCTGGGCTTGGTTGATGGAGGGGATCCATGGGCCTTTCCACTCGATCTCCGAACGGATGGCAGATGCAACTGGACTCTTGCTTAAAGACAGCCCACAGAGCCCATCCGCCTGGACTTTTGCTTGGAGGACGAGGCGGGCAACCATACCCCTTTGCATCGTCCATAAAAAAAAAAAAAAAAAAAAAAAAAAAACCCCTTTGCATATGTGAGCAACCCAACGCCAGCATCTCTAAGGGTTTTGCATTTGAGATTTGTATTTGAGTAATTTGCCAAAAAGCTCCAAAAGAGATATCCAACGGTTTTGCATTTGGAGTTTGCAATTTGAGCAACTTGGTAAATGAGGGAGCAAACTTGGTAAAAATGCCAAGCCGTGGACGGCTTTGCAAACCCGATCGCGTGAGCAAAGTCGCGCCCGAGGAAAACGCGCACGCCTGGAGACCTATTTTTATCCTTTGCCAAGTGCAAATGCCAATTCCCTTGGAGATGACCTATTTTTATCCTTTGCATTTTGTTATGGGAGTTTGCAAATAATAACAAATGCCAAGTCAATTTGTCAAAACCCTTGAAGATGCTGGCCTTCCACAGTGTAGTATCTGAGTGATGCCCAAAATCACTTTTTGTTCTTTGGGCTTCACTTGAAGTGGTGCTTCAACACTGCATCTACTAGTGCCCAAAAGAAAATTTCTGGCATCGATGAATGTTGATGCACCGGGTGCTAGCTCCTGAAAGTTGCTACTGCTGCCAGAAAGAGAAGAGAAAAGGTAACAAATTAATTTTTTATTCCTATATTGTGGGTCCACGTGCATGAGGAAGTGATGCTCACCACTATAGCTTCACTAGAGTGGTGCCTGTTACTGTTTATGGGGCCCAGAGATTCTTTTGGGCACTACTCTACACTGCGGAAGGCCTAAGATCGTCCACAATGTGAGGTGATGCCGAGAAAATTACGGGCCTGACAAAGGCACCGATGATCAGACCTCTTGCATGCCCACAACGTGGGCACCGGTGCTTAATACTGTGCATGTGGACCCAAGGGAAACTTTCCCCATCTCTTCCTCCCGATTCATCCTCCGTCACAAGGTGAAGTCGTGGCGCCGCATGTTTTCTTCCCGGCGACGCGGTGCCAACGCAAGGGAAGCAATCCCCCGCGCGGCGAGCTGGGAGAGCGGCTTCGGCCGGGAGGCGGTGGAGGAGGCCGCGCGGCCCCAGCTATAGCGCTGCCTTGAGCTGACCTCCTCGCGCTATCCTTCTCCACGTGGGGAGCTTCTCCCGCCGGTCCGCAACCACAGAAGTCTCCCGGCGGCCCGAGACCCCAGAGGCGGCGGCCCGTGGCCTCCACGGCGCCTGCAGCTTCCGCGTCCGGGTGTCGGGTGAGGTTCGGCGGCCTCGCAACCCGGCGATCCCCCGGCCGGGCTGCGGCGCTTGCGCCATGGCCCAGCGACGGCGACCCATGTCTCCTCCAACTCCAGCGCTCGCTGCGGCCGCAGAGCTCCTGTCGCGGGCGCGACCGTCCTTCTCCTCGCTGCGGACCGTCCTCCCTCCCTCCTCGCGCGGCACCCTCCTCCGGCGCCTCCTCCCGCCCAGCAAGGACCGTGATCAGGGACGGGGACGGCGGCGCGGCTCCAGACGGCGATGGCGTGCTTGCTCTGCTGCCGCTCCTCTCCTCTCACTTTCTCTGTCATCTCTGTACTGTGGGATAGTATTTTTTATGTTTCAAGCATCGGGGCTTGTTCGTGCCTTGATGCCAAAAAATTTTGGAACTGGGCACCGGCCACAACGTGTGGCACCGGTGCTTGGAGAGGAGAGAGAGAGCCTCCAAGCACCGGTAAAACAACACATAGTGGACAGTCTAAGGCACTTAAATCTCTACAAACTATGCTCTAGCATAATTGGCAGTGATGAACAACGGCTGGAAGAAACTTGCTGAAGGTTTTCTAATGATCAATGTTGATGCCTTTTATGACACAGCAAGGATTTTATTGACGCGCCACATAGCTACATCCCGCATGTGGTGGATGCGGCTATGACAGAAACGTTTGTCCTGAGGGATCGTCTCTTGCTAGGTCAACAAATTGGTTGCAACCGAGTGAAAGTACATGCTAATTGCTTGGAAGTCATGACCACGATGAATGAAGGTGGCTTCTCAGCCACGACAGTAACCCTATCTACGATGATTTTTTTTCGAGAAAACTATCTATGATGAATGTTGTCAATATTGGATGAATTTCCTTGCTACATCTATTAGTGATGTAAATAGGAAATGCAATTCGGCAGGAGCTCATAAATTAGCAAGCCAAGCTTTTTTAGAAAAGAATTCTATTACTATATGGCTAGATGACGCCCTGCTTTTATCGTGCAATTGCTTGTAACCATTTTTATCGAATCAGCATGATTACTTAAAGAAAAAACGCCCCTAAGGCTCTCTTGCTGAACTTTTTTTTCCTCTCACGAAGTCCTCTCAGGAAGCCTCTGTTGTGTGCGTACTCCGTAGTTGCGGCGGCCGGTGGGGATGAGGTGGTGTGTGGCTTGGAGTACGAGGTGACAGCGGAGTTAATGCGCTAGTGTTACTGGTAGTGGTAGGTAGGCGCAAAGAACTCGCCGGCCGCGCCGGACCCTGATGGGGCGCTGGCTACGGCCTACTACGGGCGACGGCGGGGCCAGCCGGCCGGCGATGGACGATGCAGCCAGCAGTTACGGTGTCGGTATCCACGTCACTCCTCATTGAATCCGGCCGTAGCTACTCGATCGGCTACTCCTTCCATTCCTTCGATCGGTCCTCTTCCCGAGACGATAGCTGAGGTTGGTTTCGCCATTCATGGCGGGCACGCACCGGTGACCACCCGGCAATGGCAAGTGGCACCAGCAGCCGGCACCGGCAGCAGGATGGATGGGAACACGCCACCATCACCACGGGCACTGTTAAACGATCGACGATGTTCCCAACCACCGCTGCACGCACGCGGCAGAAGATGAGAAGATCGAACAGGACGGCCGACGGCGCGCGCGCGTGTTGTCGGCGCCACCGCCTCGCCCGGCGGCCAGCCGCCTAGGTCGTCGCATCCGTCGCATCCGAGAGGAGAGGAGGTAACAGAGTTTCGGCACTGGTGCAATGTCGTCAGATGAACGCCGCCGCCGGGCCGGGATCGGTTCAATGGATTCGCACGGCACGAACAATGGGTTCTGTCTCGGGCGCGACCACGGGCGCGGGCGACGCCGAGGCGAACCTCGTCGTCGGCCTGGGCGCCCAGCCCGCCGCCGCGGATGGGGATCGGACTACGGCGCCATCTACTTCTCGCGGGGAGTCGCCTCGCGAAGGGGCTCCAGGGGATCGGCTCGTGACGGGGGAGAAGGGCGCTCCATCTAAGGTGAGTGAAACCCTAACCTCGTCGGGCATGGAGGATCGTAGGGGACATATCCCCCCTCCTGCTTCGTCGTCGATGCCTCCGGTGACCAAAGGGATGAGATCAGGGGGAGTGCGCACCAGAACATGGAATCTGAGTGCCTTCCCCACCATTCAAGAATCGAAGAGTTTGTGGCGATCTAAATCACGCCGGAAGAATGCAGTTCATGCAGAATTTCAATCAGTGGGTAAAGCGGATAGGGATGAAATCAGATTGAGGTTTGCTCCAGTACGACTCTGTTGGCCTCGATATGGAGCTCAGGGGTACTCTGCTTCGGAGGGAACAGAACAATTCGAACCAAAGGAGGGGCAGAAAGGGAATTTTGAGCGATGGTTTAACCCACGGCCTAAGGTGGTGATTGTTCCTGGCATTCTTGGTCCACCTCCAGAGAGTGAGGCATGTGATAGCCAATGGGGGGCTGATCAGTGGCATGAGGAGCCGAAAGAGATAAGGGAGCCACGGGGGGAGTCTAACCCTAGCAAGACCTCATCCATCTCGAGTTCGCTCTCTAGGTTGCTTAGCCACCTCTGGGAGAAACCGCCCGCTCCCTCCTACGCGGCGGCGGTGCGAACTGAGGCTGCTCCGGTGATACAAGTAAAGATGCAAGGGAGGGGTGGTGGTCGGACCGGCGGTTTTGGCCAAGGGCGTGGAGGATTTGGTCAGGGGAGAGCTGGATTTGGTCAGGGGAGAGGCGGCTCAGGCAGGGGTCGAGATGGATTCGGCCATGGAGGGGATGGGTTCGGCCGGGGTGGGTATGGAGCCGGTCGTGGTAATGGTGGATTCGATGGAGGGAGGCTTGGCAGAGGTACTGGCCGGATGGGCATTCAGCATAACCAGTGGGTTCGAGAGGTTATAGAGGTCAAGGACCGAAGGTGCAAGATCCCGATAAGAGGGGTGATGCTGAGAAGGCAGTGCAGAAGGAGCAATCTGGTGAAGATAAGTGGAAAGAGCAGAAAGATTCTTCAGCTGATCAGAATCAAGATTGGGGGAACAAGATGGAAGAGAACAAAAAAGTGGCAGAGAAATCAGGTAAAAACTCCAATCCTGACCATGCTGAATCTTCCAAGGATAATAGGCCGAGTGTTAGGATCGCTTGTACACATTGTGGATTGTTCAATCATGCATCCGTGGATTGTCGTTGAGAATATGAGTAGTGTGGGCAAATCGGTTGGATGGGAACAAGGGGATTAGAACAGCTTGTAATATATGTGGGCTGTTTAATCATGATACTTCTGAGTGCCGTAGGCAAGCTAAGATGCCAGCTGATCTATCTCGGACTGCTAGTCAAAATACTAAGCAGTTCTGTGAAGTGTGTGGGTTGTCAGGCCATACTGCTTCTTGTTGGGAATATGCCCTAGAGGTAATCATAGAGATGATGATATTCCGCTTGTATCCATGATATATAAAATGTGTCCATTGAATATCCATTAAAGACAACTTGTATTGATTGGCAATTATGTGAATTGTTTGTGGAACTCTTTTACTTGTATGGTTATTCTATATTCGTCTCGGTCGGAGTTCATGTGAGGACACACATGAATATTAGACTAGCACATTATTAGTTGATGACTATGTTTCACAAGTCATGGACATGGAGATGTCGAACTAATAATGTGGGCACATGTATGACATGTAGGCCGGATCGACCCGACATGAGATTGTCTCTATACACATCATATACGTTATGTCCTTCGACCGAGATTGTTGTATGTACTCGAGATGTGTATCGACTTGCTTAGGGATCGACAAACGCTACTCCGTCACCGGGTAGTTATAAAGGATGTCTTCGGGTTTGTCGAGAAGCATCGGCGAGACATAGACAATCAAGATGGGACTTGCCCCTCTCTAATGAGAGATATCACTGGATCACTCAAGTGATTGGATCAACAAATGCATGGCCATGCTTGGGTTAAGTGTTAACCCACGAGTTGAACCATATATCATGAGGCAAGGGAGTAACTTGTATATGGTCGTAGTGGTTCGTCGATATGATCATTTGCGTACGCATAGGAGTTGTCATGCCTTGCTAGAGGTCTGTCAGCTATTGGGCGAATAGGAGTATTCGGCCCATGTCTATGTGTGCGTGAACCCATAGGGTCGCACGCTTAAGAGGCGGAAGCCAAATTCGAGTTGGACTCGAATTAGACAAGGCTTAGGGTTTCTAATGCGTCTCCAATTAGGAAAGCACATGAGAGACACCTATATAAGAAGAGGAGGGCATGGCCAAACACACACAACAAATACAATCCACGTCTTTGGCAGCCACCGTCCCCTCCACGCTCTCGCTTTGCTCCTCGCGGACCTAGCGGTCCCGAGGCGCATCGCTTCTACCTCGTACGTGTGTGATACCTCGGAGGTGCTGCATCCGGAGCACGAGGACGAACCGCACGAACCGCAAGTGGTGGGAGGAGTTGCTGGACGACCACGCACCGCACGGCACTTCTGCTGCGACGCGTTCGACTACATCGAGTCGTCTTCCGCCGCATCGCAGCGTCAAGTGGTAATCCCGTAACTTTGTAACTAGTAGTAGATCCCTGGGCGATGAGGTAAAAAGTTTTGTTTTCTGGCTAGCGTAGCACCCTCATAACCCTACAGTGGTATCGGAGCTCTATACTACGTTGTTATAGGTTCTGGATGTCGCATATGTGATATGCACGGTTTTAGATGAGTCTCTGATCTTGGTTCATGATCTTGCCGCGTTGGTCTTGTAACGATCTACTCGTACCGGTCGGAATTCCGCCATCCGAGTTAAGTGATACATGTAAATCCAATCACGGCGAGTTAGAGATCAATCGATTGATCGAATTGAACCCTAGGTCAAGTGCCGAGCGCATGTGATGCGCGGCGGTGGCGATTGGATCAGCCACCGGCGCCGGTTGCCGAGAAAAGTTCTGTTCGTAAAACAGCCGTAACTTTTTAACCGTAACTCGGATCGAGACGATTCTTAAACGAAAGTTGTAGAGAAAAAAATTTTACATCCACCCCAAAATTATTGGTTTGGCCCGAGCCAGATTTGCGAAAAACGGCTTGGAAGATAGAGTTTTTCGCGATTTACTTTTAGTAGTCGAAATCGGTTAACTCTGTTTTGCAGGATTTTGATGACTGGTATAGCCCATATCTGTGTTTATGTCGTTCTTACCATGTTCTACTTTCACATGCTATAATGTTTTTGTCTACATTCGTGCGGTAGTGAAGTAGAACGATCCTCAGTAATGTTTAAGTTTGTGCTCCCCAAACCTTGCCCGTCATTGTCTTGTACAATCGATGGTGGGTCTATGAAATTAGGGTGCCATCGATTTTACTTGACTAAGACAGTTCGTACGGATACTTATCGTAGAAGGTTTTGTTGCTTAAACAAGGTCATCCTAACGGTTAGGGACCTTGGAGCATGAGAAGTTGGTAACCCAAGCATAGAGATGCTATCCAACAACAAGAGTCATATGCGATATGATTAGCAAAGAGTTGCTTACCGATCTATCATGTCTTCTAGCGGTGATGCTAAAGCTCACTAGTCGACTTGCTAGTTGTGGGTCTTGAATCACTAAGTTTCAATCGAGGGATATTGATTTTAGTGGGAGTAAATCATATTTGATATTATTTACTCTATCATGGATATTTTGTCTTAGTATTTTGCATTACTTATGTTGTAGATTAATGGCGTCTTCTAAGCAACCATTTACTTTGCGTTCGATTCTTGAGAAAGATAAGTTGAATGGAACAAATTATGCGGATTGGATCCGCAATCCGAGAATTGTTCTCGTGGCCGAGAAAAAGGAGGAATATCTAGACACCCCTTACCGGATGAGCTCGGCGATGATGCATCTGCTCCGTGACCAAGCTAGCGAGGGTGCAGTTGTTGGGCCACACGTAATCAAGATGGTTGGTTACACTCGGAGGTTGGAGAAGCTAGGCTTCCCAATTGGCCCGGAGTTGGCTGCGATTTCATTCTCTCGTCTCTCGCCACCTAGCTATGGGAACTTCATTGCGAACTACCATATGCATGGGGCGAGAGGGGCTTGAATGAGTTGTGTGGCATGCTGAAAACAAAGAGAGGCCGACATTAAGAAGCGTGTCGGTGGCCAAGTGTTGGCAAAGTCAAGAACAAGCCTAACTTTAAGAGAAAGAAGGGTCAGGGGAAGAAAAAGGGCAAGGCTAAAGATGAGATCTCCAAGCCTCCGCCCGCCCCCAAAGCTGGACCACCGGGCCGATGCTAAATGTTTTCATTGTGGTAAGAATGGTCTTTGGAAGAGAAACCGCAAGCCGTACTTGGCGTCCTTAGAGAAGGACGGCGGTAGTAAAAGTACTCCCGCTCATACGCTTGTTGTTTATGTTACAGACATCTTCCTCGCTAACTCTTATATCAATTCTTGGGTATTTGATACCGGATCGGCTGCTCATATTTGCAATACGATGCAAGGAATGATAAGAAGTAGAAGCGTGAAGAAAGGAGAGGTTGATTTCCGCGTGGGCAACAATGCAAGAGTTGCTTTGCGTTGAACGTCGGACGATGCAACTTCACCCGTCGTGGATTCGATTTTAAATCTTGATGATGCACACGTCTCCGTAATGTTAATGCTAAAAGGCCTCGGCTTAATGAGTTAAGTCCTACATATATGTGGCATTGTCGTTTGGGTCATATAAGTGAAAATCGCATGAAGAGGCTCCATGATGATGGACTTCTAACTTCGTTTGATTTTGAATCTTACGAGACATGTGAGGCTTGCCTTTTAGGCAAGATGACCAAGACGCCTTTCTCGAGGTTTTCCGAGAGAGCGTCTCGACTTATTGGAACTAGTACATAGTGATGTATGTGGACCAATGAGCACGGCCTAGAGGCGGTTTTCAATACTTCATAACTTTTACCGATGACTTTAGTAGATATGGCTATGTCTACCTAATGAAGCATAAGTCCGAAACATTTGAAAAGTTCAAAGAATTTCAGAATGAAGTAGAGAACCAACGTGGCAAGAAAATTAAGGCCTTGCGATCCGATCATGGAGGCGAATATTTGAGTCATGAGTTTAGCAATCATCTTAAGAGTTGCGGAATTGTTCCACGCCTTACGCCACCGGAACGCCATAGAGAAATGGCGTGTCTCGAGCGGCGTAATCGGACTTTGTTGGACATGGTTCGGTCTATGATGAGCCGATCGGACCTACCTTTATCATTTTGGGGATATGCTCTAGAAACTTGCCGCTTTCACATTGAATAGAGTACCATCTAAGTCCGTAGTTAAGACACCATATGAGATATGGACTGGGAAGAGTCCTAGTTTGTCTTTTCTAAAAATTTGGGGTTGTGAGGTTTATGTCAAACGGCTTATATCGGATAAGCTAACACCCAAATCGGACAAGTGTTTTTTTTTTTTTTTCGTGGGATATCCAAAGGAAACTTTAGGATATTACTTCTACAACCGCTCGAGGGCAAAGTGTTTGTTGCTCGAAACGGTGTTTTCTTAGAGAAAGAGTTTCTCAAAAGAGAGAAGAGTGGACAAAAGGTGTATCTTGAAGAAGTTCAAGATGAGCCAAGCCGAGAAGGACTCTACGAGTGATGCTAATGTAGAGTAACAAGTTGAGATGCCCGTGGCCACGAAACACCTCCACAACCACGAAGATCAGCAAGACTTCGCGAGTTGCGTGGGGATCTCGTTATTGTTGGACGATGACGAACCCGCAACATACGCGAAGCTATGATGGACTCGATTCCGAGCAATGGCGAGTGCCATGAGATCCGAGATAGATTCCATGGGAAATAATCAAGTTTGGAACTTGGTTGACCCACTGATGGTGTTAGACCCATCGAGTGCAAATGGATCTATAAAAAGAAGAAAGATATGGACGGAAATGTTCACGTCTATAAAGCTCGACTTGTCGCAAAGGGTTTTCGGCAAGTTCAAGGAATTGACTACTGACGAGACATTCTCTCCGTGAGCGATGCTTAAATCTATCCGGATCATTCTAGCAATAGCCGCCTATTTCGATTATGAAATTTGGCGAGATGGATGTTAAAACGGCCTTTCTAAATGGAAATTTGGAAGAGGACGTGTATATGATATGAGCCCGAAGGTTTTGTTGATCCAAATAATCTTTGGAAAAATATGCAAGCTTAAGAAATCTATTTATGGGTTAAAGCAAGCATCTCGGAGTTGGAACATTCGTTTTGATGAGGTTGTCAAAGGGTTTGGCTTCCGTCGAGAATGAAGAAGAGCCTTGTGTTTACCAAAAGGCTAGTGGGAGTATTTGTTGTATTTCTAATCTTGTATGTGGATGACATACTATTGATTGGGAATGACATTCCTATGTTGCAATCAGTAAAGACTTCTTGAATAATAGTTTTTCTATGAAGGATTTGGGAGATGCAAGCATACATCTTGGGCATTAAGATCTATAGAGATAGGTCGAAAAGGCTAATAGGATTATGCCAAGATACATATATTGACAAGGTGTTGAAACGGTTCAACATGGAGCAATCCAAGAAAGGGTTCTTGCCTATGTCACATGGTATGCGCTTTAGCGACAAGCAATGTCCTTCATCGATGAAGAGCGCAAACGCATGAGTAAGGTTCCATATGCTTCGGCAGTCGGTTCCATCATGTATGCCATGATATGTACTCGCCCAGATGTCTCATATGCTCTAAGTGTTGCGAGCAGGTACCAAGGCAATCTGGTGAGAGTCATGACGTCGGGTTAAAAACATCCTTAAGTACTTGAGAAGAACTAAGGATGAGTTCCCGATCTATGGAGGTGAGGAAGAGCTCGTTGTAAATGGTTACACCGATGCTAGCTTCCAAAGCGATGTAGATGATTCACAATCTCAATCGGGTTTCGTGTTCACGTGTAAACGGTGGTGCGATGAGCGGAAAAGTTCCAAGCGGAGACGGTGTCCGATTCTACAACGAAGCCGAGTACATTGCGGCCGGAAGCTGCAAAGGAAGGTGTTTGGATGAGGCGTTTCCTCATTGATCTTGGTGTGTTTCCTAATGCGGCTAGCCCATTGAATCTACATTGTGATAATAATGGGGCGATAGCGCAGCTAAGGAGCCAAGGAATCACCGGAGAAGAACAAACATGTGCAAAGCGGAAATTTCACCTCATTCGACAGTTCATCGGTGAAGGTGAAATTAAAATGTGCAAAATACATACGGATTTGAATGTAGCAGATCCGTTGACAAAGGCTCTTCCACGGCCCTAAGCATGAGGCGCACATGAGGTCTATGGGGATTAGACATATTAGAGATTAACTCTAGTGCAAGTGGGAGACTGTTGGGAATATGCCCTAGAGGTAATCATAGAGATGATGATATTCCGCTTGTATCCATGATATATAAAATGTGTCCATTGAATATCCATTAAAGACAACTTGTATTGATTGGCAATTATGTGAATTGTTTGTGGAACTCTTTTACTTGTATGGTTATTCTATATTCGTCCCGGGTCGGAGTTCATGTGAGGACACACATGAATATTAGACTAGCACATTATTAGTTGATGACTATGTTTCACAAGTCATGGACATGGAGATGTCGAACTAATAATGTGGGCACATGTATGACATGTAGGCCGGATCGACCCGACATGAGATTGTCTCTATACACATCATATACGTTATGTCCTTCGACACGAGATTGTTGTATGTACTCGAGATGTGTATCGACTTGCTTAGGGACCGACAAACGCTACTCCGTCACTTGGGTAGTTATAAAGGATGTCTTCGGGTTTGTCGAGAAGCATCTTCTTGAGACATAGACAATCAAGATGGGACTTGCCCCTCTCTAATGAGAGAGATATCACTGGATCACTCAAGTGATTGGATCAACAAATGCATGGCCATGCTTGGGTTAAGTGTTAACCCACGAGTTGAACCATATATCATGAGGCAAGGGAGTAACTTGTATATGATCGTAGTGGTTCGTCTGATATGATCATTTGCGTACGCATAGGAGTTGTCATGCCTTGCTAGAGGCCGCGTCGGCCTATTGGGCGAATAGGAGTATTCGGCCCATGTCTATGTGTGCGTGAACCCATAGGGTCGCACGCTTAAGAGGCTGGAAGCCAAATTCGAGTTGGACTCGAATTAGACAAGGCTTAGGGTTTCTAATGCGTCTCCAATTAGGAAAGCACATGAGAGACACCTATATAAGAAGAGGGGAGGGGCATGGCCAAACACACACAACAAATACAATCCACGTCTTTGGCAGCCACCGTCCCCCTCCACGCTCTCGCCTTTGCTCCTCGCGGACCTAGCAACCGGGCGCACGCTTCTACCTCGTACGTGTGTGATACCTCGGAGGTCTTGGATGCGGAGCACGAGGACGAACCGCACGAACCGCAAGTGGTGGGAGGAGTTCCGGACGACCACGCAACCGCACGGCACTGCTGCGACGCGTTCGACTACATCGAGTCGTCTTCCGCGCATCTGCGCGTCAAGTGGTAATCCCGTAACTTTGTAACTAGTAGTAGATCTGGGCGATGAGGTAAAAAGTTTTGTTTTCGGCTAGCGTAGCACCCTCATAACCCTACACTTCGATTGTAAATGGCGGGGGTGTGACATATGTGGGGAAAATGATCACTCAGCTTATGATTGTCAGAAATGCTTGCCCTGGAATTATGTGCCGAGTTATGTGCTACTCGGGTGGAAGGTCAAAGTTTCCTGTTCATTGAGGAGTGCATTGATCCAAGAATCACAAAAGAAAAAGCAAGTACAATTGTGATTACTGTCACCAGTGGATCGACAAATGCTAGGCTTATTGAGATGGAGTTTGCTAATCTGACAGGAAATAGCATGTGGACATGGAGGGCCAGGCAAGTGGCTGATAATAAATTCCAGATGAGGTTCCCCACTGTAATCATGGCTAACCAATGGAGTCACATAGGGAAGTTGACTATGAGGAATGGAGCTACAATTGAAATTGAGGCTTGGGCTCCTTCTACGAATGAAAAAGAGTTCCTTCAAACAGGATGGTTTAGAGTGAAGAAAATACCTGCAGACCAAAGGGCAATCCCAACCATTGGGAGGGTGGTGGGACTGGTGGGAAAAGCATGGGAAATAGATGAAAGTACCAGGCACAGATATGACTATGTCAGAGTGAAGGTGGCTTGTAGGGATGTAACAAAGGTTCCTAAAGTTGCTGAAGCTTTTCTTGGTCTGCAAAGGATTCCCTTTGAGTTTGAAAGGGAGGTGGATGAGGAAAAAGATGGAAAGAAAGGCACTGATGGGACTAAGGTTGCAAATAATGATCAACCTAGTGCTCAGAAGAACAGGCCTGAGGACAAAACTGGGAAGTCCAATGGTGAACCTGCTGCTGACAACAGAAGTCCTTTCAAGAATATGAAACTGGATGGTGGGTATGTGAAAAAATCTATGGCTTGGTCTGCTCCCTCTAAAGCTGGTGGACACATCAAAGCTCCCTCTACATTCATGAAAGATGCTAGAAAAGAGCTCCAAAATTCATGGGCAGTGGAAGTAGACAAAACTGGAGAATTTGACTCTTGTGATGATTTAGACTCGGATGAAGGATATGTGTCGAGAAAAGCGAAGGATTTACGGGGAGGGGAGAGGAAAGATCTTGATGAAGGGGTCCTTCTACTCGGGCTGGGCATTTAAGTTTAAAAGTCCAGTGAATTTGGGAAGGGATCCAAATGAGATGATGTTTCTCGACAAGCCGGCTACTAAAGCCGCTTTGTTGTCTTAGATTCTATCCTAGTGCTAGTAAAAATGATGAACAAGTGGATCCACGTAACTACTATTCCAGTGGGGAACTCTCATGTGTTGGTGAATCACCGGAAGTTATTATGACCGAGGATAATATCTTCAATACTCAAGACGGTGCTACTCTGGAGGAAGAGCAGGTGGTGGGGGAGGGTGGTGAGAAGGAAAAACAAACTATGTCTCAGATCAACTTATCTAAGGACAACAATGTGCTGAGTCCAGAAAATGTGGTGGATAATGGGGGGAAGAGATACAGATTAACCTAGCTAAATCTGTGAATGATGTTGAAGGAATTCAGGAGGAGGGTAAAGATGATGGGTTGTTGGATACTGATCAAGGCAAGGTGAATGAAGCACAAGATGCTGTTCAAGTGAATCAAACTGGTCAAGATAAAGGGGCTGCTCAAGTGAATCAAACTGGTGGTCAAGGCAGGAGGAGAAGTGAAAGATTGAAGGAGTCGACAGCCATGTCTACCATGGAGAAGAATGATCAGATGGCTAAAAAAAGGAACTTGGAAGGTTTATTTCTTGAGGAAGATAAGAAGACCATTGAGGAGGGGCTGAGCTCAATGTTGGCGATTGCTTCGGGACTTGCGGCGAAGAAGAAGAAGAAGGTGCGGTACGGTGATTGAAGCCCCGAACAAGATCAGCCATGAGGAAGGAAGGAGAGAGCGATCGGTGGTTAGGAAAACAGTGGCAAAACTTTGTCTTGTAATTAAGGAGAAGTTTGTCTCTTCGGGCCGGTGTCGTCCCCAGTTGGTTGGGTGGAGGGTGTTTTTCGGGGCTGGTAGAGGTCTCGCTTTGAGCGCGTAGAATTAGGTTGCTCGTTTGATTGGGCATAGTATCCCTAGTATCTAGCTTATCTGCTCTTATGCTGTGCTTCCCGAACTATCCAGAACATAACCTGTATTTCCGTTTTTATTAATGGAAATGGGGAAGGGTCCTCGTGTCGAAAAAAAAAACCCGTCGAGAGTGTGCGTGCACGAGCACGACTCGACTGCTGCACGTCCTCCAACTCCAAAGCCAACACACAACACTGGAACTGGATTAGAGGCACGTCTGCACGTGCCACGGCTCTTGGATTGGCGGCCGGCTAGCTAGACCGAGCTGATTAACGTATGGTATGGTTATGTGTGTTAACGTTGTAGGGCATTCGAACCGGCCAGTGCCGTGTTCGTTTTTTCCTCGGCGCTGCGGTGACTCGAGGCGATTCCCTCGCGATTAGGGCTCCGTCGTCGTTCCCATCCTTTTCCTCCTATTCTTCGCCGCCGCCGCCATCACCATCGCAACGCGTGCGTCCTCTTACTCCTCCGTAGACATCGCCACCACCTCCAGGGCGTGAGCGCCCTCTGACGGCGGCTCTCCCTTCGCGCTCACGGCGGCGAGACACTCCGTCTCCAGCGGCGGCGCACCCCATCCCGAGCAGCTTCGGCGGCCTGCCCCTGCCCTCCCGTGGAGGCGCAGCGCGACCCGCCCCTCCCCAATAAGCGGCGACGCGGCGCGGCCCGCCCAAGCAGAGGCTGCGCGGCCACATCCCATCCTCGAGCTGCGCGGCCACATCCCATCCGAGCAGCGACGGTACTGCGCCGGCGGCGACGCGACGCGGCCTGCCCCTCCACCACAAGGGGCGGCGGTACTGCGTCTCCCAAAGAAGCAGTAGCGTTCCGCCGGATTCTGTGTCCGCCTCCACCCGCTCCGGCCCGGCCGTGATCGGCGCCGGCGCGTTCGAGGAGGCGCTCACGCTGCGCGGCGCCAAGACCGCGGTCAAGTACGTCCCCCGCGCCTTCGCGGTCTCCGTCGCCGCCTCCGCGCTCGTGCTTGCCGAGCACGAGGTCGACCTCACCCGCCTGCTCCCGTTCTCCTTCGACGACCTCGAGGACGGCGGTGATTCCGGCTTCGGCCCCGACCCACTCCTTCCCCGGCCGGCGCGTGGCCCGCACCTTCTCCGACCCACGGTGGAGGAGGTCGCTCCCATCCGAGTGGCGGCTTGCGAGCTTCGTTGGGCGGAAGTCGGGGCGAGGACGACGCCGGCGCCGGAATTTCCGCATCAAGAAAATCTCCGTTACGGAAAACCCAGGCATCTGGCTGGCCTCGTTCTGGATTGGGAGAGGAACAGCTGCATTCCTTCGTGGACCCAGAATAGGGTGCTTCTGAGAGATTCCAGAGAGGTCCTTTCTACGGCCTTACGGGCGTAACTAGGCATTTAGAGGAGACAAATCAAAAATGATTTTGAAGGCGAGTTAAAAATCTGATTTGGTGATTGTTTTGATCTCAGATAAGGCGGTGGGGGGAAAAAAAGGAGAAAAAACCACGAAAGGCGGTGCTAAGGATAGATTGTTGTAACAAATTTGGTTTTCCTTGGTCTTTGTATCCGGATAAGTAGAAAAATCTGATTTGGTAATTGTTTGTTTTGTAAGGCGGTGAAAAAAAAAACTGAAAGGCGGTGCTGACACCTATAAAAAGTAAAGGCGGGAACTATTCGCCCACAAATAAGAGTTACTAAACCTACAAGTAACCGTGGCCGGGCGCAATGAATCTGCTGAGTGTGAACTGCCGGGGCTGCGGGCAACCCGAGGCAGTTCAGGAACTCCGCCAACTGGTGGAGGAAAGAAAGCCCGCGGTGGTGTTTTTGATGGAGACAAGGATGGGGGAAGAGCGTGCGCTCGGCTTGAAACGCGACCTTGGTTTCCCTAATGCCATTGTCGTCAAGTCGGAGGGATTGAGTGGGGGACTTCTGCTGCTATGGCGTCAAGATGTCACGGTGGCAGAGATGAGCAAGTCGCGTTCGCACATTGATGTGGTGGTGTCGTGCGATCGGCTGAGAATTGCGCAGTGGAGGTTGACGGGTTTCTACGGCGAACCGAGGAAGGAGCGCCAGAAGGAGAGCTGGTACTTGATGAGATTTCTGAGGGCACGGTCGGTGGCCGTGGGCGTGCGTGGGAGATTTTAATGAAGTGCGGCGGTGAGGAAAGCAGATAGGTGGAAATGAGAGGGAGCAATGGCAGATGTCGGCGTTCCAAGATGTGGTACATGACTGCAACTTCACCGACCTTGGTTTCCATGGCTTGCCGTACACTTGGGACAACCGCCAGGACGCGGACCGGAACGTCAAAGTTCGTTTGGACCGTGCATTGGGCGATAACAAATTCATGCATGCTGCGGGTGGCTCACGGGTCTTTCATGTCCCGCTAACGGAGTCGGACCATGTTGGTGTATTGGTCGAGCCTGCGCCACGAGCAATGGATGGTGAGGGCGCGCAACGCTCCGGACCGTTCGGATACGAAAACATGTGGAAGCAACATGGCGAGTATATGGAGTTTGTAAACCGAACATGGGATCCGGGAGATGGTGGGGCGGATTTGTCTACGGTGGCGGGACTCTCGAATCTCTACAAAGCATTCCCTAAAGAAGTGGGATCGAGAAGTATTTGGCTCTGTGAAGAAACGGGCAAAGCATTTGCGGGCGCGGCTAGAAGAAGAAAGAAGTAGCACCTTGTACGGGGGTCCGACGGACGAGGGAAAAATCGATCATGGATCAACTGTCCTCGGTCCTCCGGCGAGGGAAGAGACCTTGGAGAAACAGCGCTCCCGCATCGCGTGGCTTAGGGAAGGGGACGAAACACGAGTTTTTCCAAGCCAAAGCAAGGGCGAGGGGAGAATGAACCGGATTAAAGCGGTGGCTGGTGATGGCCGGCTAGTGATGGAGCGGGAGGATCTTGAACGGTTGGCTGCGATTTCTATCAACGCTGTTCACGGCTCAAGAGGTTTTGCGACGGAATTGATATGCTCTCATGTGCCGAGGAAGCTAACACCGGAGATGTGCGAGGACTGTCGAGGCCTTTTACGAGCACGAAGTAGAGGCTGCGCTCTTCCGGATGGCTCCTAGTAAATCTCCGGGTGTCGATGGTTTCAACGCTGGATTTTTTCAAACTCTTTGGTCATTGGTTAAAGGTTGTGTATTGGCGGCGGTCTTGGGTTTTCTAAATGGTGGTGAGTTACGACGAAGTGAATAAGACCACGCTAGTGCTCATTCCGAAGGTAAGTAACCCACAGGAGCTTTCCCAATACCGTCCCATTTCACTTTGCAATGTTTTATATAAGATATGTTCCAAGACTATGGCGAACCGCCTTCGCCGTATTTTGGATGAGGTGATCTCAAGGGAACAAAGTGCATTTGTGCCCCGTCGGCTAATTAGTCGACAATGTGCGATCGCGTATGAATGTATACATTATCGAGGAATAAGAAGGGGAAGAAAGGTGATTGTGCGATTAAGTTGGACATGATGAAAGCATATGACGGGGTAGAATGGAGATATTTAAAGAGTATTATGCAAGCATTGGGTTTTCCGAACCGTGGATCTCGCCGGGTAATGAAGTGTGTGACTTTGTCTCCTTTTCCGTCCGGGTTAATGGTGTTTTTTCGGAAGAATTCAAGCCAACAAGAGGAATTCGGCGGGGGACCCCATCTCACCCTACTGTTCCTTCTTTGCTCGAGAGGGCTTGACATGTATGCTGAAAAATATTGGACCGCTTTATGTGTCGAGGGGGTAAGAGTGGCGGACACGCACCGTGGATTTCTCACCTTCTCTTCGCGGATGACTATGTCGATTTTTACACAAGCATCAAAGAGAGGCGCCGACGGGGTGGCGGCTATTCTAGAGGACTACAATCGGGCTCGCGGCTTGTCAACAGACAAAAGTCGGCAATTTTCTTTAGCCCGAATTGTGATCAAAATAGCAAGGAAGAGGTCCAAAATAGCTGCAGATTATGACGAAGCATTGGGGGAGAGGTACAGGTCTCCCTACCGCGGAACGGGGGGAGCGACGAGATGTGTTCAACTATGTTCCTTCCAGTCCGTGGCATGGTGGGAGGATGGGCGAGAGAAGGGGCTAAGTTGTCCGCTAGAGAGGTACTGCGAAAGCGAATGCACAATCGGTGCCTACATACCCGATGTCTTGTTTTAAATTGTCTCCAGGGGTTTGTCAGAAACTCACCTCGATGGTGTCAAATTATTGGTGGGGAAGCTCAGTTGACAACCACAAAATTCACTGGTTGCATTGGGAAAAAATGACTCGTTCAAAGAGAGATGGAGGAATGGGATTTCGTGATTTTAGCCTTTTCAACAAGGCGATGTTGGGGAAGCAAGGTCGCGGCTAGTCTCAAAGGCCGGACTCGCTCGCGCCCAGTCTTTGAAGGGGAAGTATTTTCCTTGTGATTTCCTCTCGGCTACCAAAAACGGCGTAGTTCGGCTACTTGGAAGGCAATTATGCATGGTCGGGACATACTATCCGTGGGCGATTAAGAGGATAGGCCCGGGGAAGATTAATGTGTGGGATGAGAATTGGATTCCTGGTTTACGGTCTTTGAAACCGGTGCGCATGGAAACGGCCACGGCACAAATGGTCCATGACCTATTCATACGGGGACGAAGTGCAGGATGAGGATGCGGTTCGTCGGTCCTTCATATCTATCGAGGCAAAGGAGGTTTTGAAAATCAAACCCGGCACTCGGACCGGAGGCGATGGACTTGCTTGGGCACCGGAGAAACATGGTATGTATTCGTCCGTTCGCTTTATCGACTCACGAAGCGGGGAGCGAGATGGAGCAAGCTATGGCGACCACGGGGAAACATCCGGCTCGGGGATTTGATCCTATCCGGGAACAGGCGGAAACTTGAGGTGCCGCCAAAGGTGAGAGTGTTACGGTGGAGAGTGATTCATAACTCGCTACCATCTAAAGCCGAGCTCAAAAGAAGGCATATTGCAAGAGAAAGTTTGCGTGTGAGAGTTGCGGCGGAGAAGATGAATCGCTATTTCATGTCTTCTTCTCCGCCCGATAGCGGCGTTTTGGAAGGAGGTCAAGAAGGTAATGGGCGTCTCACTCCCGAGTCCGCATCATTGTACTTGGGCGCGAGATTTGCTTGAGACATGAGTTCTGCCCAAAGTCTACTACGGTAGTGGTCGTATGTGGTGCCTGGTCGCTCGGATGCTCGCAATGCATGCCGACGCATGGGAAGAGGGCGTGGAAGCCAGTGCGGCGGCCCGATACGTCTCAACTACGATGGAGAACATGGCGTCGCGAAAACTCCAAAAGCTCCAAGCGAAGCACGGCCAAGGGCGGCCCGGAAGAGTCCAGCGGGTTACTACAAGATCAACACCGATGCTTCTTTTGATCGGGGAAGTATTCCGGCGGCGCCGGGGTGGTCATCCGGGACCATGATGGCTTGGTGAAGGCGAGGATTGGCAAGATGGTTTGATGATATTTCGACGCCCTATCTACGGAAGCAGTGGCAGCAAAGGAGGGGCTCGAGCTCGCATCTGAATTAGGGCTGGAGCGTGTTGTTCTGGAGGTGGACTGTCAGGGACTTGCTACCTTGCTGCAGAGTGCCAATCCGACTGCCTCGTCGATTGGAGGTTTGTGTTTCGATATAATGGAGCTAGGCAAGAGTTTTGATGAATTTTGTATTAGCTGGTCTAGAAGGGAGGCGAATTCGGTGGCGCACGTTTGTGCTTCCATTGTTTCTGCCGTAGATCGTTCTTTCTTTTGGATTGATTGTATTCCGGAGTGGCTTGTTAAGCTAGCAGCCACTGATTGTACTCTTGCTATGATGCTATGAAGGAATGAATGAAACTCCGTTTACTCAAAAAAAAAAAAAAACGTATGGTATGGTTATCGGGCGGCGACCTCGATTGGGCAACCAGCCGGCCGTCCGGCGCGCGGGCAGCACACGCAGCAGCAGCCATCTCGATGCCCGTCGACACGGCGACCGCATCGAAGACGTACACCAATCCAAGACGACTTGCTCGCGGCTATCTGCGTGCGCACACCAATGCAAGACACTAAGACAGAAAACACTGCTTCGAGCCGACGACTCCCATGTAAAATCTTAAATCCCTGCCGTTCCGATACAATGAAGCACCCGGCCTGCTGCAAGAGTTGATGAACGGCGAAATGCAAAAGGATCACCGGATAGGGTCGTCAGACCACAACCAGAGGACAAGAAATGAAGAAAAATGGTTCCATAAAAAAAGAAATGAAGAAAAAATGGGCAGTACCATCAGATTCCCAATCCTGCAGCACTACTTTTTTCTAGATTGATTCCTACAGTACTTCTGAAGCAAGCAACGATCATTACAGCACAAGTACTCCCATTGATCATATCATCCCTTCATTCCGATCCTTCTCCTGACTAGTCCCTGACAATCCTCTGCTATTTTCCGCTCCTAGTACGTGCAAGAACCCCAACCTATGATCGTAGTAGACCAGTGACCACTGATCGACGTAATTATCTCGCTGACCACTGACCAGCCATGACAGATTTCACCCAACAGCCCTGAAAGCTGCGCCGCTTTGACCGCAAGTATCTACTCAAGCTTGCCGTGCATGGTAGTACTCCTGGTACGTGAAATTCGACACTGTTCAGCATTCACGATCCTGTTCCTGGTGGCTGGCGTACGTCCTTCAGGCATGTATAGGTGACGCTACTCCCTCTGTTCAAAAATCAGTACGTGTAACTATAGGAACCATGCCGGTTAGCTAATATCTAACCAGATTCATAGTATATAGTGTTAGTATTTATCGCTCAAAATTAATTTGTTATGAAAATGTATTTTATAATTTTGTATTATAAATACTAATTTTTTATATAAAATTTTATCAAAGTTCAAAATATTTGATTCCTCAAAAAACAAGAATGGACGAAGGAATAGGTCGATTCGAGCCGGACCCTGCCCCGTGACAGCATTCAAAGGCCTGCAGGCCCGTCTGGACGTTTGGTGACGAGTCCAGCCCTCCCGCACTCATCAGCTGGATTTCTGCTGGCATAATCAGGGGTTAACGCTTAACAGTGCCATGCACTGCACTCCACGTACTACGCTGCACTGTCGTCCAAACCCCACACTTCATTAACGGCCACTAACCGCGTCATTAGGCTCCTGATGATAGCCGCGAGTTTAGGTCCATGGTGGGGCCGGAGGCTTACGATCGGAATCATTGGAGTGCACAGTATCTCCTAGCTAGTAGTAATAATGCCGTGCACTGTGTAAACACGTACAAGTTGTTGGTGAGCTTGAAAAGAAAGTTTAAGCTTCCGTTTTTATATATGTGCCTTTGGTTTTTGAGTAATCGATCTGCATGTGATTCTCCAACCCTCGTGATAAAGAGGGTGAGAGCAACCTTGCAGGGGACCTCTGCCATGCAAATAAGATGTATTAGGAGTATATATATGGCGCTTGAGCCTTGAGGTGACCACACACTGATATTGTACATATCCTACCAAACAAAAGAATTTGAAATGTGATATTTGTTCCTTTTCGTGATTTTTAGTTTTCTTAAAATATATTGTTAGGGGCAAAAACGGCCAGGAATTAGGTATAGGAGGGCCAGCCCACAAGTGTCGACAAAAAAACAAGAATACCAATGTCAAAGGTTAATGGAGGCTTAAAAAAGATTAAGATTAATGTTGGATTAAAAAAATATGAATCATCTTTACTCTATTTCTTTTTATTTATCTCGGACAAGTGGCAATTGCCTAAACTAAAGATAAAAAGGACATTTTATCTATAAAATCAATGGTTCACATTATTATTTATTTATCTACCCACATAGAATTATACAATCATGAGATACAACTTGAGGAGAACACAATGGAAAGATTATTTCTAATTGGAACTTTATTACCTTACCTAGTTGAAGAGACATTTTATCTATAATCTCTAGAATTAGGAAAACTAATCAACGAGGAGTAATAATAATATATACTCCTTCCATTCCCTTTTACCAGGGTGCTAATGGTGTTTACAGATACTAAGGTCTAATGACGATGTCTTTTAGTCACATGTATTAAATACTCAGGTCGGGTGGAGGGGTCGCAGGCCCCTTGTCTCTGCCCCTAAGCTAATGTAATATAACCATACATCTAGGAGATTTACTTTGATTTTATTTGAAAGGAGTATCCATTTATATATAATTTTTTTTGCTATTTTCTGCTGTCAGCTGGTTCTATTTGGACTGTCAGATTTTGGGCCATTGGATATGGTTGAATATTTGTGTTATTTTTTTTTTGAATTACATAGTACAACGCAGATGCCTACAACACGCATGCACACCCATCCCTATAAACATATGTACACAAACCCTACCCCTGTGGGCACCTTCGAAGGACTAAGCTGACAAATCCGAAGATTCCCGAAGTCACCACTGGTAACATTACTTACCCAGCATAGCGCCGGAAAATCACACCCACCCTTATAGACATTTGTACACAAACCCTACCCCTGTGGGCACCTTCGAAGAATTAACTGACAAATCCAGAGATTCCAAAGTCACCACTAGTAACATTACTTACCCACATAGCCCCGAAAAATCTTGAAATAAATCTAAAAAAATACGAGCACCGCCCGTGTCAAGTGGAGGACTTGAACCCGGGTGGACAAGTTTAGTGGTGGGTTTGAGATTTTTTTGTTACATTTTCGCTCGTGTGTCCCCTTGGGTTTCCTTCAATATCTCCCTATGTTGCCATTGTTGCTGCTGTTGCGATATGTTGGCTGAGTTATGTTGGGCCTTTTTTTTTATTGGAGTTTAAGAGCATCTTCAAGAGACATGCTATTCTTGTCTTGTATGCCATATTTAGACTTTTAGAGAAAAAAAGTGCAGTCCAACAGCTATGCTATCTTATTTTGTAAAATAGCAAACTAGCTATTCCTAGAATCTCGCATGATAAATATACCTTGCATGTGCCGCTAGTCATCTAAAATTGTCATAATACAAAGGCTGTTGGAGATTTCTAATTTTTTACGAAGTTTTCTATTTTAGAAGTTGGCTAAATCATATGTTTAGCAATCCATTTTTACCAACTCTCTTGGAGTTGCTCTAATGGTTCTTTCAGTTGATTTTGTGTATTGAGTTGTATTGTTGTGATTGATAAAAAAACATAGCAGATTTGGGTTGCATAAATTTGTCAATTGATATATAGACAATCCCCCCAAAAATATATATATTTGTATTTTGCGGTGCTCCGTGCTCAAAGAAAAAGAAAAAAAAAACAACCCAACAGATTTACTAACCACTCCATTTTCTATGAAAAACAGATATACTAACACCTCAATGAAGCTTTTGTGGGCCAAAAATGTGGGGATTTATGGCACGGTCGGGGGCCGATGCACGCATGGTTTGATGGGTTTTCTCGTCTGCATGTAGTAGGGTCGTAGGCGCGTAGATGCAGATATGTAATCAATGCACAACAGATGAGGATGGTGATCCATGACCATGACCATGATGCATGGCAATGCAGGCTTGTATGCGTGCCTGCCAGAGTGTGAATAGCAAGGTGACGCCAAATCAAAAGCTCAAATAAAACTTGGATCAATCAGAATTCAGAAATGAAGCTTAATTATGTGCAAGGGAAGTGCACAAACATTTTTTTTTTCAGGTTTTTACAAATGAAGCTTATATTTGTGATATAAAACTATAAAAGGAATGGAAAGGGGGAAAAAGGATCAGAGGACTGTCGGTCTGTAATCAGTGTATGGAAATGGAATATCAGGATATGGATATGCTGCAATGTGTTCTGTCAGTTTCTGCCACTCCTGTCAGTATATATTTTCCTTTTCAGTATTACTCCTCAGTATTTGGGCTTTGAATGAATGGTTGTTGCAAGTCTCAAGTCTGTAGTACTCTGTACCATTAGCAGAGTTGAATGTTTGGTAGTTTTGGTACCGTTGCTCAGCCTATTTATAATTTATTCTGCATAGTAATACTGTACACTAGTACTACTATTGTTTTTTCAGTACAGTAAAATCCAGCTGGTATATCCTACTATAATACAGTCAAAAGTCAGCTCTTGCTTCCTGGAATCTGATCAGTGATTAGTACTAGTAGATAATTAGCCGTTAAACAACCAAGCAAATATCGTTATAATAACAGAACTCCAGCAGTATCCCTCTGGAGGTGCATAAAAGCACTCGCAGACTTGCTGCACACCCCTGACTGACCTGCCGTGCCCTGCCCCTGACCTCGCCGTTTCCTTCTCTTCTCTGCCGATCCCTTGCATCTCTGTCTCTCTGTCGTCTCTCCATGGCAGCCATCAGCAGCAAGGACAAGGAGTCCGAGACTCTCGCCCAGCTGATGAAGCGAGGGGAGAGCAAGGTGTTCTCCAAGCTCTTCACCAGGGATAGCTCCGCGTCGGCGCCGTCGTTCCGTGTGTACTACGGCGTCGCCTCGGCGGGCTCCGTGCCCTTCCTCTGGGAGTCGCAGCCGGGCACGCCCAAGAGCGACGCCATCTCCACGGCCACCCTGCCGCCACTCACGCCGCCGCCGTCCTACCACACCACCAAGCTGCAGCAGCAGCACCAGGCCGCGCCGCCGAGCCACCGCCGCAACAGGTCCTCGTCGTCGTCGTCCTCCTCCACCGGCAAGAACAAGAAGCTGTCCAAGCATTACATCAGCATCTTCAGCGCCATGCTGCCCAAGATGATCCTGCACAGGCGGTCCAGGTCGGCCTCGTCCGGCTCGTCGCCCTCCGCCGCGTCCTCCTCCTCCTCGTGGTCGTCGTCGGCGTTCTCCTCCTCGGCGGCCTCAGCGTCGGCGTCGTCGCTGTCGCTGCCGTCGTTCCGCAGCGCGCAGTCGCGAACGCCCGCCGCGTGCTCGTCCATGACGATGCGGAGCCGAGTGTTCGCGTTCTCGGCCGCGGACGACGACGGCAGCGAAGGGGAGCAAGCCGCGGCGCCCATGTGCTTCAGCGTCCGCCACGAGAGCTTCCGGGCGTTCCGGGGCTGCCGCGTCGCCATGACCGTCAAGAGCGCCCTGGCGTCCGTCGGCGGCGGCCACGGGCATGCTGCTGCGCCCACCGCTGCACAGAAGGTGTAGTGCTTTTCCGTTATCCTCATGGTGTCCGTTTACCTCTCATGGTCACGGTGCGCCATGCAGGGTGTCGTTTGTTGCTTGGAGTTGGAGAGAGCTGCGATGGAGCTTACTAGTTAATTACTCTGCGTGTTAATTTTAACGGTGTGCCTTTGTGTGTCTCTTTCACGGAGTAATGTTGAAATCTTTCTCAACAAGAGGAGCTCACCATCAAAATCAAAACGTTACATATACATATGGTGAATTAAGTTTGTAACCGTGTGTAAATTAATAAACAATAATGTAATGAGCAAATAGCACTCAGCAAGCATCGGTATGTGATGTTAGATCCTTTCGCAAATCATGTGTAAATTACAAGTGTATGGACTGCTTTTGCTTTTCTGGAAATGATTGCCTGCTTGGTCGACCAATTCAGTTCAGACATGATATACAGAAATTAAAGTAACTCCTCATGTTCTTATTATAGAGAAAAAATGGTGGAAAACGAATTTGTTCGTTGTATTTTTCTTATGAAATGAGCATGACGACACCCACATTTCTTGGAATCAAGAGATACTGAAATCAAGAGAGCTGCGAGCGAGGTGTCTAGCCCATGCCCTGCCATGCCTATTTTTCTAGGAAGTCCGAGTCGTGTGGCCGTGTGCCTCCCTGTCTAGTGAGTTGACAAGAGAGCTTTTTTGTTTAACACCTCCTAGGATGGCGGCCGCTACACCAAGAACAGGACAGCAGAGTTTAAAGCTCTGCCTGTTCAAACACAAGTACAAGACTACTAGTAACTCGGGGTAATAGACTTATAGTAGATAGAGTATTTGGATCATGACTTTGAGGTGAAAATGTTCATGTTGGGAACAGCGTGCTTGCATAAACTTCGATCCGCAACGTTCACAACCTGGACGAACATCTCTAGCTGGCAACAATGTATTGTATTATATTTCTTCTCCATCCAGAAATGCGAGTCCTTTTTTTTTACAGATCCGGTTTCTCGGTATTATATTAATAAAAAGAGAGTAGAGTTTACAACATAAGTGCGAGTAGCGCAGCCACATGTAAAGCTGTAGGGGTAAAGAAAACTTAGCTAATTACTCCCTAATTAGATGCAACCATGAGGGGCCTGAGGGCTACTCCTCCTGCGCTCGCCCACATTCATGGGGGCAACTACATGGCGCACGCGCGCCAGCATCCATGGCAGTGCACACGCTCCGTCCCCTTCCCCTCCCTTCCCCTGCATGCATTGTTTGTCTTCCCCACCACTCCCTCGCCGCCCAGCCGCGGCTGCGCTCAGGGTCGCCGGAGCTCCGGCGAGCCCTAGCGCGGCCACGGCACCCTCTTCTTCCCTCCCCTGCCCTGCTCCCGCCATCGTTTTCGTCGGTGTTCGCCCTTGCTGGCTACCCAGCCCATCCGGCTATCTGCACCACCTGCTCGGCTGAAAGGTCACAATGGCTAGAGGGGGGGGAGGGCTGAATAGCCTAATAAAATTTCTAGCAAAAGCACTAGACAACCAATTAACAAGCTAGGCGGCAAATGTGCAAAGCAAATGCTTCGACTACTCTATGCAAGCCGTCCTACCAAGCAAGGCTACTCAATTCAATTGCGTACACAACAACGGTGATCAAGCTACACAATGTCGGTTCACCGAAACCAACCAAGCAATTCTACCCACGGGATTTAAGCTACACAATAAGTGGTTCCCGACCGACCACAACAAGCAATTCTACTATGCGGTAAGTAAAGAGAGGATGGATGGTTATACCGCCGCGAAGAGTAGAAGATAGCCAATCACAGGTGTAGAAGCCAATCACCTAGAGATGCTCAAGCACAACACAATGGAGGTCGAAGCCTCGGCAATCACAAATCAACACAATGATTTTTTACCGAGGTTCACTTGCTTCCCGGCAAGCTAGTCCTCGTTGTGGCGATGCACTTGCTTGGTGAGTTGCCCGCTCAATTGGCTCGGTGCCAAAGACCCCAATGGGGAGCCGCAATCTCCACACAAGACAAGGATCCACAAGCCACGGGCAATCCACTAGAGTATCCTTTCGCGAACTCCCGCGGGGAAGGATCAAGAACCCCTCACAAGAACCCGGTGTGGCCTCGAACAATCACCAAGTCGAGCTCAACCACCACCCGCTGCTCCAAACCGTCTACGGTGATGGGAATCACCGAAGAGTAACAAGAATCCGCAGCCCACTCGAAGAACAAGTGCCTCTAGATGCAACTCTCAATGCAAATCACTTGTCTTGCCACTCAAATCTCACAAGAGATGCTCAAGAATGAAAGAGATGAGTGGGAGAGGGAGTCTCTTGCTCACAATAGCTCAGGAATGAATGAAATGGCCAAGAGAGACTCCCCAAACCGACCACCCTTCTATTTATAGCCGCAGCCACAAATAGAGCCGTTGCCCCCCTCGGGCAGTCGCGCAGAACGCGCCGGACGCATCGCCACCTTCTACATGTGTGCATCAAATGTTTGGTCGATTTTCAAGCACACATGCATAGATGAAACTTTTGTGAGAGTTACCACAACCAAAATGGTACTAAGATTTATAGAATTGACCTTTGAAGCGTGATACCAAGCGCGATAATAAACCTTCCTTAGCACCATGAGAATCTAGACATCATCAAAACTCAAGATACCTCATGAGATCACATTATAAGCAAGGTATTTGAACAAGAGAAACTCTATGTCTAGAGACCACCTATGCATGCTAGTACTTCATTTCATCAATCAAGTTCTATACTAGCAATACACCAAACAAGCATGAATATTGAATTTAGCTTGCAATGCTCCATATCATCATGTATGCACACACAATATGCAACAAATAGTCTATGAGCTTGCTCCCCTATTTGTGTGCTCATGGTTGGGTCATATCATAAAAATTGATCCCCTTCCATTGCTCTTTGTGACTTATTTCTCCCCCCTAGGTGTAAACTTCTCCCCCTAGGTGTATACTTACTTCTCCCCCTTTGTCATCAATGACCAAGAAGGGCGCATAAGATGAGAGAAACAAGTCAATCAACTATGGCCAAATCTAAATCACATGCCTAGAAAATGTATCTCGGTTTGAACCAAGGGCAAGCTTCTTCACACCTCATAAGAATAGGGGTTATCTTGACCATGTTGAGATACACATCATGAGCAAGTGCTAAAGATTCAACACTAGGTTCACAAGCTCACAAACAAGTCATATGCCATCACTAGATTAAATCAAGCATAGAAACAATAGTGATGCCATATATCCTTCAAAATCATTTGATTTGCAATGAATGAGCCTAGCAAGATGCACATGTATACATGTCTACACAACTAGCAAAGGATGCATGAAATGCAACAACCAACTTTACCTTGCTATGTTGGAGGAGAGGCATGTCATATATGGGGTGCATCAATCCATGTTGGAGAAGCTAAGTATGTTCAACTCATTCCTCAACTTGCAATATCTCTTCTCATCAAGAGGCTTGGTGAATATGTCGGCTAGTTGATCTTCGGTGCCAATGCTTTCAATGCTAATGTAACCCTTTTGTTGATGATCTCTAATGAAGTGGTGCCTCACATCAATGTGTTTGGTTCTTGAATATTGAACCGGATTGTTTGTCATCTTGATTGCACTTTCATTGTCACAAAACAAAGGCACATGCTTGAACTTGATCCCATAGTCCTTCAAGGTGGCTTTCATCCATAGCAATTGTGCACAACAATTCCCCGCACTAATATATTCGGCTTCGGCGGTGGAAAGTGCCACACTATTTTGCTTCTTTGAAGACCATGACACAAGAGATCTTCCTAGCACTTGGCATGTTCCACTTGTGCTCTTTCTATCAATCTTGCAACCGGCATAGTCGGAGTCGGAGTATCCAATTAACTCAAAGCTTGACCCCTTGGGATACCATAGACCAACATCTTGAGTACCCTTCAAGTATCTCAATATCCTCTTGGTTGCCATCAAGTGACTCTCTCTTGGAGAAGCTTGAAATCTTGCACACATGCACACACTAAACATGACATCCGGCCTTGAAGCGGTCACATATAGCAAGCTTCCAATCATTGATCTATATAGCTTTTGCTCAATCATCTTCCCACTATCATCAATGTCCAAGCCACCATTGGTTCCCATTGGTGTGCTAATGGCCTTAGCATCTTGTAACCCAAACTTCTTGATCATGTCCTTGATGTACTTGCCTTGACTCACAAAGGTGCCATTCTTCATTTGCTTGATTTGAAGACCAAGGAAGTATCTTAACTCTCCAAGCATTGACATTTCAAACTCACTAGCCATCATCTTAGCAAACTCTTCACAAAAGAATTGATTTGTTGATCCAAAGATGATATCATCCACATAGATTTGCAACACAAACAAGTCATCTTCTATCTTCTTGGTGAAGAGAGTAGTGTCAACTTTGCCCATCTTGAAGCCTTTGGATATGAGAAAGTCCCTCAATCTTTCATACCATGCCCTTGGAGCTTGCTTCAAGCCATACAATGCCTTCTTGAGCTTGTAGACATGGTTGGGCTTCTTGTCATCTTCAAAACCGGGAGGTTGTGCAACATACACTTCCTCATTGATGAAGCCATTGAGAAATGCACTCTTCACATCCATTTGATAGAGCTTGATGTTGTGAGCACAAGCATAGGCTAATAAGATTCTAATTGCCTCCAATCTTGCCACCGGTGCATATGTTTCTCCAAAGTCAAGACCCTCAACTTGTGTGTAACTTTGAGCCACTAGTCTTGCTTTGTTCCTCACAACCAATCCATCTTGATCTTGCTTGTTCTTGAAGACCCACTTGGTGCCAATCACATTGTGCTTCTTCGGCCTCTCAACAAGCTCCCACACATCATTTCTAGTGAAGTTGTTCAATTCCTCATGCATGGCATTTATCCAATCCGGATCCTTCAATGCTTCATCAATCTTAGTTGGCTCAATAAATGACACAAAGGAGTAGTGCTCACATATGCTAGCCAATCTTGATCTTGTTTGTACACCTCTTTGAATGTCACCAATGATATGATCTAGAGGATGATCTCTTGCAATGTTTGAAGGTTGAAGAACTAGCTCATTTGCATTGCTTGCTTGACCTTGATCTTGATCTTCATGTTGAGTACCACTTGTGCTTGCCTCATTGGAATCTTTTATCACAACTTGAGTTGGCACTTGCACCTCATCACCATCATCCACTTGCCTCGGCCTAATGTCACCAATGTCCATATGTCTCATTGCATTGCTCAATTGATCTCCACCCACATCTTCTTGATTTTGATCTCCAACTTGAGAGCCTTGGGTTTCATCAAATTCAACATCATGAACCTCTTCAACTAGCCAACTAGTCAAGTTCCACACTCTATAAACCTTGCTAGAAGTAGAGTAGCCAAGAAGAAATCCCTCATCACACCTCTTGTCAAACTTGCCAAGTCTTTGCCCCTTCTTGAGTATGTAGCACTTGCAACCAAAGACCCGGAAGTAAGCAATGTTGGGCTTCCTTCCATTCAAGATTTCATATGGAGTCTTCTCTAACTTCCCATGGCAATATAGGCGGTTGCTATAGTAGCAAGCCATGTTGATGGCATCACTCCAAAACTTCTCACTCACATTGTACTCAAGTAGCATGGTTCTTGCCATCTCAATCAAGGTCCTATTCTTCCTTTCAACCACACCATTGGATTGAGGAGTGTAGGTTGGTGAGAATTGATGCACAATTCCAATCTCATCACACAACTCTTCAACTCTTGTGTTCTTGAATTCACTCCCATTGTCACTTCTTATCTTCTTGATGGTAGTGTCAAACTCATTTTGCACCCTCTTGACAAAAAACTTGAATAGATCATAGACTTCACTCTTGTCATAGAGAAAGAACACCCATGTGTATCTTGTGTAATCATCCACAATCACAAATCCATACTTGTTGCCCCCAATTGATGTGTAGTGGGTTGGGCCAAACAAGTCCATATGCAACAACTCAAATGCTCTTGAAGTTGACATCTCATTCTTCTTGGGATGTGAGTTCCCATGTTGCTTGCCGGCTTGACATGCACTACAAGGTCTATCCTTCTCAAATGTGACATCATTCAAGCCTCTCACTAGATCATGCTTCACCAACTTGTTCAATTGCTTCATGCCAACATGTCAAAGGCGCCTATGCCATAGCCATCCCTTGCTTGACTTGCCAATCAAACATGATGAAAGTTGAGCTTCACTAGCATTGAAATCAACCAAGTACAAGCTTCCATGCCTAAATCCCTTGAAGATGATATTTGCTTGATCTTTGCTCACCACTTCAACTTGCTTGTCATCAAATATGCATTTGTAACCAAGATCACACAATTGAGCCACCGACAAAAGATTAAAGTTCAAAGTATCAACTAGCAACACATTGGAGAGATCCTTTTCATTGGAAATTGCAACCTTTCCAAGCCCCATGACATCACCCTTGCTATTGTCACCAAATGTGATGGAGTTGAATCCACCATTGTCATTCTTGTCAAGTGACTTGAACATACTATCTTCACCGGTCATATGATTTGATGCACCACTATCAAGCACCCAATGCCTCCCTCCGGCTTTGTAATTGACCTACAAGAAGACATCAAGCTTTAGGTACCCACTTTTGCTTGGGTCCTTGGAGGTTAGTCACTAGAGTCTTTGGCACCCAAATAGCTTTCTTCTTTGAGCCCATCCATGGTGTACCAATGAATCTAGCACTCACACCACTCTCACTCTTAACAAGCATGTAAGAAGCACTCAACTTGTAAGAGGAGGCACTAGTGTTCTTGTTCTTGCATGCATGCTCTAAATGACCAACTTGCTTGCAACTCTTGTAATAGCTACCATTGTTCTTCACAAAACTAGTCTTGTGAGGAGCAAAGGCGGCTTTGCCTTTTTTGGGGGTATAGCCCAATCCCTCTTTGTAGAGAGAAGCTCTTTGGCTACCCAAGCACATAAGCAAGCGGTCCTCACCACCATAAGCCTTAGCCAAGGTGTGATTGAGCTCCTTGACTTCCTTCTTAAGAGACTCATTCTCAACTACTAGTGTAGAATCACATGCATGACTAACACTACTAGATGAAGTAGAGGCATAAGAGCATGAAGGGCCAAGTGATGCAACAACAAATGAGTCATCAAGTGAATCACATGATGTGGACACATCTTTCTTCTCTATGACCACCACTTGTGATTGCACTTTCTTTTGCTTCTCAACTAGAGAAGAATGAGCTTTTTCAAGCTTGGAGTGAGCAATCTCTAGCTTCTTATGGTCTACCTTTAGACTCTCATAAGAGGCCCCCAACTCCATAAGTTCTTGCTCAAGGTTTTGCTTATCCTTGCGCAAGCCCCTACATTCTTTCCTAGAGTCATTGAAAGCACCTTTGCAATCCTCAAGCATGACCCATAGTTCTTCTTTTGTGGTGTCATCATCATCATCACTCTCATCATCACTATCGGGTGGAGGTTTTACCTTAGTGGCCATGAAGCAAGATGATGGAGCACCAAATAGAGAAAGCTTCTCTTGAATGGCAATACTTGCGTGCCCCTTCTTCTTCTTCTTCTTGGAATCATCATCATCATCACTTGAGGAAGATGAATCACTCTCCCAAGTTGCCACATGAGATTCTCCCTTCTTCTTGTGATGGGAGGAGTCTTTCTCCTCCTTCTTCTCTTGCTTCTTCCTCTCCTTCTTCATGGCATCTTCATCATCACTTGCATATGGGCACTTGGCAATGAGATGATCCTTGTTATTGCACCGGAAGCACTTCATGGGACGGTCACTAGACTTGGATGAGCTTCTCTTGCCCTTGGACCGGTACCCCTTCTTCATGAGCTTCCCATTCTCTTCACAAGGAGTGCCATTTGCTCACTCACTTCTTCTTCTTGCCCACTTGAGCAAGAACATGGCTCATCTTCACTTGATGATTCTTCTTTCTTCTTCTTGCCCTTGCTCTTGGATGATGCGGCCTTGAATGCCACACTCTTCTTGTCATCATCCTTCTTCTCATTCTCCTTCTTCTTCTTTTTCACCAACTCTTCCTTCTCATGATCTTCTCTAAATTCATCATCGGCCATAATCTCTTGAAGGACTTGGTTGGGAGTTGGCTTCTTCTTCATGGTTGTCTTCACCATGACGGTCTTCAACATGTCAAATCTCTTGGGAAGACATCTCATGAACTTGGTGGAGAATTGAGAGTCCTTGATTTCTTCCCCAAGTCCCTTGAGCTCATTGACAATGACTTGGAGCCTATGGAACATCTCCGGCACACTCTCATTCTCCTTCATTGAGAAGCTTGCAAACTTCTCTTACAACATGTAGGCTCTTGCGGTCTTGACACTTTCGGTGCCCTCATAAGCTTCTTCTAGCTTCTTCCAAGTGCCTCATGGAAAGCACTCACGGCAATGTCATTTGCTTGTTGCTTCTTTTCTTCGGCCGGTGTTGGCACCGCACCCTCAACAAGCTCAAACTTTGTTTCCACCACTTTCCACACCTCAAGGTTGATTGACTTGAGATGACTCTTCATCTTGAGTTTCCATTTTGCATAGTCATCACCTCGAAATGATGGTGCCTTCTTGGTGTTGTTGATATGCATAACCAATGCCATTGTTTCACCATGGGATGTTAATCCAACTCAAACAAACGGTGCCCGGCTCCGATACCACGTGAAAGGTCACAATGGCTAGAGGGGGGGTGAATAGCCTAATAAAATTTCTAGCAAAAGCACTAGACAACCAATTAGCAAGCTAGGCGGCAAATGTGCAAAGCAAATGCTTCGACTACTCTATGCAAGCCGTCCTACCAAGCAAGGCTACTCAATTCAATTGCATACACAACAACGGTGATCAAGCTACACAATGTCGGTTCACCGAAATCAACCAAGCAATTCTACCCAAGGGATTTAAGCTACACAATAAGTGGTTCCCGACTGACCACAACAAGCAATTCTACTATGCGGTAAGTAAAGAGAGGATGGATGGTTATACCGCCGCGAAGAGTAGAAGATAGCCAATCACAGGTGTAGAAGCCAATCACCTAGAGATGCTCAAGCACAACTGTAAGTGCAATCAAGCCCTAATGTGGATTTTGGCATTGATGACCACCAAATTAGGGAACTAATGAGACTTATTGAGATGACAAGCAGGCATTGAAATACGGAAGATTGATGTACAGGTTGGAGGGGTCCCCGTTTCTAAAAGGAGGCTTTGCCGAATTCAAAGAAGGTTTAAATTCATTTTTGGTTTGAATTTGAGTTTAGGAAAAGCCGTACTATCAAGAGGGATTCTAAGGTTGTTAGTCAAAAGTGTTACCAAATGCTCAATCCTTAAACACCAACCTCATCCAGCCACCAAAACAGCCAGCCAACAACTCAAAAATCTTCTTGCTGTTTTGGGGGGTGCGGCAGTGCCGCGCCTAGAGCGCGGCAGTGCCGCGCCTATAAGTGACCGTTGGGACCCAGGGGTATTTATACCCATCTGTCGGCCCACTCACTTACCTCTTCGTCTACCTCGCGACATATCCGTTGGAAGAACACCAGAAGCTCTCTCTCTCACCCTCCATTGCTCCCCTCAAGCTCCCAACTCATTCCCATCAAATCCACCACGGATTCTTGAGCAAAAGGGCAGCAAACTTCGATTGGAGAGTGGATCCACTGATTCCCACTGTCAAAAGAGCATTTGGTGCACGTTTGGCCGGCGCCCTAGGGTTTATTACTCTTGGAGCTTTGCTCCTAGCCGGCTAGGCGTCGCCCTAGAGCTGCCAACTCGTGTGGCTGCCTAGGGAGGTTTGTAACCTCACCCCAATACTAAGAAATCACCCCTCATCTCAAGAGTTCACTCTCTTGACTTGAGACCGAGGAGTAAGCTAGCCTTAGTGGTGAGCTTGAGTCGTGGACTCCTCAACAACGTGGACGTAGGCCGGCCTTGGTGGCGAGCTGAACCACGGGTTAAATACTTGTGTCACCTTGTGCTGTTTGGTTTTCGTATTCATACTTGTTGTTGAGGTGTTTTCTAGGGTTTGAGGTCGATCTACTTCTTCCCACCCGTTGGGCCTGTGTTTGGTTCTCGATCCGTAATCCCCGGGTGTAGGAAGCTTGGAAAGTTGATTGGTAAACTTGTTTCGCACAGATTTTGAATTACACTCTATTCGTTTAATTTCGCATAGCGCGGCGGTGCCGCGGTACACATGGCGGTGCCGCGCCCTCCGGATCCGGCGGTTCGAAGAAATTTTGTTGCAGGCCTATTCACCCCCTCTAGGCCGTTTTACTCTTCCAGAGATCCTACAAGTGGTATCGGAGCCTCGTTGCTTCGTATACGCTTAACCGCGTGAAGTATGGAAGAAGTCGGGGCATCAAGGCATGCTCCCAAAGCAAAGAGTGTTGAACTGCACACCACAGAGGACAGCAGTGACGCTTCTATGTCTATGCGATAATGCCACTATCCGAGATGGTGGCAAGACCACGGATGTGAGTGAAGCCGAGAGAAGAAGAAGAAAGAAGGAAAGAAGAGATGCACTCAAGAAAAGAAGAGAGCTCGAGGATAAGTTGAGCGAAAAGAAGCTAGAAGAGTTATCCGAGAGCAAAGAGAAGAAAGAAGAAAAGCCAAGGCACTATCTAAGGAAGAGGAGAAGAAGAAGAAGCAAGAGATGGAGTTGTCATCATCTAGTGAGCTCTCCGGCAGCTCGATGATGGTGATGATGATGTCTCATATCACTCTTCCAAGAATCCCAAAGGAAGCCACAAGAAGGATGAGAAGAAGAGCATCAAGGACAAGGGCAGAAGAAGCAACAAGAAGAAATACACCGCTGTATCCTTTAATTATTCTCATCTAACTCATCGTGATCGCAAGTCTATTGTCAATGTGCCCATGGGCAAGTTACCCCGGTTTGATGGGACTAACTATGCCAAGTGGAAGCACTTGATGAGAAACTATCTTTCGAGGTGTTCATCAAGGGCTTTGGGAGATTGTGGAGAAGGGAGTGAAAAGCAGCCACAAAACCCCGAAGACCCAACCAATGAAGAATTCTTAGCCGCCCAATTCAATAGTCAAGCCACAAGCATCTTGTTGAGTGCTCTTGATGAAAATGAGTACAACCGAGTGATGAATGTCAATGTGGCAAAAGAGATTTGGGATGCCTTGATCATTGCTCATGAAGGTGTGGATAAAGTGAGGAGGGCAAGAATTGAAGTCTTGATGGCCAAGCTCAACCGGTTTGTGATTAAAGGTGAAGAAGGGCCACAAGAAATGTTTGATAGGTTGATGGTGTTGGTTGGACAAATCAAAGGATTTGGGTGTGAGGATCTTGATGATCACAAAGTGGTGAAGGTGATGCTTGAAGCCTATTCTCCAAGAAATGAAACCGTTGTGACATTAATTAGAGACAAGAAGAAGTTTGAGCACTTCACTCCAAATGATGTGCTTGGACGGTTGTTGACTTTTGATATGCAAAGAGAAGAAGCAAATGAGAGAAAGAGGCTCGGTGAGCTTCAATCCAAGCTTGATGGGATGAAGATCAAGGAAGTTGCACTCAAAGCTAGCAAGCCCCACAAGCATACTTCAGCTTGCAATCATAAGGGCAGCAAGCATGCTTCAACAAGTCAGCCCAAGGAGATCAAGCAAGCACCACAAGAAGAAGATTCAACATCCACATCAAGTGAAAGTGAGGACAATGGGGCTGATCACAAGAGGATAGAAGACATGTCATTGTTTATAAAGAACTAAAACAAAGACATCAAGAACAATGGCTACAAACTCACCAAGAGAAGGTTCCCAAGCAAGAAAAAGAGGACATGTTTCGGATGTGGCAAAGACCGAGCACTTTATTGCTGAATGTCCACTTGAGAAGAATCAAGGCAAGAACAAGAAAGAAAGAAAAGATGGGAAGAGAAGATACAAGAATGCCGGGAGGCACACATTGGGCATGAGTGGGACTCAACTAGAGAGTCAAGTGATGAAGATGGAGAGATCGCAACAAGTAGCTATACACAACACATCTTCTTCACCAAAACTCTTCAACAACATGTCCGATGATGATGACTCTTATCACATTTGCCTTATGGCAAAAGGTGAAAAGGTAAAACGAACAAGAAATCCTCTTCTCCACCTCCTAGTGACATCTCAAGTAGTGACCTAAGTGATTCTAGTGATGAAGATTCTAGTGAGAGCTTGAAGCCCGCTAAGAATCTTGATCCTAGAACCGAGCGTTTTATTGCAGCACTCATGAAGGAATTAGAACATGTCAAAGCTGAGCTAGAACATAGAGAAAATGTCATCGAAAAGACTGAAAATCTCTATATTGATAGTGAGGAAGCTTTTGAGCAAGAGAAAAGGGAAACAAGCTCTTTGAGGAAAGAGCTTGCTCTTACAAAGAAGATCAATATTGCACTCAATGACAAGTATTGTGTCTTAATTGAAAAGCACAACAAACTTGAGAAGCAATATATTCATCTTTGTGAGAGCACCCCACTCTCTCTAGCTCAAGTGACAATTCTAAGGCCTCCACCGGTGAAGGTTGTGGAAAGTGCTATAATCTTGATATAAATGCTTATTCCACTAACCTTGCAAATATGAGAGCTATGAAGGATGAGATTGCTAGGTTGAACAACATCTTTGGACACAAAAGGCAAAACAAAGCAAGCAAGTGACGGTGGCAAAGTGAATCAACCAAAGATGCCACAATATAAAGATGGAAGAAATCCTCGCATCAAGGATGGGCTTGGACTCAAGAAAGGTGCCAAGACAAATGGAAGAAAGACGGTAAATGGTATCGAGTGTGTCCAATTCATGAGCAAGGGCAAGGTCAAGTACAGATAAGCCCGCACATAGTGTGGCACGAAGCGACCCCGGCAAAGCGGCTAAGCGCGGCGGCGGCGCGGGTGGCGGCGCGGTGCCGTACCCACGTAAAGGGAAGGCTACCCAAAGACCGCCGCTTCTCATGTTAAGCCCAAGAAGCAGGTTCCACAGAAGAATCAGATCCCCAAGAAGTCAAATACTTCTACCATGGCACCTAAGAAAGAAGGCTTCTATCAATCAAGTGTCAAGACACCTCTCCAAGTGTTGAACTCTAACTTTGTTTTGCAAAGCATGACACTAAGGGGAAGGTGTTTGCCAAATTTGTTGGCAATGGTAGAAATGTTTTTCGCAATACTTCTATTTGGGTTCCCAAAGTTCTTGTGACTAACCTTGAAGTCCCCAAGAAAGATTGGGGACCTAAATCAAGCAACTAAACTTGTGTTGCGGGCATACTCCTCCGGTGGGTCAAGTTGGGTGCTTGACGGTGGATGTACAAATCATATGACCGGAGATAAGAGTATGTTTTCATCCTATTCCCCAACTACAAAAGTCGGTGACAACATCATCTTTGCTTGATAACTCTAAAGGGGGAGTAGTTGGTCTTGGTAAAGTTGCTATAACACTTGAGCATTCAATTTCAAATGTCTTTCATGTTTAATCATTGAAGTTCAATTTTTGTTGTCCTGTTTCACAATTGTGTGAGATGGGCTACAATTGTCTCTTCACCGATGTGGGTGTGGAAGTCTTTAAGAGGGAGGATTCCTCTATTGTCTTTACGGGAAAACTCAAGAATAATTTGTACCTAGTTGATTTCAGCAAAGGGAAAGCTAAGCTTGAGACTGTTTAGTGGCAAAATCCAGCATGGGTTGGTTATGGCATCGCCGACTAGCTCATGTTGGGATGAGGAACTTGGCCAAACTCCAAAAAGACAACCATATTCTTGGACTAACTAATGTTCAATTTGAGAAATACAGGATATGCAGCTCATGCCAAGCAGGGAAGCAAGTGGGCGTACCTTACCCACCAAAGAGCATCATGACTACCACTCGACCCTTGGAGTTGATTCATATGGATCTCTTTGGACCGGTTGCCTACCTCAGCCTAGGGGGTGATAAGTATGGCTTGGTTATTGTTGATGATTATTCTCGCTTCACTTGGGTATTCTTTGTCTATGATAAGTGCCAGGTACAGGACAAAGTGAAGACTTTTGTTAGAAGGGCACAAAGAGAATTTGGTCTCCAAATCAAGAAGATAAGAAGTGATAATGGGACCGAGTTCAAGAATACTCAAGTTGAAGAGTTCCTTGAAGATGAAGGCATCAAGCATGAATTTTCAGCACCATACACCCCTGTGAGAATGGTGTAGTAGAGAGGAAGAATAGAACACTCATTGACATGGCAAGAACAATGCTTGATGAGCACAAGACTTCGGATCTATTTTGGGTAGATGCCGTCAAGACAGCTTGCCATGCCATCAACCGCCTCTACTTACACAAGAAGCTCAACAAGACTTCCTATGAGATTCTAACCGGTAACAAACCAAAGGTGTCTTACTTTAGGGTTTTTGGGTGCAAGTGTTTCATACTTAACAAAAGACCCAAAGCCCCTAAGTTTGCATCTAAGGTAGATGAAGGAATTCTTATTGGTTATGGATCAAATGAGCATGCCTACCGTGTCTTCAACAAAACCTTGGGTAGAACCGAGGTCACGGTAGATGTGACATTTGATGAATCTAACGGCTCTCAAGTAGAGCAAATTGATTCAAGTGTTGTAGGAAAGGAGGATCCACCTTGTAAGGCAATTAAGCAAATGGCCATTGGTGATGTAAGACCACAAGAAGAACAAGGGCCGGATGATGAGGATTCCCAAGTCGTTGCACCAATTTCCGCCGACAAACTCGTAAGAAGGTGCAGCACTCACTGTCTTGGAGATCGCGGTGCGGCGAGTGCCGCGCCTAGGCGCGGCGGTGCCGTGCCCTCCACCTCGCACAGACGGCTTCTCCAACTCCTACTTCACCGGTTCAAGGGCTCAACCTGGAGCCTATACTTGAGCAAGAAGATCCGATGGTTATGAAGAAAATGAAGATGAAAGTGTTGAGCATCCAAGGCTAAGGCAAACTATTCAACGTGACCATCCCATTGACAATATCCTTGGGAGTATCAAAAGAGGGGTAACAACTCGTTCTCACTTGGTCAATTTTTGCCAATTTTACTCGTTTGTTTCCTCTCTGGAGCCTCTCAAGGTAAAGGAAGCACTTGGTGATCCAGATTGGGTCATGGCCATGCAAGAAGAGCTCAACAACTTTGAAAGAAACCAAGTGTGGACTTTGGTGGAAAGACCCAACACAAACATCATTGGTACCAAATGGGTTTTCCGCAACAAGCAAGATGAGAATGGAGTTGTAACAAGGAACAAGGCAAGATTGGTGGCTCAAGGCTTCACACAAGTGGAAGGCTTGGACTTTGAGGAAACCTTTGCACCGGTGGCAAGGCTTGAAGCAATTCGAATGCTTTTAGCCTTTGCTGCCCATCATGACTTCAAGCTACATCAAATGGATGTGAAGAGTGCTTTCCTCAATGGTCCTATACAAGAAGAAGTGTATGTCAAGCGACCCACCGGGTTTTGAAGATCCTAAGTTCCCACATCATGTCTACAAACTCCGAAAGGCGCTCTATGGGCTGAAACAAGCTCCTAGAGCATGGTATGAATGCCTTAAGGAATTCTTGCTTAAACAAGGCTTTGAAATAGGCAAAGCCGATCCTACTCTCTTCACTCATAAAGTTGGAAATGATATCTTTGTGTGCCAAATATAAGTCGATGACATAATATTTGGTAGTACTAACCATGTGTATGTTGAAGAGTTTAGTAGGACTATGACACAAAAGTTTGAGATGTCCATGATGGGTGAGCTAAAGTTCTTCCTCGGGTTCCAAATCAAGCAATTGAAGGAAGGGACTTTTCTAAGTCAAACCAAGTACACCCATGATATTCGAAGAAGTTTGACATGGATAAGGCCAAGCCTATCAATACTCTCATGGCATCAAATGGGCATCTTGAGCTTGATTCAAAAGGGAAATCTGCAGACATAAAGGTATATCGCTCCATGATTGGATCCTTGCTTTACCTTTGTGCATCTAGGCCAGATATTATGCTTAGTGTGTGCATGTGTGCTAGATTTCAAGCTGACCCGAAAGAGTACCATTTAATAGCTGTTAAAAGGATCTTGAGATATCTAGTTCACACACCTAATCTTGGCTTGTGGTATCCCAAGGGCTCCAAGTTCACTCTACTTGGCTATTCAGATTCTGATTATGCCGGTTGCAAAGTAGAGAGAAAAAGCACTTCGGGGACATGTCAATTCCTTGGACGGTCCCTAGTGTCTTGGAGCTCTAAGAAGCAAAATTGTGTAGCCCTATCCACAAACTGAGGCCGAGTATGTTGCCGGCGCTTGTTGTGCTCAACTACTTTGGATGAAGCGAGACCCTTCTTGATTTCGGATGTCGATTCACCAAAATCCCACTTTTGTGTGACAATGAAAGTGCCATAAAGCTTGCAAACAATCCTGTAAACCACTCAAGGACCAAGCATATAGACATCCGACATCATTTCTTGAGAGACCATGAAACCAAAGGAGATATCGAACTTCGCTATGTGAGCACCGAAAAACAACTAGCCGATATCTTCACTAAGCCTCTCGACGAGTCAAGGTTTTGTGAGCTGCGTGGTGAACTAAATATCCTTGATTCCAGCAACGTGGTTTGAAGTCTAGCATGCCTCTGATTGCTACACTAGTATGATAGGTCAAAATCTGCAAAGTTACATTTATGCCTTTCAAAATGATTTCAAAATCTCAGTTTGTAAAATCATGGCCATAGTTTATATTGATGATTTGTATCTGGCCATAATTCTACAACAATATGTGTCCATATCTAATATAGAGGAATTTATAAAGGGGTTAAGCAGTAACTCTGCTGTTGCCCGCCAGTGCGGCAGTGCCGCGCCCTGGGTGCGGCAGTGCCGCGGTCTGGGCTTTCAGCCTGACTGGCCCGCAACTCAACTGGTGGGCCCCATTTTCTTTTCTATTCTATTCCTTCGGCCCCCAGACCTTCTCTTCCCTTCCTTCCTTCTTTTCCCGTCGCCTGGAGGTTGCTCCTCCTTCTCTTTCTCGCGAAGGCGACTAGGGAGGTCGCCGGCACCGCCACTGCCCCTCGCGGCAGTTCCGGGCTTGGGCAGGGACTCTTCACTCGCGCGGGAGAGCCACCGGCCAGGGGTTGGGCGAACCCCTTCACTTCTTCCCTCTCCATTCCACGTGGCAAGGTAAACCCTAACCAACCCGATCTATGCAATGGTAATGCTTGGGCTATGGATTCATGTGTCTAGGGTAAGGATGAAGGATAGGGGATAGGAATTGATGGCTGCTATCAATGGATTTGGAGTTTTCTTGATGGAGAGAAGGTTGCCCCACGGCAGTGCCGTGGCATAAGTGCATTGTGCATTTGGCAACTGCAGATCTGCAGCTCTCTCTATCTCTGAAAGCATTGAAGAAGTTGAGAATCAAACATTGATACCTAACTCCAAAACCTCATTCTATTTTCTCTAAAGAATCCATAGCCAAGAAACCACTCTATCCTATTTGTTGTGTTACTGAAATAATGGAGATATTTAGGACGAGTTGGATCACAGGAGTAGTTGAAAGAGTAAAATGATATATGATTTTGTGAGCTTCTGTAGGCGCGGCAGTGCCGCGGGGAGCGCGGGCAGTGCCGCACCACCTGCCGCAAAGATCACCGTCCCTCACTGCATCATATATCAAGTTACTCCTTCAGCTAACACTGTTATTCACCTAATCCTCTGTTTCTCTATAGTTTCTTACATGACTCATGTGATTGCATAGATGGATCAAGGAGGTGGCAATCAAGGAAAAAGGAAGGGAGCAGCTCTTGCTAAGCAGCCACCTCGCAGAGGAAAGGGAGCAGGAACTTCATCAACTCATGCTGCTCCACTGACAAGAGAAGAAAGAGAGCAGCAGATCAGGGATGAGGAGATGAGGATTAGAGAAGGATACTCTATTCCTCCGGTGGACAAGACAAGGCACTCCCGAGCACATTGGAGAATTTGATGACAGTTACATCGGGGATGAGACAGATAGCTATGAAATGCATGCTCCCGAAGATACAAGCACCTCATCCACTTATTGATTACTTCAAGAAATACAAGATGGTTGAGGCTGAAAGAGAGAAATTCATATGAGCAGAGAGGCGAGGCCGGTGGCATTGATCACGCATTTTGGAATGTCTTTCGGTCCAACTTCTATCGCTCCGTGTGCATGAGAAGGAAAATCAGCAATATGGGTTATATTGAGTGGGACAAAGTGAAAGATCGAAGAAGCCCGAATTCAATGCGGCTATAAAGATGTGAGAGATTTGAGATGAAGGAGATCATGGCCTTTAGGTATGACTGGAGAGAGAGGTGCTTGCTCGGTTCCATGCCACTTACTTTTGGGATCGGGAGGCGAGATGTAGTTCCTTGGATGACGGGACCTATGCACTATCGAGTTGACTTTGTCACCTTCTGAGATCCTTGGTTTTGGGAGAGCAAAGACGGAGGCTATGACGGGATACACGGGCATTTAGATCCTATTGATGCACATGCGGATGAGCTTAGGCATGTGTGGAAGAATCTGATAGCAAGAAGGTTGGCAAAAGAAATGAGCTGATTGGGATTTATTATGTGGTGAACAACATAATTAGAAACACCATCAATCCAAAGGATGGAGCAGCATCAGATTTGAATGGCTATGTGAGAGATGTGCTTGCTCGGTTTCCCAGAGGCAGGAGATTCAATGTGCCTAGATTCATGTGGATTGAGTTAGCCACTGCCATGGATGATGGAAGAAGGAACTTGCCATATGCTCCTTACTTGATGTATATGATTGAGAGAGTGACAGGCAAGCACTTTCCCAAGGACTGCACTCACACTCCCTATACTCCTAAGAAGACTTCCGCTGACGATAAGGGTGCAGGTGCAGCTGTGATTGAGGAAAGTGATGAAGAAGAAGAAGAGGGCAGCCACCATGACACTCCTGAGGATAGTCCAGTCCGTCCCTCCAGCAGCTATAGGCACAGGAAGAAGTCCTCTAGGTGGAAGAAGCTTGGCTCCTATTTGAAGTCAATGATGTCTCATTGCACTTATGCTTCCCAGAGAGCCTACAAGGACAGCCTGCAGAGCAGAGAAGCCATTCAGCTTGTGAGAGAGCAGCAGGGACTTCCACCACTTTCACCAGTGCCTTCTCCTCCACCTATTCCAGATTCTCCACACTTCACTGAGTCATCTGAGGAGGATGAGGAGGATGAGGAGAATGAGGAGGATGAGGAGCAGTCTGAGGATGATGATGGAGATGCTATTCATGAGGAGCAATCATCTGAGAGAGTTTTCCAGAGGAGGCGCAAGGCAGCTCATGATCCTAATCCTGCAGCAACTCCTTCTACTTCAGCTAGACCTCCACGCTTCACTTCCCACACTCACCGCCAGGGTCGTGCTCGTATTGACAATGATGATGAGGAGTGATCTTTCTGCTTCTTTTCTCCCTTTTTGATGCTTGGTGACAAAGGGGGAGAAAATTAGAGCGGTACAACTTTTTCGAGACTTGGTGGTGATGCTATTCGGCTCGGTGGTGATCCGATTGCGGCGGCATGTCCTATCCCATTAGCTAGTTTGAGCTTGAGTGCTGAGAGTAGTTTCTTTAGTTTGTGAGTTGAGTATCGTTTCAAAACTATTTTGTGTAATAATGCTACCTTTATGACTCTCTTTATGTTGGATATGGACATGTATTTCCTGTGTGCTTAATTTAGCTTGTCGATTATTTGCTTTAACTCTGTGTGTGTTGCCTACTGTCAGCTTGCTGTCCTGGCAAGTGCGGCAGTGCCGCGCCCTGCTGACAGCAAGTCTCTTTGTGTGAAAATGCCATGTCATACGCATCACGTCTTATACTTGTGACACTTGTTTTTAGCACCCCACAGGAGGCATGAATGTAGGGGGAGGCTTCCCTTTCTTCACTTTCCTAAAAATGTGAATGTCGGTTTCTTATACCAATTCTAGGAATTCAAATCCTATTCACATATTTAGGGGGGATGCCCTACATTCATGTCTCGAAGAGTCTCAGTTTATTTGATATCTTTTGTGAGCTCTAATTAGGTTGTCATCAATCACCAAAAAGGGGAGATTGTAAGTGCAATCAAGCCCTAATGTGGGTTTTGGCGTTGATGACCACCAAATTAGGGAACTAATAAGACTTATTGAGATGACAAGCGAGGCATTGAAATACGGAAGATTGATGTACAGGTTGGAGGGGTCCCTGTTTCTAAAAGGAGGCTTTGCCGAATTCAAAGAAGGTTTAAATTCATTTTCGGTTTGAATTTGAGTTTAGGAAAAGCCGTACTATCAAGAGGGATCCTAAGGTTGTTAGTCAAAAGTGTTACCAAATGCTCAATCCTTAAACACCAACCTCATCCAGCCACCAAAACGACCGACCAACAACTCAAAAATCTTCTTTCTTGTTTTGGGGGGTGCGGCGATCTTGCCCGCGCCTAGAGCGCGCAAGTGCCGCGCCTATAAGTGACCGTTGGGACCCGGGGTATTTATACCCATCTGCCGGCCCACTCACTTACCTCTTCGTCTACCTCGCGACATATCCGTTGGAAGAACACCGTAAGCTCTCTCTCTCACCCTCCATTGCTCCCCTCAAGCTCCCAACTCATTCCCATCAAATCCACCACGGATTCTTGAGCAAAAGGGCAGCAAACTTCGATTGGAGAGTGGATCCACCGATTCCCACTTTGTCAAAAGAGCATTTGGTGCACGTTTGGCCGGCGCCCTAGGGTTTATTACTCTTGGAGCTTTGCTCCTAGCCGGCTAGGCGTCGCCCTAGAGCTGCCAACTCGTGTGGCTGCCTAGGGAGGTTTGTAACCTCACCCCAATACTAAGAAATCACCCCTCATCTCAAGAGTTCACTCTCTTGACTTGAGACCGAGGAGTAAGCTAGCCTTAGTGGTGAGCTTGAGTCTGTGGACTCCCTCAACAACGTGGACGTAGGCCAGCCTGGGTGGCGAGCTGAACCACGGGTTAAATACTTGTGTCACCTTGTGCTGTTTGGTTTTCGTATTCATACTTGTTGTTGAGGTGTTTTCTAGGGTTTGAGGTCGATCTACTTCTTCCCACCTGTTGGGCTGTGTTTGGTTCTCGATCTGTAATCCCTGCAGGTGTAGGAAGCTTGGAAAGTCGATTGGTAAACTTGTTTCTGCACAGATTTTGAATTACACTCTATTCTCGTTTCGTTTCGCATAGCGCGGCGAAGCCGCGCTGTACTGGCCAAAGCCAGTGCCGCGCCCTCCGGGATCGACAGCAGTTCGAAGAAATTTTGTTGCGAGCCTATTCACCCCCCCTCTAGGCCGTTTTACTCTTCCAGAGATCCTACAACAACACAATGGAGGTCGAAGCCTCGGCAATCACAAATCAACACAATGATTTTTTACCGAGGTTCACTTGCTTCCCGGCAAGCTAGTCCTCGTTGTGGCGATGCACTTGCTTAGTGAGTTGCCCGCTCAATTGGCTCGGTGCCAAAGACCCCAATGGGGAGCCGCAATCTCCACACAAGACAAGGATCCACAAGCCACGAGCAATCCACTAGAGTATCCTTTCGCGAACTCCCGCGGGGAAGGATCAAGAACCCCTCACAAGAACCCGGTGTGGCCTCGAATAATCACCAAGTCGAGCTCAACCACCACCCGCTGCTCCAAACCGTCTACGGTGACGAGAATCACCGAAGAGTAACAAGAATCCGCAGCCCACTCGAAGAACAAGTGCCTCTAGATGCAACTCTCAATGCAAATCACTTGTCTTGCCACTCAAATCTCACAAGAGATGCTCAAGAATGAAAGAGATGAGTGGGAGAGGGAGTCTCTTGCTCACAATAGCTCAGGAATGAATGAAATGGCCAAGAGAGACTCCCCAAACCGACCACCCTTCTATTTATAGCCGCAGCCACAAATAGAGCCGTTGCCCCCCTCGGGCAGTCGCGCAGAACGCGCCGGACGCGTCCGCTCGGGACCGCCGGACGCGTCCGGCGCCCTTCGCCGCGCCGCGCGAGACGACCGTTGGGATTTGAAGTGCGCCACGTCACCACGCGTCGGACGCTGCACAGTGATCCGCCGGCGTCCGACGCTCGCGTCCGTCGCGAGTCCGGCGACCGACCGCGCGAGAGACAGCCCGGCCAGAAAGTTTCTGGTCGGCGTCTGGCCGCCGCCGGACGCGTCCGCCGCCGCGTCCGACGCTCTCTGCGCCCAGCCAGCCAACCTGCGCCGATCCAGCACGCGCCGGACGCGTCTGGCCCGCGTCCGGCCCGCGTCCGGCGCCCTGTGACTTGCCACCTTCTTGTTTGATCTTCGATGTCGCGCCGTCTTCGCTCCAAGTCCAATCTCTTGCCTTGAGTACCAACTCCACCAAGTGTAGACCTCGTCTCAAGCACCGGAGTTAGTAGTACAAGCACGACCACGTCGGCAAGAGTTACCCCTCTAGTTAATCTCTCATGCATCATGCAAAGTCACAACTAGAGGCACTTAGGACCGCGAATGAAACCGAGGAAACCCCTTTTGATAGTCGGTTATCGATCCTAAATGTGATCACACTCTCTATAGTGTCTTGATCACTAAACCGGAAAGCCCTATCAAGTATACCTTCGCCTTGATCTCCACGGGCGTTTCCATCCATCACCGGAGCTTGATTACTTCACATGTCCACCATGTTCATCACCGTGATCACCATGCTCCATCATCCACGTCACGTTGCTATGTGTCTAATCCACACTTAGAGCAAGGCATTAGCAACGTTTGAGGATCATTAATTACCAAAACCAAACCGGAGCTTTCATCGGCGGCGCCCCTGCCGCCTCGCTCGCCGCCAGGCCGACCAACCGATTTCTACAGCCGGAGAGGATTTGGGAGGGAGAGAGAGTTTGCCGCCGCCGCCGGAAACCTAATCTCAAGGACGACAAGGAAACCCTAATGTCAGGGTCGGCGGCGTTCTTAGCTCCGCCGCCACCGCTACCACCACCCCGGCCACGACGCCCTCGCCGCCAGCCGCTCCGCCCGCAACCCGCCCGCATTGCCCGAACCGCCGCTATCGCAAGTAGCACGCGTGCACCAAATAGCGCTCGCGAGCATTCATCCCTGATCATATGGAAGACCTGTGTCTCTGAGCATACGGAATGCGAATCCTATTTTGACTAAAAGGGGGAAATTTATAGATTCTGATATCAATTAGTCAAACTACTTGCAGTTTATGGCAGGAAACTTGCATTATTGGATTTATACTTGAAGTATCCGACACTTTAACAACTGACAACATATTGTATGATAAATTAAGGGCCAAAATTGAGCATCTAAGTATTTTGTATGACTTCTCCAATCAAAGTATACCTCACATTCTTGGACGGAGGGAGACAGGGAGTATATCCTAAGTTCCTAACTACCTTCAGTTTCTTGGTTGCTTCCGGATTCCCATTTCACCCGTCAATAGTAAAAGGACAGCTCCTCAAAAAAAATATTTAAAGGAAATCCTGAATGTTTATCTTGTTAACCTGAAAAATGTATCTTCTGAATCATCACAACAATTTTGGCAAGCATATACTGTACATGCATTGCAAGGCATCCACACCTGATGGCCTGATGATAGCCTAATGACACACAAGATCAGGAGTGTGCACCACAATGGTTGCATCCCGATCTTTGGAGAAAAGGCTACAGAAACTAGGCAGATTTTGATACTGTTTGGGCACACATTGCCCCATGTGAGGGGCATCCACCATCAAGGACACACGGATGGGAGGACGAGTGAGAACCGGATCGGACGAGCGACACAGACAGACACCCCAATGCAATGCAATGCAAGGACCCTTGAACAAGAATCAATGCGCCTTGCCCCCCAACTAGTATATGCCACCTATTTATTTATTTATTTATTTATTTATTTATTCCTTCCTTGCTGGAGTAGTACTACTAGTTTAATTAGCCCTAAACGAACCTTCCATTAACCAGCAACTGTATGCTATATGTTCACAATGCAAGTCAAATCCACTCTCTCACGCCGTTTTAAAACTACTGGTGTGGTCCATTGCTCAGCTCGTCTTGCATTGCTTACTAAATTCATTAGACAAATTAGATCAATATATTCCCTTGCTTTAATTACTTCAATGTTGAAGATATCTATACATAGGTGCTATTTGTTGAAGATCGAGACAAAACTAGAGCTGAATAATCACCGATCGCGACAGTGCGAGTTCAGTGAGTCTTATGTGAATTTACATTTGGACGTTTCATTAATCTAAAATCATCCCGTTAATTAAGTCTTTAATCAACCCGGAAACGACCGGGTTTGTCAAATTTTTTTACTTGTGTCGTCCATCTCAAAACGAGGGAGGGGAAAATTAACACCCTGAATTTCGTTGCAACTCGCAATGCAACTTAGGAATGATGTGGTTTTGCATATGTTGTTTTTTACTTGGGTACGCCACAAGCTCGCCCTTGCGCAGGGTCTGTGTACATAAATATCTTGTAAAACTAGTATAGTGAACTGTTTTGGGCATATATATAATCTCGACCTTAAAAAAAAGAAAAAAAAAGAAAAACTCAATGCTCCCCGGCCAGCTCACGTTGACAAAAGAGCGTACTATATATGCTCCTCTATTTATTTTCATGTTGGAGCTACTAGTCCATTAACCAACTACAAGCTGCTAACAAGTCCACACCCGCCATTAAAACTATAATAATGTTGATCGATACAATTGCAATGCCTTCAAAACTAGAGCTAGCTGAATAATGAACGGTCGCGATGTATAGAGCGGGTTCAGTGAATTTTACGTGAATTTGCATTGGGACGTTTCAATCATCTAATAAACCTACACATGCATGCTATTTTAAGGATTTCTTGAGTCTTAAGCCAGCCCGGTAACAACCGAATTTTTCAAATTCTTTAACCTGTATCCTTTTCAAAAATAGGTAGGGTTAAGCACGTCAGCGCAGCCGGCGCAGCAGAGCAGTCTGCGGGCGCGAATGGTGCGGCACCATAGTGCGGCACGCCGGTTGACGGTGGGTCGGTCATCGAGGCGCCTAGGGAGGCGTCTCCGACCGACAAGGACAGCTCGCTCACGCGACGACTCAAAAACTTCACCAAGCGTATCTTCAAGAAGGCGGCTACACCATTGCTGCCGCCCCGGGTGGTCGATTCAAGCTCGGCCAAGTTGCCGCTAAGAAGCAGACGCATCGCGGCAAACGCGCTCTCCAAGGTGTCGGTCTCCAAGAAGGGCGAGGTCCTCTCTATGCAGCGCATGAGATTCATCCAAGCGCACCCGACGGAGGAGGGGCAGCAGAAGCTGGATGCGATGTTGGAGGGAAGACCGGGAGACGCTCAAACCATGCGGGAGCTCTTCCCTGACGAGGAGCGCCGACAGCGACCGCGGAGGCCGCGCATGAGCGCCGGCCATCAAGCACACCGCCGATCTATGAATCGATGCCGGAGCGCGACAACCAGGATGTTAGTGCGTGAGTAATCCGCTGTGTAATCAATCTGGGGGTGGCGGAGCGAGTTGAAAACCTTGTATCCACCCCCGAAAACCTTGTAAAACTCTCTTCTTACTTAAATACAAAGATGCGTAAATCTTTTGCGTATTGGAGAGAAAGGAGGAAACAACATGGATTTTTGTCGCAACTCGCAACGCAACTTAGGAATAACGTGGTTTTGTATTTATATCTGAAAAAAATGCTAAAAGCACCATCTATTTGATATAGTAGTAGAAATTTATCAATGCCACGAATAAAATGAAAATATATACACACGGCAAAAGGAATATATGTCCTAAAATACACATACTCCTATGTCCACGGTAGCTCAGCATTCAAAATCTAACACTAGTCCAGTTTTTTTAACTGATAGTACATTCTCTTTCAGATGAAACAATGCCGGCCACAACAAGCTCCAATCAAGTAAACCGTTAGTTAATTCATTCGCTTGTTTAATGCATTATAACATGAAGATGAACACACGTTATTGACGATGCACGCTTCAGTTCAGTTAGCAGTCTACGATTTTATAATTGAGATTGAGAAGAAGATAGACAGACAGGCAGGGACGTGTGCAGTTGCGGCACAACCACACCCCAACACCCACGCCGCCATCATGCCATGCTGCGAGATGCAGACGGTCATCCAAGCGTCCCTCTGAATTCCACTGAATTCCAGTCCCCTGAGCTCGAGTGCAGAGACAGTACTTGTCGTTTTCAGGTTCCGCCGCCGCCTCCTCCGGATCCAGCAGGCAGTTCTTTCAAAGCTCAACGGCAGCGACTCGTCGGCCGGCGCCACGACTCCATGCGATCGTCACTCTGCTCCTCCGTCCTCCCGGCCTGTAACTCTCACGAAATGTACGGCGACGTCTCGAGCGAGAGCACCATCCGGTGAAGAAGGTGAATCGACGACAGGTGCCCGTCGATGGCTGCACGGAACCGCTGAACGTGATCGGTCAGGTCGGTCCTAGCCGCCCGCCCCGCCTACGTTGCTGTTGCCGGTTGACATGGGGACACAGCTGATGTTGTGTTGCGTTCGCTGAAAGGTGGAGGCTTGCAGTGATCAATCCCCTACTCCCTTATCTCGCGTGCACGTATTATGTTGTCGATCGACGACGAAACGGTGACGGATGAACCCTGATAACTGAGATCAAGAACGTAACCTGCACTGCACTGAAAGATCGTTCTGGAGGTGCAGAGCTGTTCAGACTTCAGAGCTCGGACATGATGAGCTACGACAACAGTTGAAGCTTGGAAGCTTTTAATAAAATCTTTGTTTAGGATTCTACGCAGCGTCGTGCCGGCACAATAAAACACAGTTGCCAACTGTTGCGAGTTCTACGTTCCATGGTCGCCGACGCAGCGCCCACTGTCCGTTTTTTTAATTGCCGCCGCATGTTGAGGTGAGGACGACGCTGCAGTGCAGCCAGGCGTTGACGACGCCCGGCGCCACTCAGCAGCTCCCACGGCGCTCGCTCGCCTGTCATTGCCATGGCATCAGATCGCAACGAGGAAAGGACGGACATGGAGACGGCACGGGCGAGTACTGGGATCCAATGACGCCATTGGAAAGCGGTCGTTGAAGTGAACTGTGAGGCGCATTTTTCCTGGGCTGAATCATCCACGAGTTGAAGAGAGAGACGTTAAAATGGAGGAGAAAGTGAGTGATCAAGGACAGAATCTTCAGAACATGTCACTGACAAATACAAATGGATTACTCAGTAACTTCTACTTACGTTTGCTGCAAACCTTCGGAATATCTAGTAACTTCTAGTTACAGGTCGCTATACAGACATTTTACACAAGAAGATTGAAGCATAATTCCTCAAGAAAAAAAAAGATTGGAGCATGGCATAGTGCCGATAATCTTATACCTGAAAAATGACTGAGAGCACTAAGAACAGTGAGGAGAAAATGGGAGATTGACCTAGCCTAGCTAGCGGCATGGATCGACAAGGCCTGATCTGATCCATTTATCATCACAATTGCTTTTGACTATGAGCAACAATGCAGCAGACACGACCTTGCCATTTTGTTCCGCGCTTGTCCTTGCTGCTGTCACACTCATTGTCACCCATGCACTCTCGCACCTGGAGCCCACGTCAACAGTGACACGGAGCTGCGTATCGGATTCTCTCGTTGTCGGTGACCCGACAAATCGCTGCTCGCGATAGAGTGATATGTCACCGGAACGCTCGATTTAGGTAGCTATGGGTTCGGATAAGGGTAGTTCTCGGTTGCCGGCGATCTCGCGCGACGCCGCCGCCGCAGCCGATGGCTGGGTTCGGTTCTTACAAGCCAAAAGATGAGTCTCCTCTCAGTCTCTCCCTTCTTTTACACGGCTCGATGGCCAGCCCGTTGCATGGGCCTAGAATGCAGAAACGAAAGTAAACACCGGCCTGCTAGTTCTTCCAGTCCGGCCCACGATACTTGAGATTGGGCTTAGCGACCCGAAGCGGCTTACTGATGGCGATGGCGCCTTTCTCCTTTACGTTTTCTTCTCCACCTTCTTCAGCATCAGAGACAGGGTCAGCTTCAGAGCAGTTCACTGACCTGTCGGTGACACCCCCCCCTCCTCGAAACACGGCTTGACCCCAAGCCGGAGCTCGAGGGAATTCTTGGCGTAGGGCTTCCTCGTCTTCCCAAGTGGCCAACTCCGTAGGAAGATGAGACCACTTGATCAGCACCTGCTGGAAGGAGCGTGCGGCATCCTGGTGCAGCCGACGGTCAAGCACCTGCAAGGGAACTTGGTAATACTTACTTGTGTCAGGTAAAACTTCAGAGATTGAAGAAGAGTTAGGCGCTGCGGCCTTCAACTGCGACACATGGAACACCGGATGGATTGCACTTCCTGGTGGCAAGGCCAGCTTATAGGCAGATGGTCCAATTCTGTCAACAATTGGATAAGGGCCGAAATATCTGAATGATAGCTTGTTTGAGGATCTGCTTGCTAGTGATGTTTGGACATATGGTTGAAGTTTCACATAGACTTTGTCCCCAACAGCAAATTCTCTAACTGATCTCTTCTTGTCAGCAAAGCGTTTCATCTTGTTTTGAGCTCGCTGCAGATGTTGATGTACTAACTGTTGGATCAGTTCCCTTTCAGATAGCCATTGCTGCAACTCCACATTTTTACAAGTATCAGCAATGTCAATGCCCATCTGCAGTGGATCATGCCCATACAACACCTTGAAAGGAGTCTGTCCAAGAGAGGAATGGTAAGATGAGTTATACCAGAACTCAGCCATTGGTAACCAAGATGACCACTTGTTGGGGCAACTGTGGACAAAACACCTCAAGTAGGTCTCCAGACACTGATTGACCCTCTCGGTTTGACCATCTGTTTGAGGGTGATAAGCACTACTCATCAATGGACTCACATGCAACATTTTGAATAGTTCCTTCCACAGTTGGCTGGTAAAGATCTTGTCTCTGTCTGAAATCATAGCCTTGGGCAATCCATGTAACTTGTACACTTGAGTAATGTATGCCAAAGCAACTTGGAAAGCAGTATATGGATGTGCAAGGGGGATAAAATGAGCATATTTAGAGAACTTATCTACCACTACTAATATGCTGTTGAACTTACTGGATCTTGGCAGGCCTTCTATGAAGTCAAGAGACACAGTCTGCCAAGCACCTTCAGGAATAGGTAATGGTGCCAACAATCCTGGATATGCTGCCCTGTCATACTTAGCCTGTTTGCATATAGAGCAGCTAGCAACAAAGCTATAGACCTTTTGTTTTAGTTTTGGCCAAGCAAAAAGCTGTTTTACTCTATGGTAAGTGGCCTCGCACCTGAATGTCCTCCTGCTGGTCCAGCATGTAATTCCTGGAGAATCTTGTCTTGCATCTCCACAGAATTGCCAATCCACACTCTAGACTTGTAGTAGATAATCCCTTCCTTCAGAGAGAATTTGCCCAAAGGAGAAGTTATATTCAAGTCAAGCAAGAGTTGAGAGGACTTTGGGTCATTACAGTAAGCATCTTGCAGTTCCTTTAACCAAGTAGGCTGAATCACAGAGACTGCAGACAACTCCTGAACATCAGCATGTTTTGTCCTGGATAGAGCATCAGCAACCCTGTTCTCTCTACCACTCTTGTGCACAATCTTGTAGTTTAACCCCAGCAGTTTGGTCAAGGCCTTGTGTTGCCAAGGTGTGTGCAACCTTTGATCATCAAGATGTATGAGACTCCTCTGATCAGTTTTAATTGTGAACTCTGATTGCAACAGATATGGCCTCCAATGATCAACAGCTAGCAGAATTGCCATAGATTCTTTTTCATAGGTGGACAGACCTTGTGCCCTGGGTCCCAAAGCCTTACTGACATATGCTATGGGATGTTCATCCTGCTGTAAGACAGCCCCTATCCCCTTGTCAGAAGCATCTGTCTCAACAGTAAATGGTTTAGCAAAGTTGGGCAAGGCCAAAACTGGGCTAGACATCAGGGCTCTTTTCAAAGCTTCAAATGATTCTTGATGAGAAGTAGTCCATATGTATTGCTCCCCTTTCCTTAGCAGATTGGTGAGAATCTTTGAGATCCACCCATATTGTTTTACAAATTTTCGTAGTAACCGACATTCCTTTAAAACTTCTAAGTTCCTTGACATTTGAGGGTGCGAGCCATTCTCGAGATGATTTTGATCTTACTAGGATCTGTAGAAACTCCCTCCTTGCTGATTACATATCCCGGATATTTTCAGTTCTCGCTGCCCAAACTTGCACTTTGACAGCTTGACATAAAATTGATGTTTCTGCAAAACTTCAAACACTTGTTTGATATGACTCAGGTGTTCTTCCCAACTCTTGCTGTAAATCAGCACATCATCTATAAAGACCACCACAAAGATCCTCAAGAAAGGAGCAAGAATTTCATTCATCACCTCCTGGAAAGTAGCAGGCCCACCAGTAACACCATAAGGCATCACATTATACTCATAATGTCCATTATGTGTTTGAAAGGCTGTCTTGTAAGACTCTCCTGGTGCCATTCTGATTTGGTGGAAACCTGAGCACAAATCTAGTGAAGTGAACCAGGCTGCCCCATGTAATTCATCCAACAACTCATCAATCACAGGGAGTGGGTACTTGTTCTTCACTGTTTGAGCATTCAGCCTTCTATAGTCCACACACAGCCTCCAGTCCCCAGTCTTCTTCTTCACCAGCAAGACTGGAGAAGCAAAAGGGCTTGAGCTGGGTTGTATCAATCCTTTTTCCAACAATTCCTTGACTTGCCTTTCTATCTCATCTTTTTGTGAGGGGTTGTATCTGTAGGGCCTGAGCCTGAAAGGCTGAGCCCCATCCATCAATGGTATCTTGTGATCCCCTTTTCTTGATGGTGGTAAGTGAGGCAAAGGCTGAAAGATGGGTTTGTATTGTTGTACTACCTCTTGTACTTCAGGAGGCACCTTCTCTTCCTGTTGAGTGTCCTTATCCACTGTATTTAACTGAACCATGTATAGCAAGGAATCAGTTTTCTGTAAGGCAAACAATTGACAGGCATTCACTGATGGTCCCATCCTAGCTTCAGATGGTAGCCCTTGCAAATGAATTTCCTTTCCTTTATAATTAAATTTCAGCCATTTGTCTGCCCAGTGCACATTCATGGGATTGAATTGGTCCAGCCAGTCCATTCCCAATATGATATCATAGCCCCCAAGTGGAAACACTTTGAAAGTGTTGAGAAAATTGTGTCCTTGTAGTGACCAGAGCATGTTAGGCACTTCATGAGTGCAAGGTATTTCACTCCCATCGGCCACCCCGACGTGAGAAGGAAGGTCCAGGGGCACTCCCCTCCCAAGCTCTTTGCCAACTCTTTGTCAATGAAACAATGTGAGCTTCCGAGTCCAGCAAAGATATAAACCTCCTTACCGAGATAAAACCTCCGAACCCGATTGTTCTGGAGATTCCCTTCCTTGAGAAGCATGTACGATATTTCCATTAATTCATCCCGTAACCGGCTGTCTTCATCCTCTTGTGGCCGAGGTACTTCTTCACCGGTGATTACCTCATCCTCAATAGAACTCCACAACTCTTCCATGGCATGCAAAGAGACAGATGGTGGACATTTGTGTCCATGGCTCCACTTCTCTCCACACCTGTAGCACAGGCCCTTGGCTCTTCTATATGCCTTCAGGTTCCCAATCCTTTCTTCAAAGGTCTTGGATCTTGAGGATTCACCAACTTCTCTCTTGTCATCAGGTGAGTTCTTGTCAAAGAAATTTGACCTGGTATATTGCTGACCAGGACTGTACCTTGCCTTGTCATGGTACTGCTTGGAGAATTCCCCAGAATGCTTCTTGGGCAAGAACTCCCATCTCTTAGAGGAATGATCCATGATTGCTTCTTCCTGCAACATTGCAAGAGATACGGCAGTATCTAGATCTTTTGGACTGTGAACCATTACAACTACCCTGATTTCCCTCTTAAGACCCTCTACAAACCTATTGACAATGAAAGTAGAAGGTATATTGGGGTCATAGGCTAACAGCTGGTGCAACACATCACTGAAAAGCTCTACATACTCAGTAACAGAACGACTTTGCTTGACTCTAAAGAAGGTCCTAGTAAGCTGGTTATGCTCATCCCTATCAAAGCGAAAACACACAGATGTAGTGAACTCATCCCAAGACATGGATAACACTTTATACTTGACAGTGCTAATCCAGAGGTCTGCTGAACCAGTAAAGTGCATACTAGCAATCTTAACCCATCTACTCAATTCTATGCCATAGATATCAAAGTAAGTTTCTGCCCTCTGAACCCATGACCTAGGATTAGATCCATCAAAGCTAGGGAAGTCATAATCAGGTATTGCAGTCCTAGGCAGGTGGTCACAATGGTGATGGTCACAAGTACGACTAGGCTCAACCCACTGATGAGTTCTCGTGAATCGGTTGGCGGTGGTTTTCGTACCTGTGACCGGAGGCGGGTCTGGAACGGTGTACACCATCCCAAACCCGGCGCTCCGGTGGTGATTCTCTCGCTGGTGGCCAAATTGCCCAGGTATCGCCTCGCTTGAGGACGGCTCCAGATGGGCGGAGCCCGACACCTTCTTCCCCTTGCTTGGATTTGGATGAGGATCCGGCTCGGGATGCTCGCAGGGAGCCTCGCCGTCGGAGACCGTGTGCTTGGATTGGTCCCCGAACATGCGCTCCGAGAGAATCGCCGATGTAGTTGACGGCGCGCTCCGGATCGCCGACGCGGCGTTCATCTCGGCTTCCATTCATCGAACTCTTCCTTCGCCTTGGTAACTTGCTCCATGGTAGTCGTCGATCGGCAATCCCCTTGGTCTCACTTCTCCAGCAAGGCCGGATCTCGCCCCCAGCCTTCTCCTCCTCGCGTCACCGCCGCCATTCTTCTCCGAGTGTGGTAGGGTTGGAAAAACAAGCGCTCGGAAGCCGATCTAGGAGCCGATACCGAATTGTCACCGGAACGCTCGATTTAGGTAGCTATAGGTTCGGATAAGGGTAGTTCTCGCCGTCGGCGATCTCGCGCGACGCCGCCGCAGCCTCGATGGCCGGGTTCGGTTCTTACAAGCCAAAAGATGAGTCTCCTCTCGTCTCTCCCTTCTTTTACACGGCTCGATGGCCAGCCCGTTGCATGGGCCTAGAATGCAGAAACGAAAGTAAACACCGGCCTGCTAGTTCTTCCAGTCCGGCCCACGATACTTGAGATTGGGCTTAGCGACCCGAAGCGGCTTACTGATGGCGATGGCGCCTTTCTCCTTTACGTTTTCTTCTCCACCTTCTTCAGCATCAGAGACAGGGTCAGCTTCAGAGCAGTTCACTGACCTGTCGGTGACATGATAGCCATAAACGTAGCAGCGATTGGCAATCTGTTCAGAGCATGTTTGTAGCCGCATGGATTTTCATAGGAATTCTTTGAGAATTTCTTCGAAACAAAGCAGTCTAGCTCCTCAAGGTTCGGTGAAAATGGCTGCACTCCAAACAGGGTGAATTATTCGTGACTTGTAGCTATTTATTGTTTAGCTCAGACCAGGGGGGATGGGGACAAGTGCTAGAGATTTCAATCTAGCAATTTGCCTCGTTCAGGCAGCTGAGCTGAATTGGAAATTTGTAATATTGAATGATGATGGCACGGTTGGCATGATCATGACTGGATGAGTATTTTTTGGAACACAGGCATGTACAGATCTCCATCTTTATAGATCTTCAGATCCACTGCATTTATTGGCCTGATAAACTGATGCTAATGGGTGGAATAGTATAATACCCCGAAAAAATGTTTAAGACTTCAGGGTTGTGTAAAGTAGTTGTCACCAGATACCAGAAGGAGAAATTATCTGTTATGTTATTGCACACTTGCAGTGCACATGCGGTCGTGTGGTTTGTCCGCTTCTGCGCGAGGTTAATGACCTCCTAATTTAATTTCACATCTTGGTCAAGGAAAAAGATAATCTGCAGAACGGATCTGATGCTTGCAATGCAGGGGACCAACGGACCAAGTTTATTGATGTCCCCAGTAGTGCCAGCCAAAATCTTACAATCTACCCATGAGCAGGACCTGTACCAGTACATTGTATTCTGAATGTTCAGAGGAATGAAACATAGTTACACAATGGCGAAGTTACAACTGCATCACTGGATTCCTGCGGCGAAAGTAGTAGCCCTGGTGTCAGTAACATTATGTACCTTCCACCACCACCACCATCATCATCATCATCATCATCATCATCATCATTTGTATCAAAAGTAAACATTATGTTGTCAGTCAGCAAAGTCTTCAGCGAATCATATGTTGGATGTATCATCAGGGCTGCACATCGCCACCAACTTGTTTAGCATGTTCATGTGGATTGAGGCAATGCAGAATTGCTCAGAGTATTGGAGTCTACAAATGCACATAACGCTTTCCAGATAGGAACCAGCATCTTGACTGGTGGATTCAAGTTCTGCAAAACAAGCTCTTTAAGACCATTGATGCCTTAAAATGCACTCAATAAGGACATACTAAAAGCAGGCAGCATTTACCTTGAAAACAAGCATGAGCTCATATTCTTCACGCAGAAGCAAGGCCAAGCTCCAGTAGCATGAGACAGGGGTCACATGCTCATTCAGCACTGGTTTTAGAATCTTGCCAATGGGCACAAATTTGCGATGAACTCTTCCACTGTGAAACACAACTTTGATGTTAAGAAAATGAAAGGATCGAGCCTACATTTTCTGTAGCTCATAAGCCATCCAAAAAACAAAAATGCTGGAAGTCTCCTCTAGTCATTTCCAGCTAAAGAAAAATGAAAAGAGGGGTGCAAATGGGTGCAAAAGGTCTCCACTCTCCACCAGCCAGCCCTCTTTAGTTCAATTATTATTATTAGTACTATTTTTTTCCAAAATGTGAATATTTTGAAAAACTAGCACTACAAAATATATATTAAACTAAAGAGATTCAATGGAGACCCTTAGGGGCAGCAATTCGCAACCCTAGAAAAGATGGCTCAATCCAGTGTTTCTGTCAAAGAAAGTACTACCAACAAGCATGTATCTATTTTACTTTGTGTTCAAATATTAAAAATGACAAATAAAGCACCAATTTATTTTAGCCGGGTGAAGCCTTTGCTTCCCCCTATATGTTTTATAATTGTCTGTTCTCTTGGAATAATATTTGAAGAGCATATAAATAGTGAAAGCATGAATAGAATTTCCAGACTGATTTTCACATACCTCCAAAAGTGTTGCTCTAACTGAACCCCAAAAGTTGGCATGATCACCAATGACTCTGCACAAAAATTAAACTAGATATCAAATAAGGAGCACACAGTCTCACTTTCCTGTACTCATTTTCAACATGGATACCAAGAAATATAAATATTTTTCTCTCTCTTTTCCAGCACTGAAAATTTAACTAAAAAGCACTCAGAGCACAGAGAAAAATAACCTCAGCACCCACCTTTCTTCACAGGGTCGCATCGCAAGCACTTTGCAATTATACTGGCAAATGAAATACTCCAAAGGGAACCAAGACATAAACTATCCTGCAACATTTAATCACCACCGTTCAGTTAAAACAGTGCCTATGATCAACCTGGCTGTACTCAACACACCTTAGGTTTTACATGCAAACTAAAAGGGAACCAAAATAAGTACAGCATCATAACATCACTAGTGTAATAACTAATAAGGCTGTTCTTCAGAAGCGTAACATATCGCTTCACTAGTTCAAACTTGAATCTATATTACTATAAGTAGCTCATGATGCATGAAAAGGATGCTATATGGCAACCAGTATATCCACACAACTGAATTGTTTCAGTTGAATTGTGCCTTTTGTAATTAATAACATGCCCAGCTCTGGAAAAGATGAAACTGAAAGTGAAAACTGATAGTTACAGGTCTGAGTGCTATTTGAAGAAAAATACCTTCGACAACAGGGCGCAGCAAACAGTCGCAAGAAGGAATATTGTGCCGATGTATGACAGCAGAACCCTGAATTTGCTCTTCTTGAGAAAGATGGCATGGATATCAGCTCCTCCCTCGCGGTGATGCTTGTAAGTGTACAAGCCATCAGATATCCCATGTTCTTGCTGCCCCATGTATGAGCCCATCAGAACACTCTAAGCTTCCTGTACAGCTCACATCAGCCTTCACATGCTCAGTTTCTAAAAGGACGACAATTGGTGAATCTATCAAAAAATGAATTTTGTATGCCCTCCTCATCTCCCTATAAGCAGAGGGACAACGTCGTCTAAGAAAGAAAAAAGGAATCGCTAGCTGTGCAGTTGGCGAAGAAGGAGGCAAGGAATTTCTATCTTCCATACAGATTCGTTTCTAACATTATCGTCAGCAAACTGGTGAGAAAAGACGAGATCCGCTATGTTTCCAAACCGGTCCAACCAAATAGCCTCCCAGTCGGCCAGTCCAAGAAACATACAGGAATCGGAATAGGAATGCGGGCGCATGGAGTACGCGTACCTGGGAGTGAAATCCAAGGAGGATGCGGACAAGCAATGGCGGCACAGGGACAGAGCAGGGAAAAACGGTGGCGGCATAGGCGGTGGTTTGGAGGAAGAGAAGTAGCTGACGGACGCGATGTCTCCAAGGCTTGTACTTTGTATTCGTCTGGACCGTCGATTATCTTTAGGCCCAGAGCCACTCCATGTGTATGCTATTTGCCACCACACCCTCGAAGACTGAAATTTACAGCATTAAAGTTTTTCCCCCACAACCCACATTTTTACAGTTTTTTTTTTAAACTACTGTGGTATATGATAGTGAACGAAAAATGTTTAAACTTTAGTTGCCTTCTCATCTATTTATTATACATGCCTAGTGCATATTGCACAGTTCTATGCTATTTCTGCAGTTCTGCTGAAGTTTATGAATTTGATGCAGGGCTACAGGGCTTTCAGTTCATTCAACACCAACTATTTAACAGCATGAGATTCACTACAACAATCAAACTTTATTTGCCAAAAAAGGCTCCAGAATAATCAATCAGGTCACAGAGTACTATATCAGTCAATTAACTCTGCTCTACTTTACAACGATGTTACAAAAGTGTACAAATTGTACACTATACACTCTACATCGATGGGACCACGTGTTTTTGGACTTTTGGCCTTCTGGGCAACACTTCTGAATCAACCAACAATTCCTGGTTGCAGCGTGAAATAAAAACCACTACTGCTTCATACTGTCCCAGTGTGTTTTTTTCTTTCTCCATTCCCATGGTTTCTCAGGGTTCGACGATGCCCACAAGCCTGTCCGGCTCATCTTTGCCTGATTCTCCCACTGAAAATTTCCATCTATCAGAAATCTCGTAATGGAAATGAAATGTTCAGAGCTGCTCTTGTCAGTCAAGTGGAATGGAGCAATCCATTCTGTCATGTTTACAGTGATACACGAGTACTAGTTACCTTGCTGAGCTCCATCCGATGATCATAAGTAGTATAATGCCATGCAAGTCCTTTCTTCAGCATCTGTTCCTATTGCAAAAGAAATACTCAGTGTTGAATGGTACAGTGACTAAGTTGGAGATCCGCTATGTACCGGTTCATCTTTTCCAAATCAGTCGCTTAGTTGGAGATGTTGAATACAGGACTTGCAACAGGAACACATGCTGAAGAAAGGACTTGCAATAGGGGAAAAAAGTGTCGATGTCTTCAGCACGTGTTCCTCGAATGTCGATTTCAATGTCCTCAGTGTTGCAGAGCATTAAAGCCAGAGCAAGTGACCTTCAGCTAAGGCGATGCAACATTTTCTTGCATAGTATACCATCTTTACAATTGATTGGTTACAGCGCATATCTCTACACTTTTTCCTAAGGATAAGTTGACACCTTTCACAATCAAACAGTATGTTTCATTTACTTCAGTATATATAAGAGAACCGGGACAATGCAGGTGAGTGTTTAAGCTATGCATTATAAAATTACAAGAGTAGGTGTCTTCAAGAAAATTCAAAGAGCATATGGAGCAACAGATCATCCACTGATTTGGTAGGTTACCACTGCTAGATTTCTAGAAGAGTTGCCACTACTACTTTCTAGAAGAAACTCTGAAAGCACGTCAGTGTAGTTTCTTACCTGCACGAAAACCCCATCACAGTCAACATCTCCAACTAAGCGACCGTACCAGTCAGTGTCATATATGGAAATCTTTAAGCTTTTCCCCTGCACCAGCCTCACCAGCTCCTCTTTGGCTTCGTTGCCATATGGCATTAAGCTCTCTGGTGCATCAATCCCCCTGCACCACATTTATTATATCACAACTACACTCCAAATAGAAAGAAGCTTGTAATCATTGATAAAGAACAAGTGTGGGCAAACCTTAGCCTTATCCTGTATTTCTTTGCGAGAAATTGTTCCCCACTAATGCCAGAAACCTGCCTACACCCAGGAATAAGAAGTCAAAAGTGTCAGAACTCACATAAAAAAAGGAATGGCGACTTGGTTTTTGTGATTTTTTTTGCAAGGACCTATATCCTGCATCCAGTATGATCTTCAGTAAATCACCAGCTCTTTGGTAATTATTTGCCGCCAGTGCCTTGCTCCTCTCAATACATGCTTCTCGCACTTCCTGGGGCACATTGCTAGACTCTGGATGAGCCATGCTAACATACACAGTAATTGTGTCGCCATCAGTTACAGCCTTAGCATCCACCTAAAAAACTAGCGTGTGCATTTGTCAGCAATTCGCCTTTACGAATAAGTCAACGGATATACAAAGGGAGGGAAACATCTTACAGGGACAGTGTGCAACTCATACTTAACCCCTTGAGGTTTGCGGCCAACAGGTGGCAAGCGAATGCACCAAACAGAGCCCAGACAGAGCTCCTCCTGCAATGTCAACACCATAATAACCAATATAAGGTGAGCACTAATTAAAGCAACTAATATAAACATAACACGTTGACAGCATTTCTACAGATGACGGATCTACTTTGCTAGCAACCTTAAAGGAAAGATTTCTGAAGGAATCCTGTTTCACTCCACCAAATGGCCCAAATGAACTGAGAGCAGTGTGTTCTGAACCAAATGGCCCAAACACAAGTGGGGATCCTCTACGAGACGAAAGAGAGAAAGGAATCCCTGAACTAACCTTTGGGGCTAGGATGCGGCTAGCGCCCGCAAGGAGGGCAATGGCGCCGATGCAGCAGCCAAGCACCAGCGACGGCGGCGCGCGCTTCTCGGAGACGCCGGCACGGCCGTGGAACGAGCCCCTCCTTTCTTGGCGACACCCGGGACCGGGAGCGCTCATGACACCGGACATCCGCGGCACCTGGCAACCGCGCCGCGCCGCTCAGGCGGCCAGGCTAGGCAGGGCCGGCAGGAGCTCGGCGCCCGGGTTTGCAAATCTTTGGGGTCCGTCAGGACTCGAATAGGCTGCCGAATCTGAGACGTACGTGGACTGAGAATCTGAGATGGATACAAATCTGGATAACTACAAATGCAATTGCAATCAAGAAACATTTTTTCTCTAAATAATCAGACCGTGCAGCATCGAATGCCCACTATCAGAATCCGTGCTTTCTGCTTACAGAAGACTCCGAGAGGGCACACATACATAGGACAATCGGGACTGGGGAGCACAGAGAAGCGCATAGTAACCAGCCAAACAACCACAAACCGTGGTTGCAGAATAGGCAAATGCCAGAAACAATTGCACTGCAATTTGTACAGAGAGCCTTTTTTTCTGGCAATTCGCCGCCTTTGTGATACAGATTTTTCACCAATATACAGTGCCACTCCAAACCACACCAAATGGAAGGAGTGGCGAGTATGCTTCTTCCCTGTTAATTACCATGCAAGTGCAATTAGGCGTGCACTTACAGTAAAGTATATGACTATTCTGCCCTAATCTACGGTTCAATCTACAGGCAACCGCCCGTGCAGCCGGTAGATGAGCCGTGATTTTGTCATCTGAGGCTCCCTCTCAAGAGCACAAATGACATCCTTCACGGAGATCATTCGCTGTGGGCCAGCAAACGGTGTCCTGCCTGGTCTTTTCATGCCTCCTGAAATGAATATTACTACCATGAGTTAAAAACATTATGCAAATATGAGATGTGGATTTATACACAATTTTTTTTCATGAGCTCATGCTAGTGATATTGTTGCTGCTTTACCAGTTCCAAATGCCATCGAATGGCTCCTCTTTGAACCTTCCTGGTGTTCGCCAGGACCTTTTCCAAATCTGGATGAAGGCCTGGGACCTGGTCCTCCGCCTGGCTGTGAAGCAGCAGACACATCAAAGCCTTCACGCTTCTGCCTGGCTTGCTCAGCCATCAACTGCCACTTTGAGAGCATATCACTTCCTCCAACTGCTTGCCGGGCAGCAACATTCGCAGCATTCGTTCTCATTTTATCATCTTCTTCCTTGTTGGGCTGTGAGAGGCTAAGGATGTCAGGAAATGGAGATACATCACAACTCAAAAATCAACACAGAAAAGTTACCTTGACATTCTTTGCGCGACTTTCCTCCTTTTCTTTTTCCAATTCGGTAGCACCACTGCCGTCAGCCTACAAGGAAGGACTTGGTTAATCAAATTGACCAAATTGACACATAAGTTCACCGTGATGGCATGATGATATATCAAAGAGAACCCCCAGAAACTTAACAAATACATAACGTAGAGTAGTGTAGTCAGTGCAGATTTATTTTCAATCAATCTTGTTAACAACAACCATCATGAAGCCTTTTAGTCCTACACAAGTAGGGTTAGGCTAGAGCTCAACAATCTTTTTAAGTACAGGTCATAAGACAAAGATAGCAAAGCTGAAACCAAATCTATCTAGAGACACTAGAAACATTAATCCTTGATATGGGAAAACCTGAAATACAAATAGCATTGGTAAATTAATGTGCATGCTTCTCTGTGTAACCAGTGTAAATTGCTGCGGTTCATAATTACACAAAGCAAGTATATAAACTTAAGAAATTCAAATTTATAGCAATGCAATATTCGAATCAAATGGAGATTATGAAATACCTCAGTTTGTTTCTTGTTCTTGTCAGCTTCTTCTGCTTGTTTTTTATCCCATTCTTCCTTAGCTTTTTGGTTCATCTGAAAAATTTGACGACCAACATCTGAAGTAATAACTAGTCGGTGCCCGGTCTTTTCAGTATCGATTCTCTAACAAAAATAAGAATGGTTAGAATCACAAAGTAGTGGACAATGCTATCATTGGGTGCTCTGAAGAAAAGAGCAAACCTGTTTTGAGACTCGTATGAGAGTACTTATGAGTCTTCGTAAACGCTCCTCCACACACTATGGCAAAGTTACGAGTTATATATGGATACTGCAGGACTCTTAATGAAAATCATAAGGATAACTCACCATTGATAAACAATGTTCCACATCGCCACTAACATTTTTCAGATCGCATTTCCGAGCTGTCAAAAACATGTGCTCTGTTAGTGTTGCCACTGAAGTTCTAGGATTTGTATTTTTGGCAACAAGTTCAAAGAAACTAACCGATTTCTGCTAGTTTCTTCATGAGTGGACCCTTCCGTAGGAAAAGATTTTCTTCTTCCTCCTGTGCAATTCTTCGTGCTTCTTGTGAGGCAAGGCTCTCTTCCTGAGGGGCAGACAGTAATTGTTCTTCCTCTTCCTGTCCAGTAAGAACGTATCAGCAAACTGCAAACAGTGGATAAAAAAAGCACACAAAGCCGACTCCTACAGACACATGATACAGTGGGCTGACAGGCTGGAAGCTATAGAGTGCAGGGGATGATGCAGGAATTGTGAAATTTTAAGCATAAATGGTGTATGCCAGAATTTCAAACATTCTTTTGGAACATCCTTGTGGTCTAACCAACATAGCATAAGCGATACCAAATTTCAGAAGAACATGTGAACTGATGCTATAAAATGTAGAAGTACCCTCATGCAAAATTTAAACTTCAATCCATCCATATCATAGACGTAGACACTAGAAAATGTTGTATTGCTTATCAGCTTCGTATAGAATTTTGAGATCGAATTTAGTGATATCACATCGGCTACATCACAGTTATATAGCAGATGTGAACAGTGCGGCCATAAATTTAGAATGAGGCCAATGTCCATCAGAAAGAGGGTTATTTCTTCATAAAATTGGCAAAACCTCAACAAGAGATGTACATACTCTAATATTAACACCACTAACAGCTGTAACATCATTAAGTTGATCGATGCTTTGTTCCTGGAAGGCTCCAGATGTCTTCTGCTTTTTGCTGATGACAAAAGAGAAATATGCTTAGGGCTATCCAAAAAAAGTAAATATTCCATAGCATTTAGACTTCATTTAATTAAAAACCTTGAAGGTTGTGTAGAGCCTGCTGCTTCCGAAGATTTCTTCTGCCCACCCGATTTCTTGCTACTCTTTGCACCTCCACTAGCATTCGGTGTAGAGTTAGGAGTTCCCTGGCAAGACAGAAGGCAATGTATGAATCTGAATGATATGCGCACAGGCCTAAAACAATTGCATGGTTTAAATTAAGCATGAATGAAATGCAAAAAAAAAAATGTATATAAGAAAAACAAAGGTACTCAGACGGGGGAAAGAATCCTACTGCTTTTTTCATTTCTAGATTATGCAATTTTTGTCATTTAGAAAATAAAAATGCATTTCGTCTGGGTGAAGAAGGCTGCAACAATGCAAATGGAACTCATAGTTGAGAGTTTATCTGACAACAGAACTTAAGGTTTGAATATTATATATATTAACTATATGCAATGTGACTCTCCATAAGCTCATTTGCTAATATGCAGCATCAAGCATCTCATTTGTAACTACTGCAAAAGTAAATACCCTCAGATGTGTGGTTTTTACTAGGTTATCCTGAAATTTGACCAACAAAAATGGACATTAGATCTGTAATCTGTTTAGAAGGCAACATGCACTTTTTACAGTGTAGAAGCTTCTTCTCTAAATCCATTAAAACCACATCATGTACTAATTACAAATCTGAGTGGCCTCCTAAAATCCTCTCCACACAAACCAGTTCTGCCTAATCAGCACCACTTTCCCGGCATCTGAGCTCACCCATCACAACTAAAATGGTTAAACATGATTCATAAATCGCTGATCACAGCTTGGTATGTGCCTTCTGGGCACCCCTATTATCTGCCAGCTCCACCAAACACAAAGAGGCTACCCTCAGAACCCAACATTCCACATTACAGTCCTAAACTACCTTGCATGCAACAACCAGACAATGTGCAATAGACGCCCAACTAGTCAACATTGTCAAATTGCATGGCGCTTAAATGTTGGTAAAAGACTGAAAAGAGGTGGCTTGCGATTAATAATAATTCTCTGAATTCGGAATAGGAACAAAACCTAAGGTGAGTCATGACCAATCTCCTATATGCCCAACCAATCAACATGGTCAAATTATATGGTGCATAAATGTTGGTAAATGACGAAAAAGAAGTGGCTTGTGGTTAATAATTCTCTGAAGTTCAGAATAAGAACCTGATAGTACAATTGGTCATACTCTCCCTCTGTCTCAAGATATTAAGGCCCGATTTGACTTAGTGGGGTCTTCAAATCATACTTTAACCGTTAATTTATACTATTATATGTACTTTATGGCAACAACAGAAGTATCATTAGAAAGTATTTGCAAAGATAAATCTAATGTTACCACTATTGTACTATAATTTTTATATTATTAGACTAATTATTGGTCAAAGATAACGAAGTTTGAATTTTAAAATACGCGCATGCCTTATATCCTGAGACGGAGGGAGTATTTTCCAAATTTAAATGTTCCAAAAATTTGATTGTGCCAAAGATGCTAATGCCATCAAAGTGCTGAGTTCCTACGTGAGTCAATGACCAATCTTCTATTCAAACAACAAAAAAAGTTGTCTCTCAAAAATGCATTTTAACTCTCTATTCCGTTAATAATGTGGAATTAAATGAAAATAAAATGCTACTTGATGTCCCACATTATTCAAAGATACTTCAATCAACTGAACCACATGTTACATTTAGATGTATTAACCTGCGTCATTTCAAAGAGAGATCGAATGATGTAGTGGATTCACCTGCTTTCCTTTAGCTGAAGAATTTCCTGTGCCAGCACGTGCTTTGCCAACAGATTCAGAATTTTGCTTCACATTAGCATTTGGAGGGGCCGCATTAGTTTTCAATTCCTTGTTTTGATGCATTTGCCATGCAACTGCATTGTGCTGCATCATTGGATGAGTAGGAGGAGGGACGATTTTTGCAGGAGCCATTCCAGGAGCATGCATGGGTGGCCTTGTTTCTGGAACAGGACTCGGTGATCTAAGAGAACCAGTGATTGACCGAGGGTAAGCCTGGACACCGGGATTACTTGCTCCATATATTTGCTGTGGGGCCTGCTGCAACTGTGTTGGTTGATGTTGTTTGTTCTTGGTTTGCAATGAAACTGCTGCGTTCATTCTAGGTGGTTGATTCGGTACAACATTTGTTCCCTTTGTGCTAGGGTTTTGGTTAGGGTTATCATGTGCAAGATAGTGTCCACTAGTCTGCGCTTGAGTGCCTGATGGTGGCGCAAAAGCCTGATGTGAAGATGACACCTGGTTTTTCTGACCTTGGTTGGGTGGTACAGGTGGCCGAAGTTTCTGATCATGCAACTGTGCTGAACCACTGGAAGGCATCTGCTGTGCAGAAACTTGAGATAATAAAGACTGCTGACTTGGATTTGCCTGGCTATTTCTTTGCGCCTGTGCTTGCATCTGCAAAAATTGTTCAAACAAAAGAATAAACACATGAAATATTCATCATAGAATTGAATCATTCACTAAACATTCGATTTAAGAGTGGGCCCATCAAGTGTTACGAATAGTTTTTTGTCAAGGAAAGAAAAGGAAGCAATGAAGTTAATGCAATTCATTCACCTGTACAAAAACTTTATGAGCTGCCTGCTTGAGCATTTGATCCCCAACAATATTCCTGATAACTCTTAAGAAATCATCTTTGTGGACTTCATTACGCTACAAACAAAGGACGATATAACTGAGTTAGTTCATTCAGCAACGCTGGTGTGATGTGACCAATGCTGCTAAGTGTGTTCTTTGAGCCTTTGTTGTTTTTGTTATCTGCTTTCCTCAATACGAACAAACTAGTAGAAACAAGGTCTTTTCCAAATTGTCATGCATTCACTTTGTTTTGGTGACATATGTAGTTAAGGAAATGCAGACCCTGAATTAGTTTATTTGTCATGCAAATTTCATTGGTAATGATGAAGCATAAGTGTCTATTATGTTTGGAGCATGATAACAAAGGGATACAAACGCACCCTAAGTTTTGCCCACACAGCTTGAAGCTGCATATCTTTGTCTCTGTCAAGATGTTCCTGTAGGATCGGAATTAACATATTAAATGGTATCGATGGTCCTTTCCTTGAATCCTGGGCACCAGATGATGCTTGTTGACCAACAGTTTGCTTTACATTCTGCTGAACTACTGAAGGCTGGGTGACATCCACCTTGGCGCCTGCAAAAGTCTGTTGACCAAAAGACCCTGTTTCCTTTTCAGCTAACTGGTAGCTATTTGTTTCAGCCTGTTGTAGTTGAATTTCTGGATGTGCTTGTTGCAGGTGGGAATTCTGTTGCTCTACTTGGACAGGTTGTTCAACTTTTGACCCTTCAGTTAGTTCTGTGTTGGAGATCTGATCTGCTGTATTCACATGTTGTTGCCCTGCTTGTTGACTCGGATGGACACTTCCTTCCTGCTCTGTTGCTTGCAACTGATCATCTGGAGCTTCTGACATAGCACTTATCCTGGTGCAAAGTACGGAAGTACCTGATCACGGAGATTATTTATTATCACCAAAAACAAGTGATGACATCACATTGTTGAAAAGCTATGAGTAGAAAGATTTTTATGAACAGGAAGCTGCAATGAAATAAAAATTTGGGATTGAGAGATAACAGGGGGGGTATCGTAAATGCAAAATTTAGCAAGACTTCATACTTGGTTGCCACTGTTCGTTTAATTGATTCTTTTCAGTAGGGGCCCCGGCCCCTCCTGTTTACTATAAAACAATTTAGCAAGACATCATTACCAACAGGAAAGAGAAGAGGAAAAGGATCCCAAGAACAAAATGAACGATAATGATCACTCCTTCCATATGCACTGTACAAATGACTCGTTGGACATATACTTGCCATGAATTGTTCCGCTATGTGTCATTCTAATCATTATTATTTCCTATAAGGCTATGGTTCAGGACAACGTTGCGAATTTCATCAACAGTCAGCCCAGACTGGATAATTGTGTCCAATTCAACTAGCTAAAGCTAAGCGAGTCGCGTGAACTCTCCTTACCAGCTAGACTGCTGGCATCATCTCAGGTGTCAAGGGCAACTTGCCAGGGCCTGGCCCAGTCTAAGGTGTGCAGTGCTTATAGAAGTGTAAACAAGGGCCAACCCAGTAAAGCATGTATGCACTTGTAATTAGATTAGATCCGAATACAGACAGCCAGATAGCTTAGGTTAGGGTTCGGGTCCCCTGCATCGCACAGCAAGAAAGGGTGAGCATACCTGGTGGGTGCTCGTCGCCGGCGAAGGACGCGACGAAGGCCTGGAGAAGAGGGCCGACGAAGACCTGGTTAGCTTGCGTGTAGGGTGTCGGTGTCGGCGTCGGTGAGAGAGCTCAGAACTTCAGAAGCACACTCACCGGTCCAGGGCCGCTGGAGCGCTGCTCTGCAGCTTGGCGCACCCGGCGGCCGGCGGCGTGAAGCTTGCTCAGATGCTCGGTAATCGGTGCCTCGGACACGCGGCCACGCGCGCAGCCCCGGCGGCGTGCAGCTTGCTCGGCTGCTCGGCAGTCGGCACCTCGGCCACGCGGACACGCGCGTAGCCCGGCTCGGTGACCAGCGCCAGGCCCAGGTGGGGATGGGGTTGGGGGCGGCGGCCGGCGGGTGCCTCTCCGGCGGCTCGGCCTCGACGCTCGGGGCGGCAGTGCTCGCGCTCGAAGTCGCAGGCGGCGTCTTGCGTCGCGGCCTCGGGGACTCCGGGGGTCGGTCGGCCGGTCGCGTGAGGAGGGGCAGAAGCCGAGAGGAGAGGAGCTAATGTTGGCCTTCTTTCCGTTCTTTGTTGGGCTAGAATTTTGTATGGGCTAAAAGGAATTTGGGCCTCAGCTAACTTGTTATGGTCGTCGGAAGCCTCTTGCCCATTAGAACTAAGGAAAATACCCAGTAGAAAATGGCCTGGCCCATTAGGAATGGTGAATTCCAGTAAAAAAACAATTAGAGCTGGTGAATGAATGAAGGGGAAGAAAGGGAAAAACGCTACTCCCTATTCACTCATCCCTCCGTCCAGTAACGACGCCGCCGCCGTGGCGCCGTCACTCTCGAGCCCCCGCCTCATCGGCCGATAAGTGCTTTTTCGCCCTGGGATCTAGTCTGACGCGCACAGGCGCGGCCGCCTCCTTCTGCTGATCGCGCGCGGCCTTCAGGTGCGTCCGTGCTCCGTGGCGTTCGCATTCTTTGTTTGCCTCGTCGCGGTGTGCCGTCCTGTCCGGCAGAGGCCGAGCGAGTTCGAGTCCAGTTCGACCTCGACCTCTGGACACCCCAGCATCCTTCGTCACCTGACTCCGGTCCGGAGTCCGGATCGAATCGGGAACAGCTAGAGCCTCCCAATTTAAAGAGGAGAAGCGAGGGGTGCAGCCCCAGATTTCGAAACAAGAAAGGAAAACAACAGCCACAACAAAAGAGGCGAGCAGCATTAGAATCCTGCAATTCTGCACAAGTAAGGAATCCCGATGTATCCGTGCAAGACGGAGTCACAGCCCACCAACGATCTCGGCTCGCTGGCGGCGTCTTTCCCGCTGCTGGTGTACGATCACGGCGAGCAGCCGGACAATTACCAGACCGTGCTCTCGGTCGCCGACGGGTCCACGCGCACCTGCCGGGTCCCCGAGCTCAGCGGCTTGAGATCAAGATGCCTGGAGACCGAACGCGGGTTGCTTCTGACGGTACACGCCGTCACGCTACAGGCTTCGCTGTGGAACCCGCAGACCGGGGAGACGATCACGCTGCCGGCGATGGACAAGGCGCTGCCGGAGCACTGCCGGTGCTTGCTCTCCGACGCCGTCTCCTCACAGGAGTGCATCGTCCTCGTGCACAACCTGACGCAACCGGAGCTCACGTTCTGTCGCGTTACAGGAGGGAGCGCATGGGTCAGCCAGGCTTACGACATTGGGCTCTACGCTCTGCCACCGGACAGCGACTCTGCCCCTACCAAGAAGCAGATCACTACCATGACTGCCATGAAGGGGAAGTTCTACTTCACCAAGTCGAAAGATGTGCTCGGAGTTCTCAGCTTTGCTCGGGGTCCGGAGCCACACATGGAGCTCACTAGCTTTGATGCTCGCACGCCGGTCATAGACAGTGACGCCCAACAGGTTGTCACTGTGAGGTACCTCGTGGAATCCTCTCAGGAGCTGTTCCTCGTCTGCCTTTTCTTCCTTAACTGCAGCTTGGAGCGCATTGAGGAGGTCGGTGCATACAAGATGGATTTCTCCAAGAAAGAATGGTGCAAGGTGACAGACATTGGTGACAGAGCGTTCCTTCTTGGTGCCCACAGCTTTGCAGCCTCGTGCTCAGCTGCGGAGCATGGTCTCAAGAGGGGATGTGTGTACTTTGCGTTGGATTTCTTTGGGGACAGCAACGATTATCACATCTTTGATCTTCTAGAAGGCACTCGTGAGCTCGCTGGGCCACCCAAGGATGTTCCGCTTCATGCACGCGAGCCATTTTGGATGGTTTCTGTGCTCCCATAAAGATCTCTCGGTGTGAAAGAAACTGCCTACTTGTTCTGCTGTGTCGAGTTTATCCACTGAATAGTAGTGTTTATGTGGTTTATAGGCCCTTTGGGTATAGGTTATCGGGTCATCAAGTTGTGTTTCCACTTTTGAAAAAAGAACCAGCTATGAAGATGACAGTGAGGGCATTTGGTTGTTTTGTGAGCTATGGTTGAAGACCACAGCTATGAAGTTTACCAAAATGCCTTCGAGTCCTTGACATTAGAGTAACTCCAACGGTTTTGCAAATGGGCTTGACATTCTTGTTTTTGCAAAAAGTCTAAAAATCTTCTATCCAACGGTTTGGCAAGTGGGTTTAGCATTTTTGTTAACTTGGCAAATACCGGATGATATTTGGCCGTGTACCAAACCGAATCGGCAGATTCTGTGTAAATTTGAATATATTAGTGTAAATTTGAATGTTAGCTGATTCTGTCCCCAAGTGAATAGCCGGCATGTAGTAGGATGTTTTCTCGGAGCTAATATTAGTGGACCATCACGCGTCATAATGCAATTTGGAAAGAATGCTGAATGCTTTGAATTCAAATTTTTGAAACAGCTTCGTATGTAAATTTGAATATAGATGCAGCATTTTAATTCAAATACAAGTTCTTGTCAGAAGAATGTGGTTCCCTACGGCAACTAAATCTTGTGCCCAAAAGAATTTGGTCTGCTGAGCACAGGCACAGCTGCCTCCTCAGCATTCTGAGATGAAGTGTTCCAGGCGAATGACAATAATTCAAGAGAATAGAATTCTGAGCCTCAACAAAACATCAATTGCTTTAAAGATTCAAAGAAAATACTTGGCTGAAATATACTCAATTATTTAATTATAAAGGTACATGGCTAGAGGTGTAACAGGTGTTTTTTTTTAGAAAAGAGGTTTCCCCTGCTTTTTATTGCAAAAAGCATCACAGTTATTACAGTTCACGAAATGAAATGCGCACATGCGCTAATCAGCCATTACAGACTGCAAGTCCTCAAAGACAACTCCTGACGGAACTAATGACTGACGCCGAACTGACGAAGGTATAACCCCGCCACCATCATCAACTAGTCTTCCATCACTTGCTTGATCCGAAGGCGTAGCACCCAATTGAGCCGACTGTGATGACGACGTGTGTAACAGGTGTTTATCCTTATACAAAAGTCGCATATAAACATTTGTTCAAAATAAACTTGATACAAACGGCAGTTCCTTTCACACTAACAGAGCTGAGTTTTAAGGGAAAACAGGAACCATCCAAAACGGCTCGCGTGCAGGATGTGGAACATCTTTCGGTGGCCCAGCGAGCTCACGAGTGCCTTCTTGGAGATCAAAGATGTGGTAATCGTTGCTGTCCCCAAAGAAATCGAGAGCAAAGTACACACAACCCCTCTTGAGACCATGCTCCGCGGCTGAGCACGAGGCTGCAAAGCTGTGAGGACCAAGAAGGAACGCTCTGTCACCAATGTCCATCACTTTGCACCATTCTTTCCTAGAGAAATCCATCTTGTAGGCACAGACCTCCTCAACGCGCTCCAAGCTGCAGCCGAGGAAGAAAAGGCAGACGAGGAACAGCTCCTGAGAGGATTCCAGGAGGTAAGTCACGGTGGCGACATGTGGCGCCTCACTGTCCCTGCTGGGCATTGGAGCTCCAAAGCTAGTGAGCTCCAGATGGGGCTCTGGATGGCGAGCGAAGCTCAGAACTCCAACCTCATCCCGCGTCTCCATGATGTAAAATCTTCCCTGCACTGCAGCCATGTCAGTTATCACCTGCTTAGTGGGGGCACAGTAGCTCTCCGGGAGTTTATAGAGGCCAATGTCGTAAGACTGGCTGATCCACGCGCGTGATCCTCCACTGGCGTGACAGAACAGCAGCTCCGGTTCGGCGAGGTCGTAGACGAGGACGAGGCAGTCTGGAGAGGAGACCGTGTCGGAGAGCAGGCACCGGCAGTCCTCCGGCAGTGGCCTGTCCATCGCCGGCAGCGTGATCGTCTCCCCGGTCTGCGGGTTCCACAGGTAACTCAGTAGGGAGGTGGTGTCCGCTACCAGCACCAGGCCGCGTGGAGTCTCCAGGCATCTGTAGCCCCTCAGCTCGGGCACTCGGTACGTGTGCGAGGATCCGTCGGCGACCGAGAGCAAGGTCTGGAAATTGTCCGGCTGCTCGCCGTGATCGTACACCAGCAGCGGGAAAGACGCCGCCAGGGAGCCAATATCGTCGGTGGGCTTCGAATCCATCTGATGCACACGGGAGTATTGCAATAATACTGTCTGGAGTTCCTCGGTCGCCGTTGGTTTGGCTGTTGCTTGAACAATCTGCACGCCTCGGCCTGGCCTCTTCCTCTTTAAATTGGGGAGGCTCTTGCTGTTCCGATTCGATCCGCTGTCAGAGAGGAAGCACGAATCGAATCGAATCAGTGTTAGGGGAATATCCCGAGATCGAACTGGACTCGAACTCCCTCGGAATCTACCGGCAGGGGAGGGGATTGCACACCAAGAAGAGGCCCAAAAAAATGCGAATGTCAGGAAGCACGGACGCACCTGAAGATCAGCAGCATGAGGCAGCTGCGCCTATGCGCAACAGACTACTAGTTCCCATGCGAAGGAGAGGCCCTGTCGCTGACTCGCCGTCGGGGGAAGATTCGGTAGAGAGCGGCGGCGGCGGCGGCGGCGGCGTTATATGGAGCGTGGGGAGAGTAGGGCGTCGTATTTTTCTTTTCTTTTTTTTTTTCATCAGATCCCACAAAACCACAAAGGCTCTAATGGGCCTTTTTCTACTAGGCAGGCACAAAAGAGTCTAATGGACCTTTCTCTATTGGCCATATTTCTCTTTGAGAAGAAAAGTTCTAGTGAGCACCACCGATGCTTGCATGTGTATAGACCCTAGGCCTTGTTTATTTATCTAAAAATTTGCCCCAAATTCTACTAAGCAAAAAAAAAATCCATTACATCAAAATGTCGGCATATACATGAAGCACTAAATATAGATGAACCAAAAACTAATTGCACAGTTTTATTGTACTTTACGAGATGAGCGTTTTAAGCCTAATTAATCAATATTTGGACCATTTTACCAAATCTAGATGAAATGCTACAGCGTGCTACAGTGCCAATACTCGGCAAGATTGTTTGCTAACATGTGTAGATTAGGGTCACTAAATATATTTGTGGGCCTCACATCATAATAAACTTTAAACTAGTCATTAAATGCTGGTCTACCTCTCAATTCCATATAATCCAATATACATTACAACTTTAATTAAACTTTGATGAATTTTGGACTTCTTTTTAAGATTTCACAGTACAACGCAGGAGCCTAACACGCATACACAATCACCCCTATGAATATATGTACACAAACTCTACTCCTATGAACACCTCTGAAGGACCGAGCCGGTATATTTGGAGATTTTAGAAGTCACCACTCACGTCTCATTGTCAATGGGAACGTCCTTACCACTTAAAACATAATGCCAAAAAATTTAGAACAAATAAAAAAATATGAGCACCAATGCCAATTCGATGATTTGATCCCAAGTGGGCAGGTTCCATCACAAGGAACCCAACCAGCTAATTGGATTTTAAATTTATTAGATATCACCCAACCAGCTAATTGGATTTTAAATTTGAGTCAAACTATTGGGCTATTCCCACCTAGGTATTCGAACTATCAAACCGACTATCTGGGTACATGATCTATTGACGATGCACATGCAGGTCAAAAATCTGCCACGTCATGGCCATTTTTTCAAAAAAAAAAACACCCTATCCCTTTACACTTTCTCGCGGCTAACTCCTCCCTCTTCTCTTTCCTCGATCCCCTGCTTCCACCCGCACGCGCTCGGGCTCCCGCGCGACGGCGAGCCCGCGGCGGGGCTGCTCCCACGCGCCGGCGAGGCCGCGACGGCCGTGGTGGTGCTGCTCCCGGGCGCCGGCGAGCCCGCGGCGGGGCGGCTCCCGCGTGACGGCGAGCCCGAGGAGCACCCGAAGCTGAGCAGCAGGCGTCGCGCTCGCGGACGAGGGCGTCATGGTGCTCCCGGACGGGGAACAGCGAGTCAACGACGTGTACTTAGCTTCCTCCTCGGCGCGGCGAGCCCGCGCTAGGGCGGCTACCCCTTCTCCAATCGCCGGAGCGAGCACAGCCGACGCGAGCTCCAATCGCTCGGCTCCTTCACCGGCGTGGTGCCCGATCGCGTGCGGGAGGAAGCAGGGGAGGGGAATGAAGAGGAAAGAGAAGAGGGAGGAGTTAATTGCGAGAAGGAGAAAAGAGATAAGGTGTTTTCTGAAAAAATGGTCCTGACGTGGCAGATTTTGGACCTGCATGTGCATTGTCAATAGATCAGATACCCAGATAGTCGGTTTGATAGGTGGGGATAGTCCAATAGTTTGAGTACCCTGGATGCATTTTACTCTTTAAATTTATTAGATATCATCGAAATCCAAATAAATGTCATCATCCAAAGTAATTAGAGGCTAACTATTTTTTAAATTGTCCAAATACATTTTTTAAGAAAAATTATATCCAAATAATAAATGCCACCGCTCCTCCCACATCTTCTATTTTTTAGAAAAACTCCCACAGCTTCTAATAATACCCACCACGAGAACGAACGGACGAGCTGGCCCAAGTGGAGTCGGCGGCCCAATAGGCCAATATCATTCTGGCCGAGAGGCCTCCTTAAATACTGATGAAGAGCTACACCGCAACAGGCTCTAACTGCAACGTCTCCAAACATTCGGAGTTCTTCCACCTCCCTTCTTCCCCCACCTCTCTTCTTCCCCCGCAAGTAAACCCTAGTAGCCATACTCGCCCGTGGGTTGTCAAAATGAAAAGCCATTTCCTCGCTCCGAAGCCTTGCTTGGGCTCTGGTATCTGGCTGGACTGCTGGAACTGTGACGACAAGAGGAAGTATCGGGCAGGAGACGTCTGCTCCCACCGCTCTTGGTGTACCGGGCGTTCGGGGAATGCGGCGGCAATCGCCGCGCGTGACGAGGTCATCGATCGAGCCCGAGAGCAGGAGGTTTTCCCCGGAGCCCGAGAGCGAGAGGAGGCGCGGGCGGCGAAGGAGGAGGCGCGTGAGGCTGCAGCGCGTGAAGAGGCGCTAGTCGCGGCTGCTGCGTTGCGGGAGGCGCGAGTCGCGGCTGCGGCGGCGCGGAAGGCCGCAGCGCGCGATGAGGCGAGAGCCGCGGCTGCGGCAGTTTGGGAGGCGGCGGCGGGTGCAGCACTTCAGGTGCGGCAGGAGGCGCAGCCCGCCGCCGCGTCTCGTCAGGCGGAGGCACCGGAAGCGGGAGAGCGGGCGGAGGCAGCGGAGGAGCCTGCAGCCGCGTCATCATCATCTTCCGCTTCGACCCCATCGCCATGAACCCCTTCTTCTCGTTAATCAGGTACAGAACCACCCCTTGCACCCACGGGATTCAGTCCGCACCCACGGGATTCAATCCCTTGATTACCTGAAGTCGATTGAATTGTGCGCGTCATTTGGAATTTGCGTGTATTAGTTCAGGTTTGCGTGGATTGCATCCGTGTAATACTGCGACATTTGGATTTGCGTGAATTTGATTACCTGAAGTCGATTGAATTGTGCGCGTCATTTTGGAATTTGTGTGAATTAGTTCAGGTTGGTGTGGATTGCATCCGTGTAATACTGCGACATTTGGATTTACCTGAATTAGTTCAGGTTGGCGTGGAGTGCATGCGTATTGGTTTTACGAATTATTTGGCCAAATAGCAACGATCCTTGCCGAGCGAGAGTCCATGTTTGGGTTTGGAAAGGTGATCATTAATTGGGGACTAATTTGCATATGGATTTGGGCCCTCATATTTCGATTTCGCGCTTGGGGAATCGATCTCTGGCCTGCGGGAAACTGATTTTTGGAGAGAAGCGAAGCACTGTTGCACAGGGACGATTTGCGAGAGAGGAGCGGAGCATATGATCGTGGAGGGATTAAGTCTGGGCAAACAAAACGGCGGCTCAATCACTGTCCTTGGGCTGGAAACCGGCGAGTCTTTCCCGTGGAATGCGGCAATGCGCTTCAGCTGGGTCACGAGTTCACGATCTCTTTCATCTATTCTCTCTACAGCTGAATATGTGATGTCCTGTGTGCTGTGTTTTGCATGTTTTCATGGTGTTGACTCGATCATCCAAAGAATCTTATTACTTTTACTTATGAATCAAACATAGTTTGGTTCAGAGGTTATGCTGAATATCGGAGTTCAAATTCTGAATGTGGTTCATACTATTTTTTTTTTGTGAGTAATAAACTGGTGTTGGGAAGCTATTGATCCAATACTTGAGCAACTAAAACCATAGCTACAGCTTGCAAATTAGCTGATTAGCCTATCAAGATATTTATAAACAACAGAGAAGCACACATACCTTAGTTGGACTGCAACATGCATGATCTTGATTCTTGAGGCATGTTTTGGCCAAGCAGTTAATGATTGTTTCTTGTTATTTACTAAGAGTGCTCTTAGTTGGTCCGATGCTTGTTTTATTTAGTTGAAGCCACGGCCACCTCCTCGATTGGAAAATAATGGTAGCTTTGGTATTATTCTTGTCGATTTTTTTTCTAAGGTACAACTGCTATAGTGGTGAAGGGCAGCCACTCCTATTCTGCTGGCCACTGTCTTGTTTGAGTGGTCCTGAACTCCTGATCAGATCAAGTTTTCGGTGCATTTCTTAATAAACAAGCACCTATTGGCTATAATTCTGAAAACATGTTACTATAGTTGGGCTTGTACAACTGACGTTTCAACAACGTGTTCATGTTTGCCTTTATTTGTTTTGCAGGATAAGTCACTAGGATTAAGCAACTCAAAATGTACCACTAGTATCCTACCTCAAATCGGAAGGTAACTTTCCCTGTTTCTTAGGTTGTCGGTAAATGAAAGTTTACTGTTTTTTTTCTTTCAAACTGACTAGGACTACAAATTATATTGTTGTTTATAATGCATTTCTAATGTATAGTTCGATTTCTTACTGGACAGATCAATATCTGGGTACTGCTTTCTGTTTCTACTGTCTACTCCAAACCTCCGATGATGGCTGTGTGGACCGGGACAGCTCTGCTCTAAAAGAATTGCTGTCCATTTTTGACTGTTCATCGAGAATCGTTGTAACACGTTGGCCTCTGTAAACTTCGTAGGCCTCTGAAAACTTCCAGCACATGTCAGTACCTATAAGCCTTCGTTGCTATATACAGTAGCCTGTACATCATGATTTTGCAACTTGGACGGTAGTCTGAATCAAATAACTGTACACAGTTGGAAGGTATCTGGTGCAGTGGTGCACCGTCGAGCTTCCCTTTTTTCTTCTCTTTATCTGATATGTGTTCTCCAACATCTTTATTTCCTTTTGGCTAATGGAAATGGGGGCTTGATAGTAGAGTATTTTATTAGACTCTGTAATGTTTCAGTTCCTGTTGCCCTTGATGAGTAGCAACAACAAACTACATTACATGTTCTCAAATTAGCCTCTTTGTTTCCTTAATTGGTTTGAAATTATAATCGTCTTAGCTCATCTACTATACAACTAACTACACAAGCTACATATGAACTTGGATCAGCTGCATTCAACTGCTCCCACCATCAGCAGTGGCTTTGCATACAACACACTTCACAGGCTCAGTTACTCTGCTTCAGCAGTATAAATGGTGCTACAATGCATCTGATATACAATTGTACGACAATCGACAAATCCCCATACGAAATTACGGATCACACCAATCTCTCTTTCGGCCTGCATCGCATCACGCAAAGTTTCAGAAACAGAACCGTCACCGTCACTCTGCATTGCCGCCGCCACCATCGACCGAGCCGCCCGGTGGACGGCGGCCGGTCGCCCCGCCTTCACCGTGTAATCCGCCCTGTTTCGGGCACCTGCACGGATCCGGAGCGACTCGAGTTCAGATCCGTTACGAATCTCTTCTCGTATTAACATGGATTGAGATGTGCCTCTCCGACTCCGACCAGTTCCCTAATCTGATCCTTTAATAGAGAATAGGGGCGAGGCGTGTTGTTGCAGGGTCCAAACAGCGATCATCAGACAGCAAAAGAGACCTACGAGGCGAGCAGATCGGCGGCGCGGTGTTTCTCGTTTCCTCGTCGGTGCGTGCGAGATGGAATCGAAGCTCACCGACGATGTCGGCCCGCTAGCGGCGGCGGCCTCGTCTTTCCCGCTGCTCGTGTACGACTACGAGCACGGCGATCCACCGGAGATTTCCCAGACCGTGCTCTCGATCGCCGACGGTTCCACGCGCACGATTCGAGTCCCCGAGATGTGCGACTACAAGTGTATCGAGAATCCGCAGGGCCTGGTGCTGATGGTGGACACCGCCTCAGGATCCTGCTGGCTCTGGAACCCGCAGACCGGAGAGAAGACGGCGCTTCCCGCGATTGACGTCGGCGAGCTATCGGACCACTGCCGGTGCCTGGTCTCCGACACCACCTCTTCTATCCCCGACGACGTCGCTCCTCCAGAGCCCCTCGTTCTCATCCACGACCCCACGCGCCCGGAGCTTCTGTTCTGCCGGATCAGAGGCGGCGGCGCGTGGGTCAAGCAGACCTACGACATGGGCCTTTGTAAGGTTCCGGGGAAAGCCCCCACACCGAGGGCCATCGGTGAGATGGCTGCCGTGCAAGGGACGTTCTTCTACCTCGATCCCGAGTCGAGAGACATGATGGGCGCTCTCGTCAGCTTCGCCGGCGATCCGGAGCCGTGCCTGGAGCTCGTCAAATTTAAAGCTCCGCTGCCCACTCTCGTGACGGATGGGCAGCCGAATGAAGTGACCAGACCCTACCTCCTCGAATCGTCCAACAAGCTCTTCCTCGTCTGCCTCTTCTACGTCGGTTTCACCTGCGAGCGCGTCGAGGAGGTCGGCGCCTACGTGATGGATTTCTCCAAGGATGATGAATATTCCTGGTGCAAGGTGACCGACATTGGCGACACGGCGTTTCTTCTTGGCCCCGGACGCTTCGCGGCCTCGTGCCCCGCGGCGGAGCATGGCCTTAAGAGCGGGTGTGTCTACCTTGCCGACGACTGCCACGGGGTCAGCAAGGATTTCCACATCTTTGATCTCAAGGAAGGCACCCGTGAGCTCGTTACTCCAGCTCAGGACATATCTGATCTCTCGCGCAAGCCATTTTGGTTGGTGCCCGTCCTCCAGTAGAGCTAGCCACAGCAATTTCAGTGTGAAAGATAGGAGATAATATACTCCTACTATCTAGTTTCTTTATCGTAGAATTTCATCACTACTGTTTTTTTTTCAATCCTTCGTTAAGACTATATAATCTTTAGGTTTTCTTATTATTTTTACTTTCGCAATAACTGGTATTACTATGTACTTTGATATATTTGAGTTTTTCTACTCTAAGTGATGTGACTTCTTTTTTCTGAAATGCAATTTATTTATTACTTCATAAACTGATATGCTTCTGTACTTTGATATATTTGAGTTTTTCTAAATGATGATGTAACTTCTTTTTATGAAATGCAATTTATTACTTCATCATAAACATAAGCGAAATAGAGAGGCAGGACAAACCGACAAAAGATTCCCTAATGTTTGGCCTTGGACGATATGCAGAGCGACCGACCCTGTGCTCTGATCTCTCGGAGTCTCAAATTATTTTCCATGTGAGGACAAAGAGACCGTCAGGTGGTTAGACGTGTCTTCACCCATCTACGAATACGGACTCACGCAACCAGAGCTGCTGTTGCATCTGGAGATAGGACAGCACAGTTCTACACACGCCCGGCGAGCCATTTTGGCTCCACTCTACCAAGATACAGTCAAATAGCATGGACGCTATCACGCTACGTTATGCAGGGAACTGCAGACTGAATTCTATCTATAAAATCGCAATTGGTCACCATGGCATAGAAACAAAAGGTCAAGGTTGACCCCAAGAAAACCACTAGTCTGTTACATCGTTTTTAGGATATATATGTATAGGCATTCATTCAGTCTATTGACATCCATCCAAAGTTCTATATATATCAACAGTGGCTTTCCATACAACACATTTTACGGGCTCAGTTGATCTACCTCACAGCAGTATAAGTGGTGGTACAATACAATGCATTTGATACAATTATGTGACAAGTTCTCCTATACGAAATTAAGGATCACAGATCTATTGCACCCTGCTTCACAGTCATGTAAGGAATCGTACGTCTAGTGTACACACAAACATGCTGCACAAATGCACAATCTATACTGAACCCCGCGATATACTGATTACAGCGGTGCTCATTTCAAGTACTGCCCTAAATGTCTGCATTTAAATAAATCAATTAGGTGTTCATGTCTGTTACTGAACCTCCGGGCTCTGTTCATGCTGTCCCGTTCCGCTTGTCCTTCCTCCACTCCCATGGTTTCTGTGGCTTCGACGACGCCCACAAGCCCTTCCGGCCAGTCTGTGCTTGTTTCTCCCACTGTTGGTTAAGAGGAGAAGGGCATTTATTTTTCAGATATTATGCATTGGACCATTATTTCAGAGAAGTTCATAAGGTGCACGATCTTTTTTCAGTCAAGTGATTGACATAGCTTTACCTTGGCCAGCTCTGGGCGTTGATCATAGGCGGTGTAGTGCCAGGCAAAACCTTTCTTCAGCATTTGCTCCTGAAAGCAAGTTGGACAATGACATAATTAAAGGAGTGTCAGGCGTTTAGGATAGACTAATTGTTTGTTACAGTGCATTACTGATGATGCCAGAGCTCAAACATTTTGACAGTTCCTTGCAAAATGGAGAGGTCTTTAGTTTTTCATCTACTTTGTGCAACAAACATCTACGACTTTGTGCAGCAAAAACATCCCTCGTCCTTCGTCGAAACAAATCAAATGAATAATCCCCGCCTAATGTATCACAGGACTACTAGCGAAAAGGCAATTTTCAAGAAGACGCACAAGGGAGCGCAATCCTACCTGCACAAATACGCCGTCGCAGTAGATGTCTCCGACGCATCTACCGTACCGGTCCTGGTCATACACGTAGACCTTCAAGCTCTTCCCCTGGACAAGTTTGAGCAGCGCCTCTTTGGCCTCCTTGCCATACGGCATCGCGCTCTCGGGGGCATCGATCCCCCTGCATATGCACATTCAACACACTCACCGCTTTAGGATTAATCTGATTGCAGAAATGCAGAGGAATCAAGGCACATGCTCCTTGTCATTGGCAAATAAAACAGCACGCGTCGCACAAACCTCAGCCTGATCCTGTACTTCTTTGCCAGCACCTCGTCGCCTCTTGCGTTAGGAACCGGCCTGCATCGCATCACGCAAAGTTTCAGAAACAGAACCATCATCACATCCTGAACCAAATGTTTTTGAGGTGTCATGAGCAGAGCTAGTGTGATTAGAAGGGATGATCCATGTGAAGTTATAGTCAGTATATATGTACTACTCCCTCCATTCCAAATTATAAGTCATTCCAAAAATCTTGGAGAGTCAAAATTTTTCAAGTTTGACCAAAGTTATAGAAAAAACTATAATAACTTGTGGTATTCTTAATGAAAACACGCGCAAATCTTTTGCGTGATTGAGAAAAAAAATAACTTGTGGTATTAATTAGGTATGCAATGAAAATATAAGTAATGGAGAATCTAATGGTACTTAGTTGCTATCATAAATATTATTATTTTTTCATATAAGTTTGGTCAAACTTGAAAAATTTTGACTCTCCAAGATTCTTGGAATGCCTTATAATTTGAAATGGAGGGAGTATGTGTCACCTGTATCCTGCATCGACTATGATCTTCTGCAGCGCGTCCGCCTTCTGGTAGTTCTTGCCGGCCCGCGCCTTGGCCCGCTCCGCCGCAGCCTTCTGCACCTCGCGGGGCACGCTGCCGGCCTCCCGGGGGTCCGCCGTGTCGACGTACACGTTGACCGTGTCGCCGTCGGCCACAGACTTGGGGTCAATCTGACAAACCAGAAAAAACACTCGTCGTTATTAACCCGTAGACGCGAACACGGAAGTTTCAGGAAATGAGCGAGAGCCGGCCGGCCGTAGTCTTACGGGGAGCGTGTGCAGCTCGAACTTGGCGCCCTGAGGCTTCTTGGGTGGCGGCGGAGCAGCGGGCGCGCCTGCTGCCGCGCTCGGATGCGGCAGGCCGTAGAAAGACAACAGGCCCTGGAAGAAAAACACAAGCAGGAATCAATGTTTTTACAGCTGTTGGGCACCATTGCTGGTTGGAGCCTTGGAGGTACGCGTGCGGTTGGGAATCTTAAGGTACCTCCACGTCTGCTTTCTGATGGTTCTTGAGTGTCTGCACAACGAAGGCCGCGGCTTCCTCGGGCGTCTTCGGAGGCGGCCGGGCTTTCTTCCATGCCACCAGCAGCTTCTTGTACCTACATGAGCGCAAGGAGTTTTATCAATGACAGCATTGTACAATCCCAACTAGGGAGACGTTGGTGCTCAGTACAGTTTTCGCCATGTTGGAACGACGACGACAAATGCACAGCCTACTGAATCAGCTACCGCAGTCATTTGTTCAACGAATTTAGCAATTATATGACGCAATTTACTTCAGTAATAAATCAGCCGGTGAAATTAGATCTACTAGTACAGTGTCTCAGTAATTTATTTGTGTCATCAAAACTTCTTCGGTAGTAAAGAAAGGACAAAGTAGAGTATATACTACTCCTATAAGTAGAGTATATACTACTCCTATACTAGTAGCAGCAGATCACTGTTATGGCACTCGAATGAGATTCTACTGCCATCTGTCCTTCATTCTTGCCATAAATAGAAAGCTCTATTTCCTTTTATTTATGTGGGTACACTACTGCATTTCCTTTTATTTAGGCGAATTTGGCTGTGGGACACTGGAAAAAGATGTAATTTGCTGGCACACACCGCAACGACGACAATTTGTCAGAAGACATCGCAAATTCATAGTCATTTGCCAGAACACACCGCAGCGAATATTTTATTCTTTTTCTGGTTTTGGAGAGAGAGAAGGCAGGGGAAATGTCTAGACTACCCTTGTCTTCAACCTCATTGCCGAACGCGACGCACACACTCGCGCCCCCATCCTCGGCAAGGCCGCATGCCAATCGCCAGTGAGGCCCCGCTCTCCCTGCCGAGGCCGCCTCTTGGCGTGGCTGTGGCCGTCGAATCTTTGATTTGAACTTAGACGTGGACAAATTAGTGACCCCAGCAGCTGCAGGTGATGACGCCATGGACGGCTCGACAGGAGCAAGGTACAGGTAGCCGCGTATGGGAGTATATGTACACGGAAGCCTCCTTGTTTTCCTTGCTTGCTCCAAACCGGGATTTACTTTGGTTTGCTAGCAGTTTATTTGACGGAGAAATAAAGGGATCGAGATACATATAAAGGGGCGCCGTGGATGGACACGCGTGTGGACTTGACCCGGTGTGCATCGGCTGCAATAGATGTGGAGCACATCGAGGTGCTCGTGGTTGTGTCGCATAATAGAGCGAGTGAAAGCTCCGGTTTGGTTTTGGTAATTAATGACACTCAAACGTTGCTAATGCTTTGCTCTAAGTATGGTTAGACACATAGCAACGTGACGGTGGATGATGGAGCACGGTGATCACGGTGACGAACATGGTGGACATGTGAGGTGATCAAGCTCCGGTGATGGATGGAAACGCCCGTGGAGATCAAGACAAAGGTATACTTGATAGGGCTTTCCGGTTTGGTGATCAAGACACTATAGAGAGTGTGATCACATTTAGGATCGATAACCGACTATCAAGAGGGGTTTCCTCGGTTTCATTCGCGGTCCTAAGTGCCTCTAGTTGTGACTTTGCATGATGCATGAGAGGCTAACTAGAGTGCTAACCCTTGCGCGATATTTCATGGATGAGATACTAACTCCAAGGCTTGAGTTCGACATCTACGCATGGTAGAGTTAGTGCACAAGGCAAGGGAATTGAGTTGAATCAATTTGGAGTAAGTTTGGCGCATGAAATGATGATCACAAGGCGTCGGATTCAGAAGGCGAAGGCGCCGGACTCGGTCCAGACGCGTCCGGCGGCTTCGGATGTCGACGCGGCGTGCGGCCCGGCTTCGCCGAGCGGCGACGCGGGCCGAGGGCGCGTCCGGGCGGGTCCGGACACGCACGCGAAACTCCTGGTTTACGCTCGCGCACGTCGGTCGCGGACGAAGGCGGACGGCGCGGCGGACGCGCTCGGACGGACGACGTGGCGGCTTGTCGTCTCGCGAGGCTCGGTCGTCAGACGCACGCCGGACGCGGGCGCCGGACTCGGGAAGATCATCGTTGAGCGTCCGCGCATTGAGGATTCGAACGACGCAGCACCAACGGTCGGGTGACGTGGCGCGTAGAGAGCGGCGGACGCGTCCGGCGCCGAGCGTCCGCCGGACGCGTCCGCGCTTGATAAAGTCGTCACTGAGGGCAACGGCTCTATTTCGACCTTGGGTCTATAAATAGAGGGTTGGCGGCTTGGGGACTCTCTCTTCGCCATTTCTACTCACTTGAGCATACTTTGAGCGGGAGAGACACTCCCCACTCATCTCTTTGTTTCCTTTGCTAATCTTGAGAGAGATTTGAGTGAGAACAAGTGATTTGCATTGAGAGTTGCATCTAGAGGCACTTGTTCATCGAGTGAGCTGCGGATTCTTGTTACTCTTCGGTGATTCCCGTCACCGTAGACGGTTTGGAGCGGCGGGTGGTGGTTGAGCTCGAGTTGGTGATTGTTCGAGGCCACACCGGGTTCTTGTGAGGGGTTTTTGATCCTTCCCCGCGGGAGTTCGCGAAAGGATACTCTAGTGGATTGCTCGTGGCTTGTGGATCCTTGTCTTGTGTGGAGTTTGCGGCTCCCCATTGGTCTTTGGCACCGAGCCAATTGAGCGGGCAACTCACCAAGCAAGTGTATCGCCACAACGAGGAGTAGCTTGCCGGGAAGCAAGTGAACCTCGGTAAAAAATCATTGTGTTGATTTGTGATTGCCGAGGCTTCGACCTCCTTGTGATTGTGCTTGAGCTCTCTCGGTGATTGGCTATCTTCTACTCTTCGCGGCGGTATAATCTTCGATCATCTCTTTACTTTTCGCAAAGTAGAATTGCTTGTTGAGGTCGGTCGGGAACCACTCATTGTGTAGCTTAAATCCCGTGGGTAGAATTGCTTGGTTGGTTTCGATGAACCGACATTGTGTAGTTTGATCACCGTTGTTGTGTGTGCATTTGAGTTGAGTAGCTTTGCATGATAGGACGGCTTGCTTAGAATAGTCGAAGCACTTGCTTTGCACATTTGCCGCCTTGCTATCTAATTGGGTTGTCTAGTGTTCTTGCTAGAATTTTTTTAGGCTATTCACCCCCCCTCTAGCCATTGTGACCTTTCACGTGGTATCGGAGCAGCACCGTTTGTTTGAGTTGGATTAACATCCTACGGTGAAGCAATGGCTATGGTTATGCATATCAACAACACCAAGAAGGCACCATCATTTCGAGGTGATGACTATGCCAAATGGAAGCTCAAGATGAAGAGTCATCTCAAGTCAATCAACCTTGAGGTGTGGAAAGTGGTGGAGACAAAGTTTGAGCTTGTTGAGGGTGCGGTGCCAACACCGGCCGAAGAGAAGAAGCAACAAGCAAATGACATTGCCGTGAGTGCTTTCCATGAGGCACTTGATGATAAAGCTTTTGAGCTCATCAAGAACCTTGAGGTGGCTCATGATATTTGGAAGAAGCTCGAAGAAGCTTATGAGGGCACCGAAAGTGTCAAGACCGCAAGAGCCTACATGTTGCAAGAGAAGTTTGCAAGCTTCTCAATGAAGGAGGATGAGAGTGTCCGGGAGATGTTCCATAGGCTCCAAGTCATTGTCAATGAGCTCAAGGGACTTGGGGAAGAAATCAAGGACTCCCAATTCTCCACCAAGTTCATGAGGTGTCTTCCCAAGAGATTTGACATGTTGAAGACCGTCATGGTGAAGACAACCATGAAGGAGAAGCCAACTCCCAACCAAGTTCTTCAAGAGATTATGGCCGATGATGAGTTTAGAGAAGATCATGAGAAGGAAGAGTTGGTGAAGAAGAAGAAGAAGGAGAATGAGAAAAAGGATGATGACAAGAAGAGCGTGGCATTCAAGGCCACATCATCCAAGAGCAAGGGCAAGAAGAAGAAAGAAGAGTCATCAAGTGAAGATGAACCATGCTCTAGCTCAAGTGGGCAAGAAGAAGAAGTGAGTGAACAAATGGCACTCCTTGTGAAGAGAATGGGAAGCTCATGAAGAAGGGTACCGGTCCAAGAGCAAGAGAAGCTCATCCAAGTCAAGTGACCGTCCCATGAAGTGCTTCGGTGCAATAGCAAGGATCATCTCATTGCCAAGTGTCCTTATGCAAGTGATGATGAAGATGCCATGAGGAAGGAGAGAAGAAGCAAGAGAAGAAGAAGGAGGAGAAAGACTCCTCTCACAAGAAGAAGAAGGGTGAATCTCATGTGGCAACTTGGGAGAGTGATTCATCTTCCTCAAGTGATGAAGATGATGATTCCAAGAAGAAGAAGAAGGGGCACGCAAGCATTGCCATTCAAGAGAAGCTTTCTCTATTTGGTGCTCCATCGTCTTGCTTCATGGCCAAGGCCACTAAGGTAAAACCTCCACCCGATAGTGATGATGAGAGTGATGATGATGATGACACCACAAAAGAAGAACTATGGGTCATGCTTGAGGATTGCAAAGGTGCTTTCAATGACTCTAGGAAAGAATGTAGGGGCTTGCGCAAGGATAAACAAAACCTTGAGCAAGAACTTATGGAGTTGAGGGCTTCTTATGAGAGTCTAAAGGTAGACCATAAGAAGCTAGAGATTGCTCACTCTAAGCTTGAAAAGGCTCATTCTTCTCTAGTTGAGAAGCAAGAGAAAGTGCAACCACAAGTGGTGAACATAGAAAAGAAAAATGTGTCCACATCATGTGATTCACTTGATGACTCATTTGTTGTTGCATCACTTGGCCCTTCATGCTCTTATGCCTCTACATCATCTAGTAGTGTTGGTCATGCATGTGATTCTACACTAGTAGTTGAGAATGAGTGTCTTAAGAAGGAAGTCAAGGAGCTCAATCACACCTTAGCTAAGGCTTATGGTGGTGAGGACCGCTTGCTTATGTGCTTGGGTAGCCAAAGAGCTTCTCTCTACAAAGAGGGATTGGGCTATACCCCCAAGAAAGGCAAGGCCGCTTTTGCTCCTCACAAGACTAGTTTTGTGAAGAACAATGGTAGCTATTGCAAGAGTTGCAAGCAAGTTGGTCATCTAGAGCATGCATGCAAGAACAAGAACACTAGTGCCTCCTCTTACAAGTTGAGTGCTTCTTACATGCTTGTTAAGAGTGAGAGTGGTGTGAGTGCAAGATTCATTGGCACACCATGGATGAGCTCAAAGAAGAAAGCTATTTGGGTGCCAAAGACTCTAGTGACTAACCTTCAAGGACCCAAGCAAAAATGGGTACCTAAAGCTTGATGTCTTCTTGTAGGTTAATTACAAAGCCGGAGGGAGGCATTGGGTGCTTGATAGTGGTGCATCAAATCATATGACCGGTGAAGATTGTATGTTCAAGTCACTTGACAAGAATGACAATGGTGGATTCAACTCCATCACATTTGGTGACAATAGCAAGGGTGATGTCATGGGACTTGGAAAGGTTGCAATTTCCAATGACAAGGATCTCTCCAATGTGTTGCTAGTTGATACTTTGAACTTCAATCTTTTGTCGGTGGCACAATTGTGTGATCTTGGCTACAAGTGCATATTTGATGACAAGCATGTTGAGGTAGTGAGCAAGGATCAAGCAAATATCATCTTCAAGGGGTTTAGGCATGGAAGCTTGTACTTGGTTGATTTCAATGCTAGTGAAGCTCAACTTTCATCATGTTTGATTGGCAAGTCAAGCAAGGAATGGCTATGGCATAGGCGCCTTGGACATGTTGGTATGAAGCAATTGAACAAGTTGGTGAAGCATGATCTAGTGAGAGGCTTGAATGATGTCACATTTGAGAAGGATAGACCTTGTAGTGCATGTCAAGCCGGCAAGCAACATAGGAACTCACATCCCAAGAAGAATGAGATGTCAACTTTAAGAGCGTTTGAGTTGTTGCATATGGACTTGTTTGGCCCAACTCACTACACATCAATTGGGGGCAACAAGTATGGTTTTGTGATTGTGGATGATTACACAAGATACACTTGGGTGTTCTTCCTCTATGACAAAAAGTCTATGATCTATTCAAGTCATTTGTCAAGAGGGTGCAAAATGAGTTTGACACTACCATCAAGAAGATAAGAAGTGACAATGGGAGTGAATTCAAGAACACAAGAGTTGAAGAGTTGTGTGATGAGCTTGGAATAGTGCATCAATTCTCACCAACCTACACTCCCCAATCCAATGGTGTAGTTGAGAGGAAGAATAGGACCTTGATTGAGATGGCAAGAACCATGCTACTTGAGTACAATGTGAGTGAGAAGTTTTGGAGTGATGCTATCAACACGGCTTGCTACTATAGCAACCGCCTCTATTGCCATGGGAAGTTAGAGAAGACTCCATATGAAATCTTGAATGGAAGGAAGCCCAACATTGCTTACTTAGGGTCTTTGGTTGCAAGTGCTACATTCTCAAGAAGGGGCAAAGACTTGGAAAGTTTGACAAGAGATGTGATGAGGGATTTCTTCTTGGCTACTCTACTTCTAGCAAGGCCTATAGAGTGTGGAACTTGGCTAGTGGGCTAGTCGAAGAGGTTCATGATGTTGAATTTGATGAAACCCAAGGCTCTCAAGTTGGAGATCAAAATCAAGAAGATGTGGGTGGAGATCAATTGAACAATGCAATGAGGCACATGGACATTGGTGACATTAGGCCGAGGCAAGTGGATGATGGTGATGAGGTGCAAGTGCCAACTCAAGTTGTGATTGATGATTCCAATGAGGCAAGCACAAGTGGTACTCAACATGAAGATCATGATCAAGGTCAAGCAAGCAATGCAAATGAGCTAGTTCTTCAACCTTCAAACATTGCAAGAGATCATCCTCTAGATCATATCATTGGTGACATTCAAAGAGGTGTGCAAACAAGATCAAGATTGGCTAGCATATGTGAACACTACTCCTTTGTGTCATTCATTGAGCCAACCAAGATTGATGAGGCATTGAAGGATCCGGATTGGATAAATGCCATGCATGAGGAATTGAACAACTTCACTAGGAATGAAGTTTGGGAGCTTGTTGAGAGGCCAAAGAAGCACAATGTGATTGGAACCAAGTGGGTCTTCAAGAACAAGCAACATCAAGATGGTTTGGTAGTGAGGAACAAAGCAAGACTAGTGGCTCAAGGTTACACACAAGTTGAGGGTCTTGACTTTGGAGAAACTTATGCACCTGTGGCAAGATTGGAGGCAATTAGAATCTTATTAGCCTATGCTTGTGCTCATAACATCAAGCTCTATCAAATGGATGTGAAGAGTGCTTTTCTAAATGGCTTCATCAATGAGGAAGTGTATGTTGCACAACCTCCCGGTTTTGAAGATGACAAGAAGCCCAACCATGTCTACAAGCTCAAGAAGGCTTTGTATGGATTGAAGCAAGCTCCAAGGGCATGGTATGAAAGATTGAGGGACTTTCTTATATCCAAAGGCTTCAAGATGGGAAAAGTTGACACCACTCTCTTCACCAAGAAGATAGAAGATGACTTGTTTGTGTTGCAAATCTATGTGGATGATATCATCTTTGGATCAACAAATCAATTCTTTTGTGAAGAGTTTGCCAAGATGATGGCTAGTGAGTTTGAGATGTCAATGCTTGGAGAGTTGAGCTACTTCCTTGGACTTCAAATCAAGCAAATGAAGAATGGCACCTTTGTGAGTCAAGGCAAGTACATCAAGGATATGATCAAGAAGTTTGGGTTGCAAGATGCTAAGGCCATTAGCACACCTATGGGAACCAATGGTGGCTTGGACATTGATGATAGTGGCAAGATGATTGAGCAAAAGCTATATAGATCAATGATTGGAAGCTTGCTATATGTGACCGCTTCAAGGCCGGATGTCATGTTTAGTGTGTGCATGTGTGCAAGATTTCAAGCTTCTCCAAGAGAGAGTCACTTGACGGCAACCAAAAGAGTGTTGAGATACTTGAAGGGTACTCAAGATGTTGGTCTATGGTATCCCAAGGGGTCAAACTTTGAGTTGATTGGATACTCCGACTCCGACTATGCCGGTTGCAAGATTGATAGGAAGAGCACAAGTGGAACATGCCAAGTGCTAGGAAGATCTCTTGTGTCATGGTCTTCAAAGAAGCAAAATAGTGTGGCACTTTCCACCGCCGGCCGAATATATTAGTGCGGGGAATTGTTGTGCACAATTGCTATGGATGAAAGCCACCTTGAAGGACTATGGGATCAAGTTCAAGCATGTGCCTTTGTTTTGTGACAATGAAAGTGCAATCAAGATGACAAACAATCCGGTTCAACATTCAAGAACCAAGCACATTGATGCGAGGCACCACTTCATTAGAGATCATCAACAAAAGGGTGATATTAGCATTGAAAGCATTGGCACCGAAGATCAACTAGCCGACATATTCACCAAGCCTCTTGATGAGAAAAGATATTGCAAGTTGAGGAATGAGTTGAACATACTTAGCTTCTCCAACATGGATTGATGCACCCCATATATGACATGCCTCTCCTCCAACATAGCAAGGTAAAAGTTGGTTGTTGCATCTCATGCATCCTTTGCTAGTTGTGTAGACATGTATACATGTGCATCTTGCTAGGCTCATTCATTGCAAATCAAATGAATTTGAAGGGTATATGGCATCACTATTGTTTCTATGCTTGATTTGATCTAGTGATGGCATATGACTTGTTTGTGAGCTTGTGAACCTAGTGTTGAATCTTTAGCACTTGCTCATGATGTGTATCTCAACATGGTCAAGATAACCCTTATTCTTATGAGGTGTGAAGAAGCTTGCCCTTGGTTCAAACCGAGATACATTTTCTAGGCATGTGGTTTAGATTTGGCCATAGTTGATTGACTTGTTTCTCTCATCTTATACACCCTTCTTGGTCATTGATGACAAAGGGGGAGAAGTAAGTATACACCTAGGGGGAGAAGTTACCTAGGGGGGAGAAATAAGTCACAAAGAGCAATGGAAGGGGATCAATTTTTATGATATGACCCAACCATGAGCACAAAAATAGGGGGAGCAAGCTCATAGACTATTTGTTGCATATTGTGTGTGCATACATGATGATATGGAGCATTGCAAGCTAAATTCAATATTCATGCTTGTTTGGTGTATTGCTAGTATAAGACTTGATTGATGAAATGAAGTACTAGCATGCGTAGGTGGTTTCTAGACATAGAGTTTCTCTTGTTCAAGTACCTTGCTTATAATGTGATCTCATGAGGTATCTTGAGTTTTGATGAATGTCTAGATTCCCATGGTGCTAAGGAAGGTTTATTATCGCACTCCGATTGGTATCACGCTTCAAAGGTCAATTCTATAAACCTTAGTACCATTTTGGTTGTGGTAACTCTCACAAAAGTTTCATCTATACATGTGTGCTTGAAAATCGACCAAACATTTGATGCACACATGTAGGGAGCTACCACTACCAAAACCGGAATTGAAATGCTTGTCCAATCCAAGATTCATGATCAAAATGTCTTGGGCAAGCAATTCAATTTCATAATGAATTCAATTTCCATATCTTTGTGAGTTTGTGAAGGGGTTGTCATCAATTACCAAAAAGGGGGAGATTGAAAGCTCCGGTTTGGTTTTGGTAATTAATGACACTCAAACGTTGCTAACGTTTTGCTCTAAGTATGGTTAGACACATAGCAACGTGACGGTGGATGATGGAGCACGGTGATCACGGTGACGTAACATGGTGGACATGTGAGGTGATCAAGCTCCGTGATGGATGGAAACGCCCGTGGAGATCAAGACAAAGGTATACTTTGGATAGGGCTTTCCGGTTTGGTGATCAAGACACTATAGAGTGTGATCACATTTAGGATCGATAACCGACTATCAAGAGGGGTTTCCTCGGTTTCATTCGCGGTCCTAAGTGCCTCTAGTTGTGACTTTGCATGATGCATGAGAGGCTAACTAGAGTGCTAACCCTTGCGCGATATTTCATGGATGAGATACTAACTCCAAGGCTTGAGTTCGACATCTACGCATGGTAGAGTTAGTGCACAAGGCAAGGGAATTGAGTTGAATCAATTTGGAGCAAGTTTGGCGCATGAAATGATGATCACAAGGCGTCGGATTCAGAAGGCGAAGGCGCCGGACTCGGTCCAGACGCGTCCGGCGGCTTCGGAAGTCGACGCGGCGTGCTGGCCCAGCTCAGCGAGCGGCGGACGCGGCTGAGGCGCGTCCGGCGGGTCCCCGGACACGCACGAAACTCCTGGGTTTCGCTCGCGCACGCCGGTCGCGGACGAAGGCGGACGGCCGCGGCGACGCGCTCGGACGCCGACGTGGTAGCCTGTCGTCTCGCGAGGCTCGGCATCGGACGCACGCCGGACGCGGGCGCCGGACTCGGGAAGATCACTGCTGAGCGTCCGCCGCATTGAGGATTCGAACGACGCAAAGACCAACGGTCGGGTGACGTGGCGCGACGAAGCGGCGGACGCGTCCGCGGCGAGCGGCGCGGACGCTGGCGTCCGGCGCTTGATAAAGTCGTCACCGAGGGCAACGGCTCTATTTCGACTTTGGGTCTATAAATAGAGGGTTGGCCGGCTTGGGACTCTCTTCGCCATTTCTACTCACTTGAGCATACTTTGAGCGGGAGAGACACTCCCCCACTCATCTCTTTGTTTCCTTTGCTAATCTTGAGAGATTTGAGTGAGAACAAGTGATTTGCATTGAGAGTTGCATCTAGAGGCACTTGTTCATCGAGTGAGCTGCGGATTCTTGTTACTCTTCGGTGATTCCCGTCACCGTAGACGGTTTGGAGCGGGTGGTGGTTGAGCTCGAGTTGGTGATTGTTCGAGGCCACACCGGTTCTTGTGAGGGTTCTTGATCCTTCCCCGCGGGAGTTCGCGAAAGGATACTCTAGTGGATTGCTCGTGGCTTGTGGATCCTTGTCTTGTGTGGAGATTGCGGCTCCCCATTGGGGTCTTTGGCACCGAGCCAATTGAGCGGGCAACTCACCAAGCAAGTGTATCGCCACAACGAGGAGTAGCTTGCTTAGGAAGCAAGTGAACCTCGGTAAAAAATCATTGTGTTGATTTGTGATTGCCGAGGCTTCGACCTCCTTGTGATTGTGCTTGAGCTCTCTCGGTGATTGGCTATCTTCTACTCTTCGCGGCGGTATAATCTTCGATCATCTCTTTACTTTCCGCAAAGTAGAATTGCTTGTTGAGGTCGGTCGGGAACCACTCATTGTGTAGCTTAAATCCGTGGGTAGAATTGCTTGGTTGGTTTCGATGAACCGACATTGTGTAGTTTGATCACCGTTGTTGTGTGTGCATTTGAGTTGAGTAGCTTTGCATGATAGGACGGCTTGCTTAGAATAGTCGAAGCACTTGCTTTGCACATTTGCCGCCTTGCTATCTAATTGGGTTGTCTAGTGTTCTTGCTAGAATTTTTTTAGGCTATTCACCCCCCCTCTAGCCATTGTGACCTTTCAGTGAGGCTGCAGGGAGAACGTCGACGACGGACCCCTGGACGGCAAGGTGAGGCTGTGCAATGCCCGGCCGGCGGATGTTTGCCATGGCTGCGGCCGCGTTCGTCCCACGCCGAGGCTGCTGTCCGCCATGGCCGCACTCCGGCGAGGTCGTGCCCGCACCCTGCTCGTCGCTGCGCGTGCGCGCAGCTAGGCCTGGCTAGAGGTGGCGCGAGGGAGAACCACCAGCAGGCGCGGCCTGACAGAATCCCCTCCCTCCAAACCGACCACGGTGGTGTGTTACGGCAAATATACAGTGAAAAATGAGAGGTTGAAGATGAGGGCAGTTTGGACATTTCCCGTGCCTTCTCTCTCCACAAAACCAGGAAAAGGATAAAATATTCGACGCGGTGTGTTCTGGCAAACGACCATAAATTTGTGATGTCTTCTGGCAAATTGTCGCCGTTGCGGTGTGTATCAGCCAATTACACGTTTTTCTAGTGTCCTACGGCCAAATTCGCCTTTTATTTATGTGGGTACACTGTGGAGTATGCTACTACCACGCTGCACTGATTTTTATGTAAAAAAGAATTTATGTCACTGTCTTGTTCTGTGGCCACAGAATTCAGAAGAAGCTAAGGTTATTTACCACCGCTCTGTTTTTTTTTCCATTAATTTTCTAAGATAAAGTCTGTTTGTCTGCTGCACTTATCGAATACGGAGTACGTCGCAACCACGACAGCTCCAGCCGGTGCCTAGATGGAACAAATCAAGCAAGCAGCGAAGGAAGAAAAAAACAACAGAGGAATCGCGTACCAATTCGCCTGCGCTTTCTTGGACGAGACGACGTGCCGGCTCAGTTCGTCAGGAACCTTAAAAAAACCACAGCACAGCAGAGCACCGCCAAATCAAGCTCACGCAGAGGTAATTCCCAGCAACACCCGCACCGAACGGCGGGGAATTCAGCTCGCGGACAGGGATAGCTCACCTGCGAGGTGCTCTGGAAGGTGAGGATGTCCTGGCCGAGCGCGGCGACGGCGGGGTGCGCGCCGTGGAGCCCCTGCTCCGACGCCGAGGGCGCGCAGATGCCGCACAGGAACCGGTAGATGCTGTTCCCCATGGCTCTAGCCTCTAGTACTAGAAGCTCGCTAGCGCCCCCCTGGCTCGGTCACCGGCGCCACAGGTGGACGGACGAGATCCCGGTGCTGGGCCCCGTCTCTCTATCTCTGCAGAGAAAGAAATCCGCCCCGGGATTTGAAACCTGCGGCCGGCGGCGGTCTGTCCCTCTGTCTGTGCGTGTGGATCTGCGCCGCGGCCGTTTTGAAGTTTTGGAAGCCGTTCTGGCCGGGACGGGATGGAAATGGAATCGCAGCAGGGGGAAGCTCGCTTCACGAGGAGGAGAAAGTGAACGGGAAGGGGATGGATCCGGCTGACCTGTCGAGCCCGGCTGGGGTCCCGCAGCGAGATCCGCGACGTGGAGGCGCGCGGTTGGCTGGCGGCGGTGCGCAGGCCGGTGGGGGCGACCGGCCGCGCCGGATTTGTTGCACCGGATTCGTTGCGGGGGCGCCGCGGGCGGGTGCGTGAGTGAGCGCGTCGCGTGCTCACGTGTGCTCTCGTTGACGCTGATTGCCAAGCACGCCAGCGTGTCCAGGCGTCGGCAGTTGCCTGCTTGCCTACGGTTTCTTCCGAATGCTTTCGTTGGCATTCGTCGTCGTCGTCGTAGTGTATCTAGCAGGTGGCATGCAGGTGCAATGCAGCGAGATTTTAAAAAGGGGCGACCGATCGATGTGGGCGGTGACGTGGTACCTGCGCCACCTCAAGCGAAGAGTGCTGCATCAATCATTGGCATGTTGGTAGTAGGATCCAAATTTTAGGAAAAACATTTCAGATCCTCTCAAGAAACGTTTCGGATGATGATTCAGAATCAAGCTGTGAAATCGTTTGGCCGGTAGGCTGGATTTGATTAAAAAATATAAAAAAAAATTATAAGTACAATTAATCTTAAAAGAACAAATAGGCTTTTTTGGGAAAGAACAACTTAAATACACCACTACTTTGACTTATTTCTATGGTATCCCTGAAGCTTCTTGTTTAGTGCTCTTGGGACAGCTGAATTTTTGGCAATGGCAAGATGATGGTGAGGCGGCAGAGTGGCTCGGTTGTTCCATCTCACCCCCGATGGCGGACAAAGCTCGGGACCTCGGAGATCCAAGGAGTAGTTTCAGTGGTTCTGCGGTTGATGTCCCAATCCGACGCGCTTGAGTGGCAGTTGTCAATTGTCTTGGAGATCCGGGATCCGGGGTGGAGTTTCGTTTGTTGGAAGTGTTTGGTGCGGCGTGGGACGTTGTGTTGCTTCGGCCTTAGTTTGGTCATAGCTGGGAGATTGGTGACCAAGTGTGCGTCACTTGGAGTTGACGGGTCTCTTTGGCTCTGTTGTAGGTGAGTAGTTTGACAGTTGAGTTGAGTCTTTTGGCCAAGTCGAGTTGTAACTTGATATCTAGGTGTGCTTTGGAGTAGAGTGTACGCTCCAAATTGTATGGTTTTTCTGGTTCGGTTTTCAGTCAAAAAAACTAGGCTGGCGCTTACCTTTTCTTTTATTCGTCTAATAGAAATCCCGACAAAGCTTTCGCCGGTCTTTCGAAAAAGAAATACTGTTGCAAATGCAGAAGGGGGGCAAGGATCAGAATCATGCAACACCAGCAAATAGACGTTTTCTCCTTGCTAGGTATAAAACCGAGACACGTTTCTAGTACTTGTTGGGTAAAAGTGAGACGTTTCTCATCTAACCCGTTCGGAAGTGACTGTGTCCATTCTTGCAAGAATCTGAATCACAGGAAACCAGGCCTCTCTCCCCTTGGATGGATCATCTCGGAGGAGATTGGGGTTGCCATGATGGATCAACCACACCCCCGCATGGGTCACCTCTCCTTGTCCTTGGTTTGGTTCCCAGCAACGCCAAACGAGGCTTTAGAATACGAAGATAGAGTAATAAGTTAAAAAACAATAGCGAGAGAGTACATAAACCTCTGAATGCTCATTGCTCAACTGAAATTTTTTCCATCACTGTCCATAGGCTATCACTCGTCTTCTGTCCTTCGAGACATATGCTTTCAGGTCTCAATATATAATTTTTCCAAGCACATCAAATTCAAACTAACACCAAAACCCACGACATCTGAATTGTATCTCCCCTAGAAAACGAGAAAACCAAAACACACATCAAATTTTGCCAAGCACTTTAACTGCTGTTTTGTGACTCGAGAAAACGAGTAAAATGTATGCCCAGTTCCGAACGTTTGTCAAAAAAGAATTTGTTTGAGGGAACGACATTTACCAAGATGAACGAACATCCTCATTTTTTTTTTGATAATCTCCCCGGTCATATACTGTCAGTTTCAAGGCTCAATCTGTTTTGGTTGCACAATGCATGTGTGTTTATTATGGCCTCAATGATGTTTTTAGGCCTGGGAAGACTCTGGCCCGCTTGTTTTTCTTTGAGGGAACGCTAGCCCGCTTGTTAAGTGTAAGCCAGCCTGCACAAACCGCAACCAGCTTGCGTCCAAGTCCAACCCACAGCCCAGCAACATTTACGGTAATGCTTCTTTTAGAGCGTTCGATGGACGAACAGCCCTTCGTGGGCCTTCACGGACCCAACAGCCGCGCACGCGTTCCTCGGAGCCTCCGCCGTGTGGTGGACGAGCCCGGCTCCACTCGCCCGGTGCCTCCTCACTCTATTCTTCTCCCTCCTCGCGCTATCGCTGCTCGCTCCTCCGCTCGTCGCGCCGCTCCTCTCCTTCCCGGCGCCGCGCGTGTTCCCTCGCTCCGGCCGCGCCACTCACTTGCGCCTCCTCCTGGCCTCATCCCGCCGCGTCCCCTCCTCCGCACCTCTCCCCTCGAGCGACGACGACCCCTGCGCTGCCATGGTGGATGCGGCGGCACCGGATCCGGCGAGGGAGGCTGTGGCTCCGCCGGATCCGGCCGCAACTGCCGTGGATCCGGCCACGGTGGAGGTGGATGGCCTCTCCCCTCCTCGCCTCGACGCTCCCTCCTCTAGCCTTCTCCGTGCGCCATTGGGGCGGCACGCTCCGCGCCGCCACCGCGTCAACCTTCGCCTGCACCATCACCCCCATGCTCCAAAGCAAGGTAGGTCACAAGGGACCTCCTGGGATCGGAGCATCCTCCTCCCGCTTCTCTTTTCCTCTTCTCCTCCCCCTAACCCAGCTGCTTCTTTGTTTCTTTTTCCACATTTTTTTGTTTCAATTTCTTTCATTTGATTGTTGCAATAGCACCATGTGTGCTGTGTTTTTTATGTTTCAAATTTTTTTGTTTCTTTTGTTTTATTTGCTTGTTTCAGTCCGTCTCGTGGTGATGTTTCTAGTTCAAAGATCGTATATATCCCCCGCAAACCCTATGTTTCGGTTCGTCTCGTGGTGATGTTTCTTTTTTCGCTTTTAATTTGTTTCAATTCATGTTTCTTCTTCTTTTTATTATTTTAGTTATGTTTCACTTCATTTTCTTTCTAATTCCAGCGTTTCTTTTTCTCTAACGATTTGTTTCTTTATTCTTTTTTTTGTTTCAGTTAAGATTCAAGGATGTTTCGTGGCCTTCACTTATTTGTTTCAGGAGTTTTTTTCAGTGTTTCTTTTTCTTCTTGCTGTAGTTTCAGTGATTCGGGCATGTTGGAGGCGACGAGCGCCCGTGCGTGAAGGCGTCCATGAGCGGGCGCCGTGCGTGTTCGCGTGCGTGGGCCGTGGGCGCGCCGGAGAGCGCATGTGTGTGCGCGCGGGGGGGTGGGTGGTGTCCGTGTGCCCTGCGGGAAGGGAGACCGAGATGGGCCGGGCTTGCAACCGTTCTACGATAGAACGTTCTATCGCTAGACCCCAACATTTAGCAACGTCCCCAAGCCCAAAACCCAAAATGTCGCGTTTTTTCCCACCAGAAATCCAAACTCCCGAAGCGATTCCCAGTTTCCCACACCCCCGCACGCGCTGCTCGATCCGCCCTCCCGTTTCCTCCGCCAATAGGAGCCGAGCCATCACCATCCAACGGCTGGCGCCACCCCTCGCTCCCGTCACGCGGATCGCGGCCCCATCCGACGCCTCGCAGCTCCTCTCCCGCATCTATATCAATTCCCCGTCTCCACCCCTCCGTCCCCATCGATCCAATTCACCAACAGCAAAGCGAGAATTCCAAAATCCCCAAATCCCCTTCGACTCCGCGGCGAAGATGTCGGGGCGCGGCAAGGGCGGCAAGGGGCTGGGCAAGGGCGGCGCGAAGCGCCACCGGAAGGTGCTCCGCGACAACATCCAGGGGATCACGAAGCCGGCGATCCGGAGGCTGGCGCGGCGGGGCGGCGTCAAGCGCATCTCGGGGCTCATCTACGAGGAGACCCGCGGCGTGCTCAAGATCTTCCTCGAGAACGTCATCCGCGACGCCGTCACCTACACCGAGCACGCCCGCCGCAAGACCGTCACCGCCATGGACGTCGTCTACGCGCTCAAGCGCCAGGGCCGCACCCTCTACGGCTTCGGCGGCTAGGCCGCTCCTGTCGCTGTGGTTTCTTTCAGTGTTGCTGCAATTCGCAAGCTGTGCCTGGGTCGGGAAAAATGCTAGCCACTGTAGCGCTGGAGCAGTCATGTTGCATATGTTGTTTGTTTCATATTGAATCTTATCCTGAAGTAATGGCAATGATGATGACTTGTCTAGGACTCCCAGCATGATCCATCTGACTGCTTTTGTTTTTTCTAATGTGAACGATTTCAGTTCATTTGCTGAACTTCAGAATTATCAGTTCCATGGCTTTAAATCTGAAGCATGATGTGTCTTACGCACATTGCATCTCCGTACAACAGGCTAAGTTATTGCATACTGGATAGGCGATTACGTACCTCTCAATTTCTCATTCTCATGAGTTGCTTCATTAAGGATCTGCTTGGACAGGGTTTGGTTAATTAGTTTGTTCTGTAAAAGTCTGCAAAGTGAGTAATTCACTTTCAGATTCAGCTGCTGATCATATGTTGCCATGGACACTTTAGATAGACAGATGAAGTACCAAGTGCCTTTGTTCACATTCATTTATGGAGTAGTCGATAGTGTTTATTTTGGTGCTCATGTTATCTAGAATGCAGTAATGTTGAAAGCATGCCCAGATAATTGTGACAGTGGAAGATTCATGAGAGATACTACAGATCTTAAAGAGAACGCCTGCAGGTTCAAACACGCTCCATGTGTTTACACATTAACCCTGTCGTTGCTGGGGGTTTTGATTGGTCTTCTGTTTGTACAAGTGAACCATTTCAGTTCTTTTGCTGAACTTCAGAATTGCAATTTTATTTCCATTAAAAAACTTGAACCATGATGTGTCCAGGCTTGCAATTTCAGTTCCATTAAGAAACTTGAACCATGACGTGTCCTAACTCCTACTACGCACATTGCATATTTGTACAACTAGCTTATTCCTCTGTCTCCATTTGACTTCGATGAAGGAGGTTTTGTTTCTTTTGTAAAATACTGCAAAATAAACTATTCCTTTCAGCTGCTGATTATATGTCGCCATGGATATATGGATGCTGTCAGTCCTAGCTCTAGGATATCACTGCTTTACATCCACTAAAAACTTTAGAAGCATTTGCACAACCGTAGTCAATCAGCTCCCTCTCGCATTTGACTGCTGGAGTATACTGTTGAGTGTTGACCTTATTCACATATGTCCCCTGAAAACTCTCCAAATTTAGGAATCTAAACTACAATTCGCGAGTTGCATTCGAAGGACCTGTCGAGACTCGAGAGCATGAGCTGTACACACCGGCGCACAGCAGCGCGGCGCACGGCGGCTAGACGCCGGCGACTCAGGGACTGCGAGTAAGAGCATGGGCTGTAGTTTTTTCAGTAAGAGCATGGGCTGTAGTTTTTTTAGTAAGAGCATGGGCTGTAGTTGGGCTGGACCAGCAGGCCGTGAGCGCAGAAAGTATTGGCCAATCTCTGCAGCCGTCCGATCTTCAGCCGACGGCGTGACTGCGTCGTGCAGTGGTTTCACGTGAAGCGAGACAGGATCTCGTTCCCGGCGCGGAGCTTCGCCGCAGGCATCGCGCGCCGCGGCCGTTTCGCACACGCTCGTAGGTGGATGGTGAGAGTTAGGCCCGTAAAACTTCCAGACAAATAAACACAGGCTGAGAGGAACCAGGCCGAAATGAAACAAACCAACAAACATGCGAACCAGGCCCTGGTGAGCAATATGGGCCACCCTGAGCCAGGAAAACAAACGGGCCCAACATGACTAAGATAACAGTGAACAGAGTGGACATCAGTACATATATATAAATACTGTCAAAATAAGAAAGCAGTGAAGATATCATCACTTAACTAGAGAAAGCACATAGCGACACTGCCTACTTTCCGGAAAGCTAACCAAAAGCAGCATGCTAATCCTTATCCTTAAACAAAAAAAAGTAACCTGCTAATCAGGCTAATGCCCAAACATATAAAAAAGTTGGAGATGCGGGGGGTTCCATCATGCATGGATTGTATACATAAATAACTTGCACTATTGCACATGTCGTTCCACATAACACACGCACTATTATAGGAGCTACATGTGGACGTGACCAGAGAAGCACATCGCAGGGTACTTCGCGGCTACTCCAAACCAATACAATATACACCCCACCAAACGCGGGGCAAAAAGAAGTGCCCTGAAATTCGGGAGATTTCAGAGAACATAATATACTATGTGATAGAGACGTCAACGGTGACCTCCAGCAGTCAACGGTGAGATTATTAGAGAGAGGACCCTGGTCGGAGGAGGGTCGTGCAACACGTGGAATAGAGCACACGCGCTAGAGGCACGAATGCTTCCTCGGAAAAATATACAGTAGATGTTTTTTTTTTTGCAAAACAGAATAGAAATTTTGTGAACATTTGCACAAGACACTCGCAATACAGATTCTAGTACAAAGTCTAAACCTATTTATTTATTTATTTATTTATTACATCGACGATATCATATACTTAGAGTCTAAATAAAACTTGGAATCTTAGTTTTTCTCTCGGTCCTTAATAAATATACTGCCACATCATCAGCAAAATACTATAAATAGGAAATAATAAATATGTTTATGCTCTATGGTAGAGTCTGCATTGCGAGTGCATTCGAGATGCTAGTGGCTAGTGGACGGGGTCTAGACCGCGTAAGAGCATTTCCATTAGCTTACCAAAAACTCAACCCCAATAGAAAGGTATTGGTGATCACTAATACTGCTTTTTAGATTTATTGGGAGAGATGCTTCAGTAGATAACCAATAATATACACCAGTACGTAGGACCCACATGTCAGGATCTAATTTATTTTCCTTCTCTCCCGACGCCTTCGTCCCACAGCCAGCGTGGTGCACATACCGGAGCTAGCACCAGACACCCACGACCCGCCCGTCGAGCTTCGCTCGCTCGCGGCCAACGATGCCCGCCCGCTGGAGCACGCCGGCGAGTCACTCCGTCTCTCGCCGGCGCCTTGCCGCTTGTCGTCTCCCTCCGCTCGGCCAGTGTGTCGCACTCGCTCTCTACCTCCCGTGCCGTAGCCAACGGCGGTGTCCAGTAGTAATACCACTAGAACAAGGGGCGGCGGCCCTGGCTCAGAGCGCGGGAAGAGGAAGCCAACACGTACTGTGTGACCCGCACTATTGGAGGAGATGCAACTCCCCCTTCATATGAAGGGAGATGAGCTGTTTTTTATGGACACAAAAAAGAGTCATATTTGGGAACTGCTGGAGCAACAAATTTTGCCTAACCCTTCTAATATGACAATTTTACGGGGATAGATGGGCTTACTTGGAATGGCATGTGACTTGATGATGTCACATGTCTTTTCTGTTGTGAAATAGAGTCAGTTCAATGCTTGTTCTTTGTTTGTCTAGTGGCTAAACATATGTGAGAATGCATTTATGAAGCATGTGGTAGGGTAGTAGGCTCTGATTTTATTTCCATTGGTCGAAGTCAGCAAGGGAAACCCTGGCCTATTTTTTTAGTTTTTTTTAATAATGCAGACTGTTTAAATTCGCTCCCACGGGGAGTCGAACCCAGGTCTGCTGGGTGCCACTCGGGTGCTCTAGCCACTAGGCTAGAGGCCCTTTGGCATCCATTGGTCAAATATGGATTAGTGATAAGAAATATGTAGTTGATAACTGTATTTGTGCAGCTGCCTTGTGAGGGCTTTGGAAATTAAGAAACCCTCTTTGTTTTCAAAGGTTCTCAATGGTTGAATGTGAGAATTTTGATAATGAGGATAGTGATCATGTTACAAGCATGGGTGATTCTGTGCCAAGAAAAGCAAAAGCAAGTCTTTGTGACAAAAGTAAACAAGCTAAAGGACATAGCTACAAGACCTATCCAAATTAGTTGGTGACTCAGGTGAAGGATGAATGGGTTCCTTAAAAAAAGGATGAATGAGATGTTTACATGTACCAACATGCTTATGACCTAGACACACAATCAGTCTCTAACGAAGTGATGCTGAAACTCTCTGATGACTACAAGTTGAAGACTAAAGATAAAGGGATGAAGTGGATGGACCTCATAAGGATGGGTTCGGTGTGAAAATCTGAGAAGACTCTGTTCTGTTGTCTAAACTGTTCTGGGAAGTTCAGTTGAGTGTGGAGCAGGTGCTCCCTGAACTGTTTGGGTAAGACGTAACCTATCTAGATGTTGATGTTGTAAAACGATTATATCTTGTCCTTGCAATGCAATGATAAGAGCGTCCGCTCTAGAGCTCTAAAAAATATAGAGTGGCTTACTGTGAACCGGTGGATATGCTCTTGGGTGCCTTGGATCCGAGATCGAGGAATGTCCGAGTCCGTGGCCATCTGGGAGATAAAAAAAAAAAAAGAAATCCCAGGCGTACTGCGTGACTGCGTTTCCCTCCTTTTTTTTAACCGCGGAAGGAATCACTGCACGCGCCATGCCCATCCAATCCAATAAACCTGCACAGTAGTGTGTACAGCAGGCAGCTCAGCAGGAGTCAGGAGACTAGCTAAGATTAATTTGTTTAGTCGAGGTGCGCTCCTCGTGACGAGCAAATTAAACCAAGCCAAGCGCAGCTGGCATTGCGGAATTCGCATTGCGCGTGGTTGGTGAGATCTGTCGTCGTTGCAAGACGTTCGTCCAATCCTCCATTCCTCCGTCGTCCCTATATATGCCCTTCTTGATCGAGCTCGCATCTACAGTTCATTGCTAAGAACTACTGTAGCACAATGGCAGCAGCTCGCAACCCATCGCTATAGCTCATCAATCAGGCGTGCATTTCAACTGGTCTTGCTGCCTCAGCTCGCCGTAGGAGAGACATATCCACACCGACAATGGCGCCAGCCTCTGACGCAGCTGCTCTGTTATTCCAGGCACTGGCCGTGGCAGTGATGGCAATGGCGCTGCTGCTCTCGGCTGCAGCCGCTGCGGCAGCGCCACCGGCCCCCATAGGCCAGCCCGGCTGCGAGACAACCTGCGGCAACGTGAGCGTGCCGTACCCCTTCGGCATCAGCCCTGGGTGCTTTCGGCGGAACGAGATCCTCTAAAGTCGTACGGAACGACTTTACTCTAAAGTCGCACATCTGGACAATTCAATTCGCATCCAACGGTGTGACCAAAACACTCTAAACAAAGCAGGCCTGTAGCCGGCCCATACAAGCCCATTGCTAGTGTCCGTGACTCCCCGCTCTACTCCTACTTCGCCGCTTCCCCTCCGTGACCGGCCGCCAACGCGCCGCACCGGCGATCCAGCGCCCCGGCGGTCTGCTCCTGGCGTTGCCCGGCAAATCGGCGCCCCAGCCTTCTGCTCCGCGGTGGCGTCGCTCTTGGTCGGCGTCGCTCCTGGTTGGCGGCACCCCGGCGGCCGTGCTCCGGTGCTCGCCGGCACTCCCCTTCCCTTCCTGATCCGGCGGCGTGGCATGTCACCGGAGCTCCACTCTCTACCACCGCGCCGCCTTGCTTCGTGGCCGCAGCCACTGCCGCTGCCCTGTGGTCATGTCCATCGGTGGACTTGGAAGGAGACAGTAATGCATATATATTCTGGAAGGTGATTGCAGCGTGCTTGCATATTGCTATGACTTCTGTAAATTGTTCAAGTGCTGCCAAACATATTGTAATTATAGAAGTTGTAAAGATTGCCGTTGTGTTGTAATGATCTGGAACGATATTGTGAATGAAATTCTAAAGATGTTACTAATTACTGCAGGTTTGGCTGCACAAAATGATGCATATTACAGCTTGCAAATTTCATATGGCTAATTACCGAGAACTGAGAAACTAAAACTACTGAACATGATGGCCATGTATGATTATGAGAAAAAGTGTATTGCTTTGATTTGATATAATACCTTCAATAGTTCTGAGAAGCTATTGGAGGAAATACAACTGAAAGCTTTTGCAGGAAATACAACTAAAGAGAATCTGGTATATTTTGTGATGTAATACACCTTTGAATTCTTTTCTTTTTTCTTGTCACACACCTTTGAATTTTATGATCCCTCTGCAGTTGTCCTCTGCATTTTGGTTTTGTGGTTCAAGTGTAAGCAGCCATATGAAACTGCAGTAACCCAACAACATCTTCTGTGCATTTTATTTATAATAGCCGGAGGTGAGGCCGCCGCGGCGCAGACGGCGGGAGCGCTAGATTGTCGAGGCGATGCCGTGGAGCATCGGCGGCTGCGCCAGTTTATGCAGCAAGTCATACGGCAGTGCCGACGATTTCTTCATAAATATGAACGACGTGCACGGGCCAACAAAAATCGCACCAAGGCGTCCAGACATTGTCAACACTGGAAGCGAGGTCAAACAGTGATGGACCGAAAATGACCTCAAATTCAAAAAAACAAATTAAAAACTTTTGAATACAAGATAGTTATATCTCATCAAGATACACATTTCATATGTAGAACATTTTTGCATTTGAGAAAGTGTTGGTAAACTCTACTCACAGATTCTTGAATCTTACGCAGACTTAATAAAACTTCATGCGGGATGTGTGGATTTAGAACTACACTTTCGTAACGCTTCGTCAAATGCAAAAATGTCTTTTGTATAAATTGTAGGTCTTGATGAGTGGATCAAACTTGATGTTCATGACTTTCCGAGGTGGGGCCGTCTAGGGTGTCGAAAACCCGCGTGTAGCCGTGAAAAACTGAAATTTCAAAGTTTGAGTGGTCCAAACAATCTCAGATGAAAAGGTGACTATTGAGAAAAATGTGTATCTTGATGAGTAGATCAAACTGGCTGGCTCCGGGAGCCTGGCGCCCAGATCACCAACCGCTCCTACAGTGGTCCACTGTAGGGGCGGTTGGTGATCCAGCCGCCCCTACATAGTGGACCCTATAGTGGTTTTTCACAAAATTAGTTAAAACGAGGCCCTAAATGACCTCAAATGAAAAAATTTTAAATACAAGGCAGTTAGAGATCACTAAGGTTTAACTTTGATACATAGTACACTTTTGCATTTGGAAAAGTTTCAGTAAACTCTGGTCACAGGTTCTGAAAATCGAAGGCGAGACATTGTCAACACTAGTCAAACGATGGACCAGATGACCTCAAATTAAAAACTTTTGAATACAAGATAGTTATATCTCATCAAGATACACATTTCATATGTAGAACATTTTTGCATTTGAGAAAGTGTTGGTAAACTCTAGTCACAGATTCTTGAATCTTACGCTAACTTCATGCGGGACGTGTGGATTTAGAACTACACTTCCGTAACGCTTGTTGGCGTTTCTTAGCGTGTGCAGCCAAATCCGCAAGCGCACGGAAATCACCGTTATAGCACTTCACCCGGTGAGTAATCGGGTATCGTATTTCTTTCATGAAGAACGGCTTGTGAGTTAATTCTAACCAGAGGTTGCCCAGAGATGGAGTAGGATAGCTTAGGTAATGAGGTTTTCTAGGGTAATGGGCCTTGGAGATGGCTAAACTCGTTGCTAAACTTCTTACTTCGGGCACCGGACGCACCCGGTCCGCCAAGTGATGCCGGCCGTAGCTCTACGCCGTAGCCGGACGTGGGGGATTACAAGGGACGGACGGGGCTGTCACCACTCCGCCGCCTACCACCTCAACCGTGGACTACGAGGCAAACGAAGGTAGGTCCTAGCCTAGACACCACGTCTATGCCAGTTGCTACAACTCTAGCGGTGGCCAGGAGCTCCCGTCTCTATCAGGGGTCCTCTTACTAGAGCTTCCATCACGGGGACGAACGACGAACCCGCAAGAAGATAACAAGCAAGAATAACTTACTCAAAGGTATTACCGAAAGATAAACACGATGTCTTACTTCAAGTAGCAAGACGCCGTAGAGGTACAAGCGAGGAGGGAGCCGACAAGTCCGGCACTCCGCCCCGTGGAAGACTAGCTTCCCGAGAGCTCTCTTGAAGAGATGCTCTACTCTTGCTCCTCTCTCACTCCTTACTTCTATTCTAGCTAGGCTAGGTAGAGTGACTCTACTCTCTCTATTGTACACTTGTGGAATGGAGGTATGGTGAAGAGTGAGAACTAAAATGAATAATGAAATTGTTGTTGAAGGGGGGAGGCTTGCCCATGCTTATATAGGAGTGGGATGGTCGGTTTCCGTAGGGCAAATGTCGAAAACACCCCCGAACCGACCATCAGAGGCGGCAAACAAACCAACCAACCGAAGCTGGGCCCGGGCCGCGCTCAGACGGGCGCGCGCGCGCCTCAGGCGCGCTCGCCTGGGGGCCCCGCCGGCCTTCGGCTTTGGTCGGTTGCCTCCTTGTTGGGCCCCCGGTCGGCCCATGCGGTTATTCTGGGTTGGGCCTGGCCTCGAAATTGGATTTCCCTTCTTTTTCTCTTGTTTTGCTTGGACCAAAATAAAAGATGTTTTTACCCATGTATTTTTCTTCATGTCTTGGTCCATTTTAGGTGAAAATTAAGTATGTCCCGCAAAACAAAGATTCCGCACCACACCGTGGAAATAGTTAGAGTAGAGGCCTATTCTAGGTGAAAATTAGTGTTGCCTAGACTAGAGTTGGCGGGGTTAGAAATGAGTTTAAGTACCGCCAACAACTCCCCCACACTTAGCTCTTTGCTCGTCCTCGAGTAAAGGATGAAGAACTAGGTGGTTGAATTCTCCCAAGAGTTGTCCTGCATACAGATTATTCCAAGCTTTTCCTGCATTTGTGAACATTCATGGTGGCTACCAAGTTATCTTATTGCTATTGAAGGAGGAATAGCTTGAAATCAAGTCAACTCACACTACCCATGCTTTGAGACTTGGGGTTTTAGAATTTTCGCAAAAGTTAGCCTTAGCTCCTCATGTGATACTCTCAAGTCTCTCTTTTTCAGGTGGCTAGTCCTATCCTGGTGTTCTTGATCATCCTACCACTACAGGCTGATATGTGGAGTTTTGGGTATGGATGATAAACAGAGTCTCAATGTCGAGCCAGTTGGATGTCATGAAGAGAAGGCCATATCCCTAGATGATGCAAGTGCAAGTGCAAGTGTAGAAAATATTTGTGGACTCCTGATCATGTTTCTCTCTTGATTGAATGAAAATGCAAGAAGGTATGGACTTTGAAGAACAATTCTAAGACTTGCTTTATCTCTCTTTTTTTTTCTTTTCTTTTCTCTTCTCTTTCTTTTTTTTTCTTTTCTATCTCAAGACTTTGGAGAAAAAGAACTCTTCCTTATTCATGAACCATGCTTCTCTTTGTAGGATTTTCTAATAACAGTCCATACCTTTCTTGAATGAATGATGGAGAGAGAGAGATGCATGACTTGTTGACAGGAGTATTTTGGTGGAAGAGGGAGAAAATGTGGAAAATATATGTGCTCAATTCTCGGTGCAAGAATTTGAGCGTTTTTGGTGGAATGGTGGATGAAATGAGTGCGCGACTTTCACTGTGAGAGTCGGCATAATTATTTGACGGGTGAATGCTGTGCGCGGCTCTTAATGTGAGAGTCGGCATATTTATTTGGTGGGTGAATGCAATGATCTTGGGGATAAGGCCATCTCTAGCAAGAATCTCAAGACTTGACATCGCTATAAGTGGCTAAACAGGTTTTGTAAGCGTAAGCGTAGATGTTTGGCTCTGGTAGGACATAACACTTATCACATGAGGATCATTTGCTAAAAAGTTTTTAAATTTTTGCATAAAAATACCCAAGTCCATTGCACGAGTTGGTAAGTATCATATCATTCTACTATATCTCACCTGCCAATAACTTAGATAAAACATGGGGTCCCTATTGCACAAGTTGTTCACACAATCAAGATAGCATGGAATAAAAAGTATGCGAGTCGTTCTCAATTGGTGAAAATAGGAGATGGAGTTTGCAACATTTTTAGTTTTATTTATTTTATTTTCAGCAATAAAGGGAGTTAGCAGGGAGTGAGAGGGTACGCAAACTGTGTTTTGGCCGTGTCGAATATTTCTGCGCATCAAGGAGCAAGGTGCCTCCCCCACACTTGTTTTTGTACCTGTCTTTTTTCTTAAATGCATACAAAAACAAGTGGAGACAAGACACAATATATATATATATATATATATAATAAAAATTTCATTGATAATCAAATTTGGCACAAGAGGCACACTTAGGGAATTTAAAATTTGAAAGGGAAATGATTGAAAGGGAAAGAGCGTGTGTGCGCCTAGTTACTAGAGACGAGGCTCCTCGAGGGCGTGCATGACTCCGTGCTTACGAGCCATTTTTTTCAACTCCTCAAACATTTCTACGTGGTAGGAGTTGATTTCGTCCTGGAGTTGGACTTCATAAGTCCGCCCTTCTGCCACCCTTCCCCTAAGGTGGCGAATGTAACTAGAAATCTCCTTGATTTTCCTATTCAACTCTGCTCTAGTAGGTTCTTTCTTCTTTGGGGGTTCTTCTCCAAAGATGCCGTCAGGCTGTCCTTGGATAGGTGGGTCGCAAACGAGACGAGGGACACATGGGTAGCGACCTCCAGATTTACTAAACAACCCTTTCCCTTGCCTTCCATTTGGCAAATTCGTTCCTCCTACGGTGTAGGAGAAACTTGGGGCCTTGAAAGACGAAGATCCGGTGGCGCGGCTTTGCGCTTGCTTGGGTAGGCATCGCCACCCTTGCTGCCCTTCAATGGAATTGCGTTGGCAATCTCGGGGTCTCTTCATTCTTCCTCTCTAGGAACTTTCTAGCGAAGGAGAGAGCTTTCTCCCTGTTGAACCCGGTATTGGTAGGGACTAAGGCCATGGTTAAGGCTAGAAATGCTGCTGGAAAGTGAGAGAGAGGTAGAAGACAAGGTTTGTCTTGGTGTGAAGAGAATGAGAGGTGGAGGGTGGTATTTATAGGAGAGAATGAGCCATCCCCGCATCTCTTGCGCATCGGGATCGAATCACCATGATCATCAAGATCGGCCACAAGACACGGGAAAGAGATGGGAGAAAATCGGGCACCGAGGCGCCGGTCCGCGCGCGCGGCTGAGGTGCGAGCGCGCCGACCGGGTGCCGCTCGGGCCGGTTTTCTTCCATCTTAGGCGATCTTTGTTTGATTCTCGAATTTGTTGGTGATTTTGATTCTAGTGGCGCGAAAATTTGATTGTGACTGAAAATCTAGAAGATTTTTGATATTTTGAAAAAAATAAAAAATATTTTTGTGTGGGAGAAAATCCTAGAGAAAAGATTAGAGAGAACTACAGGGTTCCCACACAAAATAACATAATTTTTTTTTAATAAATAGACGCAAGAGAAAATAGAATAAAAGAAGGTCATGCCTTGAATTTAATCGAGGAATTATCTCGGCATGACTAAATCTATTCTATCAATTTCTTGGTCTAACCTTGCACGATAAGAAGGCTCAAGGAAAGGTTTTAAGCGATGGCCATTTACCTTTGAGATGTTACCGTTGTCGTCCTGGATTGTGATTGCGCCATGAAACGATGTGTCGACGACGGTATATGGCCCCTTCCACTTGCTTCTAAGCTTTCCTTCACCGAACAATTTTACCTTGGAGTTGAATAGTAGGACCTTGTCGCCTTGCCGAAACTCCTTGGGTTTTATCCGGTTATCGTGCCACCTCTTTGTTCGCTCTTTGTAGAGCTTGGCACTGTGGTATGCCTTCTCTCACCATTCCTCAAGCTCGGAGATTTGCCTTTGGCGGTTTCTTCCGGCTAGCTTGAGGTCCATGTTCCAGCTCTTAATTGCCCAGTAGGCTCGATGTTCGAGTTCTACTGGCAAATGGTAGCTCTTCCCATACACGAGCTGGAACGGTGACATGCCAATGGGGGTTTTGTAAGCAGTCCTGTATGCCCAGAGCGCATCAGGAAGCTTACTTTTCCATCCTTTCCCCATGTCATCGACGGTCTTCTATAGGATGTTCTTGATCTGCTTGTTCGAGATCTCAGCTTGGCCACTGGTTTGTGGGTGGTAAGGTGTGGCGATGTTGTGTTTGGCCCCCAGCTCTCTCAGGAATGCTCTAAAGGTTCGATCAACGAAATGTGATCCTCCATCGCTGATCACCATGCGTGGTGTACCAAAGCGAGGGAAGATTATTTCGTGGAACATCCTTCGAGCATGCTTTGCGTCGGCTCTCGGCATGGCATGGCCTCCACCCATTTGGAGACGTAGTCGACAAAGAACAAGGATGTACTCGCAGTCTTGGGACTTCGGAAGGGCCCCATGAAATCAATGCCCCACACATCAAATATTTCTATTTGAAGGTTGAAGTGGAGGGGCATTGCATTGCGAGCCGTGATGCCACCTTGGAATCGGCACTTCCGACACCTCCGAATGAATTCTTTGGTGTCGGCATACATCGTCGGCCGGAAGAATCCGCACCGCGTATTTTTGCTTGAGTGCGGAATACTCCATAGTGGCCTCCGTATGGTGCCGAGTGACGGCTTTCAATGATCGCATCCCTTCATTGCCGTCGGCACACATCTTCTTAGTATGCCGTCGAGCACACTCGATATAGGTACGGGTCATCCCACGGATGACGACGGCTCTCAACCTCCAGCTTTTTCCTGCTTTCGCCAGGCGGTACATGACCCGCAACCATGTAATTCACAATGTTTGCATACCGGGGTTGGAGTCCGTTATCGCCAATAGCATGTCGTCGCGAAGGAAGTCATTGATGGGCGAGATCCCGCATGTTAGTGACTTGCAAACGCGACAAATGATCTGCTACGGTATTCTCTACTCCTTTCTTATCTTTTATTTCTAGATCGAACTCTTGGAGTAAAAGAATCCGGCGGATCAAGCGTGGTTTCGCATCTTTCTTAGTGAGCAAGAATTTCGGGCGGCGTGATCTCGTGTAAACGATCACTTTTGCGCCCACTAAGTAAGATCGAAACTTGTCGATAGCGAATACTAAAGCAAGAAGCTCTTTTTTACGTCGTGGCATAATTGATTTGAGGTCTGTTAGAGTCTTGCGGCATAAGCTATCGTGTGATGCTTTTTATCTTTGGTTTGGCCTAAGACCGCACCAACAAGCATAATCGCTTGCATCACACATGATCTCAAAAGGTAGAGACCAATCGGGAGGTTGGATGATAGGTGCAGAGATGAGTGCTTGCTTGAGAGTGTTAAATGCTTTCAAGCACTCATCGGTAAACTCAAAAGGAGCATCTTTAGCTAATAGGTTCGTGAGGGGTCTAGAGATTTGTGAAAAATCCTTGATGAATCTTCTATAGAACCCCGCATGACCTAAGAATCTTCTATAGAACCCTTTGCTCGATAACCTCTATCTTAGCCTTATCTACCTCGATTCCCCTCTCGGACACTAAGTGCCCCAGGACAATGCCCTCTCGGACCATGAAATGGCACTTGTCCCAATTAAGTACCAAATCTTTGTCCTGACACCTTTGCAAGACCCTGTCTAAGTTGTTCAGACAATGATCAAAAGTTTTTCCATAGACGGTGAAATCGTCCATGAAAACTTCCATGATTTCTTCGATCATATCCGAAAAGATAGACATCATGCACCGTTGAAATGACGCGGGTGCATTACACAACCCGAACGACATCCTACGGTATGCGTACGTTCGTAGGGGCATGTGAAGGTCGTTTTGCTTTGATCATCCGGATGGATGGGAATCGATGATATCCCGAATACCCATCAAGGAAACAAAAGAAGGAGTGTTTCGCTAACCGTTCCAACATTTCATCAATGAAGGGGAGCGGAAAGTGATCCTTCTTTGTTGCCTTGTTAAGTTTTCGGTAATCAATGCACATTCGCCATCCTGTGACAGTTCGTTGAGGTATGAGTTCTTTTTTAGCGTTCTCAATGACTGTCATTCCTCCCTTTTTGGGAACCACTTGGACTGGGCTAACCCAATCACTGTGTGGTACGGGATAGATTATCCCGGCGTGAAAAAGTTTCAGGACTTCCTTTTTCACGACTTCCCGCATCGCATTGTTCAGCCTACGCTGAGGTTCTCGTGAAGGTATGCTAGATGGCTCTATGGGAATGCGATGGGTACAGAGCGTTGGACTTATCCCTTTAAGATCGTCTAAGCAATACCCGAAGACTGACTTATTTTTTCTAGGACGGCTATGAGTTTGGTCGCCTCCTCATCACTAAGTTGGTCACTTATGATGACAGGAGTTTGGGTGTCGCCGTTCAGGAAAACATAACGTAAGCCTTTGGGTAAGGGCTTAAGCTCAACTCGGAGGTCTAGGTGGTTTCTCCCCTATAGGAAGATCAACTGTCTCCCCGAACTCGTCTTCTTCTTCTACAAAGAATTCTGCATCCTTATCTAAAGACGATTCGGGTGACTCAAACATGTCAACCGCTAGAACCTCTATGGGCATACTAGGGGAGGCTCGGCCACGAGTTCCCGGCTCTAGTGACTTGAATCGGGAATGTTTCACGCCCTAGTTTCACGTTAATTTCCCCGTTTTTGACGGATTGTCAAAGAGTGTTTCCGGGGATGCCCGATAAGTATGTCGAATTCCCGGATGTCAAAGACAATGAAGTCCAGGGGCCATTTCGACATCTCCAAGGTGGAGTGTCACGTTATGTACAATCCCTAGTCCTTCTTGAACGGAATCTGGTGTTCTTAAGGACCGTGTTGTTGGGGTAAATGATGTTACTCCTAGACATGTAAGTGCATAGGAGTAGGACATTATATTCGCTCCAACGGTAGGATTGTACAAAACATCCACCCATTCCCGCTGGATTTTGCAGTGGCGGGTAGAAGATGGGGCGCGAATTTGAATTACTTCAGACGCGAGCTCACCTTGTGCCAACCATTCCGAGCTCATAACAGAAGTTAATTCTCTAACGGACTCCTTGAGAAAAATTCATCAAGGGGTTCGCTAGGAGCAACGGGAATTGGTGGTTTTGCGTGACACTCATATTTCGAGGTATTTCCTAAACTTTCGAAAAGCTCATCCTCGAAAGCCGGAAGATCCATGGGTTCTTCCATCTTGGGTTCTGGTTCGGGAGAGGGTCTCTCTATGGATTGGGAAGGTTCGGCTGATGCCGAAGAGACATCCTCTTTTATTTGCTCGGGCTCTACACGGACGGGTTCTAAGGGAGGAGCATTCTCTTGGATGCGATCCAAGAGAGCTTGCCCCTCTTCGGTGGGTTTGTGCTGGAACGACCCTCCGGCAGCTATATCGAGTAATAGGGCAGAATTTCTGTCTAATCCTAACCAAAAGTGTTGTAAGAGTACATGGTTAGGAATAGACAAGTCCGGGCTCGATCGTGTTAGGATCAAAAAGCGTTCCCAGGCTGCACCTATGGTTTCGTTCTCTTTTTGTTGGAACCGAGCACCTCCGTCGTAGAGAAGCGACACGAGAAATGGGGTAGAATGTGAAGCAAAAATGCTTACGCAATTCTTCCCAATCTCCATTTACTTTCCCTACGTTTTGGGTGTACCATTGCTTCGCCTTTTCATGGAGGGAAAAGGAAACAATTTCCACCGCAATGTATCTTGTGACATGCCCGCAATGGTCAGGCATGCACAGAGTTGCTCAAACTCCCGTAGGTGATCATATGGGTTTTCATATTCCAAGCCCGAGAAGGCTTGGTCCCGAACCATGGCTATAAAGCCGGGCGGAGCTCATACTCGGAAGTTTGTGATAGGCTTCGAGGATTGGGGTGTTTGAATGAGCTCGCCCTTCGGAGCGGATAGGTTGTAAATGGTTGGTTGCTCCATGAATATTTTTGTTTTCTAAAATAAAACAAAAGAAGTGGAGCAAAGGTAGGTCAAGGTACACGGGCAATCTAGGTTCGAGCTAACTGCGACAACCGTTCCAAGAACGGCGCCGAAATGCTTATTGGCGTTTCTTAGCGTGTGCGGCCAAATCCGCAAGCGCACGGAAATCACCGTTATAGCACTTCACCCGGTGAGTAATCGGGTATCGTATTTCTTTCATGAAGAACGGCTTGTGAGTTAATTCTAACCGAGAGGTTGCCCGAGAGATGGAGTAGGATAGCTTAGGTAATGAGGTTTTCTAGGGTAATGGGCCTAGGAGATGGCTAAACTCGTTGCTAAACTTCTTACTTCGGGCACCGGATCGCACCGGGTCCGCCAAGTGATGCCGGCCTGAGCTCTACGCCGTAGCCGGACGTGGGGGATTACAAGGGACGGACATGGCTGTCACCACCGCCGCCTACCACCTCAACCGTGGACTACGAGGCAAACAAAGGTAGGTCCTAGCCTAGACACCACGTCTATGCCTCGTTGCTACAACTCTAGCGGTGGCCGGGAGCTCCGTCTCTATCGGGGTCCTCTTACTAGAGCTTCCGTCACGGGGACGAACGACGAACCCGCAACAAGATAACAAGCAAGAATAACTTACTCAAAGGTATTACCGAAAGATAAACACGATGTCTTACTTCAAGTAGCAAGACGCCGTAGAGATACAAGCGAGGAGGGAGCCGACAAGTCCGGCACTCCGCCCTGTGGAAGACTAGCTTCCAGAGAGCTCTCTTGAAGAGATGCTCTACTCTTGCTCCTCTCTCACTCCTTACTTCTATTCTAGCTAGGCTAGGTAGAGTGACTCTACTCTCTCTATTGTACATTTGTGGAATGGAGGTATGGTGAAGAGTGAGAACTAAAATGAATAATGAAATTGTTGTTGAAGGGGGAGGCTTACCCATGCTTATATAGGAGTGGGATGGTCGGTTTCCGTAGGGCAAATGTCGAAAACACCCCCGAACCGACCATCAGAGGCGGCAAACAAACCGACCAACCGAAGCCGGGCCGGGCCGCGCTCGGACGGGCGCGCGCGCGCCTCAAAGCGCGCTCGCGCTGGCCGGGCCCCGCCGGCCTTCGGCTTTGGTCGGTTGCCTCCTTGTTGGGCCCCCGGTCGGCCCATGCCGGTTATTCCGGGGTTGGGTGACCTCGAAATTGGATTTCCCTTCTTTTTCTCTTGTTTTGCTTGGACCAAAATAAAAGATGTTTTTACCCATGTATTTTTCTTCATGTCTTGGTCCATTTTAGGTGAAAATTAAGTATGTCCTGCAAAACAAAGATTCTGCACCACACTATGGAAATAGTTAGAGAAGAGGCCTATTCTAGGTGAAAATTAGTGTTGCCTAGACTAGAGTTGGCGGGGTTAGAAATGAGTTTAAGTACCGCCAACAACGCTTCGTCAAATGCAAAAATGTCCTTTGTATAAATTGTAGGTCTTGATGAGTGGATCAAACTTGATGTTCATGACTTTCCGAGGTGGGGCCGTCTAGGGTGTCGAAAACCCGCGTGTAGCCGTGAAAAATTGAAATTTCAAAGTTTGAGTGGTCCAAACAATCTCAGATGAAAAGGTGACCATTGAGAAAAATGTGTATCTTGATGAGTGGATCAAACTTGATGTTCATCACTTTTGCATCCGAGGCCATCTAGGGTCTGGTCGACACGTCTTTTCCGCAAAAACAAAGGTTTGACTTGGTCAACCTAGGTCAAACGAGGCACTGAATGACCTCAAATGAAAAACTTTTGAATACATGGTAGTTTGAGCTCACCAAGGTCTAACTTTGATACATAGTACACTTTTGCATTTGGAAAAGTTTCGATAAGCTACGGTCACGGAGTTACGAAAATCAAAGGCGAGACATGGTCAACCCTGGTCAAACGAGGGACCAGATGACCTCAAATGAAAAACTTTTAAATATAAGATAGTTATATCTCATCAAGATACACATTTAATATGTAGAACATTTTTGCATTTGAGAAAGTGTTGGTAAACTCTAGTCACAGATTCTTGAATCTTACACAGACTTAATGAAACTTCATGCGGGACGTGTAGATTTAGAACTAAATTTTCGTAACGCTTCGTCAAATGTAAAAATGTCCTTTGTATCAATTGTAGGTCTTGATGAGTGGATCAAACTTGATGTTCATGACTTTCCGAGGTAGGGCCGTCTAGGGTGTCGAAAACCCGCGTGTAGCCGTGAAAAACTGATGTGTTTATTCTATATTTAAAACTCATGTTCAAAAGTTGTGAAAAACCATTGTAGGGGCGGTTGGATCACCAACCGCCCCTACAGTGGCGTCCACTGTAGAAACACCAAACTAGGGGCGGTTGGGCCAGCCGCCCCTACAGTGGAAAAAAAACCGCCCCTACAATGCTTTATTGTAGTAGTGTACTTGATACGAATTATGAGAAGAAAATATATATATTAATTGTTATTGAAGAAGAAAAATATGCAACTAGTTTCACGTTTCAAAAAGCTATCAAAACATATGCAGGCTTTTGTAGTGTTCTGTACATATACGCTATAAATTTAGATATCGTATGACAAAACAATTAAGGTCTTCTTTGGATAGATGCTATTGGATTCACTTCAATCCACATGTGTTGAGGTGAATTGGGTAGAATATAGTTTAAATTTTACTCCAATTCACACCAATACATGTGGATTGATACAAAGCTAACTACATCCAAACAACACCTAAGTGTAGTAACACAATGATACCTAGTAGCCGGTCGCCAGATTGTAAACCATATTTTAATATCGCTTGTTAGGCCGAGCGGCAGGCACCCTAGAGGGTTGTCTTCCTAGTGTGGTTTTTCCAAAGTGCACTTCCCGGGAAGGCACATTCTTAGCACCAGATGTTCCTTAAGATTGGTGTAGTAGAAACAAGGTGGGCATCTGTTGAATAGGTAGTAGGAGAGGAAATTTGTTAGGCCAACAAATTTGGATAGTTTGATAGGTAGCTTACTAAAGTGTTTTTTACCTTCACTGAATATAGGACAGGTAATGTGTTTAGGTAGGAGATCCTGCAACAATCTTCAAATGCCTCTAAATTCCTAGTGAATCAACGAATAATAGTTTGAAAAAACAATATACCAAAGAAACATATCCATGTGTAGATTGTTTTAAGTCTAAATATTTTTGTTTATCTTTGGCCATCAATATCGCTGAAAATCTTCGAGCTAAAGAATATGTAGCACATTCTTGTTCGGTTTATCACTGTCATGAATGGCTACTTCAATAGTATTTTGCGAGAGAGAATAAGTTGTACTACAACTGATAAGCCTCTATGTAACCGCTTTAATTTCTTTGTTTCTTTGAAGATCTCTTGTATCCTTATTTATTAATATATAATCCTTAGGCGGAAACTCATGTTTTTCAAGATCTCTAATTTTTGTTTCGCGATGTATACTACTACCATCATTTTAACGTCGTCGGTTTTTGTTTGGTAATACTAATCATATCATTGTTAGTTAAAAAGGTTTGGCATACATAGAAGTTGGTTTGGATGTATTTTGAGTTAATTGTTTGTGTAAGAGTTATGGTGGGTAATTTATCTTCATCTATCTATACGTACGGACATCTTGCAAAATTGTTCTCTAACTAACTAGCAGTGCACTACGTATTCAGATTTGAGAGTGGACGTGCAGGATTTTTCTGTTATGCAAACACAAACTATACTAAGGCCTTGTTTAGATTCCTAATAAGTTGGGGTGTCCAAACTTGAGAAAAATCACTGTAGCGCACTACTGTAGCATTTCGTTTGTATTTGGTAAAAATTGTCCAAACATTGACTAATTAGGCCTAAAACGTTCGTCTCGCAAAGTATAACCAAACTGTGCAATTAGTTTTTGATTTCATCTACATTTAGTACTTCATGCATGTGTAGATATTTTGATGTGATAGTGAAATTTGGGACTAAATTTGGTGAACTAAACAAGGCTTAAACAAAGGGTCCTGCTAGCGCTAGGACGTCCTAACCATAGGACGGTCAGCGCTAGCAGGGCCCGGCCCACTCTAGCTCGCGTACGCGCCACTCCGCCTCCTCAGCATGCGCCTCGCGTACGCGCCCACTCCATCTCCGCAGCATCCGCCTCGCGTCTTCCTGCTCAACATCGCACGGGCCCGTCCCACCTGCCCCGCCGGCGACCCGCACAGCCCTGTTGCTCCATGATCAACCCTCACCAACAAGAATCCGCCACTACCACTGCCTCCAAACATCACTGCCGTGTCTCTGAAACAAAAGAAAAAACGAAAAACTACTGAAACATACATGAAGGCCCTGCTGCAACAACAACAAAAAGTCTTGTGAAACAACATGCTGTGGCCTACTGCAACACTCTGGTTCACAACGTCTTGAATACACATGAACAATACTTACTGAAACATGAACAAAACATCTAATGGAACAACATGTCGTGAGGTAATGAAACACTTTGGTTCGCGAAAAAATTGCTGAAACACAAAAAAAAAGGACAAACAACTGCAAGAACATCTTGTGAAACACCCTGTTGCGAGCTACTGGAACATACAGATTTGCAATGCTGAAACAACACACACAACTGATCTGAAATATAGCCACCAAAAACTCGCCGGAACCCTCACCCACCTACTGCAACATCACCTGGATAGGCACTGCAGCAAACGAAGACACAAAGTTGAAACAAAAAAAAAAAGAGAGATTAGATACCGATCCAGAAAAAGGAAGACGAGCATGAAGAGGGGGAATGAGGGAGAGGAGTCACCGGCGAAGGAACATCGCCACCGTCTAATTCACCTCCGACGAGACTCCCTCGGATTTGTAGAAGAATGAGTGTGAGATCATCACCAGAAATCGAGGAGCTATGAGGAGAAGGCCTACCAGGCGGGGTCCGCGCGGATCCACCGTCGACCTCGCTAGATCCGCGGCCGGCGCCGCTAGATCCCGCTCTGTCGCGACCGGATCCGGTGAGGCAGCCGACGCACGCACGAACGGTGTGCAGTCGCCGCCGTCTCCGCACCTTCCTTCACTTCGGGTGATATGCATCTGAGCCAGCATGGATGGTCGCCTCCCACGCTGCCTGTGCACCAGTAGCACGGCACAGCGGCACGGGCAGCCCCTCGACGCGGACCAGCGATGCGGCTACCTCCGGCGTACCAGGTTGTGCAGCCCCGCCGCAGCACACCGCCACATCGGCACGGCGCGGCCCTCGACGCGACCACCTCCGACTTCCCAAGCTAGGCGCCGTCGCCTTCGTCCCGCCTACAGCCGCGCCCTCCCCGGCGGTGGTGAAGCGAGCGAGCAGCAGCGCGCAATGGAGCCGTCGGTGCGCGCACACAGCAGGGAAAAGAAGGTGTGAAGGGGATGAGGACGGGAAGGGATAAGGTTTGGGCGGCGCGCACGAGGGCAGCCGGGGTAAGTGGCGTCCGCTGGACAATTTTTAATGGATGGGAATGCATGTGGGCATGCGGACGGCCCACGAGTGGCAGGAAGCCCAACGAGCCCAGCGCCACGTCCGAACGTCGGACGTCTGAGTCAGAGCATTACCGTTAAACAAATTCCGGCCATGCATGCAGATATCAACGAGTGCAAGCTCCCAAGGGATGAGACTGTGTGCTTCGGCGAATGTTTCAACACGATCGGCTCAATGGAATGCCGGTGTCCGAATGGAACTTTTGGCAATCCGGGAGCAAGAGGTGGCTGTGTCAAGATTAATAAATCCACTAGAGGTCAGTACACCTGTACGTACGTCTTGTGACGCACTTCTTATTGCTTGGGACCCTGGCAAATTAAGCTGCTGCCTGGCTTGCCTTGGCCTGGATCACTGCTTGGCTGCCGCGCGCGTTGCCCGGACCAAGCCGCCATGCATTGGATGGAAATAATAAATGTTGCTGCATGCATCAAGAGTTCGAGACTAGTAACTAATTTTCATAATTATATATATGCAGCCGGAGCAGATGCGCTACTGTCGTATACTGTGGATCCGGTGCCGTTCGGGCTTCACCCCAGCTGCAAGACCACCTGTGGTGACGTGAAAGTTCCGTACCCTTTCGGCATCGGGCCTGGTTGCTCCTTGCCCTTGCCGGGTTTCAACCTGACCTGCAACACAAGCTATGAGCCCCCGCGGCTGCTTCTCGACAGCAACGGCACACTTGTGGTCGCAAACATCTCCTTGGCCGACTCCATGGTGCACGTCATCCGTACGCCAGGTTCTTGAGTAATCCCACCGTCCTCCAAGACGAGACCACCCACACCACAACAGTTTTCTATGACGTCCCTCACATCGACGAGCCATATACGCTGTCGACCACGAACGAGTTCATCTTTTCCGGGTGCAACGTGCAAGCCACCCTGTATGGCGATGGCGACAGCATCATCAGCAGTTGCAACTCCACCTGCAGCTCCACACGCAACTACATCCTGTATGAAGATGAATATTATGCTGGGCCACTGGTCCGAAGGCACACCGACGGCGGATACTGCACCGGCCGAGATGATGGCTGCTGTCATGCGCGCATCGTCGCTGCAGGCAGCAGCACGCCCAAGAAAATGGAGTTTCAACGTCTCAGAAACCTGCACACCAGCAGCCATGAACATGCAGAAGCAGTCGCCTTCATCTCAGAGGACGGGTTGACTTTTTTTTTTTAGAAGAAACATGTATTCATCTTAGTCTTTAAACCTACTTTTACTGATTTGGACTCCAAAGAAAGGAAAATTACATAGAAGTTTACAACTCCTATTCATCTTCCTCGAAGCCTTTCGAGATCCATCCGTCACCGCCATCGAAGCCGCGTACCAATCGTCGTCAGGCACCAGAGCCAAACTCCACAGGGTGGAGGCCGCAAAGGAGGACTTACTTCTGGGCGAATCAGCCGACGTTGCCTCCCGCGCGCATCGGCCAACTCTTGTACCCACGACGCATCCTTCGATTCCATCGCCGGCAACCCGAGCGGTGCTCGGGTTTTCACCAAACATGTTCCTCGAGATTAACGGGGTCAACAAGCATCATCACCCGACGAAGACAACGATGCGTCGGCCCTCGACTCCAAGAGAGTTCTCCCCAGCCTCTCCGTTGACGTCGGAGTAGATCGCCATCGGAGAACGAAAGAGCGGGAGAAATTATTCCGCTGCGCCGCCACCGCTTCCGCATCGCCGGCGTCGCCAGGAAGACCAAGTCGCAAAGGAGCCACGCTCCTCCGACCAAACATAGCTCCGCCGCCGAAATCGACGGCGAGCAAACCCTAGACCTAGGACTCGATTAAGACCCTATGAAGAAAAACTGGAAATCGAGGCGGACCCCCGCTCCGCGTCACCGCCGGCAGCGAGGCCGGAGGCGAGGGAACGGGGGCCGCAGGCGGTGGAGGCGGCGGCGGCGCCCCTCGGCGGTGGTGGCGGCGGCGGCGCCCCAAACCCTAACTTCCCTTCCTGTGGGGGTCTACAGCACGTCAGAGGACGGGTTGACTAATCAGTGGGGCATGATCTTAAACAGAACTGATCTGTCGGTTTCCACGACCAACAATTACATGTTATCATCTCCACTTGTTCTACGGTGGGCAGTTAATAAGCAAGGCTTCACAGCGCTGCCCAGCAACTCATCGGGGCAGTTCTGCCGGCAAGAGAATGGTGGTGGCTTTACGTGCCACTGCAACCCCGGCTACCAGGGCAACCCTTACATCGACAGCGGATGCAAAGGTCAGTACATACTGATCGATCGATCTTAAATACTTAATTGCTACACCGATGCACATCATATTGATCGATCTATTCACTCGTATTTAGTTTTAATGGATATTTTACCTGCTGGCACACGAACGCATATATAACACTTCATTTTGTTGGCTACAGTTATCGACGAGTGCCGTATCAAGGCGTCATCTGGCAAACTGTGCTATGGTGAGTGCATCAATTTTCCTGGTGGACACAAGTGCCGGTGCCCTCGAGGATCCTACGGTGATCCCTACAAGTCCGGTGGCTGCTCCCCCACAGGTGATCTGATAGCCACAACAGCTACATCCTCTCATAAAGTCTCGATGATGTGCTTTATTGGCATCTAAAAGTATATCATCTTCCTAGTTTGAGAAAATTATAACAAGGTTATGTATGTGAATTTTCAGGTTTAATCATTGGAGTTGCAATTGGCCCGACCCTCCTGCTCTTGGTTCTGGGTATAATATTATTACTCCGCTGGATGAAACACCGCAAGGGAAAAGTATTGAAACAGAAGTATTTCAAACAAAATCGTGGACATTTGTTGCAACAATTGGTGTCTCAAGAGGCAGACATTGCAGAAAGAATGATCATACCAGTTGATGAACTTGCAAAGGCGACAAACAACTTTGACAAAGCTCGTGAGCTTGGTGGCGAAGGGCATGGTACTGTTTACAAAGGGATTTTATCAAATCTACGTGTCGTAGCCATCAAGAAACCAAAGACTATGGTCCAGAAAGAAATAGATGAGTTCATAAATGAGGTAGCGATCCTCTCACAAATCAACCATAGGAATGTGGTCAAGCTCTTTGGATGTTGCCTCGAGACTGAGGTCCCACTGTTGGTTTATGAGTTCATTTCCAATGGAACCCTGTATGACCACCTCCATAATGAAGGACCAAGATCACTATCATGGGCCAACAGGATGAGGATCGCAACTGAAGTAGCTACCTCTCTTGCCTATCTTCACTCAGCAGTTTCAATACCAATAATCCATAGTGTTGTTACTCGAGGATTGGGGAAGCTTCTGGCAGGCTGCCTTGCACTGCCCTCACTCTCTCTATTCTTATCTCATAGTTTTTACATACAGGTCCTTTTACACTGTAGTATTTACACCAACACTCCCTCTCAAGATGGGCTAAAGATATCTAACATTCCCATCTTGCTACAACTCAACTCAACCTCACTAGGTCCTAAACCTTTTGTAAAACAGTCCGCTAGTTGACCATGCGATTTTACATATTTTAACTTTAGAACTCCACTATCTAGCTTCTCCTTGATGAAGAATCGATCAATCTCCACATGCTTGGTACGGTCAAACTGGACCAGATTGTTTGCAATATTTATTGCAGCAATGTTATCACAATAAAGCATCATTGTCTCATTTCTCAACACCTGCAGCTCCTTTAACAAGCCTTTTAACCACAACATCTCGCATACACTCAATGCCATTGCCCTATATTCAGCCTCTGCAGTAGACCGAGCAACAACTGCTTGCTTCTTGCTTCGCCACGAGACAAGATTACCTCCCACAAACACACAATAACCAGAGGTAGACCTCCTATCATCCCTGCAACTTGCCCAATCTGCATCACAGTATCCCTCCAAATCAAGGTGCATGTTTTTTCTAAACCATAACCCTCTCCCTGGGGTTCCCTTCAGATATCTCAAAATTCTATAAACAACTTCCATATGCCCTGTTCTAGGATCATGCATATATCTACTTACCATACTTACTGCATACGAAATGTCAGGTCTTGTGTGACACAAATAAATCAGTCTACCAACCAATCTCTGATAGGTTTCTTTATTCACTGGATCCCCAGATTGAGCAGTGATTTGATGATTTTTGTCAATAGGAGTACTACATGGCCGACACCCAAGCATTCCAGTTTCCGCTAAGAGATCTAGAATATACTTCCTTTGACAGAGAACAATGCCCTTTGGTGACCTGGCAATTTCAATTCCAAGGAAGTATCGAAGTGGTCCTAGATCCTTTACCTCAAAGGCCCTTCCAAGATTTGCTTTCAGACACTTAATTTCCTCCACATCATCTCCAGTAATTACTATGTCATCCACATATACCGCCATAATGGTGATAAATGTCCCTCTATGCTTATAGAAGACTGTGTGATCACCATTGCATTGAGTGTATCCAAAACCACAAACCGCCTTCCTAAACCTGTCAAACCATGCCCGGGGTGACTGCTTTAGTCCATACAATGACTTTTTAAGTCTACATACCTTTCCAATAGTTTGACTATTTGCAAATCCTGGTGGAATCTCCATATAGACCTCCTCCTGTAGGTCACCATGAAGGAATGCATTCTTCACATCCATTTGATGGAGTGGCCAACCAAAATTAACTGCACAAGAGATCAAGGTCCTAACAGTACCCATCTTTGCCACAGGAGCGAAGGTCTCATCATAGTCAATGCCATATGTTTGACTATATCCTTTAGCAACCAATCTTGCCTTATATCTATCCACCTCTCCTTTTGGGTTTTGCTTTACTGTATAGACCCACTTGCAACCAACTGCTCTCTTCCTTTTTGGAAGTGGGACTAGCTCCCATGTCTTGTTCTTTTGTAGAGCACGCATCTCTTCTTCCATTGCTGCCTTCCATTTAGGATCCTATTTTGCACACTTCCAGTCTCTTGGAATAGGCACTGTTTGTAAAGATGCAACAAATGCTCTATATGCAAGTGAAAGGCGAGAATATGAGAGGAAATTAGCAATGTCATGATCTGTACTAGGACGCTCAAACCCATAGCGAACAGGAGGTTTTCCAAAATTAGATCTAGTATCTCTACATTGTTGAAAGGTCCCTTGTTTGGTTTTGATAATTGAGTGACAATTTAGGTGGACTAACATGTGCTTATGGTTGAGATACACATGGTTAGTGCACAAGTTCATGTGTGTGAGCAACATATGCCATGGAGGGCTTAATGTTGAAGTGCTCACACATGTGATAATGAAGGAGCTTTATTGCATATGTGACATGACATGGAGTCATGTGACCAATGGTGAAGATCGAGATGAGGCTTGGCTCGAGACCGGAGGGTGTGTGAAGGACAAGTCGAGGCAGTGGAGCGATGGACCTAGTGAGGGTGAAGCTCGGGCAAGACTTGGTTCCGATGGACCATGAGGCGGTGAAGAGCAAGTGAGATCAAGATCGATGGACTGTGAAGGTTGCATGACGATATGAAGTGGATCATATCAACTTGAGATCGTGTCGGTGCATGTGTTGCATTGGCACGTCGGTGGAAGACGGTGGAAATGGAAATGCGCAAGGCAAAGGTATGCTATAGGGCATTTCATTTCACCGGTCGTGAGGTGTGTAGAGAAGTTGATGACCGGATTTAGGATTGATAGCCGTACTATCAAGAGGGGCAAACTTGTTTGCATATCGGTCATCTAGTGCCACTTGAGCGATCTAACATTGCGACATGCTAGGATCGAGTGGCGTTGTGAGAACAAGTGAAAATCCTTTGAAAATGATTGTGAAAATGCTAACACATATGCACATGGTGATGTACACTTAGTGGTGTTAGCACATTTGCAAAGGAGTTGAGAAAAGAGAAGAAGTTGGAGAAGGTTCGGTGAACTCCGGTGTTGAAAAAGAGAGTTGGTGGTTCTTGGATTGGAAAACTGCTTTGATCCTTAGTGTTCTGGATCAAGAGGGCATGATGGTTGTTTAGCACTCTGAATAAGCTTTCCAACGAGCCCAAGATCATCAAAAACAGATTTCAGAGCTAAGAGATATGCCCGGTTGAATGCGGAGTGGTCTGCTGCCCTCGAGAGCAACGGACGCGTCCGGAGCTAAGCGTCTGATGCGTTCGGAGTGCATAGAACGCGTCCGGCGCACACAAAACTGGGGTCCGACGGTGGGCAGTGAAAATAGGCTCTCTGGGTAGCGTCCGGCGCTCACTTTTTGGACGTCCGGCGCTACTAACGGCTAGTTTTCAGCACACGGAAATGAACGCGTAGGATGCGTCCGGCGCTTGCGTAGGACGCGTCCGGCGCGTGGTTTTCGGCCGCCCGAAGTGCCTAACGGCTAGTTTTCCAGTGGAGGCTAGAAATACATGTGTTGGCTGGCCTTGGCCGAGAGCTGAGCACACTAGGGCCTTGGTGTCTTGTGTGGTAGTGCTTGGGAGCCCGCTAACTCATCCATGCTTGAGAGTGTTCATCCACTTGAGTTAGAGATTGATTCTAGTGCGTTGCATTGAGAGATTTGCATCGAGTGGCACTAGATGATCGTGTTGCAAGCCGGTGTGCTTGTTACTCTTGGAGGGCGCCACCTCCTAGATGGCTTGGTGGCAAGAGACTCCGTTGAAGCACGCGTGGAGATTGTGCGGTGCTCCGGAGGAGGATTTGTGAGGGGTTCTTGAGCCTTCCCCGCGGGTGCGCGAATTGGCTACTCTAGTTGAGCGTGGCTTGGAGGATCCCGTTCTTGTGCTGATTGGAGTTGGGGCTCCCCGGAGGGGTTGTTGGCAGTGAGCCAACTTGAGCGGCCATCTCATCACCAAGTCGGTGTATCGTCACAACTGGACGTAGCTTGGTGGCGACCAAGTGAACCAGGGGAAAAATCGTGTGTCGATTTGTGATTGCCGAGGCTTCGACCTCCTTGTTCTTGTGTGTGAGGCTTCGACCTCCCTTGAGCTTGATTGCAGGTGGTTGGTCTCTACACTCGGTGATTCGCCACCGCCGCGACTTCGTCTGTCCACTCTTCGCGGTGGTTTGCATCCCCTCTTGCTCAAGCTTGTATTTACTTTTGTTACTTCCTTGCTTAGCTTGAGTAGTGGCTCTTGTGCTCTTTTGCTTGTGTAGCTAGTTGAGCACCTTCTTGCTTGTGTAGCTAGAAGTAGTGTAGTCCTTGAGCATCTAGTGAGCTTAGGTTTGGCTTTGTGCTTTTGCTCATTAGAATTGTGTAGGTGCTCCCCGATTTCTCAAAATACTAGTTGCTTAGGTTTGTGTGACCTTGCAAGCTAGAATTATTTAGGAGAGCACTAGCTAGTTTAGCACCTTGTTTCTTGTTTAGGTTCTTTTACAAGGTGCTACTAGAGTTGTAGTTAGTGGGGGTTAGTCTTGGCTAGACCGATAGTTTTAATTCCGCATTTGTTTTGGTTAGCCGGTGCGTAAGTTTTTAGTAAGGACTATTCACCCCCCTCTAGTCCATCTCGACCTTACAGTTGTGCAAGGGGTAATTATACATGCTCAAGGTTAGAAGTGACATTACCGCTTGATGGAGAGAGATCCGAAGAGAGATTTGGGACTGGTGTATCTGGCTGCTGTGGTTGTGGTACAATAATCTACTCCCCCTGACTCCTGATTTGCTCCCCCTGACTCCTGAACCGTCTCCTCCGGTACACTATGGGTTCCTTCTCTTGCAAGACATTTACCTCTGTATTTTCTCCAACAGTTGTCTCCTTATTCTCATCACCAACTACCTCATCACCAACTATCCCTTCACCTGCACAGTCCTCGTTCCTCACATCAACACCTCCATTATCCTCATGAATCACCTCTTGAGTCTCAGTATCCATAGGACATGGGATGGTACCAACAATTACTGTCCTTTTAGTATCATCAACTCCTCCATTCTCCCCCTCTCTCGTCACCCTCGGTGGACCGAAGAGAATTCCTCCAAGAGTGGATCAAGATCCCATGGTTTTGTATAGTATGGCTCAAACTCACGAAACGTCACATCCATACTCACAAACAACTTCTTTCCAATAGGGTCCCAGCACTTGTAACCCTTTTGTGTGGAGGAATATCCAACAAAAACACACTTTACCGCTCGAGGATCTAACTTGCCAACTGAAGGTCTATGGTCCCTGACAAAGCAAACACAGCCAAATACTTTGGGGGGTACCTTGAATTCCTGATGTCCCAACAAAAGTTCAGCTGGAGACTTCATTCCAAGAATCCTAGATGGCACATGATTAATTAAGTATGCTGCTGTCAACACCGCCTCGCTCCAGAGATACTTAGGTACATTTATTTGAAACATCAATGACCTTGCTACCTCCAGCAAATGTCTATTCTTCCTTTCAGCCACGCCATTTTGTGATGGAGTATTAGGACATGTGGTTTGATGGATAATGCCATGACCCGAAAGGTATGCCATAAAATCATTATTCACATACTCCTTTCCATTATCTGTGCGAATAATTCTAATCTTGGCATTAAATTGATTGACAACCAGATTATGGAAGTCTTGAAAATATCGGAGAACTTCATGCTTTCCCCTAAGCAAGTAGACCCATGTCATACGAGTATGGCAGTCAATGAAGGTAACAAACCACTTGAACCCACTCAAAGATGTAACTGAGCAGGGACCCCAAACATCAGAATGTATCATCATAAAAGGTTCACAACTACGAAGAGCAATACTAGGATAGGTTGCCCTTGTATGCCTTCCAAGTTCACATGCATCACACACAAGTTTGTTTCTGTCCACACCCTCAAACATAGCAAGATATAATTTATTCAAACTTGCAAAAGGCACATGTCCTAACCGACAATGAAGCAAGTAGACCTCCCTCTCCTGTGCTCTAACCGCTGCTGCCAATGTTGACTCCTCCTGGTTGATTGTCCACAACCCATTATGCCTGACTCCAGTCCCAATCACTATCCCCGTTCTCTTCTCCTGAAATACACAAGAATTTTCATCAAATATAACAACACATTTGAACTGATCGACAAGAGAACTGACAGAGAGAAGATTGACTGGAAAGGAAGGAAGATGCAAAACCGAAGACAGATGGAGTGATGGAGTGCATTCTATAGATCCTACACCATGAATGGGTTGGGAGGTACCATCAGCAGTTTGTATGGTTTTAGTATGAGAATGTGGAGTGTAAGTTTTAAAAGAGCTAGATATGCCTGTGACATGCTTGGATGCTCCTGAATCAATAACCCATTCTATGTTATGCCTATATGTGGATGCAAGTGCCTGTGCCCGAGTACCTTTGCCCAAATGGGCATAGTTGGCAAAGTTACCAAAGTGACTGGTAGTGGCAATCACAGGGCCATCTGAAGTGGTTTTGGAACTTTCAGATCCTTTCATCTTCTGCCATTGCTCCCACTGCTTGGCTGCTCCCGATCAATGTGACGAGATGGAAGATCCCCGTGCTAGCGGTAGTAACCTGAGAACCACTGTCCCAAGTAGCAACATTGGCCTGAGGACCACCACGGCCTCTGCCACGTCCTCCTGCACGTCCTCCACCTCGACCCCCATGACTCCCTTGATCACCACGAGCACCACCATGACCTCCATGACTTCCACTTCTACCACCATAGCTCTTGGGAAGGGGACAATTATAGCTCAAGTGTCCCTCCTCTCCACAATTGTAGCACTTCCTTTCCGCCACTGAGGTGTAGGCTGACTTGACAGGATTGTTACCACTCGTCATCCGCAATCTGCTTTCCTCAACAACCATGGCTACCATAGCTTCCTCTATGGTAGGAAGACTCTCCTGGTGACACAAAGCAGCCCTCCTGCTCTCAAACTCGGGATCCAAGTTCTTCAAGAACTGAGTCACCCTCCTATCCTCAATCCACTTCCGGACCTCAAGTGCATCCTGGGGGTCTCTCATATGAACTGGAGCATAGTGATCTAGCTCCCCCCACAACTGCTGCAACTCACAAGCATACTGCTCCACTGTTCTTCCTCTTTGTTTCACTGCATCGGCCTTGTTCTGAATCTCCATCATCACCATCACATTCCCCTGCTTGGAATACCTGATACTCAGAGTTTTCCAAATTTGTGTTGCAGTGTGCATAGCTTCCACCACTTTACTGACCGACGGTGACATGGATGCCAACAACCACGCCACTATGGTAGAGTTTGTTGTGTGCCAAGCTTTCCATTCTGGGCTAAGCTTGTTAGCCGGCTCAACAAATCCTCCCTCAAATAGCTCTCTACCCCCTTTCCTGCTAGTATCATCTACACTCTTCGGGACCAACTCAAATAATTCTTGCTTCCCTCTAGCTTCACATCATTTGGCATGAGTTCTAATTTTAGTTCACGCACCTCCCTAGGACCAATCCAATTCATCTCCATGAGCCCCTGAATCATCGACTTTATCTCCTCTTTCAACTCACCTTTGGTGATTGGTAGATCACCATTACCACCACTTCCTTGCTCACCTGCCGCCTTCGCTCCCGCCGGCCAGCCGCTCCGCCTCTGCTCGCTTTGTGGGTCACTCCTCCCACGCCCATAACGGACCTGACCGTGCAGGCGGACCGCGTCGTCTCGCGAGACCGCTCTCACTTCACGTTGGCGACCATACGTCGCCGCAGGTACGGCAAACCCTAGCTCTTCTGGCTCCGAATACCATGTTGTTACTCGAGGATTGGGGAAGCTTCTGGCAGGCTGCCTTGCACTGCCCTCACACTCTCTATTCTTATCTCATAGTTTTTACATATAGGTCCTTTTACATTGTAGTATTTACACCAACATATAGAGACATCAAGTCAGCTAACATACTTCTTGATGACACATTGACATCAAAAGTAGCAGACTTTGGAGCTTCAAGGTACATTCCAATTGAGAAAACAGGGTTGACAACAAGGGTTCAAGGAACAAAAGAATACTTGGATCCAATGTACTTCTACACTGGTCGTCTCACCGAGAAAAGTGATGTCTACGGATTTGGTGTAATTCTTGTTGAGCTGCTCACTAGGAAGAAACCATTTTCATATGTATCCTTAGAAGGTGATGGCCTTGTTGTTCATTTTGTCGATCTAATTGCTGCTGGAAACGTTGCACAAATACTTGACCCACAAGTTGACAACAAGGGTTCAAGGAACAAAAGGATACTTGGATCCGATGTACTTCTACACTGGTCGTCTCACCGAGAAAAGTGATGTCTACGGATTTGGTGTAATTCTTGTTGAGCTGCTCACTAGGAAGAAACCATTTTCATATGTATCCTCAGAAGGTGATGGCTGTTGATGGGAATAAATACCAGTTTTGGTACAGTCAGAAACCCATCAACAGTCCTCGATAGAAGGAAGATAAGCATCACATGAGCATATTTATCACTAATAAAGTTCCACTTGTATTCTTAGCTTGTGAAATGCAGGAAAGCTGGAAACAGGCCCTGTGAGACCAAAACCCAGGTCTACCGACCTGATTCTGGTCCCACCAGGATCTGACCACCAAGCAGGGTCCCTGATACTACAGGAGAACCTGATCTTGGATCCGAATGTACCACACATCAACATTCCACCCGATTGGTACATTGGACTAAGGATCCACATAGAAGCAAGCAAGATATCAAGTGAACCCAACTTCGGACAAGACTACACGTGACAAGCCAGGACAGCACCAGGAAGCTGCCACGTGGGCCAGGGGCCAGGTGCCAGGTCGGCCGACCCACCTTTGGTGGCCTGACACCTTGGCACTGGTCCCACTGCCACCTGGACCTTCTAGAAGGGGAGTGGGACCCATAGGTCAGCCAGACCCAGGTCGGCCGACCTGCATGTGGGCCAAACTCAAGGTTGGTTTGCTTCCACCGCCTTCCTGCATGACTCCCACATGTCCTGCACCAAGAGCCGTCCATTCAAGTCGGTGGAAGGTCGGTTTGATCCAACGGCGCATGACGGAGAGCACACGGATCGCTGACGTGGCGCTGGAGTAACCCCTACTCCACCTCCACTATAAATACCCCCCTAGTCTCTCATTATAAAGTGTCCCCAAGTAGTTCACATTAGTGTTCTCAAGCTCAAGCTCTCTTGGGAGATCAAGAGTGGTGTAGTCTAGTCTAGAGTGGGAGTTAGAGTCGAGTCGAGCGAAGCTCGGGTCTCGGAATCGTCTTCGGAGAATCTGGTATAGCTCTTGTACCTTTACTTTCGAAGTACTTTTCTTATATTAATATAGTCTTGCTTTACTTTATTAAGTCTTTACTTTGAGTACTTTACTTTCAGTATTTACTTAGTGCACTGCTATACTAGTGTAGTAGTGTTGTGTCTTAGTCTCGTTAGTGTAGAGTCTGAACTAGTTAGTGTCTAGATCCTTTGTGTGTGTTTCACTACCAACTGGGGCCGAGGTTACTTACATGGTAGCCGGAGTCTTAACACTAGATTAGGCGAAGTGCTTAGGCTAGTGCTTAATAGTGGATGCACCCTATCGTTGATTGGTATATCCATTCACTTTCCGACGTATATTAGCGGGGGCGGTTGTGACAGAACGCAGTCTTCCAGTTATATCTATTTGCGTCAGGGATAGGCTCTAGGGCGCCCATTAAAGACGAGGTCCGCTGGAATAGGAGTTAGTCCCACTGGGAACGCAACCCTCCAATTTGTCAGCCGACTTCCCCTATCACACCGATGGTCTAGGCATTAGTTTGGTTAAGTTGTTACACTAGTTAGATTAGAACATAGAAGTATAGTTAGATACATAGGAGTCCTTACTCACTCGTTGTCCTCCCACCTAGCTAGCTATCTACTAGTTACCTTTAGTTATCACTCATATCAACACTCACCCTTTTATCAATATCAATAGCTTAGATTGAGTAGAACCACCACGGGTTTCCATCACCCAGTTGCTAGAGAGTCTTAATCCGCTTCCTGTGAGCGAACTACAAATTCGACACCGGAATACTCACCCAGTTGAAGTGCTACAGCGGTACTTGTGCGCTTGCAGAGTTACCCTTGGTTAGTCTTACGTCGTCACTAGAATGCTTAGCTTAGCATTCTTAGGCTGTTGCCAGAAGAGGAATTGTGACACCCTCTCTCTGGTGGTAGTTCGGGTTTGCAATAGGTTTAGCTATTAGACGCCAGTCGCATTTACCTCACGCTAGTCGGTGTGTGCTAAGAAGTGTCACTAGGCATTTCTGACGCCATTACCAGGGAACTAGTACCTTTACCTAATTCTAGTGATTGCGCTAAGATCTGCCAACAAGCATTTCTGGCGCCGTTGCCGGGGAAGCGCCGTATTAAGAATTTCTAGTAAATTGGAATCCGTGGTCTACTCTTAATCTAAAGCATCAGTAGTGTTAGGGGCTTATCCTTCACTTTGTCTTGTTTTTGTTATTATCCTTTTCTAGACAGTGCATGAGCGGTTTCAGTCTGCCATCAAACTTCGTCGAAGATCCTGAGAGGTTGCTGAAGAGAGCTAGATGCAGTCTAGTCCCTCCTCAGAGAATCATCTTGGAGCCTGAACCATTTGTGGAAGGAAGTCCCGCACCAGTTGTTGAGACAGTCATGGCTCAAGAGACCATCGCTGAGTTCTCGTCGCCGTCAGCCGACTTTGTCGCTACGGGTCCGAACGTGAACTTGGGCGATGCGACTTTTGAACTCAAGCCTGCACTGATCAACATGGTGCAAGCCAATCAATTCTGTGGAAAGCCACATGAGGATGCCAATGCCCACCTCCAACACTTTCTGGAGGTGTGCAACACCTTTACGGTCAAGAATGTCACTGCAGATGCCGTTCGCCTTCGTCTTTTCCCATTCTCATTGTTGGGGAAGGCGAAGCAATGGTTCTACAACAACAAGGCCGAGGTGACAACTTGGGACAGATGTGCCAATGCATTCCTCAAGAAGTTCTTTCCCGCGGGCAAGACCAGTGTCCTGCGCGGGAAGATTTCAAGCTTCCAACAAAAGTCCGACGAGACGTTTCCCGAAGCATGGGAACGTCTCAATGAGTACATTCAAGCCTGTCCCCACCACGGGATAGACGAATGGCTCATTATTCAAGGTTTCTACCATGGGGCCGATCGGCGTAGCCCGGAGTCACCTTGATGCTTCCGTTTGGAGGGGCATTCCGCAACACAATGTCGGGGATGCCAAGGAGCTCATCGAGAAAATGGTGGTCAACCAAGGATGGAACGAAGAGCGCCTTTAGCCCAAGAAGAGAGGTGTCCACGCCCTTAGCGAGGTGGACATGCTCTCTGCCAAGATGGACCTCCTGATGAAGAAGATAGAGGGATCGTCCTCTAACAAGGAAGTGGAGGCCATACAGACTCCTGCCGCTATCTGTGCTGTGGGTACTGACCCATGGTGCGAGGTTTGCGGAGACGAGGACCATTCGGGCAACAACTGCCCCATGACTCAGGAGGAGGTGAACTTCGTCAACAACACCAACAACAACCACTTCAACAACGGGAATCGACCCCAACAACAGCAATGGAGTTCACGCCCCTTCTATCAAGGCCAAGGTATGGGTTACAATAATCATTCAGGTAATTCTTACCATAATAATTCTGGTAATTCTTTTAATAACCAACCTTCCTTGAAAGAACTTGTCTTTGGTCAAATTAAACTTAATGATGGTCTTAATAAAAGAATGATGGCTAATGACAAGATCTTAGAAAGTCTTTGCGAGAAAATGGATAGCTTTAACTCTGCTATGAAAAATCAATTGAGCTTTAATAAAATGTTAGAAAACCAGTTAGCTCAATTAGCAGCAGCTGTCCCCACTTATGAGCAAGGTAAGATTCCGGCAAAGCCTGAGGACCCTATTGAGGGTGTCAGGTTGGTAACTACGAAGTTCGGTAAGCCTCATTCTCGTTCCGTTCGGGTAACGGTGGATTCACCGTTTGTCCCGAAGAAGGGAGACCCTGGCCTGCCGATGATCACTTGCCAGATCGGACCACAGATCTTCGACATCGCTTTCTGCGACCTTGGATCCGGTGTCAACATCATGTCCAAGGTAACCTATGATAACCTATTAGGGAGCCCGTTGCACCCTACATATGTGCGTTTGCAGATGGCGGACCAAACCATCCGGTTTCCCGAGGGGTTGGCACGAGATATCTTACTCAGAATTAAAGATGAGTATATCCCTGTCGACTTCCTGGTACTGGACATGGGAGCTAACGTTGAAGTACCGCTCATCCTGGGACGACCATTCCTGAACACGGTGGACGCCACCAACTACATGGGGACTGCACAGATGCATATGCAGTTCAACGGATGGAGGGTAAGAGTGCCTTTCAATGGTTTTAAAGCTAACATGCAGGCACCAGCACCCCAGAAGCCGCGTCGCCAACACCGCCGAAGGAAGAACACTAAGACCGCCAAGTTGGCCAAGAAGGCCGAAGTGAAAGAAGAACCCGCCGAACCAAAAACCGAGGTCCAGCAAAAATGGCGGAAGAAGGAGACACCCTCAAGGTCCCCATCTCCGGGACCGACTGAGGTGTCCACTGAATGAACCCGACAGGAGAGGTCCTGCTCTATGGACCTAAAACACGGAGCCCTCCGCTGACCAGGTATGTCAGTAGTTATCTCATATTTATTTTCATGCATTTCAATTCTGCATTTCCCTTTCCAATTGCATGTTTACTTTTACAATTGCACTTTTTATTTTCAATAAAATAAACTTAGATATAGGTAATAAAACTTGAGAAGAGTGTTTAGAGAAAAGTTGAGCTGGTGGGGCCACCAAGGCCTGGTCGACCGACCTGCCTCTGGGGTCCACCACCTCTCTCTTCATTCTGGCTAGAAGCAGGGATCCAAGGGAGTACACTGGGTGCACTGGGGCTCACAAGCCCAGGTCGGCCGACCTGGACCTGGTCCCACCAAGCACCCAGCTGCCTCCCACTGCTGACACACTTGGATCCTATACCCATCCCACTTGCCAGAATTCGAAGAGAGATGGTGCAATGCTCATGACTTAGCTTAGGATGTTACTTTAAGCATGAGAATGCTTTAAGGAACACCCCAACACTAAAGCAAGCATAGGGAACAGCAATGCATGCTAGGAGACAACCTTTATCCTTGTCTCCACTTTTGCCCTTTCCTTTTCTCTTTCACCAAACACTAGACATAGGAATCCGAATCAACCAGCAAGAATCTAGGACCAGGACCACCACCACCTTTATCAGACAACCAGACAGAACATGTCCAAAGTGGTGGGGGGCAGAAACCCTGGTCGGCCGACCAAGGTTTGGTCCCAATTTTCAGACTTTTTGCAAGCACGAGGCAAGATTCCTTGTCTAAAGTGAGACACAAGTGCACATGGCCCAATGTGGTGGTCGGCCGACCTGCCTCTTGGCTTGGTTGGCCTTGCCCTTTCAACCCTATAAATACCACCCCAATGTGAGCTCAATCCCACACCACAACCAGCAGAATCATCTCGAGCTCACTTGGCCTTCTCTTCTCTCTTAGTGTTTCAAGCCTTCTCAAGTTTAGTGTAGTAGTAGTCATAAACCCAAAAACCCAAAAACATTTCCCTTTTCTCTCTTAGTAGTGTAGTAGAAAGCTTGGTCTTGTTTGCCCACTAGCGTAGTTAGGATGAAGAATCCCTTTCGAAGGTCTAGCAAAAAGAAGGGCGAAGGCTCGTCCTCGAGCTCTCGCCAATCCGAAAGTAGGGGTCATGAGAGGGAGGAGGAAGAACAAGTGCACCAACTTGTCCCTGCCATCATCCCTGGCAGGATGATGGAGCCTATTAGCAACCTCATGGTCACCCATGAGGAGTTAGGAAGGCTCTATACTCTTCGCACTTGCGGTTTCCAAAGACTCGCCCTCTTCGACCAAGAACTCCTCGACAAAACAGGTATGAGCACCGACTTTGCCATAGTTTTCAATACTATTGGTTGGTCCTCATTTTGGCAAGTTCCTGAACGTGGCATAGAGTTACTCACCCAAGAATTCCTTTGCTCACTTAAGTCAAATGCTTTGGGTGTTAGCTTTCGCATGTTTAATAATGACTATGACCTGTCTTGGAATGAGTTGAGTGTTGGTCTAGGCTTTGAGCATGATTGCATACTAGATGAAGATTTGCTTTAGCAAATTTTAACTTTTTGTCTTTTGGAAATCAATTGCTTGTGTCCAATGACTGGTCCAATCCTAAACCTAAGCAAATTCATAATCCAACTTTGAGGTTTATGTTCTTTTGGATCGCAATCACGCTGTTTCCTAGAGCTGATTTATCAAGAATAGGTCTTAAAGAGATGCAACTCATGTATGTCATGGTTAATAAAATCAAGTTTGCCCCTGTTAAAATGCTAGTACACTTTTGGGAGAACTCTGTTGTTCAAGCAACACCCATAGGTTTTACTTCATTCATAACTAGAATTGCTGAATCTTTGGGCGTGCTTGAGGGGAATGTTTATGCGTTTATGCCTGCGAAGAGACAAATTATTCTTGAAAAAATGTTTATACATGTTGGTCTAATTAAAAGAGGTCCAAGAGGTACGCTTAAGATGACATATGGGACTGATACAGTTGAAATCCCTCTCCCCAATGAGAGACTTTGGCTGTATAATGTCTCACCACTAACCCTGGACAGAAGGGGAAGACCTTGTCCTGCTGCAGGGACGGACAGAATGACGAGAGCACAAGCCCGTGCTGCTCAGGAGCAAGCTGGACCTTCTCATGCTCCACCCAATGAGGAAGAGGAGGTGAGCTCTTCACACATGGAAGCACCTCCTCATTCCAGGACACCCTCTTGGGCACATACCCCTCGCCCTCGTAGAGGGAGGCATCAGCCGCCGACTGAGATCGAAGCACTCACCCAGGAAGTGGAGAACCTCCACATCGAGAATCAAGCCACGTTGCAAATCATGCAACAGAATTTGGAAATGGCCCAAGGCGTCAACACGGAGGAAGGGCATCGCTGGGATCAATGGAACGAGTGGTTCTCACAACAGTGAGCAAGAGACAAGCTTGGGGGAGATCCTCTCCCCCACTAAGGTAAGTCCGTCCAAGGTATGTTTCCAATCCCCCTCATTTAATTATTGCATTTTAGTTATTGTTTTATCGCATTTAAAAAAAATTAAATCCAAAAAAAATATTTATTTGCTTTATTTCCCTTTTGTTTATATGCTTCATGTGTGCTAGTCTTTCTATGGATATGATGATAAAATTGCTAGTTAATGTTTCTCTAGTGCTTGTTTACAACTTAGCACTTCTCTAAGTCTAGATTATTTGGCACCTTTAACCATCATGAACTTGATCACTTAGTGGGTTGCAAGCGCTAATACAAAGTCTAAGTTGTTGTAAGATAGGAGATAGTGAAGATAGGAGCCCTACTCTATTGTTCTAGGCACGCATGATTGCCAGAGATTTCCTTTTAAAATAAATGAAAAACTTAATTGTTCCTCAATGGTGTTGAAATTCCTACCACGGCCATACATATACCTTGATATATCCATAAGCCTTCTACATAAGCTACTTGCTTGCATTGAGTTTGGTTAAGACTTGTAGAACCTTTGTTAGAGGTTTGTCGTGGCCCTAAGATCAAGATCCCCACATCACCAAATATGCTGCTTCTAATCCGGAAGTACGCAACCATGCTGCCCCTACCCTGGGAGTACGCATCTTACTACCACCATTCATGCTATTCCTACCCTGGGAATACGCATCTCATCATCCATCATTTATGCTACTCCTATCCTGGGGGTACGCAGCTCACCATCATAATTATGCTACTCCTACACTAGGAGCACGCATTATCGTCCATACCACCATTCTTGTGCTGCTTCTACACTGGAAGTACGCACCTTCGCCATTCTATCCTATGGGTTGCTCCATGCTTCACAGTTAGAGATTCTCTCTCAGTTATCATAACGGCTAGGCATCTGTTGAAAAAAAAGAGATGATGAAAAAAAAGAGAAAAAAAAGAGAAGAGAAAGAGCTAGCCTTGTCTCAGTAGAAGTAGAGAGAGAGATAGCATCAAATAAAGGAGCAACCTCATTCACCATACATCCACTCTTTTTCATCACCTTACCATCCGTTACATTCATCCGTTTCATCTTACATCTTGATCTAAGGGTATGATAAGACTCTTCTGTGGTCCAAGACTTCATCTTTCTTAACTAAGACAACATATGCCTTGCAAGTACGCTATTCCTTGACATACCTATTTAAGCTCCACATAAAGCCTTATTAGAGGTAGGATGTCTTTTGAAAGGCAAACACATGATGTGCCTTAGTGAGGATTCATACACCACTTGAGTGACTTGAGAGAAACCATTTGAGGAACATTAAGACTTCTTTTGAAAAAAAAATAAAAAAACTATCAAAAACATCTGGCATGAAACTTGCTAAAAGAATGAGAAAAGTAGATGCTCCAGTCAAAACTGTTCTGTCTTCCAACATCCCAAGACTGAGTTAATGCCATAAGCCCCATGGGTGCTAGAGTAATATGGGTGTGTTAACATTGCTAAATTTTCCATTCAAGGAGAAGTTCTTTGTTGTGCACTTAGTACTATTGAGATGTTAACTTAGTAATGATACCGATCCAATCGAACCAAGTTTTGATTGTTTGCTCGGGACGAGCAAAGGTTAAGCTTGGGGATCTTGTTGACGGGAATAAAGACCAGTTTTGGTACACTCAGAAACCCGTCAACAGTCCTCGATAGAAGGAAGATAAGCATCACATGAGCATATTTATCACTAATAAAGTTCCACTTGTATTCTTAGCTTGTGAAATGCAGGAAAGCTGGAAACAAGCCCTGTGAGACCAAAACCCAGGTCTATCGACCTGATTCTGGTCCCACCAGAATCTAACCACCAAGCAGGGTCCCTGATACTACAGGAGAACCTGATCTTGGATCCGAATGTACCACACATCAACATTCCACCCGATTGGTACATTGGACCAAGGATCCACATAGAAGCAAGCAAGATATCAAGTGAACCCAACTTCGGACAAGACTACACGTGACAAGCCAGGACAGCACCAGGAAGCTGCCACGTGGGCCAGGGGCCAGGTGCCAGGTCGGCCGACCCACCTTTGGTGGCCTGACACCTTGGCACTGGTCCCACTGCCACCTGGACCTTCTAGAAGGGGAGTGGGACCCATAGGTCGGCCCGGACCCGGGTCGGCCGACTGCATGTGGGCCAAACTCAAGGTCGGTTGCTTCCACCGCCTTCCCGCATGACTCCCATGTGTCCCGCACCAAGAGCCGTCCATTCAAGTCGGTGGAAGGTCGGTTTGATCCAACGGCGCATGACGGAGAGCACACGGATCGGCGACGTGGCGGCTGGAGTAACCCCTACTCCACCTCCACTATAAATACCCCCTAGTCTCTCATTGTAAAGTGTCCCCAAGTAGTTCACATTAGTGTTCTCAAGCTCAAGCTCTCTTGGGAGATCAAGAGTGGTGTAGTCTAGTCTAGAGTGGGAGTTAGAGTCGAGTCGAGCGAAGCTCGGGTCTCGAGTCATCTTTGGAGAATCTGGTATAGCTCTTGTACCTTTACTTTCGAAGTACTTTTCTTATATTAATATAGTTTTGCTTTACTTTATTAAGTCTTTACTTTGAGTACTTTACTTTCGTATTTACTTAGTGCACTTTGCTATACTAGTGTAGTAGTGTTGTGTCTTAGTCTCGTTAGTGTAGAGTCTGAACTAGTTAGTGTCTAGATCCTTTGTGTGTGTTTCACTACCAACTGGGGCCGAGGTTACTTACGTGGTAGCTGGAGTCTTAAGACTAGATTAGGCGAGGTGCTTAGGCTAGTGCTTAATAGTGGATGCACCCTATCGTTGATTGGTATATCCATTCACTTTCCTACGTATATTAGCGGGGGCGGTTGTGACAGAATGCAGTCTTCCAGTTATATCTATTTGTGTCAGGGATAGGCTCTAGGGCGCCCATTAAAGACGAGGTCCGCTGGAATAGGAGTTAGTCCCACTGGGAGCGCAACCCTCCTATTTGTCAGCCGACTTCCCCTATCACACCGATGGTCTAGGCATTAGTTTGGTTAAGTCGTTACACTAGTTAGATTAGAACACAGAAGTATAGTTAGATACATAGGAGTCCTTACTCACTCGTTGTCCTCCCACCTAGCTACCTACCTACTAGTTACCTTTAGTTATCACTCATATCAACACTCACCCTTTTATCAATATCAATAGCTTAGATTGAGTAGAACCACCACGGGTTTCCATCACCCAGTTGCTAGAGAGTCTTAATCCGCTTCCCGTGAGCGAACTACAAATTTGACACCGGAATACTCACCCGGTTGAAGTGCAACAGCGGTACGTGTGCGCTTGCAGAGTTACCCTTGGTTAGTCTTACGTCGTCACTAGAATCTAGCTTAGCTTAGCATTCTTAGGCTGTTGCCGGAAGAGGAATTGTGACACCCTCTCTCTGGTGGCAGTTCGGGTTTGCAATAGGTTTAGCTATCAGACGCCAGTCGCATTTACCTCACGCTAGTCGGTGTGTGCTAAGAAGTGTCGCTAGGCATTTCTGACGCCATTACCAGGGAACTAGTACCTTTACCTAATTCTAGTGATTGCGCTAAGATCTGCCAACAATGGCCTTGTTGTTTTTTGTCGATCTAATTGCTGCTGGAAACGTTGCACAAATACTTGACCCACAAGTTATAGAGGAGGGAGGCGATAAGTCCAAGATGTTGCTGCACTTGCAGCCTCCTGTATAAACTTAAGAGGTGAAGAACGGCCAACAATGCGACAAGTGGAGCATACCCTAGAGGGGCTTTGGGGTTCCAAGAGGTACAAGAGAGATGATATAGGAGCAGCAGAATTCAAGGATGACAGCATTGTGACCAATTCTTCATCATCAACTAAAAAGCGTCAGAGTTTTAAAGAATCAAGCAGAAGATATAGTTTGGAGCAGGAGATCATGTTGTCTGCGAGGTACCCACGGTAGCCATTGTCCCTTTATCATTAGCACAAAATATTATTTAACATCTAGGAGTAATTGTATTTGTGATGACGATAATGTGAACTAGGAATATCTGCCCCCCTGCCATTGTTTTTGTTTTTGTTATTACCATAATTCAATTGTACCAGCTCAGAATTGGTTGATTTTCTTCTATTTTTGTGGTCCGACAGTGGGATATTTACTGCGGAAAATGATGCAGAAATTATGCATTGTGGTTGCAGGATGTTTTGTTGGTGAGATTCGTTAATTAAATGAACTATGGTTCTCCATGCTTTCCTTTCCCTGTAGATTTGTGTTGCAAGATGATAAAATGCCTGTAAATTTTTCAGGGGGATGCAAAGTAGTTCAGCTTTGGTCTCTGCTGTTCACCAAGTCAGTGATATCCTAGAGCTATAGGAGCCTAGGACTCACAGCATCCGTATATCCATGGCAACATATAAATCAGTAGCTAAAAGTGATTGAAATGCCGTTCATCGAAATCAAACGTAGATAGAGGAATAAGCTTGCTGTACTGTCATACAGGTATGCAGTGTGGGAGTTAGGACACGTCATCATTCAAGTTTTTTAATAGAACTGAGATTGTAAGTCTGAACATATCATGGTTCAAGTTTTTTAGTGGAACTAAAATTGCAAGTGTGACGTTCAGTAAAAGAACCAAAATGGTTCACTTGTACAAACAAAAGCCCAGTCAAAACACAAGGAGCATGTTTGAACCTGCTGGCGTTCTCTTTAGGGTTTTTAAGATCAGTATCTCCTACCTGTCCCACTCATGAATCTTCTAATGCCAATCATATTTGCAGAAATAACAAAGTTATCTGAGGCATGCTTTTGATCTTATTGCATTCTAGAAAACATGAACACTGAAAGAAACATTATCGACTAAATGAGTACACAAAGCCAGGTACCATTGAAAATGGGTATTCTCAGTTTTGATCAAACATAGTAGAAAACACTTAGTACTTCACCTGTCTATCTGAAGTACCCATGGCAACATATGATCAGCATCTGAATCTGAAAGTGAATAATTCATTTTTGTACGACTTTTACAGAAAACCAAACCCTGTCCAATCTGATCCTTAATGAAGCAACTCATGTGAATGAAATGGAGACAGACAATCGCTATCAGTTAGGCTGTTGTACAGAGATGCAATATGAGATCATGGTTAAAGTTAGCCATGGAACTGATAAGTCTGAAGTTCAGTAAAAGAACAGAAATAGTTCGCACTAGAAAAACAAAAGCAGTCAGATGGATCATGTTGGGAATCCTGAAGTCATCAGCATTGCCATTTTTTTTAGATAATAGGCACTGCCCGGCTTTATATTGAAAGCTGAATGGATCAAGTTTTGCTGGGGACACCAGCTTTACATGACGCAAAACACGGGGAGAACCCCAGACTTAACTCGACACATCTAGTCTGCTGACTACCTCAAACCGGCCAACGGCCAAAAGACATGACATAGTATCGGCCCAGGAGTTTTGACAAGATTCTACGAATTTATTACAGCCAAACTGCGCAGCCAACATGATGATCACATAGCAGTTACATAGTAGCATTGGTGGACAGCAGGCTCATCAGCTCCTCAGCCGCGGGCTTCATCTTTGGTTTAAGCAGTGGACTCCAGGCCTTCACCAGTGCCGTCGACTTGTGGATCAGCGCCATTGGGGACGTCAGGATCTTCTTCTCGAACACCGCAGCATTCCTGGTCTTCCACAAAGTCCAGAGAACACCTGCACAAATTTGTAGCGTTACCATCTGCCTGATACCTCTTAATCTGTCTAGTATCTCTACAAACGGTGATTCGCGGCTCGTGGGGATTGGTTCCAACCAAGGCAATCTCTCACGAAAGCCCGGAGAAACACCGCCACGGGGCATTGAAAACAAATATGGTCAGAGGTTTCAACAGAATCACAACAAAAACATTTTTCAGGGCCAGACCAATTCTTTTTGTTAAGTTGAACCCCACATTGAATTCTATCATGCGCCACCATCCAGATGAAGTTTTTAACCTTCAGAGGAATGGGGCCCTTCCACATCATTAACATATGACGATCTACCATACCTCTAAATGTTAGCACGTTGTACAGGGATTTAGCAGAATATTTGTTTGATTTGTCTAACAACCAAACTATTTCATCTCTACCTTCTGACAAGTTTACCTCCATTAGTTTCCTTCTCAAGTCCTGTAATTCCTCTACTTGCTCTTCATTAAGTTGTCTCCTGAACTCTAGGTTCCAGTCCCCTCCCTCTTCCACACTTGCCACTGAAGAATCAGGGCATCTAGTTATTTTGAAAAGGTTAGGGTAGCTAATACTCAAAGGACATCTGTCCAGCCAACAATCTAGCCAGAATCTGGTTTGATTCCCAGATTTGACCTTAAGACCTCTCCCCAGCTGGTAACTTTCCCTAACATCTAACAATGATTTCCAGAATTGTGATCCCTTCCTACTTTTTATCTGAAAAATACTTTTATTTCCAAGGTATTTTTTCCTCAAAATTGAGCAGCATAAACTTTCCTCTCCTCTTTCCAGCTTGTCTATCCATTTAGCCAATAAGCACTCATTCATCACTCTTATGTTCGGAAAGCCCGAGACCTCCAAAATTCTTGGGCCTTGCCGATGTATCCCACTTTACCATGTGGTATTTCCTTTTCTTAGAAGACCCCCTTGCCGGTAAAACCTCAACGATAGTGTCTATTCTCCGAAAGTTCCCCTCATACAATTGATAAGCACCCATAGTATACATAGGTATACTAGAAAGGCAGGAATCAATGAGAATCGATTTACCTCCAGAGGACAGGTACTCACATTGCCAAGTGCCTAGTCTTTTTTCTATCTTAACCTCCACAAAACTCAGTTGAGCCTTAGATATTTTCTGCCAATTCACAGGGAGGCCCAAGTAAGTCATTGGTAAACTCCTTCTTTACACCCCAGAATCTCAGTTGCTCTCTTTCTTTCCTCTACTGACAAGTTCACAGAAAATAATTCACTTTTTTCAAAGTTGATCTTCATCCCAGACATAGCCTCAAAACATGACAAAATAACTCTAGTGTTCTGCAGATTAGCCTCTGAAAATTGGAGAAGTATGACTGTGTCATCTGCATACTGCAGGTGGGTTAGTCCATTATCTACCAAGTGAGGAATTAGCCCACTTATAATACCAGCCTGATTAGCTCTAGTCAACAGAATGGATAGTGTGTCAGCCACTAAGTTAAAGAGCAAAGGGGACAGAGGGTCCCCCTATCTTAACCCTTTATAGCTTCTAAAATATTCCCCTCTCACACCATTGATATCTATGCACACTTTTCCACCTCTAACAGCCTGATTGACCCAAGAGATCCAGGTTTCATCAAATCCTTTCCTCCTAAGAACTTCTTCTAGGAAGGCCCAGTTAACCTTGTCATAGGCCTTCTCAAAATCCAGTTTCAGAATGATCCTAGGGGACTTGGTCTGTTTTAGATCATGTAATACCTCTTGCAAGATAATCACACCTTCTAGAATGTATCTGCCAGGTATGAAGGCTGTTTGGTGTGGGCTTACCACTTTGTGAACCACTGATGTCAACCTGAGAGTTAGAGCTTTGGTTATGATTTTGTATATTACATTCAGCAGGCATATAGGTCTAAATTGTTTCACATTGACTGCTGGCTTGACCTTAGGTAATAATATGATAACTCCATAATTCAATCTCCACAACTCCAGAGACCCCCCATGAAGATCATCTAGCATTTCTTTGATTATAACTCTTAGATGAGGCCAAAAAGCTTTATAGAACTCTACTGAGAAACCATCAGGGCCTGGTGTAGTATTATTCTTCATTTCTTTCATAACTCTATCTATCTCTTCATATGTAAAGGGTCTTGTGAGCCATACATTATCCTCAGTTTGTATTTTCTGATCAGCACCCCACAAATTTTGGTCCAAATGCATATTGGCCACCTCCTCATGACCAAACAGCATCTTATAATAATCAGTAATGTGAACTCTCAAATTTTGTGGATCAATTACTTCCTGTCCATCCACCTCTAACATCTTAATTTGCATTTTCCTCTTCCTCCCATTTGCATATTTGTGGAAAAAACTGGTATTTGAATCACCAGCCAGTATCCACTTTTCTCCTCCTCTCCTTTGCCATTGTAATTCCTCATTTTTCATGATCATTTGAAGTTTATTGTCTAGCTTATATCTTTCCTCCCATTCAACCGGTGACAAGGGTCTATTTTCACTCCATTCATCAATTATCTGCAATTTCTGCATCAACTCAACTTTGACTTTCTTCTGCTGGCTATCTACATTTTGACCCCAGCCTTTTATACCTCTTCTCATTATACTAGAAGTTATATGCCAATGGTCTAGGACATTATGTTTGAATCTCAATGGCCATTTGCTTTGAACCCACTCTGTGAACCCCTCAGCATGGAGCCAATGTGAGTTAAACCGAAAATAGTGTTTGAAATGGGAGCTATCACCTCCTGTATCCACTATCAGTGGGTTGTGATCAGACCCCACTCTTGGGGCTGTCAGAATAGAAGCCAGATTAAATTGATCCTCCCAAGTATTTGAAGCCAGAACTCTATCCAGGACACATTGAATAGGGGGGTTTTGCTTGTTTGACCAAGTATACCTACTCCCAGATCTATGTAATTCTCTCAAAGCTACCAAGTTAATAACATCATTAAAAGCCTCCATTAGAGGAATATTCACATTACCAGAGGATTTTTCCTGAATGCTCCTGACTAAATTAAAGTCACCTCCAACTAGAACAGGTAGATCTGCATTCAAAAATTTATTTTATAACTCTAACAAGAAATCTGGTTTCAGCTCATCATGAGCTGGGCCATACACATTAGTCAGCTCCCAACAAAAATTATCTGCATTCATTACCAGTGAGCAACTCTGGAAATGCTCACCACTAGCTTCCCTTGTAACTCTTGCAATCTCCTTATCTACCCCCATCAGCATGCCTCCAGAATGACCATTACTTGGCACCCAGAACCAGTGCATATCTCTATTCCCAGAAAACCTATCCAACTCTCTTTGTTTGAAGCTGGCTTTTATTGTCTCTTGCAGACAAATACAATCAAAGGAAAATTTGCCTATTAACTCAATTAAAAGCTTTCTTCTTCCAGCATTCCCCAGACCTCTAACATTCCAGAAAAGGATCCTCATTTGGTAAACTCTATGTTTGTTTGCTCTAGAACCTCAATAGGCTCTGGAACCTCCTCTAAATTACAACTCTGCTCATTTTGCTTAACTCTAAATGCTTCCCAACCCTCTAACCCCAAAGGCAAAGTCATGTCACAGGATTGACCAGTATCAGTAAAGTTAACTTTGCTATGAGCAGAACTCTGGTTTGTTTCAGGACCACTAGTGTGTTCAGAAACATCTTCCACAGCTCTACTAGTGTGTTCAGCATTGCCATTTCATCAGGGTAAGATTCAATATGAAACAGACAACATATGCAACATGACTGCTCCAGCACTACAGTGGCTAGCAGTTTTTCCAACCCAGACACAACTCGGGAATTGCAGCAACACTAGAAATGGGTGTGCACAAAGCATCTGAATCTGAAAAAACATTATCAACTACACTGTAAATGGGTGTGCACAAAGCATCTGAATCTGAAAATTGGTGTGCACAAAGAAATGGGTGAACACCGGGGGGGAAACATTATCAACTACACTGTAAATGGGTGTGCACAAAGCATCTGAATCTGAAAGTGAATTCTTTACTCTGCAGACTTTTACAAAACAAATCAAACCCTATCCAAGAAGATCCTTAATGAAACAACTCATTAAAATGAATCGAAGACAGAAGCAATCACCTATCCAGTATGCAATAAATTGGCCTGTTGTAGAGAGATGCAATGTGGGTAGTAGAGTACATCATGGCTCAAAGTTATGGAATTGATAAGTCTGAATTTTTCTCGCGCTAGTACACAGAAAAGCAGTCAAATAAAGCATGTTGGGAGTCCTGAAACAAGTCATCGCCATTGGCATTTCTTCAGGATAACATTCAATCTGAAACCGACTCAATATGCAACACGCATGCTCCAGTCCACTGCTACAGTGGCTAGCATTTCCCACACCCAGTCACAGCTTGTGAATTGCAGTGACACTGAACTGAACCACAGCGACGGCGACAAAGGCAGACCAAGGAGACGGGCGAAACGCAGCCGGCCTAGCCGCCGAAGCCGTAGAGTGTGCGGCCCTGTTGCTTGAGCGCGTAGATGACGTACATGGCGGTGACGGTCTTGCGGCGCGCGTGCTCGGTGTAGGTGACGGCGTCGCGGATGACGTTCTCGAGGAAGATCTTGAGCACGCCGCGGGTCTTCTCGTAGATGAGCCCCGAGATGCGCTTCACGCCGCCCCTCCGCGCCAGCCTCCGGATCGCCGGCTTCGTGATCCCCTGGATGTTGCCGCGGAGCAACTTCCGGTGACGCGGCTAGACCTGGACGATGGCAGAGCGGGGAGGGCTGAATGCGGCGGACGGCGATGTCGGGGGTGCCGCGGAGGCAGCGCGAAGGCACAGTCGATGGTGCTGGCGGCTGGCGCTCGACAACAACAACAACGCGCGCCGCGCCGTGGTGGACCATGCGGAGCTGCTGTTGCTGGGTAAGCGCCATGGGCAGCGCTGTCACCTTCGCAAAGCTCAGCGTGGAGCGCTACCGCAATGCAGCCGCCACCGTCTGGGTGAAGGGCTTCTGCACCGTGCTCCTCTTCTTCAGTGACACCGAAGAGGCGAACACGTCTATCATGACCTGCGCATCAAGTGAGGATGCTGCTTTGCTGGAGTGGCCGTTGATATCTCTGACCAATTGACTAAAAATTATCCGTATCTCTGGTTGACCAATTAAGACAGTATGTCTCCGTAAGGGTTCTCGGGAGGAGGTGGCGGACACGTCGTCATGAAACCGTTGTCCGTCCGATCTTCCATCGTCTGGTTAGCATCTCCGAGCGGCTTTCTTTGCTTCTGTACGGCGGGTTGTGGGGGTGGCTTCTGGTGGCTTCTGGTTTGGAGCTGGCTTCAGAATCGGTCGCTCCCTCTCACTGTGCTCCTCGGCTTCTGCCCGATCTGGCTTCTCCCGGATTCTTTGTCCGCGCTGTGGGTCTATTATTGCCCCACGCGGTGACGGCTGCGTGTTGTTTCTTCTCAGTCTCCTTTCTTTCCCGTCTTCTTCCCACCATGGGGTTCTAGGTCACGCCGCCGCAAGGTACGCGCGTTCGTGGTTCTCTGGAGAGTTGCAAGTGTCGGTGAGGGTTCTGCTCGGAGGTGTTGTTTTGCCGTAGTCACGGCGGCGCGGTGGAGTTGTCGGGGTGTTTCTGGGTCAGGTTCGTTTCGGCGCGTTTTCTCTTCCGGTCTCCATCGATCGTTGTTGTTGCTTGCGCGCGCGTCCCCGCCGCGCCCGCGCCGCCGCGGCCCGTCGCCCTGGACTTGGCCGTCCGTGTTAGGCTAGCGGCGGTGTTGCGCCCCCGTCGGTTACTCCGCAGGGTGCGGGGGGCGCTGGGGCGGTCAGGATGCCGCGACGCCGCCCGTACATTTGATTGAACCCCACTCTATTTCATTGTTTGTCTACTTCCTCGAGTTTCTGTATCTGTGTGTGCCTCGGTTAATTGTTGTCTTCCTATCTTTTCTGCAGGTTTGTGGGGATTTGTACGTGGAGATCTGCTGTTCTGTTTGTGGCGGTTCTGTTTGGTTTGAAGACTGTGGCTTGCGGATTGGAGTGTTCAAGGAGTACGTCTGGACGGAATTTTGAGCTGGGAGTTTGTGTCTTCGGATTGGGGGTACGTTTCTTGCTTCGCTTGTTTTTTTGTTTGTGGTTTTGTTTCTTGATGGGTACTGTGTGTGTGGCGTGGGTTGGTGTAGACCGTGTTAGTGTAATTTGTTGTACTGACTTGGCCACGTTCTTGTCGAACTATGATGCATCAGCCTGGCGACGGCTCGGATCTGTAGGCAAGGAGACGAGCGATGGTACCTGTAAACAGGATAGAAGACTGGAGTGTTCAGATTTCACTAAAATAATTAACACCCAGAGATTTTGGAATCTAAAACCCTCAAGCCTAAACCCAAAGCATATATTGTCACCATAAATTGGTAGAAACAGATTCCATCATTCAGAAATTGACAGTAACAACACAATTTTTGGGCTTTGCAGACGATCCAGCTGATACATTGCCACGGCGAAGAGGTGATCGATTTGATCGGGCCCTTTTGTCCGGTCATGTTCCGGCTTCGTGTGTCCTATATACCCTTCTTACGGGCGATTGGAGAGCTTGTTCTCGCTGTATGTTTCCACCATACGGCAGGACCTAGATGATGGCACACGGTTATATGGCCTTGAAATTGGGTTACCCCTTGATGAGAAGGATGGGCGAGGAGCTAGGCCACTTTTTTTTTGGGCGCCATCTGGCCAGTGTGACGAGCAGGCGTATGAGTCGGCTGCGCTGGAGGCGTTGAAGACTCTTCAGAGTATTTTTGGATTCGTTATTGTTGATTACAATATTCATGATTTGATGCTGTACAGAGGCCTAGCTCAGCGTCTTTTTCCCATTGCAAATAGAGGCGCTCAGTTGGCAAGGCTTGTTCTTTCAGCATCTGATCGCTCAAGTTCCAGTTCTGAGCCATTAGCGGTCCAAGCTCACCAGCTTATTAGTGATATGAATTTGCTTTCAGGTGTAGAGGTTCCTTAGGTCTCTAGAGAATGATGCTTCGTGCTGTCTCTTTTCATTTATGTTGCTTTTAGTTTGTCGGAGCATTCGGATGTAAGTTTGACATGTCCTGCGTGTTCAGTGATGTGTCACAGAAATTTCTGATTGCTTATGAGCGGTAAATTTTTCGCGTTGCATTTGTATATTCATGTTTTTCCAGGGTTCTTGTCCCTGTGTTGTGCAAATCTTTGCCCGTTGTACAGCAAATGGATTCTCTTGATCAGCTCTACGATGACGAAAATAGTATGTCCAAACCGTTATTGTTTGCTGTATTTGTGTGCTTTTGACCGTTGATTTGCTAATGATTTAAGCTGTATAGCAACAGTCTCGCCGGGTACAGGTGAACCTGCTGTGTATATAGGTATGGGCTCCGGCGTCCTAGGACACATATTAAGTCCAGCGCTTTGCCTTATAAGTTTATGTCCTTAGTAATCTACTAGGAGTCTCTCTTGAATTACCTCTAAGATTTAGCAGCTACTGCTTCCTCTACTGCAATTCGAAATTCTGATCCAACAAGTGCACGCCGCAAGAGAAAGAGGTTACTGGATCAACATCGAATGGTGTGGAGAGGTACATGTCATTTTATATGGGCGCCGCAGCATTTGTGTGTGGGTTCATATATTCAAGATTATAATTGCTTTGCTTGTGTACGGGGGGCAGCATTTGCCTGCTGATCTTTGGTTTGGAGTGTGGACAGTTCGATGAGGAGTTCATAGCTGCATTGAAAGGTACACTTTGGTTGTTGTGCTTCAGCATCGACAGATATATTGGTTGCATGTTGTTGTCAACTGCTACATCCAATGTGTTGTTCCCTTTTGCAGTTTCTTATCCTGGGAGATCATCCTTTGGATCACCGGATTATGAGTGTTCCAATTGTCAGGCTTTATTTTGGTATGGTGAGAGGGTTGGAAAGCAATCCTGTCGGAGAGATGGGAACGTAGTGTACAATAAGTGCTGTAAGGGAGGCAAGGTTAAATTGCCAAAGTTTCAACCTAGGCCAGAGCCTTTGAATTCATTAGCTAGGTTTGATGGTGGTGTTGCCTCCACAAGGTTCATGCGAAGCATAAGACAATACAATTGTCTTTTTGCTTTCACATCCATGGGAGCTAATATTGATCGGAGCGTCAATGATGGAGGAGGTCCTCCTGTATTTAAGATTTGTGGTCAAATACATCATCGTATTGGAGCCATGATTCCTCCCGATGGTGTGTCGCCCAAATTCATTCAGCTTTATATCTATGATACTGGAAATGAGGTGCAGAACAGAATACATTCATTGAGTTATGGTGAAGCTTCAGGATCAAATATTGACCCTTCTGTTGTTGAGGCTTTGGCTAATATGCTAGATCATCATAATCCATTGGCTCAGCAGTTCAGGATGGCAAGGGACAGGCTTGAAGGGCATGAGGGTGATGAATTTGTCATACAGATTGTGGGTCCCCGTGACGGGGATCCGCCACAATACAATTTACCAGTTCATGAGCAATTAGCTATGTTAGTTGTGGGTGATTTCAGCCCAGAAGCATTCGAGCGGGATATAATTGTAGAAACACATGGAAGCCAATTGAAGCAGATATCTGCTTTGCATCCAGCCTTTATGGCTCTTCAATATCCTTTGCTGTTTCCTTTTGCTGAGCGGGGTTTCCAGACAGGAGTTTTGTATACTGGACTGTCAGAGAGGGAAGATAATGCTTATAGGAAAGTAACAATGCAAGATTACTTTTCATATATGTTTCATTACAGAAAGGATCAGCCAAATCCATATCTTTGTTATGGTCAGTTGTCTAGCCAGGCTAAGGTGGATGCTCGTGCCTGTATTGATGAAAATCGACTTAGTTACTTGATGAAGAATCAGGAAGATATTCGAATGGAGAGTATTCAGGGTATCTGTGATGCTGTTAGTAGGGGTTCATTAGAAGGTGCAGAGATGGGGAAGATGACTATTTTACCAGCGTCATTCACTGGAGGAAGACGATACATGATACAAAACTATCATGATGGTATAGCAATTTGCCGAGAGTATGGTCCTCCAGATTTTTTTGTTACATTTACATGCAATCCTAAATGGACTGAGATTGCAGAAGGTATATTAGAAGCTGGTCAAAAGCCAAATGATAGGTCTGATGTTATTGTTCGGGTATTCAACATGAAAATAGAGGAGTTGCTGCATGATATTACCGGTGGTATAGTTTTTGGTCCGGTGAATGCAGGTATTGATATGTTTTGAGGTTCTCGGTCCTTACTTTTCCATGTAGACAAGTACCGGTAGTTTTCCCATACTAATTCTTCACTCCTTTTTCCTATCTTTAGTTCTACACACTGTAGAGTTTCAGAAACGAGGTCTTCCACATGCTCATATTATTCTGTGGACCGTGGCAGATACATCTAATCCTACCCCATCAATGATTGACAAATATATTTCTGCTGAGATACCGGATCCTAGAAAAGATCCGCTAGGATACGCCTTGATTGCTGAGCATATGATACATGGTCCTTGTGGGTCCCAGAATCCTAGGTGCCCTTGTATGAAGAAAGGAAAGTGTTCAAAATTCTACCCGAAGAACTATGAAGAAGAGACAATTGTTGATTCAAGGGGATTTGCTTTGTGTATAGAAGAAAAGAAAGCGACATGTTTGTTGAGAAGAACGGTTTTAAAATGGACAATAAATGGGTGGTTCCTTACAATATTGGTTTGATGAAGAAGTTTCGAGGCACATATAAATGTTGAGTGGTGTAACAAGACAACTTTTATAAAGTATTTATTCAAGTATGTTACCAAGGGGGCAGATTCTAGCAAGGCCTATTTGCGAGAGAGTTAGGCGTGGTGAAGATGCACCTTATGATGCTCGAGACTCAAACCAGGAATGAAATCAAGGAATATTTGGATTGCGAGATATATTTGTGAGTATGATGCTTGCTTTGGAGGGTTCTTGGTTATGATATTCATAGGCACTATCCAAATTTGTTGAGAGGATGCCTGTGCATCTGCCCAATGAGAATTTTGTTACATTCAGTGCTAAACAAAGAATGGATAGGTTTTTGACGGTGGATTTCCTCAAAAAAACAATGCTGACTGAGTGGTTTGTCTGTAATGAGTACAATCCTCAGGCTAGATCTTTGACATATCCTCAGTTTCCCTCACAATGGAGATGGGATGCGAAGGAAAGGAAGTGGAAAAAAGAAGTAGACGGCATGGTAAGATAGGTCGCCTTCACTATGTGCATCCTTCTGCTGGTGAGCGCTACTATCTTCGCATGTTGTTATTGACAGTGAAAGGCAGCACAAGTTATGAAGATCTGAGGTTCCATAATCGCCAATATCATCCCACATTTAAGGAGGCATGCAGATCGCGAGGTCTGCTTGGGGATGATCAAGAGTGGTATAATGCATTTGACGAGGCTGCATCTTGGGCAACATCTCCTAATCTCCGAAGATTTTTTGTTACCATAGTTTTGTTCTGTCATGTTGGGGATGAATATGCCTTCTTTGAAAGGGTTTGGCGTCACCTCTGTGATGATATTCAGTATCAGTACAGAGACTTGATTGGTGACCCAACATATGTGCTGCCTGATAATAGAGCCAGAGATTACTTGCTTGATGAGTTGGCCACGGTGTTTGCAGAGAATGGTAGGGACATACAAAAGTTCAGGTTACCTCGAAAGACTTTAACTGACTATCCAGAAATGTCCAACCGCTTGATCCAGGAAGAACTGTCATATCCTCCTGATCCTCTTTTGAATATGGATGATCCTACATTCAGTCTGAACAACGGTCAGACAGTTGCATTCAATACAATTGTCCAGCGGGTTTTGGACAATCAACCTGGTTTTTTCTTTGTTTCCGGCTATGGCGGGACCGGGAAAACGTATCTTTGGAATAGAATTGTTAGCTATCTTAGAGGTAAAGACAAAATAGTATTGACAGTTGCTTCCTCTGGTGTTGCTGCTCTGTTGTTGCCGGGTGGTCGTACAGCACATTCCAGGTTCAAAATCCCGTGTGATTTAGATGATGATAGCATATGTGATGTTGGCCGTGGAACAATGCTGGGAGATTTAATATCTATTACCAGTTTGGTTATCTGGGATGAGGCCTTAATGGCTAATAGAAAAGCCTTTGAAGCTCTGGACCGTTCTTTCAGAGATATAGAGAAAGAGCATAATTCGGATGCTGCTAACATACCTTTTGGGGGAAAAGTAATGGTACTTGGTGGCGACCTTAGACAGATACTACCTGTTGTTGAAGGAGGTAACAAAGTGCAAATTCTGAATGCAACAGTAATTAAATCCCGACTCTGGCAACATGTTGAGATTTTAAGTTTGACTGAAAATATGCGCTTGGCGTGTCCATCTGCTGATTCAGAACATCGAAGTCAAATAGAAAGTTTCAGCAAGTGGATATTAAAAGTAGGTGAAGGCAAGGTTCCATGTACAGCTAGAGAAGGCGAGGCCGAGCCAAGTTGGATCAAGATTCCCGAAGATTTGCTGCTGTTTACGGAGGGGGACAAGCTTGCATGCATCTTTGCCCAAGTTTATCCTGAGTTTTTAGACAACTATAGAAACATATCTTATCTTGGTGATAGGGCTATCTTGACACCTACCAATGAGTTGGCGATACGGTAAATGATTATGTGGTGTCTCTAATCAACGATCCTGAGAAAGAATACCTTAGTTGTGATAGCATCGAGAGAAGCAATGGCCCACATGAAGCATATGATATGTTGTATCCGGTTGAATATCTAAATTCTTTGAGTGGTAATAATTTTCCACAGCATCGTCTTGTATTGAAGAAAGGAGTTCCTATTATGTTTGAGAAACCTTAACTGTGTGTTGGCACTCGTGCAATGGTACAAGACTCATTGTTACCTCTTTAGGTGAGTGGACTATCGAGGCTCAGATTATGAGTGGCCGCTTCAAGAATCGAAGCTTTACAATTCCCAGGATTATCTCGTGTTTAAAAAGCACTAGATGGCCATTTGAATTACGCCGACGGCAATATCCTGTGAGAGTGTGCTATGCCATGACGATTAACAAGAGCCAGGGCCAAACCTTGGCAAGTGTTGGTCTCTATTTGAAAAGGCCCGTTTTCAGCCATGGCCAGCTTTATGTGGCCATATCTCGGGTGACAACAAGACAAGGTCTGAGGATTCTTATTGAAGATGAGCAAGGCAATTGCGTGTTTGTGAAACTAGGAATGTTGTTTACAAGGAAGTTTTGCAGCATCTTCCATGATGGTTTCAGTGTGTTGGATAGTGCAGCGTTGTTATGTTTGTTGTAGCTCACAGAATATTATGTTTTCCAGATAACTCTTTTTCAAAACAAGAGTTGCTGTACCTATCTATATGCATATGTATGTGCGGGTCTATATTCAACTATCGTTCGCTGAATTGGTCTTTGGATACAATCACAAAGATTTATGTGCTATGAGATAATCTATTCTGTTATTTGTAGATCCTTTGGTTTTCGGTTATTATTTACTTTCTGTTATCTACATAGTGCCGGATCAAAATTTTACACACCGATGATTATCTAAGTGTCATTGTGTCTCCTCATTGTGTAAGATACAAAATATTACCTGATGTTGTTATGGTTCTAATTGTTTTTGTCAGTGTTACAGATATGGAGCCACCGTTGTTTATTGGAAATTTGCAGAAAGGCAGGGAGAAGCGAGCTATTACTGTGAGAATTGTCAGGAAGTGGACATATGTCGAGAACCAGGGGCAAGGGGATCCTTTATATGTGGGTGTGATTCTTGCTGATGCACAGGTACGGAAAGGACAAAAAAAGACCTGAGTATTGAATTGGTTCAGTTTCAGATAATCTGTATTCAATACTTGAATATTAGTACCTTCAACAAGACCGACCATTGCTATTACGGGGAGGATCAATCTACGCGAAATACCGCTCCGATTATTTCCACCAAGGAGTGCTTAATGAATGTTGGTACGGTGTACCAGATCAAAAAGTTTGTTGTTAAAGGTGCCAGAGAAACTTTCAAAGTTGTTGACAATCCATTGATGATTGAACTGTCCTAGTTCACTGTTATTGAAGCTGTTCCTGATCCTCCAAATGGTATTCCTGAGATAATATATGATCCGACACCTTTTCCTGCTATTCAGCCGCCGAATGGCACCCTGATCAAATATACAGGTTCTCATGCGTGGTCAAGTTATTACATGTGCACATAATTTCTGTTACGAATTACTAAACATTGTTCATTTCTTAATCAGATGCGATTGGATACTTAACAAAATACAGTGCTGTGGACAGTTTTGTCCCCAAGAACAGGGAGAGAGTCGTGGTGCTTCGCGAACTCTATTTGAGAGATTTAAAGTACTGGTTCATATACAAATCTGCACTAGCATTACATATTAATACTGCAACCACCCTAACTGATTTATTGTATGCAGCAACAATGAGCTCAAAGTGACCATATGGGGTGATCATGCAACAAACTTCAACATAGATCAGGTTTACGATGAAAAAGTAGGTAATATCATTGTGTGCCTTGTGGTTGGCTGTACTCCACGCAGAAACATCAAAAACTATAGTAAGAACACCTGTCCCTGATCCTTATTTTCTTTAATATGTTGTCGGGGCAAATAGAAAAAACAAGGTCAACTTTGTTACATTTTCACAATTATGAATCATGCAGATGAGGTGGTCCTCACTGGTAGCTCGCCCTTTGCTTATTATTTGAATCCTCAGATCATAGAAGCACAGGAGTATTACACAAGGTATCATTATTCCTCTTTTTTTCTTATACCAAAATTACATAGTCTGGATGTATTGTTTTCACACAATCTTCGTTGCTGCAGGTTCAAGAACAAACCAATTTTTATAGAGTGTCCACCTAGAGAAGAAATTTTACCTCCAGTGCGCACAGAGGGTGCCCCGCTTCAACTTAAGTTGGTGGCTGATTTAAATGCTATTACAGATCCATTCGACTTTCAGGTATTTATGTTGTACATGATACACCCTACAAGCTATTAAGCTTTTTATGTTCGCAGAATATAGTTTGCATTGTGATTTCCGCTTTGAATCTGGTTTGTTTCCCACTTGATTGATACGTTTGTTCAAAATTTTTAGGATGGTGCTTACAAGTGTATTGTGACAGTCACATCTATAGTCCAGACTACCAGGTGGTGGTATATGGCCTGTAAACCCTGTAAGAAAAAGGCAATTCAACAGGCAAATGGTTCCTATAGGTGCCCAGGCTGCAACGGGTCGAATACTGCAGCTAGGTATATTGAGATCACCTAAACAAATGACCTGTGTAAATTCAATATACATATCTTAAGGCATTTGTAGTTATTATTGTTTGTCCACGATGTTTGCAGATATTTGTTGACTTTCATGGCCAAGGATGAAACTGCTGAGGCACGTTTCTTTGCACATGATAATGAGGCCAGAATCCTAATTGGCAGGGATTGTGATTCTGTCATGAGTTCAGTTGGTTCTTCTGGAATGATCCCACAGCAAATGCTCAACATTGTGAACAAGAAATATGTGTTTTCAATTGATCTTGATGATGGCCATGTTAGACAATATGTAGTCAAAGCAGTATTGGCAAAGCCACCAAGACGGCCTCCACCACAGGTTGAAGAAACTGCTGCAGAGTCAAGTGGCGCTAGATCCGAGCACCGTGCTATTACGGGTTGTGAACAACCATTGCAGATTATGTCGTCAAGCACATTCGGATGCTATGATAGCGATTCAGAATCTTATCACCGTCTCTCGCCGCTTTACAAGAATTTGCAACTTCGTTCATGGAAAAGAGGGGACATCGGATGCAGCAAACCCCTCAAAGATTCATTCCCTGGTCAATACGGTAAACGAATCTACCAAAGCAATTATGTTACGATTCTCTCGGTGATTTTTCTCCGCTACAAGCTAACCATTTCCTATTTTCAGACTCCTTCGCAGGTTCACCTATAATCCACGCCGATGATCACAGTACGGTCAATACGGGGTTAATAAAAAACATGACCAAATCTATTCTTAACATATTACCCTGCTATTAAATTGTTTGTCTCCATGTTGTCAGCAAAAGTAAGGAGCCGAATCCTGGGAGTAGTGTGCGCAAAAGCCTTACATTTGATGATATGGCTGCTAAAGATAATGTACTGCCAAGATATAGTTCTTACATACTATAACTTGAATGGATCGGAGAAAGTACATCCTATTAACATAGCAAGATAATTTACCAATTACTATCCTTGGCTATGCAGATCGGCTTTATGGATCCTGATAACAGTTTAGCTGAGGCAGTGTCAGATGAAAATGAAACTCCAACAGCAGGATCTTCTGAGACACCGAACAAAAGGTACACTATCTGCGTGAATCGCGCAATCTTTTGTCCCACTTAGCTATTATATTATATTACCCATATCTAATTCATTTCTGTTTAAAATGCCTTTGACCAACACCAAAAAAAAAAGGCGCAGGATAACCAGTACAAGGCAAGGGACAAAACAGAAGAGTGGTAAATGAAGAATGATGTTCTGCGCAAACAGGTTAGCTTACAAATTCATATTCACGTTACTCATGATAAGGCTGGTTTTCTCAAATTATATCCTTTCAATACGTGTGCCAGATACTAACTATTGTCTCCATACTCTAACAGGAAACTACTGCAGAATGATTGTTCCACTGCCCGAGTTATGTTATGAACTATGAAGGCTCTTTTGTCTAGGGCCTGCAGAATAAGACAATGCCTTTGTTTAAATCCCTCTAAACTGAACCGGATAACGTATTTATTGCTTTGATGCGGAACTATACGTGTATACGTCTATGTTTGTAAGTTGGGTTAGATACTTAAGACTCTATCGTGTTTTGTTGGTCTTTGTTATGACTACATATATATTATCAGCCTCTATTGGTACTTTTAAAATGACCGTTCCGTAGCCTTATAGGATAGGCGACAAACTATTTGCCCGTCTTTATCCAAAATTTGAGTCATTGCAGATTGTTTCGGCGAATACATTGTAGGATTGTGTTGTTCGTGGGCCTTCTTAACAATCCCATAATCACAGCATAAAACCATCGCGCGAATTGGCATCATGGTCGATGCTGTGTACTTCGAAAGGTCGTTGTTTTCTGCCTGAGACTAAACACGAAATCACGCTGGTTGAGTCTCGGTCCAGCCCATTGCGCGTAGAAAGCGGCCCGAACAATGCCTCAACGAATTGTCGACGAAACCGACTGTTAAAGCCCATACACACCTCGGTCACTCTTCACACGCGTGCCCATGTATTTTATTACCTTCAAGTAGCTACCTGTCGTGGTCTATTTTAGTAAAGACTTATTCCAACAATATGTACCTCTGTAGATCATGAGTTCGTATCCAATGGTCATTGTTTTTTTTTGTAATATTATTACCTAGGTACATGGTATTTTAAGCACTGGTTAGTTATTTCTTACTATCCACGAAACTTCTTGTCTACTTCATGATATTAAACACTATCAGTCACCGATATATTGAATATTTACAGTGGCTAATAATTGTTGCTGGTTACAACCAGTTGAATTTTTTCTCCAAACCTAGGGCCAAAGTTTTTTTAGATTCAATTGTAATATGAAGATGCTAACTGCATGTGCTGAGGCATTACGTGTAGATGAAGAAAGGAAAACGATACCAGTTCCATTCTCATAAAACTCGGCTAATCTACCAGGTCAATTACCTTCAGCCCCTTAAGATAATCACTAGACTATAAATTCGACTATAACTGTGCAACGATACAAACACAGAGCACAGCCCAGGAAACTTATAAATGGGCCTTGCAGAAAAAAAAAATGAAAACAACAATATTGGGCCGCCAAACCCATACAAATAGGTTTTCGAAAAAAAAGGATATGTTATATTTAGAATATTCTAAAGATAGGCCGGGTAACGCAGGTAGTAAACGGGCCGGCGCATTACGAGGCCCAGTAACCGCCATCTCAGCCAGACCAACACGCCGTGGATCGGGCTGGACCGTGCCTGATAGGGCCATGGGCCTTAAGCGGGAAATCCACTGATCCAGTGGATATTGGATAGTCGTCCATTCTGCTGCTGCCGTGCGGCAATGTCCAGTAGGCCGGCGTCGCTCTTGTTTTGGCCCAATTAATTGCTGGACTTGTGCGCGCTACAGCTCAAAGGAAACAAAATTGGGCCTTGTACTGAAACAAGGTAGGAAGTTTGGTAGGTTTGGGCCATCTCGATTCACCGATGATGGACCTCTCTCGGATGAAATGCACACACTCGTGTGTGCGAAACGGCCAAGTGGACTAGCGCAAAACCACTTTGTTCTGCCGCCATCCTCTTGGAGCACCCAAAAAACGTCTACGGTGTAAAGTTGCCATGAGGAACAAACTGAGGGGTTTGGACTGACAGACGTCGCAGCGCAGGAGGCTGCTGCATACCGCAGTTCAGAGGTGGAGGCAAAGAACGCTCCACGACCCACCATTGTTCTCCATTGCCGAACGGCGAAACCTGCAGCCCAATTAGTTAGGCGGCCCGAGATGGGAGATGGGCCTATACGACCACGACACGGCCCCTAATTTGAGTCATGGGCCTACGCGAAGCCTGACAGTGAGAGCAATACAATCCACCCTCACCGCACTATTTTTTAACTTTTCTATTCTGATATCTGTTGGGCTCAGCCCAAATGGAAGCCCAGTATCCTCATTTTCCTTTCTTTATTTGTCTGAGCCCAATAGAAAAACTTGGGCTGAGCCCAAATGTAAATCCAGTATTTCGTTTTTTTCTTTTCTTTTTTATTAGGATTTCTGCTCTGCTGATTTCGCGAGTCTGCAAAGGATTTGGGCTAGGAACCAGCCAGTTTTCTTCGGGCCCATCGCTCCCTCACCAACACCACACCAAAATACGCTCCGGTGAGCGCTCCACCGACAAGCCCAGCGAGGTCGTCGCTGATTGCACGCCTCCTCTCTCACTGCATCCTACAAATCCCAACTCTCGCCTAGGCCGCCAGACACCCGCCGCTTCCCTTCTCGGCCAACGCTCGCCTTCCCCGCCATGGCGACAACCCATGTCCTAGAGGCGTCGGCCCCGACTCCGGCGAGGCTACCAGTGAATCCAACCGGATCAAGACTGGTCAAACTCCTCTCCCCTCCTCTTGTCTCCTCCATCCCACAGGCGAGAAATCTACAATCCCACAGGTCAAGGATTTAGCATCTCAGCAAGAAGTAGCACGAGGAAATGGATGTGGCCGTAGTAGTGGTCACGAAGCTGGACCTGGCCATGGTGATTATTGGAGTCCAAGGATTCATCTTTCCCGTGGAGGTGCGACGCTCCGGCGAGGGAGCCAATCTTCGTCGTCGTGTCCGTCCGCCCCCCACGGAACGTGCGGCTTTGGCGTGGATTGCAGAATAGGCTGATCAAGCGGCAGGCTCAAGGACTGGACAAAAGCCGCTGCCACAGCAACCGGGTCTTCATCCATCCGTTCCGCCCGCGGCTCATCCTCCACGGCCGCGACGTCACTGTCCAAGGGGTCCTCCCCCACCGGAACGCCAACCGTAGCTGCGACGGGCGGGGCCGCAACGGGCTCCGGCACCGCCCCTCCCCCGGGACCAGCCAAGCCAGAGCTGCCAAGGGGGGGGGGAAGCAGGCTGTGTTGCAGGGGCCGGCGTGTGCGGGGCATCGAGGAAGAGTGGGGGGATGAACATCCGGCTCGGCCTCCGCGATCGGGTCCACCGATCCCGGCCAAGTGAGGGCGCGGCGGGGTGGCCGCACGGTGTCCATCCCGCAAAAGATTGGGCGCCACCGCAAGAACGAGTTCACGGCCGGGGCCACGGATCGCCTCCCCGGATACAAGCGCGTCGGCGTCTCCAAGAGAAGACGATGCCGAGCCGACGGGCATGGGGTGAACGTTCGACCCGGCGAGCGCGAAGGTTGCCAGCGCTGCAGGGTCCAGTCCGGCGTTCGAAGCGGACAGTCCACCCCGCCCACCCGAATCAGCTTCCGATCGTTGTTGTGGACGTAGTCCGGAGGGTAGTCGCGATAGGGGTGGTAGCGGCCGTGCCTGGGATCCGAGTCCGGCGAATCACCATCGCTGTTGCGCCGCGGCGTAAGCCACGGCTCCTCCGGGTAGTCGTCGTCGTGTCCAGGGTTGTCCCCTGGATCCTCATCGTTGCCGTCGTCAGCATTGTCGTCATTACCATCATCCTCAGCCGGCGGGTCGGGCGGCCCCTGGTGCACCACGATTCGCACCTGGACGAGGTAGTGCAAGCCCCTGCGCACCTCCCGCTCGACGGCATCGGACTCGGCCCAAATCCCTCTTGGGTCAGGGATGAACGTCAGCTTCTCCGGCTCGATCAGGGAGGGGTGGCGGCACCAGGCCGCAACGAACATCTCACGGTCGTCCTCCAGCGGCCGGTCGCGCTCATCAGTGAGCTGAATTGCCATACAAGAGCGCCCAAGCACGATCTGCGCGGTGTCGACATTCCGCGCATGGGCGGGCACTTGGCGCAGGGCGAGTACTACCCGATGCCTGAACTCTCCGTAAGCCGAACCGGGCACCACGGTCCACGGTCTCCAAGAAAGAGGTATGAAGCTCCCCGGTTACGGAGGCCGGGACCCGATCGCGATGCGCCTACGACGGAACCGGACGAGGAAGTCCTCAGGTTCATGGATACGAACCTCCACCATATCCCCTCTTACCTCGAACCATTCATACAGGAGCTGGTAGATGGCGAGCACATCAACATGTGGTCTGGGGGCGCGTATTGTAGCGACCAGCGCCAGCCTGGTGAGGTCGTCCTCAGCTCGCTGGATTGCGGTGGAGCGAGGCACCACAATGAACTCAGCGTGTCGCGCCGCAGCAGCCACCCGCTCGTCCATGGACTCTCCCGGCGCCGGCGCAGCATCTCCCGGCCCCCCCGACCCGGCAGGGGGTCCAGAGGCCCCGGCACGGGGGGCCGCCGAACCAGCGGCGAGGATCTTGTGGTGATGGCGGCGCGGCGGCGGTGGAGGTGGCGGGGGTGGCGGCGGTGGCGGTGGTGGCGGTGGCGGGGGGCGGGGGTGGCGGTGGGTGAGCCGCCGGGCGGAGTAGAAGGGGTGGTAACAGAGCACCCCGAAATGGTGTCCGCCGAGGCCGCCCTGTGTCGCCGGGCCGGTGAGGGGAGACGCCGGCGCTGAGATGGCCGTCCCCGCGCCTCATCATCCGAGCGCGGCCGTCGAGGGGAGCGCGGGCGCTTGTGCCCCGGGGCCTTGGGCCGTCGGGTCGCGCCAGTGCCCTCTTCCCAGCCGGTTGTGGCACCGTGACGGCCCCCGCGCGCGCCCGAACATGGCCGGGCGCGAGACACTTGTAGCGCAGCCCCCGGGCCCGGCGGAGGAGATCGAGGGGGGGAACGTGGCGGGCTGCGGACGCGGCCAACCCTCCTGCTTGCCACCTCGAAGAAGTCGTCGGCGTCCGGGCTCCCTCGCTGCTGCGCCGGGTGCGTGGGCGAGCCCCAGCGAGGTGGCACAACCACCGAGGAGCGCAGACGAGCGGCGCCCCCATCATCCCGGGCGGGCGGGCCGGTGTCCAGCGAATGGCCATAGGCACGGCGCGCGTCCACGAGGAAGCCCTCGGCCCGTCGGCGGTGTCGATGCCGGCGCTTGCGGCCCCGCCTGCGGCTCGGCTCAGGCAGGACCCCCTTCCCCTTGTCGGAGCGGTCGGGCGCCGCCGGCGACGAGTGGCGGCGCGGTGCTGGCTCCGGCTCGGAGTCCGACTCTGAGTCCAGGGAGGCCTCCGAGTCACCGGCGCAAGCGCTCGGGACCACGGGCGAGCGCCTCCGGAGCGGGCCGGGGAGCCGGCGAAGAACTCGGCCGGCGGCGGGAGCGGCTCCGTCAAGTCGGCCCGGCGGGGGCCGGAGGGGCCGCCTTCCGCACGGGCGGGTGGCGCCCAATAGCCTCGGCGGCCGCCCGGGGAACCCGTCTCCAGCGCCTCTTGAACTTCCGGCGGCCACACGGCGGAGGCGGCCGAATCCTCCATCCCCAGATCCAGATCCAGCGGAGAGGGCACGGCGGAGCGCGAGCGGAGGAGCCGGAGGGAGGGGGGAAAGAAGGGGAGGGAGGACGAGCACGAGGAGGGGAACAAACCTGGGGAGACCCCGAAGGCGGGGCTAGGACGGGACGGGGGCCGCGCCGGCGAGCGGCGGCCGTCGCTCGCGAGTCGCCATTTTTGTCGCTATCTTAGGCACAACCGATTAATATATGCCACTTCTTATGTTTACGCCTTGTCCTTCTTCATCTCCGACGACGAGGTACGGATTTCGGCAAACTATTACTTTTCTCAGATCAAAACTCCATTAATTTATCTGTTTCATTTTCAAAATTCCGATTGCCTCAAGATTTCACACCCGTTGCTTTACCAGCTCCGGTCGGTATCTTTTCCTATGATCTTCATGATGTTTTAGTGCTTTCTCGCCGCGTCTCTACCTCCAACATCCGGTAGCACACAAACATCACGATGCTACTCGAAGCGAAATTAAATGGGCTGCTTCTACAATGTACATGTCTAAAGCCTTTGCACATACCCACGAACGAGAATTTGAAATGGGCCTCATTTCCAAAGAAAAAAAATACAAAGGCCCGTGTAGGAAAGGCTAGGGCGAAAGGGACATCGCACTCCCTATATAAACCCCTCCTAAACCCTATACGCCTCACCTTTCCACATCGCTCGCGCCATCTTCCACTCATGGCCGACACACTCGCCGCACAACACTGTAGGTCCACCGTCAATCCATCTCTCCTGCATGAGCTCACAGCTACGATGCTTTCCAAGTAAAGCCCCAACGCATAGACACCCTCACCTCCATCTGAACCATACTATATTTAGCTAGACAAGACAAATCTCTCGGCTTACTACGGCTCCAGCTGATCCACGACTGCAGGTAAGTAGCAACTTCCACAACGACATCAGCCAAGGCCCGTTCCCCGCCATTGCTGCTCGGCCAAGCCAGGTAAACTCCGGCGCGAAACTGCTAAACATAGAAGTACAATGCATTCAGATCCGATAACGTTACTGTAGCCCCAATGAACACCGATCCATATAAACTGTACAAAGCATAGAATCCATTTCCTTGATTAAAGGCACCCAATAATCGATAGAGACGCCATCTATGTACAATTTATGCAATTAGCAACGAGAAAACCAGAACTTGGCTTACTACTTTCCTAACATACTTATGCCAGAATAGTTTAAGTACTATATGAAGATGTGTGTATTCGGTTAAGAAGATGCGTATTTAGCATACTTCTATATGAAATGAAATAGGGTACGGATCGGTTGGATAATCTTGAGATCACACACATTTCCTATACAAGCATATTATTTCCATGATGAAAATTTTAAGTCCAGTGTAGTAAATTTATGCTTACATATCGATGGATTGATGTGGTAAAGGAGCACACTCCCAATAAGAATTATATAACCACCAATTAAAACCGTCCACGGTCCACTCACTTTGCTATCCCATCCTTGATTTTAATCAACAAATAGGTATATACTTTCTCTTTCGGACTGTCAACAAGCATGTAACACATTATATTGTGCTGCAAATTTATTATTTTTACGGGAACAAGGATTCAAGAAAATCAATCCCTCATCTCCAACAGTTTGCATACAATTTTGGACAAAACTCAAATTATACCTCCACTTTTACTATGTAGTAGCAAGAACATACACCGCTCCTTTAAAAATTTACTCAGTTCCTTGGGCAACCAAACATGTGCATCATTCACTGGCTAATCAACGTACCTAATGTTTGCACTCAGTCTTTTGCAGGAACATTGCTTCGGAGGATTGAAGTCAACCTCTACGGCAAGTTTGAATCAAATCTGCACTGTTATCAGATTTTTCGTTTAATAGAGTCACTCTCTGATCATCACAAAAAATGTGTACATCTATGTTAGATAATCATATCAGGCAAACACTCCCACAGTTAGTTTATATACTCCTGAACACTTATATAACCATATGCTTGATCGATCGATCGGTCATGCTTACCTCAGAGATGCTATCAACTTGATATTTTTTTATTTACCTTTGATATGTTAATTACACCCGCTCACATTCCATTTGAAACAAAAATCAAACTAACCATTTTTTCTAATATAACAACCTAATCAATTCACAATCATGAATGACTACAATCAACAAAGACCGCAAAAGTGTTGGTGTAATAAATTAGCAAACATCAACAGCCGTTACACAAAGAGAATGGATATTCCATTCACCATGCCCTTGGAGCATCATGTATGTATCATCAACCACATTCAGCGTGCCTCTTCATTTTAGTCATCAATATTCTCAAATTTATGACTGCACCAAGTCTTCAAGACACAAACTTACTCTATACAATCCATTTTTTTTGGTTTCACCGCTACCAGGGAGCAGCGAGGCCCATATTGACCAATTTAACTATTTGGACATCGTTCACCAACAGCAGCCATGAATTACGGACACACCGAACGAGGTAATAGTTCAATTGACTACACCATTTCTTGCTCAGTGGATTTGAAAATGTGTTAATATTCCATGCAATGCAGCTACGGTGATGCAGTACTCCATCATCGCTAGAGACCAGGTCTCTGATATGGAACAAAAAAACACTGAGAAGATTCGCCAGGAGATATACTCTACGCTCATCGGGGACATAACCAGAAATGATGTGGACTACATAGCTCCAAACTTCGTTATCTTTCTCCGGAGGGCCGAAGTACAACACCGAATACTGAAAGAGGCACCCCTCAAAACTAAGAATTACACTCTGACCATTGTCCCTTGGTCATCAGAAGTTGAACTGTGCCAGATTCCATGGATCAGAGGTACGTAAAAAGAAAGAGAGATGAAAAGAATATAGATAGACACATAAATAAAAACAATAACACGATGCCAAAAACCTTACATTGCTACATGCTCTCAAACTAAATATTCTTTTTATCATACAGATGCGCCTATTGACAACTACGACGTCAAGATCGCCCGCCTACTTCTTTGCGCACACCAAAGACCGAAGACACCTCGGGCGGGTAACTATCTACATCACAAGTATCTACACACATGCCTATTCGGTTGATTGTACACAACCCAGTTGCTAATCTACATCTATGACATATGCACAGTAATGACAGAACCGCTCAACCACATCATACGAGACAAAGAAGTATATTCATGACTCCGAGATCACACGATTTCAGCTACTTGTCCTTGAGATCAAAAACCACTACCAGCAGAAGAAGGAAATACTCTCTCGCTGCACAGAGGAAATACACTGGTTCATAGAAAATATGCAAGGCTTCTCTGCCGGTTTGCATCAGCACATAGATCAGCTGCTCTTTGCACTTCACACCTTTGAACCACCAACAGACTCTTATCAACGGCTATGCAGTCTGCTCTATCAACGCCAGCGCCAAGCCACCAGGGATTTCGATGGAGCAGTAGATATGATCAAAGCGAAGCACACCAAGTATCCCATAGAAGTTAATCTGGAAGAATTTGAGGACGTCCGTCCAATACTAGAGGTAATAATCATTCACTGCCTATGATACAAGTCTAATCACTGTCTTCAGTTACAAACATATCGAGAATAAACCCCTAACGGTTGCTGTGGTGAATATAATTACAGAAAGGCGCACCTTCAAACTACGTGACACGACTACGAGGCATCCACAAGATAGCTACTGCACAGGTACACCAAAACACTGGAATGGTAGAAACAATTCAGGTGATTCCAGGAAGATTTGCAGCAAGCATGATTATGAACGGTGAGATTAGCATGTTCAATGGTCCTCTGCAGAATACCGCAGCTACAGCTGAGACACTCGCAACTCACCATTCCCTGAAGTTCATATCCAATGTCCTGAACCACAGAATTCTGGACACCAATTATCCTACTCTCCAAGAGCTGATTAATGCATTCACTCAGATGAACACTGACATAGCCTATTGGGATTACTATGCTAACACTGTCAGAAACAGGATTCGAAACATTGTAGTGCAGCTGGTACAGGATCTCTCTACACTGACTGATGAAATGGATGAACTCAAAGATCCAGTCGACGACCTGCGGAAACTCATCAATGGTTATTCCCTTAGCTTCGAGCAGCACTTTGCAGACTATATGTATGAAAAGGTACCATCAAACAGAGTAACACACACACACGTTATATGCATTCAATACATGGCTAAACACTTAACCCTTACAACATTATGCGGCGCCGGTACAGTCCACAAGGCTCGCATCGACACACCGCACCTTAATGGATATTCTTTGGAGCCGGGTGCCCGTGCGAATAACCGAAGCCCCGACCTCTCCGTGATGATGGTGACTAACTTCCTCATAGGCGGTGAAGTTAATCATACTTTTGTGTAGTAACCATATTCAGCTACCACTTAGCTATAGTGCTCCGAGACCGGAGCGCGCATTTTATAGAGCTAACTATTTGTAGATGCGATCCACGCTAATCGGCCTCTTCGAGAACTACATTAAGCTAGCTCCTAGCTATAGTGCTCGCAAAACGAGCACGCATTTTGTAGCCTCTTTGAGAACTCAAGTCACCGTGTTGTAACCAGGCATGCAAAACTTTAATCTGTAATGTGCTTTATTGACTACCTATATTCATACCATCTGCAATGTTTAAATCGACCTGTTTTGGCCAATATGGGCGCGCGGAAGCGCGCGCCAGACCACTAGTTAACTAAAATTTATGTGAACGTTGCAGTAGCATGCGGAGCTTCCAAGGCGGACATCGAAGAGCTCCGCCAGGAGTTTGAGGCGTCCTCAAGTGCCGAATAATCCTTCTTGTTCTTCTGGACATGGGGGCTGATCCTAATACCCCCCATATACCAAGCTACTGGAAGAAGCCTGGTCCGAGCTTTTGCACTAGTCGTGGTGTCCTTGATGAACTGGTGTTCATCCATTTTGTTTCCTGCCACCGCACTAGTCCACCACTAGGTTGTGCTTGTGTCCCTTCGAGTCTAGAGTCTGTTTATCTTCAGCTTAAGTTTGAGAGTGCTTGTACTAAGGATTGTAATGTTTCCCCCCTTATAATATTCCAAGTTTAATGAAAGGTGTGTTTCCCTTGTTTTATGGGTAGAACCTTTGTTCTCTCTTTCTGGAATGTGCGTGGTCTGGGAGATTCAGACCATTGCAAAGATGTGCTTGCTGAACTAATCTCTGCTTCTCCTCATTTAGTTCTTCTACAAGAAACTAAACTGTCTGATCCTACCCCTTCAAAAATCTACTCCTTCATCCCACGTTCCCTCCGTGCTCATCACCTTCTCCCCTCCACGGGCGCCTCTGGTGGCCTCATTACTGCCTCGAACGATACCTGCTTTACTTGTACTGGGCGTAGCTCTTCCCCTTCCACCATCTCTGTCACCCTTACGGAGAACACTTCCAACCTTGTTCTTTGTATTACTAATGTTTATGCTCCATCGTCTCCTGAACTTCGTCCTACCTTCCTTGATGAACTAAAGAGCATTACGCCAGCTTTGGGGGTGCCCTGGCTCATATGTGGGGATTTCAACATGATTAGGTATCCTCATGAGAAGAACAATGACCGGTTCAGGGCTGCTGAGGCTGATGCGTTCAATGATGCCATCAACGAGCTCTGCCTCACTGAACTCCCCCTTCTAGACAGAAGTTTCACTTGGTCTAACCGCAGATCTGCCCCTACTCTGGAATGCATAGATCGTGCCTTCATCAATCTGGCCTGGGACCAGACTCTCCCTAATACCACTCTTTCCTCGCTCACACGCACCACATTCGACCATGTTCCTCTAAAAATCCAAATATCTACCTCTGTTCCTACATCATCCATTTTCCGCTTCGAGCGCTCCTGGGCTCTTCACCCTAGTTTCCGCGACTTGGTGCCTGTGGCTTGGGATTTTAACCACCCCTCTCGGGAGCCTGCGGCGTCGCTAGTGATCAAGCTCAAACGGACGCGCGCTGCAGCAAAGCACTGGTGTTCCCTTCATACCTCCGTCTCGCAGCGGGAAACAGACTGTAAGCTGGTCATCGCCATCTTGGATCGAGTCGAGGAGAGCAGGTGCCTCTCCGTGCCAGAAGCTATGCTGAGACAAATTGTTCTTCGTCTGCTTAGTCGTACTGTCAAGGAGAAGATGTTTCATTGGAAGCAAAGGAGTAAGGTCAAAGCAGCAATTGAGGGAGATGAAAATACTAAGTACTTCAATGCCTGCGCCTCTCAACGTCTTCGCTGTTACAGGATTCAGGTCCTTGAACACGTTGGCACTTAGATCTTCAACCATGCTCAGAAGAGTAGACTGCTATTCGACTTTTATCACAATCTTCTTGGGGTTTCCCGCCCTACCTCTTGGAGATTTGATTTGAAGTCTTTATATCCTGAGCCCACTCCCGGCCTCTCTGGTTTGGATGATCCCTTTCTTTGTGATGAGATAAAATCTGCCTTCTTCTCAATGCATCCTTCTTCCAGCCCAGGCCCAGACGGATTTGGACCGGCCTTTTATAAAAGCTTCTGGAACTGTGCTGCTCCCGCCATTCACTCATTGTTTGAATATTTCTACAACCATCAGCTGACCTTGAACGCATTAATAGATCTTTTGTGGTTCTGCTCCCAAAAAAAGAGACAGCTCGCACTCCTGCTGATTTCCGTCCTATTTCTCTTCAGAATGCCCTGTTAAAGGTCTGTCTAAAGTGTTAATGACTCGACTGCAGCCTCTCATCCCATCACTCATAAGCGTTGATCAAACGGGCTTCATTCTTGGCCGCAACATTGCTGATAATTTTGTTTATGCTGCTGAACTTTTGAGCTGCTGCTTCAGAAGGAACACTCCAACAGTTCTTCTCAAATTGGATTTTCACAAAGCCTTTGACTCTGTTAACTGGGACAGCCTCCTCAAAATAATGCAATGTCGTGGTTTTCCCACACGATGGTGCAACTGGATAATGAACCTCCTCTCTATGGGAAAATCGAGTGTACTGTTAAATGGTGTTTCTGGTAAATGGATTCAGTGCAGGAATGGTCTCCGTCAGGGTGATCCTCTTTCCCCTTATCTTTTCATTATTGTTGCTGATTTGCTGAAAAGGCTTCTCCACCAGACTCATCTCCTCCATCTGGTCTCGCACCCCCTCCTCACCACCTCCCCTTGCCCGGTCCTGCAATATGCTGACGATACACTCATATTTCTCTACGCTACCCCAGAGGCCATCATTGTTGTCAAAGAAGTCCTCAATGACTTTGAATTGGCCACTGGACTTTCTATCAACTTTCATAAAACTACTTTCCTCCCCGTTGGCATCCCCAACGAGGAAGCCTCCCACCTTGCCTCTCTTTTTGGTGCTTCTGTTTCCTCCTTCCCCCCAAACTTACCTTGGACTCCCACTCTCTCCCCACAAATTGTCTGTTGCCAACTACCAGCCCATCATCGCGTCCTGTGATCGATACCTGTCTGGTTGGAGAGCTTCCCTTCTAAACAGGGCTGGGCGTCTTATCCTTGCCTCTGCCGTCCTCAACGCTCTCCCGTTGCACTTCATGACAGCTGTGGGGCTTCTAAACAGCTGTGGGGCTCTCTCTTACTCAAATTCGTTGACAAGTTCCTCTCTGGGGTGCCTACTCCGTGGAGGGATTGGCTCCTGCAGCATGATCAGATTTTTACTGATAACCCGACTACTTCTAATTCTTATCTCTGGACCATCATTGGTGAAGAGTTAGACACCTATCGTGCTATTACTTATGTGGAGGTGCGTGATGGCGCCTCCACCTCATTTTGGTATGATCACTGGCTGGGCAATTCCCCCCTCTCTTCCTCCTTCCCTGCTTTATTTTCTCACACACTCAGGCTTAATGTATCGGTGCGTCAAGTTTTTTTGACAGGTTTGATTTGCGTTTGCGACCTAGACTAACTCGAGCAGCGAGCTCCGAGCTCGACTCTTTGATGTCTGTCTTGCAGGAACAACAGCTCCAGGAAGGAAATGATATCAGGAGGATGACTGCCACGCGCAAACCGTTCAGGTCGCGGGATGCTTACAAACTGCTTGCTCCCTCTCCGTCCTTGCAAGAATTCCATGGTAAATGGATCTGGGAAACCAAAGTCCCAAATAAAGTCAAGATTTTTGCATGGTTATACATCAAGGACAGACTGAGTACCAAAATGAATCTGTGCCATAAGCATGTCATGGCTGACTCCATTTGTGCCCGGTGTACGCACCCTGTGGAGGACAGAAACCATGTCTTCTTTGCTTGCTGCCTGAGCAGAGATATCTGGACAGCTACCGGGCTTCAATCTCTTGCATCAGCAGACGACACAGACATCTGGGCGCTGCCGTCCTCTTGTCAACAGGACTCAGCAACATGGCCATCAGTCTTACTTACGATCGCGAGATGTGTTACTTCGTGTTTGTGAAGATCTCACTATCTGGGAAGGGCGGTTTACTACTGCTTCGTTGGTCCCAGGGCTGCATCAGTGGCGACTCTTTCTTCGTTCTTGTGGCGACTCTTTCTTCGTTCTTGTGTAACATCGCTCACGAGCTCCCGTCGAAGCTCGAGGCAGTAATGAACCATGTATCTCTTTGTTTAATATAAATGCCAGGCGGGAAGCTCTCCCCTCCGTTGTTCTTGCTCAAAAAAAAAAAAAAAAAAAAAAACACCCTCTGAGCATTCACAATTGACTAAAAATTATCCGTAAACCTCAAAATAACTGAACTTTGGTGATATATATTTGATGGCTTGAGGAAATAATTTCAGGGTACGAGATTAACGGAGCTATTCCCGATCATTTTGGAGCTGGTGGAGATTGGAGATGGGAACGAAGCAGAATACAGTTCTTGGACATGGCAGGATATTATTGTGCTGGTTAGTTTCGTCTCCATAGTTCGATCTCAGTGTGCAAGGTCTATCAATGAGCACCAATTTTCAGCTTCTTAATGGCATTTTAGAATTCAGATAAATAGCTAAGTTTACCTATGGTCACATCTCATACACTGGACTGCCAATGTTCTCTGTGATCCATTATTCTTCTTGTTCCTTTCTACAAGTAGATCGTAATTTTACAGACATTGTTCTGATAATTTCGTTAATCGAATGCACAAAATTATGTTCATCTTATCTAAACATCTCTTCGTCACATAAACCGCTAAGTTTGCCCTTGCAATTTTCAGATTCATTTGGTTCCTAGCGGCAACTTTGATTTATAGATATACATTAAATGGTTTATTTCCTACAGATTAAATCCATGACTAAGTGTGTACTTAAGGTGGGCGAGTAGGATTTCCTAGTGTTGCCGCGGTTCACTTCAAGCAATGGAGATGTAAAGGAAGGCAGATCAGATTGCACAGCTAGGGAAGGAGGTAACCAGAACATTTTTCCCCTTGTGCTAATTAAATTCCATCCTCAAATATCATAGTATTCTATGGTATTTGTTTTCTTGTTTGTCAATGTTTGCTGCCACATGCTAATTGGACTTGACACCAATCATTTGGTTGGAGATATACACATAGAAATCTAATGCTTTGAACTTTGCCAGGCTACAAGGATTTTTTTTTTTAAATTTCTGGTTGTTTTCTTTCATATATGGGTGATGCTTTGAACTTTGCCTAACCTATCCTTTAGCTTTACAAACAAGTTGCTTCATTTTAAGGAGAACCACAAATTTTTTTAAAAAAAAATAGCAGTTCAAACTATATCCACCAATGTAGTATCACAACTATATATTTACTCTTAATTAAGTATAAAGGATCCATATCACAAGCAAGATGCACAACTATGTTGTTTACTCCTTATTAAGTACTATAAATCACAAGATATATCTTTTGTTCCATAATACTGGAGACAATCTTATAGGTTTCCCGTTTAGACACGTCGTTGAAGTCTAGAAAATTGAAAGGAAGTCTCTCATCTCAACACCATTGCCAGTGAATAGGGATTGAACAATGTCTAGAAGAGAATAAGGATGACAAGTTGTTTCACCACTAATTGTTAATGGTAATGCTTAGAGCATCTCCAGCACTAGCCCTCAGATTAGAGCCCTTACTTTTGATTAGAGGACTTTCCCTACTTTTGAGGTTCTGAATTTTTTTGTCCAGTAGTAATCCTCAAATTAGACCCCTCAAATCTTTTTCATAGAGACTGCCGTTTGGGGCCCACATGTCACTGTATCCACTGATCTACATATAAAGAGCCTTTTACGTGTGTGTCATTAAAAAAGTTTCTAATTTCACTCATGTCGCTGAAAAGTTAAATCTCTCACCAGTGCCATAGGTCCAAACTTTTTCTTCCACGCCATTCCGTCGGCTTCTCTGCCTAACGGTGTCAAATGGACAGGCCAAAAGACCAAATTGCCCTTTGGTGGGGTGCGCTTGTCAGTCGCCCAAACTAACTCTCTCTACTTTGCCTCTCCCTTTCCTCTGTCTTGCGTTGACCATACCGTCGTCACCCGCGAACCACTCGAAGTCGAGCAACTCCACTGCTCAGTGCAAAGCGCTCACTCCGGTCCGGCCATGGCGCGCACCGACGTCTCCACTGCGACGCTATCCCACCTCCACTCTCTTCCACCACGGCCTTTCCTCCTCCACAACTTGCAGCCCCACGTCCTCCCCCTCCGCCACCAGCAGCACAAGGTGGCGGCGTTGCCGACGGAGAGCAACGCAAGGCGGTGGTGTCGTTGTCCGACCCGAAGCGCCGGCGGCGCGCGCAGGCCGAGGCGGCGAGCATCAGGGACAAGGAGGCGGTCCTCGCTACTTCAACTTGATGGGGTTCGGGCGGTGGCGCAAGATCTATGGGTTGGCCACGGCAGGCCGGTGCCCGCGCCACAGAGCACCCGCGCACGCATCCTAGGTGCTCCGATGGGCCTCGTCGGCACACATAGGTCGAAATATCCGGATGTAATAGTGGCCTGCAAAAAAAATTGAACACAAATTGAGGCAATGTTGAGACAAAAATTGTATAACCATCGATATAAAACATCAAGACAGTCATCAGTACCATGAAGTCTGACTCGAAGTAGTGGCGCCACTGGACACAAGACACTTCGCGATATAGCTCTGAATCCTCTTGTTTAATCTTACGGAGAATTGCATCAAACATATCAAGCTCAAACTCACATGTCCCGAGCAGTTGGGACCGAAAAGCCCGTGCTGTTACTTGAATGTGACGAGGACTCCGGTGAACAATGACAAACCTACGTGATTACCATGGTGCAAATTAGCAACAATTTATCACTGTGATAAAGGATGTAATAAGTGGAGATTGTAAAAAAGTACCCCTCGTCATCACGGATATGCCTAATCCGACATAAAGCATCCAAACAATTGACATCAACGGTTGTCCAAGAATACCCAAGAGACCATGGCGTAGGAACGTCTCTCATGCGGTGAAACGCACAGCCAAGAAGACCATGAGCATGTGTAATGCTCAGGCACGCTTTGATTCATGTCAAAGTCAACTGGTAGCTTGATCCTCCCAACAAGTGAATAGAACTTGGACATCGAAGAAATCAAGCGCTGATTTACATTAAGTTCAGGACACATCAAATCCAATGAAGATAGGGCAGCTTTGATAGAGCTTTGGACATTATCGCCGATTATGGAATGGCGAAGAGTTTTGATTGGCCCTTTAGAAGATGACGCTTCAGATGAAAAACTCATACCACCTGATGGAGCGCTGACAAAACCATCAGATACATTGATCGTGGATGTACTTGGGTGCTTGCGCTTCCGACAAACAGGGTCAGCCAACATCCTCAAACCACCGGCTACAGCGCTAGATATGTGAGCAGATGTCTCATATTTCCCTGAATAAAATGTTATGCACATTATCAGCTACATGTGTGATTCTATCTATGCATTTATCAACATAGAGATATGTAACATAATCAGCAAAATAAAAAGGAGTATGTCTTCCATTGACATTAACATAGTAGGATACGTGCAAAAAAAAGGCACGCTAGTCCAAAAACAAATAAAAACATAAGAAATTGTTCAAACTAGGATTAAATATCCTGCACACCTTGATCAACTTGGTCATCCCCGACATAAACATGGTACATGAATCCTTCCTTGAAAGCTGACAAAATAGACACAAGTACTGGCAAGTACTTAATTGCATGTATCCCGCTTCGCGCAACCCCAGCATCTACCTGGTCTTGGAAATCGGCAGCAGCGACAAACAAAGGACCTGCAGCCTGCATGAATCAAAGTTTTTTGAACTAATTAAAAAGAAACAAACTAATTCAAGGAACAAACAAAACATGTCCAAAAGTCACTTGCATCTGTATCAAGTAAAACAATATATAGACCATTGTCCAAATATATATACCTCCATGCGTATATCTAGAAATCGAGCCATCGCTACACATGATTCCCAGATGGCCATCAAGCTTCCATGCCTAGGAGCATCAGATGGACCATGGGCTTCAAAGGACCAATAGTAGCAGCAGTCACCCCCTTTTCTTAGCTAAAAAAAAGGAAAAAAACAGGCGAAGAAGGATTATTTAGTAGCAGGTTCGAATTGCAACACACATCACTGATTCCAAAACTAAAAAATGAATCAAAAGCATTTCTCCAGAGAAATGAAGTATTACCTCGGTAAGCATTGCATCTTTATTACCATTGACATAATTAGCGTAGTTATTGTCGGCTGCAATCATGGACCGGGTCTTCTCAAAGGAAAAATGACGAATCCTAGGCACATAATTCTCAACAATACTAAGCTCGCTAAGGTCGACACTATCAAGATATAGAACCTGGAAACCAGAAAAATTATTGAACAAATGCAAAAAAAAAATCAAAGTACAACACTAGTGTAGTTCTTCAGGGCTTCTGAAAAAAATCTAACTTGGATAAAAAAAGAACATCCTGTAATGTTAGGGAACTTGATTGAACTAGATATATCCTGCTTGAGTTTTGATACTGCTTCAAGTAACCTGATTATCACAAACTCAGACCAATCATAATCACCAATTGACTCGGGATCCTGAATAGCACCCCAATAGTCAATACATGCGTAATCATGTTTCGCAGCAGGAGACAGAAGGGTCGAAGCAACAAACACCACAAAAGCAATTCTGAAACGGTCTTGATCAGCCTTCGACAGCGGCAATTGATAGTCTCGTAGAATAACATCTACCAGCTCCTTAATGCTCCTCTGTTTCCTAAATTTGGGACCGAGATATTCATCAAGTACCTTCTCCTTTGCAGATCGACTGGAAGAAGAAAAATCTATGACCCTCTTTCCAGAACTAGGGATGCCAAATACATTACCAACATCTTCTTTACAGAATCTAATTCTGATATGATCACCAACAACAAGAGTTTGTGTTGACTCATCAACACAGCTCATCAGCCACAGGGCAAATTTTCGATTTATCTGCTTCATAGTAGGGAAATGCAATATACCAGCAAATCCAGTTGAATTCACGAGCTCCCTCTTGTAATTTTCGAGCTTACCAACAACCTCATTGATTAATTTCAAAGGAGACCGGGTGGCAAAAGATCCACACTCAAAATTCGAGCTGTCAACGTGGAAAATATGATCATCATGTTGGATTAATAATTAATTAGAACAGCCCCAAAGAAGACTATAAATTAACGTGTGACAAAGAGGAAGACCTACTTTATGCACTATGCATACTGCTATCCGAAATATCGACTATAATGTACATATCACAGATGCCTGGCAGCAAAAATACTCCTAAACATAGATCATATTGACCTTTGTCCTCTAAAAGTAACTAACTGTCCATACAAAACTGACATTTGGGCCATACAAATGCTACAAACCTAAGCTAAAAAAACCAAAAACAAAGCTCAAAATGTGGGAAATCCGAAAGAAACAATACCTCGAATTCATCGATAGAAGACGATGATTCATGGCTCCGAGATCCGCCAAGGTCCGATGAATAGATAGATCCGCCGCCCGAAGAGGATGAAGCAACTTGCCGCTGGTGGGTAACGCTTCCGCGCATTTCCAAATGGAAAGTATAGACCGTTGTTCAGAAGAGTGAGGGGAACAGATGAGTCGAGATTGGATCTCGGATTGCTCAAACCCTAGCTTAGCAATCGAGAACGCATCTATCCAGCAATCGATTTTGAAGGAGGGAGGGGAGAACGGGTGTATGAACGACATAGCATGGACCGGATGCAGTAACGCCACGAGGAAAAAATGCCAGAAAATGCGACAGTGTGGCAGCTGCTGCACAGTGCAGGCAATTACTGCTTTCACACGAATGGACCGGGAGGAGAATACCCGTAACGAATGCACGTAAGTCCGTAACGGGGAACGGTATGCGCTCACTAAGGGAGTTACTGCCGATCGAACGTTCTACGCATAGAACGCTCTCAGCCCGGCCCATCTCCGTTCCCCGCATGCGCACACACCCGTCGCGTGCGCGGGCACACCGACGCCAGCCCGTACATGCGCGCGCAGCGCCCCCCGCCCCCACGACACCCACGCAGCACCCGCCGCCGCGCACACCCACAACTCTGCTCCCTCCATAACCGGTACGCCGCCGGTGGCGGCCATGCCTCTGCAGACATAAAAAATGAGACAACCTGAGAACGCCATTGCAACAACCTGAGAACGCCATAACGCCCGAGAACGCCATTGAAACACAAACCGAGAAATCACCAGAAATCATAAAAACAGAAAATGAAACAAAATAGTTGGGAAAAAGAAACAAAAGATTGAGGCAAATGAACTAAATGGTTAAGTCAAATGAAACAAAAACAAAACAAAGATTGAAACCGTGAAAGAACAAAAAGACGAATAAGAAAAAATGAAACAATATTATCAAAGTAAAAGAAACATAAAAAACAGACGATCTGAAACAACATGGCTTCCACAACTGAAACAACAAAGCACAGCCGAACTAATCTTTTTTTTTTTTTTTTGCGAAACAAAATCAAATTAGTAATTGAAACAAAATGTCAAAAATAACTGAAACAACTAAAAAACCTCAAATGAAACAAACAAAAAGTTGAAAATGAAAACAACAACGTTGTAGACCCGGAGGTCAAGCACGCGGAGGCGGTCGCAGGTGGTGTTGGGCCCGGCGGGCACCGGAACCGCCCCCGTGAGCGCGTTCCCGTGGAGCTGGAGCTCGGCGACGCTGTCGCAGAGGTTCCATACGGAGGTGGACAGCTCCCCGGAGAGTCTGTTCCCGGCGAGGTCAAGGACCGAGAGCGCGTTGCCGAGCTCGAGCGGGACGGGGCCGGAGAGGGAGTTCGCGGCGAGGTAGACGGAGCCGAGCGCGGAGAAGATGCCGAGGTCCGGCGGGAGGTGGATGGAGCGGGTCGCCGGGACGGGAGGAGCGGCTCGCCCCACGGCGGCGCCCTGCCGTGCGCCCCCCGCCCGCTCCCGACGGCGCGGCCCTCGCCACCGCGGCGGGTGCCCATCCCCGTAGCTCGGCCCCCACGGCCCGCTCCCGCTCCGGCCGGCGAGCTTGGGGCGAGCGTGGCGTGCGAGGCGACGGAGAGGACGCCGGCGGGCGTAAGCGTGCGGGCACGAGCGGACGGTGGACGCTCACGACGAGGTCGGCGCCCGGCAGTCGCGAGAAGACGGGGAGGGGAGCGGATAAGGACGGGCGAGGAAGAAAAAGGGTGGGGAACAGATAAGATAAGGTGTGTGCCCCTCGTGGGCTTCGTCCTGCGTCTCGTGGGCTCTGTTCGACGCGTCGAACGTCCGCTGCAGAGCATTACCGCTCAACTAAGCATAATAAATCAGACATTAACTGTGTTAGCGTAAATGAATGCACGAATCTCATACATATCGAACGGTACCTATAACGGAGGCCAAGTACGCCCCGCGCACTAGAATATTTAGCGGCCTCGCCCCTCTCCGCTCCGGCTTGGGCGCGCGCGGCGGCTCCAGAGGGGCTGTGGCGGCGCAGTGGAGCAGGTCGTCCTCGACCGCGCCGGAGGAGCAGGCCGACCTTGACCGCGCCGCCGCCAAGCCCTCGCTCCTCCTCACTGCCGGGGCGCTATCTTCTTCACCGCCGAGGCGCCATCTTCTTCCTTCTCCCTCTCTGTCACCACCGAGCGCGCGGCCATGGCGAACCGGCCTTCTCTCTCTCCTGTCTTCTATGTCCTCGAACGGGCCCCGCGTCGTCCTTTTGCGTTTTGTCCGTACTCCCCTCAAAACACCGGATGCACTACAGGAATCTGGCTGTTCGCCGACAGCCCATGAGTTTGCCAACGCCCCGGGATCGGGGCCGGCGGGCGAACCAGCTGTTTGCCGATGGCCGAAGACCGTTGTCGGCAAATTCAACTTCGCCGATGACCCCCGGACCCACGGCCGTCGGCGAACCCCGGTTGTCGGCGAAGATAGTTTTTCCCGACGCCCAGCCGTCGGCAAACCAAGGTCGGCGAAGCGAAAAGCTCGACCAAACGGCGTCGTCGCCGTTTGCTTCGCCGTTGCCGACAGCAACTCTGTGCTGTCGGCAAACATATTTTTTTTTCGAATTTTGACTTCAAAATTTTTTTATTGCCTAGATACATTGTTTACAATCACATGTTTGAATTTGGCCCTTTTTGGAAACATTTAGCTATATTTCGTTAATTTTTTCCTTCACTTGAATTTTCCGCATTTTTCAAATTGAACCGCAGTACATGAAATAACGAAACTTTGCCCTTCAAAACATGATATTCATGGTGGAGAGTGTGTTTTAAGGCCGTGTACCAACTCCCACCGAAAAGTTTCAAGTCCTTGTCCACGTAACACGACCATCCAGGAGTGGTAAATGTGTTTTTTAATTATATAAAATCCAAACGAAGTTGAAAAATCACGAAACTTGACGGGCTGTCGTGTTATCGCATGTGAAGGCTATGAAAAAAATTTGAAAAAGTTTGGAGCAAGTTGCGGCGTCACATGCTCAAAACCCAGATAACTCCACACATCTCACATGTGGAGTTGTCTGGCTTTTGAGCATGTGACGCCGCAACTTGCTCCAAATTTTTTCAAATTTTTTTCATAGCCTCCACATGTGATAACACGACACCCCGTCAATTTTCGTGATTTTTTGACTTTGTTTGGATTTTATATAATTAAAAAACACTTTTACCACTCCTGGAGCCTCTTGTTATGTTCACAAGGACTTGGAACTTTTGGGTGAGAGTTGGTACACGGCCTTAAAACACACTCCCCACCATGAATATCATTTTTTGAAGGCCAAAGTTTTACTATTTCATGCACCTGCAGTTCAAACTTGAAAAATGCGGGAAAATTGTAGTGAGCGAAAAGAATTAAGAAAATATAGCTTAATAACTCAAAACATCCCCAAGTTTTGAATTTGAGATGTAATTGTGTTACTTAGGACCCAGAAAAAAATGAATAAAAAAAACAAAAATTTGAAACTTTCTTTGCCGACTGCAGGTGGATACAGTCGGCAAAGAGAGTTCGCCGACAGCCTTGAAGCATGGGCTGTCGGCGAACAGGAATTTAAAAAAAAAAATTGCCGACAGCCAAAATGGCCGGGCTGTCGGCGAACCGGCCCACAAAAAAATTTTTTTTTTTGCCGACGTGGCGGGCGGGTTTGTCGGCGAACCGGCCCAAAATTTAAAAAAAAAAAATTTTGCCGACAAACCTATCGGGCCTATTTGTCGGCGAACCGCCCACAAAAAAAAAAAAAGTTTTTGCCGACGGCCGAACGGGCCGGGCGTCGCGCGAACCGGCCCACCAAAAAAAAAAAAAGCCCATCCGATCTAAACCTAACCCATCCGGCCCGAACCCCATCCCCATCCTCATCCTCGAGCGCCCGCCGCCACCGCTCCGCCGCGCCGCCGCCAGTTCTGCTCCCTCAACGCCCGACGCCGCCCGCAGCTCTTGGCCGCATCCGCCGCCCCGCAGCGCCGCCCGACGCCGCCCGAAGCTCGCCCGCATCTTCCGCCCCGCAGCGCCGCCCGACGCCGCCCGCAGCTCGCCCGCATCCGCCGCCCCGCAGCCGCCCGACGCCGCGAGTTCGCCCGCCGGTCCGCGAGCTCGCCCGCCGGTCCGCGAGCTCGGCCGCCGGTCCGCCGCCGTCACTCCCCTCCTCCACCGCGCCGCCGTCACTCCCCTCCTCCACCGCAGCCGCCCGACGCCGCGAGCTCGCTCGCCGGTCCGCGAGCTCGGCCGCCGGTCCGCCGCCGTCACTCCCCTCCTCCACCGCATCCGCCGCCCCGCAGCCGCCCGACGCCGCGAGCTCGCCCGCCGGTCCGCGAGCTCAGCCGCCGGTCCGCCACCGTCACTCCCCTCCTCCACCGCGCCGCCGTCACTCCCCTCCTCCGCCCCGCCGCCCCGCAGTTCCCTCGCTCAGGGCGCCGCCTCCACCGCCGTGACAAGAGGGGAGTAGAAGGGAGAAGGGAAGGAAGGAGGGAGAAGGGAGAAGGGAAGGAAGGAGGGAGAAGGGAGAAGGAGAAGGGAGGAGAAGGAAGGAGGAGGGAGAAGGAGAAGAGAGGAGAAGGAAGAAGAAGGGAGAAGAGAGAGAAGGAAGGAAGGAGGAGAAGGGAGAAGGAAGGAAGGAGGAGGAGGAGGAGGCTCGATCGCCGTCGATCACCGTTGTCCCGCCCTTGCCGTTCGTCCACGCGAGTGTCACCACCCTCGACGTTCGCCCCCGTCGTCGTCCACGCTTGACTCCACCGCGGCACCCAAGGTATAACCCTTCTCCTCCGTTGTCGGCCTTCGTGCCGTGTATGTGATTGACGGCCTTCGTGCCGTTTTTGTCGTTGACGGCCTTCGTGCCGGAATTGTGGATGTATGGGCCTTCGTGCCCGAAATGTGGATGCCGGCGATCGTGCCGCCCTTTTCTTGCAGGTTTTGGAAACCTCCCCGTACGGGGAGGTTCGCGAAATTTTCAACTAATAGTGAAGTCTTTGTTGTATTGCGAGTTGAACGTGTCGGAGGGTACTTGGAGCACCTGCGCCGCCACCCTAGGTATAAATCACCTCGTGTCTTATAGTTGTCTAATTACTTTGCGTAACCGAGTTAGGCGTCTCCCGTCCGAAAGAGATTCGCGGTCGTTGGTATGCGGATCAGTGCATATCTGCGACGGTGTCTCTTTCGGATTGTCCACGTTTTTGGACGGCAGAGGATGCGTAGATGGGTTAGCTTCCATGTTCCGCCCCCGTTCGAGTCGGAGTTTCGGCGGCCCCTCCCGTTGTTCTCCGGATGCACACTCTCCCGGTCGGGACGTGTATCGGGAGAACAGCGGGGAGGTGCTGCCGAAATTCCGTCTCGGACGGGCGTGGAGCATGGAATCTAACCTCATCTACGCATCCTCGGGTGGGATTAGGACCTATCCTTCACCTATTAGATGGTAGGAACGCCTTGTAGATGCATATCTTGGTTTTATTGCTCGCTTACATTGGCGCATGTCGAGGATGGCGACCGTGAGTGGATGTACACCGGCTGGACAAGGGAGAAACGGACCACCGAATGGGTTAGGGGGACCAGTGCTTTCCTGGAGCAGGCATTTGACCGAGCTGCTAGAGGGTCGATTCGGATGCGGTGTCCGTGCAGCAAGTGTAAGAACAAGAAATGGAGACCGAACTGCAGACTAACAATTGTTGTTAATGACTCGTGCAGGAGTTGGATGTTTCCGAGGGAGGTGGCCCCCTGTGCTAAACAGGACTCACGCCATGTCAATGGCATCCTCTCCCTGCTGATTAGGGAGTACTACCCGGGCATGGTCACCATCGACGGCGTTCGACGGCCGCCCATGCAGTGGGACCACTTCCACGTGCACACCGTCCCCGTCCCCGAGCCCGAAGGCGGCGATCGTGCCGATTCACGCACGCGAGACACTTGCGACGAAGATCAAGAGGGAGTTTTGGGTGAGTGTCTTCATCACAACGCATTTCTCAATACTACACATTCATTGGATGTTCTTGAAACAATGAAATGATACATGATGTCGCGTGCGAGGAGTACTTCAGTGCGAGGATGGGAAACGAGGCCGGGCGCAGGTGGTCCGGAGAACGCCGCCACTCACGCCTCGGGGACTTGTACCACGAGGCGCGCATCCGTGCGTCATCAAGCACTACCGCAACGTGCTTGGCGAGGCGATCGATAAGCGCGAGTCGGGCGGGGAGATCGTCTTTGGAGAGGAGACCGACCTCACCGAGGCGGAGTACTTGCGGGTAAGTAAGCAGGAAACATTCGTTCTTATTTCTTCCGTGAAACATTCAATTCATCTTCGACATGTCAAATACTTGATGTTTCTTAGTGGATACCCGAGTGGTGCGACAAGGACCCGGAATCCGGGAGGAGATCGTGCGCTGCGGAGATCGGACAAGGCGTACGAGGTGAAAAACGAGCGTCGGCGGTGCGGCTCAAGAACAAGGGGGTAGCACACCACCAAGGGAACCGGTCCCTCCCGCAGTTCATGGACGCCCGGGTATGCTCCTTTTGGTACACATGGACTCATATAGCGCTCAATCTATTTACCTCTAACCATGTTTATGTTTTCCTCTCGCGAGAGAGACTCCCATGATGGGGAGGAGATCAACGTGGTGGTGGGGTACGCCCTTTCTAAAAAGGGCAAGGCGAAGGACCCGAACAACGGGTTCGACCCCGGGACGGGCCGAGGCGTACACCAACGCCGGCGTCCACCCCAAGCTCGTCGAGTACGGCGCCGCGTTTCGCCGGCGCTATGGGGACGACAAGGACCCCACCACGGAGCCCCTGGACCCGGAGCTCGTGATGAGGTTGGGAGGAGGGAAGCAGCACGGCTCCTACTGGATGGCCAACAGCGCCATCGACCCGACCACTACTCCCACGTTGAGAGAGATTCGAAAAGCCAACTCCGGCGGCTCCTCCGGCATCCCCATAGCGCCACAACGGCCCGAGCACGCCCGGATGTACACGCGAGATGGAGGTAAGTGCGGTTCCATTCATCGTTCACACACGATCCACCTTCGCTTCACATACCATCAACCATGTGCGGGTGTAATATTGCAGGCTAGGATGGAAGAGCCGGAGGCCAACCGGGCGGCCCGGGACTTGGCCCACAAGATGCGGTAGCGGCGGTGGAGGCGGCCCACGAGCGCACTGGCGGCACCGACGGAGCACCACCCGGCGTCGGATGGCGGACTGCGAGCGTCCTCCGGACCCGGCACCAGCAGAGCTTCCTCCTCGCTCTTTGCTCCAAGCACCCGGTCCCAGTCCCGGTGCTCGCTCTGTTCGGCGTCCGGTGAGTATAATACTAATTGCCTCACTTGCTTTAGCTTGTGCGGCCATCCCGCAGTACTTTACTAATTACCTCACTTGTCCTTTGTGCGAGCTCCGTCGGCGGGTTCGAACCCGACTCCCGGCCCTCCACCGGGTGCCGGCCCTACACAGCAAGGGCGCGGGGTACCCGACCTACCCCACGCGGCCGTTCACGTGGGGGCCTCCTCCTCCACGGTCGCGGGGGCTACTCCTCGTGGCCGGGGCGCAGACGCGCGAGCGGGGGCCTCGCGCGGGACTATGGCGCTACGACGCCGCGCCGTCGGGGGTGGACTCGAGGCACCACCACGGGCGGGGTGGGGTTCGTGGGGCGATGGGACCCCGGGGACGACGCCACGAGCAGGTACGTTTGCCTCCCTTAACTACTTGTCGGCCTTCGTGCCGCGATGGTTGTCGGCCTTCGTGCCATTGTGTATATCGGCCTTCGTGCCGTGGTGGTTATCGGCCTTCGTGCCGTGGTCGTTGTTGGCCTTCGTGCCATGTTTTTTGCAGGTCTTGGAACCTCCCCGTGCAGGGGAGGTGCTGCCGAATTTTTGAGTGGGTAGTAATCTTTTTATCTCTTTTTATAGGAGGAGGACCTATTGGGAGGAGCTAGGTACCTTTGCCTCCATCTTCTCGACTAGGATGCATGTTAGACCCTTTTGCCCTCATGTTGGACTTGTAGGACTTGTTGGACATGTATATTGGACATGTATGCACTTGTTACGCGACGTTATGTGTATTTTGGACATGTATCGATGGATTTGATGATGTTCATGTGTGGATTCATATTGAGATCGAATCCGATGATGAAATGCGGTTTATATGCTATATTGTTGTTATAAATGTGATCTGTGGTATATATATACATATGCTATAAATGTGGTTCGAATGCAATGAAACAAAAAAAAAATCCCGGCTTTGCCGACGGCTTTGACCATAGCCGTCGGCAAAGCCGTGGATTTTTTGCCGACAAACCGTAGTTTGCCGACGGCCTTGGCGGGGGCTTTGCCGACGGCCTTGTTGTCCGGGCCGTCGGCAAAAAGAGGAGTTTGCCGACGGCCGGGAGACGGGCCGTCGGCAAATTGACCTTTTTGCCGACAGCCATCGCGTGGCCATTTGTCGGCAAACCCCGAGTTTGCCGACGGCCGTGGTGTCGGCAAAACCCCGACTTTGCCGACGGCCGTGGTCGACGAACCGAACGGCAGCCGAGTTGACGGCGCTGTTCCTTCGCCGACAGACCACGTGGCTGTCGGCGAAAGTACGCCGACTGCGCCCTTATTCCTGTCGGCAAAGTCCTATTTGCCGACAGAATTTTTGCCGACAGCGGTTTGCCGACGGGAATAGGGAAATCGCTGTCGGCAAACTGTTTGCCGATAAAATGGGCTTTGCCGACAGCTTTCATTTGTCGGCAAACCCGCTGGATTCCTGTAGTGATGGGAGACGGAATGCAACCATTGCGTTCGGTTTGCCGTCTCCCACTGCAGCGGTTGCGTGACTGCAAGCGTTTGCAGTCCCTCGGTGCAGACGGTCTAAAGGCAGAAAGCTAATCAGGCAGATGGTTAAACATACAAAAACCAAACACGTACGGTATCTTTGAACAAAGTTAACGATGCGTGGCTCCAACGTGCCCTGACCTGTTTCTGCACGTGGTTGGTTGAGTTGTGCTGTTTGCACTTGCAGTAGCCACGAAGTATCCTGTTGTGTGCTCTTTGGTCACATACTTCACATTTATGCTCTACTCCGCTGTCAAGAGTACCTAACGGCACTACTGCAGATTATTAGTCGAGATGCGCCGACCGCCGAGTCGGGCACTAGACTTGTTTAGCCTAAGTGCGCATCTCGTGACCAGCAAACTAGACCAAAGTAAAGTTAAGCGCGACTGGCACAACAATGTGCGTGGTTGGTGAAATCTGTCATCAGAACACGCGGAGCTAATTGTATCCGTCCAGTAACCAGTATATATATGCCCTCCCTGACTCCCTGTGCTCGCATCGCATCGCATCTACAGTGCACTAATGGTAGGAGCAGCTAGATTGCATCGCTAGCCAGCAGGAGCAGCTCGTCAGCTAGATTGCATCTCTAGCCAGGCCAGCAAGAGCAGGTCGCGATCGTCAGCTAGATTGCATCGCTAGCTAGCTATGCGCGCGCACAGGCATATGAAATCCATGATGTCGCCAGTGAGCTCTGCAGTCGTTGTTCTAGCATCAGCAACGGCGGCAGTGGCGCTGATGGCGATGGCGCTGCAGCTCTCGGCTGCAGCAGCAACCTCCGTGCCGCCACCGCCGGCACCGATAGGGCTGCCCGGCTGCGACACCACCTGCGGCAACGTGAGTGTGCCGTACCCCTTCGGCATCAGCCCTGGCTGCTTTTGGCCGGGGGCGGCGTTCAACCTCACCTGCGACAGGAGCCACGACCCCCCGCGGCTGCTGCTCGGCGACGGCACCCTCAGGGTCATCGAGATCGGTGGTTCAGTGCGTGTCGTTCGCACTGCTGGCTCCATAATAAACACAACCGGCGACTTCAACTTCTCCCAAGGCAGCTGGAACGTGCCGTTCGGCCGTGGTTTCACGGAGCACGGCTACCTGCTGTCGGATATGAACGAGCTGGTTGTCTTGGGGTGCAACGTTGTCGCCACGCTTCACGCGGATGGCATTAGGGAAGGAAATCCCCCAGGAAGAATGGGCGGCTGCGCAAGTTTATGCACCAAGGCATATAGTGAGAGTATGGACTACGATTTTGCCATAGATACGGGCGCAACCGTGACAGCGATGAGCGACCAATGCACCGGCACCTCGGGCTGCTGCAAGTCGCCCGTCACTGTGTCCAACCCGCCCGTTGAAGTAGAGGCGAAACGGCTCTACAGCAGAAGCGACACCGTCGAGGAGCTGCAGTTGCCTGTGAATGTATTCGTCGCGGAGAAAGGGTGGATCGACGACAATCTCAACTGGTCGGTGCGCGCCGACGATTACATCAAGGACGCCCCCTTTCTCCTCGAGTGGAGCGTCACATCGGGCCTGCCGCCAGTCCCGCATCCGCACCGCACCAGTGCACTGGGCGCCGACGATCAAGGATGCCGCATGCTGTGCAAGAGCGAACACAGCTTTTGCTGGACCGACAACTATTCAGGTGAAGGCCGTACGTGTCATTGTGACAGTGGTTACCAAGGCAACCCTTACTTGCCCGGCGGGTGCCAAGGTTAGTTTCTACTCTGGCCTGTTCTACTTACGCTTTATGTAAGTTATTACTTCGATTTTGTTCAAAGTCATATATACTTCTTCAACTTTGACCAAATTTTTAAAAGAAACATATATTAACATCCACAACACCAAATGATGCACTTAAATATTTCATAATTACTGAGTTTAAACAAAAATGGAGTAGTTGATTTGATGTTATACATGTTGGTGTATTCTATTTATGAAACTAATAGTCAGTTATAAAGGTTTTACGTACTTTAGACAAACTATAATAAGATTAGTAGTGCTTGTTTTGGGCAAATACATCGGTGTTGTCTTATAACTTATCTCATATCGTGCCACGCAATTTAAGACGATTTAATAGACTATATGTACAATGGTTGTTGTTTTAAATTGACTTATAGCAATTCGTAATTCCTTAAATTATGGAGAGAGTAAAAATATGATTGTGAGGTGCATGACAATAACAACTCATACAATGGTCAAATAGTTGTCTCATAGTTCTAAATTTTAGCTCATGAGGTGGTTGTTTCACGAAACAACTACCTTATTGTCTCTCACCTCTTTCTTTCCTACATATCACCGAAAATTCTACGTGGCAATGCATGAGACGGCGCATAAGATCGCTTACGTGTAGCAACGTACTTGCCCTAAGTAGCTAGTGAATTCATCGCTTATTCATCCAAAATGTCAAGACCGGTCCAATTGGAAGTATAAAATAAACCATGAGTAGTATATGTTAATATATACCAAAAAGACGCAACTAACTAGTTTCATGTTTTAAAATATATAGGACAATAACAACAATGCTTTTTAGTACACACAAAGTTAGGACAGGCTAGAGTTTTTACCTAAAGTATCAAAACCTAAGATACAATTTTGATGGTCGTAATTTTTTTCGCGACCGGGACTTCACCCGTTTTTCATTAAGAGGAATAAATGAAAAACAAAACAGGACGTCAAACCATTGATGCTAGTAAGGTGTACACATTGATGGTCGTAATTACATCTCAACTTCAAAATTTTTGTTTTCGGGCTGTGTGGTTGGGCATCTCTTGGATTTGGAGTTGCTCTAACTATCAGTGTACTAGTATTTTAGGCTTTGAGACTGAACGTGCAGGATTTTTCTGTTATCCAAACACACAAGGTTGCTAAACGAATTTTTCCCTCTCCACCATGCATGCAGATATCGACGAGTGCAAGCTCCCAAAGGATAAGACTGGATGTTTCGGCGACTGTATCAACACGATCGGCTCAATGGAATGCCGGTGCCCGTATGGAACTTTTGGCAATCCCGGCACAAGAGATGGCTGTGTCAAGATTAAATCCACTGGAGGTCAGTACACCTGTACGTACATCCGTCCGTCCTGTGGCGCACTTATATAATTTTGAAGCAAATACAATAATAATAAAGCTCAATCAAATGTTGTTGCATGCATCAAGACCATAGTAATCATTAATTTCATATTATTTTTGCAGCAGATGATGCGCTATTGTCGCATACTGTGGCTCCGGTGCCGTTAGGGCTGCCCAACTGCAAGACTACATGTGGTGACGTGAGAGTTCCGTACCCCTTCGGCATCGGCCCAGGTTGCTCCTTGCAGGGTTTAAACCTGACCTGCAACACAAGCTATGACCCCCCACGGCTGCTTCTCGACAGCAACGGCACCCTTGAGGTCGTCAACATCTCCTTGGCCGACTGCACGGTGCGCGTCATCCATCACGCCAAGAACTTGACTAATTACACTGAGCTCCAATACAATAGCAACACCAGCACAAGAGTTTTGTATGACATCCCTCACATCAGCGAGCCATATAAGCTGTCGACCACGAACGAGTTCATCTTCTCCGGGTGCAACGTGCAAGCCACCCTGTATGGCGATAACAGCCGCATCATCAGCAGTTGCAACTCCACCTGCAGCTCCACAAGCAACTACATCCTTGAAGAAGATGATGATGATGATGTTGATAAATATGAAACTGCTGTGCCGCTGGTCCCAATGCACACCAATGGCGGATACTGCTCCGGCCGAGATGATGGCTGCTGCCATGCGCCTATAGCAGCCGGCAGCAGCACGCCCAAGAGAATGGAGTTTAAAGGTCTCAAAAACCTGCACACCAGCAGCCATAATGCCCATGAATATGATTCCTTCTACGCAGTCGCCTTCATCTCAGAGGACGGGTTGACTAATAAGTGGGGCATGATCTTAAACAGAACTGGTCTGTCGATTACCAACGCCAATTACATGTTATTTCCCCTTGTTCTACGGTGGGCAGTTAAGCAACAAGGCGTCACAGCGCTGCCTGGCAACTCATCGGGTCAGTTCTGCCAGCAAGAGAATGGTGGTGGCTTTACGTGCCACTGCAAGACCGGCTACCAGGGCAACCCTTACATCGACGGCGGATGCAAAGGTCACTACTGATCCATCCTGCTTGTTGAATATTTGCTATATACTCCGATGCACATATATATTTTTCAATCTTTGTTCACTGGAGGCTTCAATTCTTCATTCCTGTTGCCTACAGATATCGACGAATGCGCCATTAACATGGCGTTATCTGATGGCAAAGTGTGCTATGGTGTGTGCGTCAATTTTCCCGGTACATATAAGTGCCGGTGCCCTCGAGGATCCTATGGTAACCCCTTCAAGCGCGGTGGCTGCTCCTACACAGGTGATAGCCACTATATCCCTCATAGCATCTCGATGATGTGCTTTAAATTTGAATTTAAAACTTCTTCGTAGTTTGAGAAAATTATAATGAGATGATATATGTATGTGAATTTTCAGGTTTAATCATTGGAGTTGCTATTGGCCCGACCCTTCTGCTTTTGGTTCCAGGTATAATATTGTTACTCCGTTGGATGAAACAGCGCAAGGCAAAACTATTGAAACAGAAGTATTTCAAACAAAATCGTGGACATTTGTTGCAACAATTGCTGTCTCAAGAGGCAGACATTGCAGAAAGAATGATCATACCAGTTGATGAACTTGCAAAGGCGACAAACAACTTTGACAAAGCTCGTGAGCTTGGTGTCGGAGGGCATGGTACTGTTTACAAAGGGATTTTATCAAACCTACGTGTCGTAGCCATCAAGAAGCCAAAGACTTTGGTCCAGAAAGAAATAGATGAGTTCATAAATGAGGTAGCAATCCTCTCACAGATCAACCATAGGAATGTGGTCAAGCTCTTTGGATGTTGCCTCGAGACTGAGGTTCCACTCTTGGTTTATGAGTTCATTTCCAATGGAACCTTGTACGACCACCTCCATGATACAGGACCAAGATCACTGTCATGGGGCAACAGGTTGAGGATCGCAACTGAAGTAGCTACTTCTCTTGCCTATCTTCACTCAGCAGTTTCAATACCAATAATCCATAGAGACATCAAGTCCGCTAACATACTTCTTGATGACACATTGACATCAAAAGTAGCAGACTTTGGAGCTTCAAAGTACATTCCAATTGAGAAGACAGGGTTGACAACAAGGGTTCAAGGAACAAGAGGATACTTGGATCCTATGTACTTTTACACCGGTCGTCTTACCGAGAAAAGTGATGTCTACAGCTTTGGTGTAATTCTTGTTGAGTTGCTCACTAGGAAGAAACCATTTTCATATGTATCCACAGAAGGTGATGGCCTTGTTGTTCATTTTGTCGATCTAATTACTGCGGGAAACCTTGCTCAAATACTTGATCCACAAGTTATAGAGGAGGGCGCCGAAGAAGTCCAAGAAGTTGCTGCACTTGCAGCATTATGTATAAACTTAAGAGGTGAAGAACGACCAACAATGCGACAAGTGGAGCATACCCTAGAGGGGCTTTGGGGTTTCAAGAGGTACAGGAGAGATGATCCAGTAGCAGCAGAATTCAATGATGATAGTATTGTGACTAATTGTGCGTTATCAACCAAGGGAGGAGAAGGTTTTAAAGAATCAAGCCGAAGATATAGTTTGGAGCAGGAGATGATGATGTCTGCGAGGTACCCTCGATAGCATTGTGTGTTGTGTCCTTGTGCATTAGCACAAAAGACTATTCAACATCTAGCAGTAATTGTATTGGCAATAACGATAATGTGAACTAGTATCCTCTATTTCTTACCATTGCTTCTGTTTTTTTAGCATAATTCAATTGTACTCGTTCAGTAAAAACAGTCCATACCAACTTAGACTTGGTAGATTTTCTTCTATCTTGTCATCCGACAGTGCAATATTTTCCACGGAAAATTATGCAGAAACTATGCACTGTGGGTCAAGGTTGTAGTTGCAGGAGGTTTGCTAAGTGAAAACTTGTTCTCCATGCTTTCATTTCCCTGTAGATTTGTGTAGCAAGATGACAAAATGCTTGTAAAATTTTCAGGGGATGCAAAGTAGTTCAGTCTTGGTCTTTGCAGTTCACCAAGCCAGTGATATACTGATATCCTAGAGATAGGACTGACAGCATCCATATACCAACATATAATCAACAGCTAAAAGTGAATCATTTATTTTGCAGTCTTTTACAAAACAAACAAACCCTATCCAAGCAGGTTGTTCATCGAAATCAAAAGGAGACAGAGGAAAAAGCTTGATGGAGATATGCATTGTGCGTAGGAGTTAGGACACGTAATGGTTTAATAAGTTCTTTTAATGGAACTGAAATTGCAAGTCTGAACACATCATGGTTCAAGTTTTTAATGGAATTAAAATTGCAAGTCTGAAGTTCAGCAAAAAAACTGAAATGGTTTGATTGACGCTAGTTCAAGCAAAAGGCAGTACCCGCAGCAACAACCGGGTAAATGTGTAAACACATGGAGCACACCTGCAGGCATTCTCTTTACTGTAGTCTTTAAGATCAGTTTCTCCTACCTGTCCCACTCATGAATCTTCCACTGTCGCAATCGTTGAATGACCATTTGCAGAAACAACAAAGTTATCTGGGGCATCCTATCAACGTTATTGCACTCTACAAAACATGAACAAGGGAAAGAAACATACCGGACTAAATGAGTGTGCACAAAGCCACAGCCACCTATGGTTGAAAAGGGAGATTCTAGTAGCAAACACTTACCGTGTGTTTGGTTGGAGAGCGGGGCGAGCCGGGTCAGAGCGAATCCATCCCGTGGCTGTTTGGTTGGAGGATGGGAGGGTTGGGTTGGCTCCAGGGTGAAAAATTCCTCTCAGATGCGGGTTGGACTCGTCCGCCAAAATCTGGCGGACGGAGCCGCTCCAGCCGGGTTGAGTGGATCCCGCGCGGGAGCCCAACGGCATCAGTTCTCCTCGTTCTCTCTCCTACCGTGGGACGGAAGCCGGACGCCGCCGTGGGAGCTCCTCCGACCGAGCCGCGCCGGAGATGGACGCCGTGGGGAGGGAGAGGGAGGAGGAGGGAGGGCCGCCGCCGGGCGCAGGCGAGCTCCGCCGCGGGCGCACGGGCGGGCTTCGCTGCCGCTCGCCCCCACGCCGCCGCTCAACTGCGTGAGAAGATAATGGTCACCAGCGCAATTTAGTTTCACTTTCCGGACCTTTATGCAAAAGTGCCATGACTCATAGGTTTTACAGATCCAGCCTTGTCTAATTTCTGAAAAACTCAGGGTCTTTAATGAAAATGGCCCTCACTAACGCTGTTATCTTCCCATCCAACCCATATTTCCGATTTCTTCAACCAAACACTAGACGGGTTCACTCCGTACCCAAAATCAGAGGTCCAACCAAACACTAGACGGGTTAGCTCCGTCCCCAAAAACTGGGTTGGATCCAACCCAACCCCCAACCAAACACACAATTAGTACTACATTTGTCTATCTTAAGTATCCATGGCAACCTATGACCACCAGTTGACTCTGAAAGCAAATTATCTACTCTGCAGACTTTTACAGAACATACCAAACCGTATCCAGGCAGATCCTTAATGAAACAACTCATCAAGATTCTCAAAAAAAAAAAAGAAACAACTCATCAATATGAAAATGAAAATGGAGATAGGGTGATCCTCATCTATCTGATGTTTCCGTTGGAACCCCCCTCCCCCCCCCCCCGGGTGGGCGACGCCGACGACGCTCCCGCCTCCCCCCGCCGTCCTCCCAGCCTACCCCTCCTCCCTCCAATCTAGCACCAGATCCTTGCTCCCCTTCACCGGATCTGCTTGTCCATGGCAGTTCCCGGGGCGCTCCGTGCCTCTGTCCGACGGCAGCGCTACCGGCTCCGCCGGCCAATCTTTCCGCTGCCCGCCCCGGTTGCGGCCACCACCTGCAGCCGCCTACCTCCAGCGCCGTCGGGTGCAGCCTACTGCCCTCCTCATCGTCCGTGACGACGACCCCAGCCGCTGAGACACCGGCTCCTGTGGACAACCTCGCGGGCTTGGACTTGCAGCGGCCCTCCAACAGCGTTGACGGCGACAGCCTGCTGCGCGCCTCGCTGGCCGCGATGCCGACCTTGGCCGCTGAGGTGCCGCCCCGGCGGTCCTCCTCACGGGCTCATCAATTGGGGCCGGCGTGGTGGCCCCTGCTCCCCCCGCCCTTGACAGTTCCCTAGGTTGGGGACTTGAGGATGGCGTCCCCGTCGAGGGCGTGCCCGACGACGGCGACGAGGAGTTGGAAGAAGGCGAGTTCGCTGGGGGTCGATCTTCTGTCCCTCCCCGTGGCTTGGTGCCCACGAGCCGGCGGCCGGGGCCGCGGCTGCTGCCCTTGCATCGTTGTCGCCCTCGCCGGCTCTGGCGCCCAGCTTGACGGGGCGGTTGGAGCCTAAGGTCGCTCTCGTGCGCCCATCCGCCCCGAGCGCGTCGCCGCCTCCCTCACCCCAACCTCCCCTTCTCCGGAGTCACCACTGGGCCTGCTATGGTGGATGTCATCACCGTCGAGGATGCTTCCGACGATGACGAAGCTCCGGACTCTGCCTTCGTCTCATCCACGGGCAGGCCCAAGCACCAACGCTGGTGAGACTCCTCCGACGATGACGACGAGGAGGTGCACGGCCTTCTGATCGCGCATCGTGTCAACTCAACTCTGAGGTCGGATGCGGGCATTGTGGCCACCTCCGCCGGCATGGCCTTTGGGGGTACCCTCTCGGCGCCCGCCTTGGCGTTGGCGCGCGTTCCTGCGCTGCACCGCCTTGGCTCGCGGCCGCTGCCGCGTGCGCCAGCGTCGTGATGCCTCGGACCACGACGCTCTATCGCTAAAAGCTGTTGCCCGTTCCTTGGGTGCTCTTGGAGGGCGGCCGCCCTTGCGTAGTCGGCGGCGGTGGTCGCAGAGGAGGTCGGTCGTGGCTGCCCTTGTGGCGTCCCCCTCGCCAGTTGGTCTGTCGAGCTCGTTGCAGTGTGCTGTGGCCGCGTTGGGTGCCTGCCTTGCGCGCGTGCCTGCACAGCGTCGTCTCAGCCAGCTGCCTGAGGCGAGCGTCCCGGCACGGCAACGCCTCGTTCCTCGCGCGGATGCAGTGACCGACGACGATGGCTTCACTCTTGTGGAGAACCGTCGGCGTCGGCGCCGCCGTTCTTTACCCCCAGCAGCGACAACCAGTACCGACTTCGCTTGTCGGTCTTTGCTTCAACTGTCTGGCGGAGGGCCACGTCGCCGCTCAGTGCACCTCCCCGTCTCGCTGCCTCTTCTGCCTCAGCACGAGGCACCGGGCGATGAATTGCATGCTTCGCCTTCGTCAATGCCCGTCTCGTCCTTCCGCGGGTCGCGGGCAGGAGGCCGCTCTTCGGTGACCTGTGTTGGCATTTCTTAGCGCGATTACCAAAATAGACTTAGAGCCTAATCCTGATAACAGCGCCAGAAACGCTAAATGGCTTTACTCGACATATTTACTAGAAACTGGTTCTAGCAACTACGCGAGTATTGCCAATAGATAGATCACATCCTATTAGAATAAATATCCGCAAGCGCACGGATCTATCGTTGCAGCATTTCACCCGGAAGTATTCAGGGTATCGTTATTTATAATTTCCCAAAGGAAGGCATGGGGTAGTTGAGTAATCTAGCATGGGTATGAATACAATATCTAGCATGAGGAGAAACTGACCAATGTGCTATACAGGGGTAAGCATACGGTAGTTTGGATAGTGGACACACACTCAGAGCAACCTCAAAGGAATAAAGGTAAAATAAAGAATAAAGAATAATCTACGCGGAGCAGGCAGGTCCTATACAGTCAATACTAGAACAGTTAATTCCACATGTTATACAAGTCAAGACTCGACTATAGACTAGGAATATGGGGAGACCACGGCAAGCGGTGCGCGTCGATGGCGGCATTTACGAACTCCTACTCAACATGCGAACGTGGGGATTACAAGGGACGGACGGGGCTGTCACCACCGCCGCCTACCACCTCAACCGTGGCATGCCGACATATCCGAAGGTTCCTCGCATCCGGACACCATGTCCGCATACTAAGGAGCTACCTACATCCCCCGGGACTCCCACCCTACGGATGGACGAGCTAGGACATAGGCAAACCCGAAGGCACATCGAACCGCTATTCCTCTCCTACAATCTAATCTAAACAAGTAAAACATATGAACGATGAAGAACAATGTAGAACACGATGAACAACTCTCACAAGAACTATGGCCTAGTTCTTGATCATCGAATATATCGTGTACTAGACTATACTCTAGTTCATATGCACGACTATATAAATGTAATGAGAACTTGACTAAGGAAGAATGCTCCATAGATTTATACCAAGGATGTAGCTTTTCCTCCTGGAGACAAGCTCTCCAAGTAGCTTTGCCTAGCTCCAATGGACTAATGCTAAGACTAAAGAACAAGTATGAGGAAGTGAGATGGCTCCAAATGGTGTGTGTGAAGGTGGGGGGCCTCTCCTCTTCATTTATAGCCCCCGAAAGGCGGTTCGGGGGTAGTGGTGTAAAAACACCGGCGAAACCGTCATCCCCGAGATGGAAGGAGGCGAACCGCTTGGCCGGGCCCACTGGCGGCAGGCCGGCGCGCGCCCTGTGCACGCCCGCGCCGGGTGACGCCGCCCCGACCGCCTTTGGCAGTGGGCTCGGGCCGCCTTCCGGGTCTCGTTTATCTTGGTGCTTTTGGCCCATTTCGACCCTAGGTGGTGGCCCTTGTTCTCTTGCTCTTTTACGCCTTCCGAAAAGCGCCTTTTTATTACGAAAATTCCGTACTTTGTGTACGTTACGCAAAACAATATTTTCTCCAAGCACGGGTGGAAATAGGTCAATAGTAAAGATATATGTGAAATAAAATATTTATTTCCCCCATAATGACCTATAGTTGGCGGGTATAAATTGGAGTTAAGGACCGCCAACAAGATCCCCCAAGCTTACCCCTTGCTCGTCCCGAGCAAGTCTTTGCTTTGGGTTGTTGATCAGGGGTTGCTACGATGCCGATTATATCTCAAGTGTACAAGATAAAACAGAGCGTTCTACTACTATTTGAATAAATCGACAATTGTATCTACTCTATGATTCCTGAATAAAGTGGGGCTTCTAATTTTCTCAAGTCTTGGGCGATTGCACAATAGAACAGTTTTAAAGACCGGTGCTTTTCATTCGTCCCAAGATCAACTTTCAGTCTGGAGGTTTTGTAAGTTTTTTTTATAAATAAACCAAGTTCCTCAAATGACCCACTCGATCGCTCAAAAGTGTATAGTAACCTCACCAAAGGCATTTTCAGATTTTGCCTTCTTCCTACCACTAAAAGCTAAGAGTGGAGTTTTGGGTAGGTATGTAATTGGGCATACTTGTATCACATATGTTGTAAGGTCAAGGACTGAACCTTACGGAGATTAAGCTATACACCTTGATTGAGATGTGCAAGTGTGTGGATGGAATGAAAGATGATTCCTAATCTTTGTGGTATTTTTGGGTCTCCATGCATCATGACAAACTCTCTTTTATTGATGAATGAGATGAAGAAATGATGGGCTAACAAAGAACAAGTAAAACTATCCTCTCATCTTTTTTTTTTTGAACGGGGATCTAAGACTTCTCCCGTTTGCCTACAAGAATGATAAATCTTCTAACTATATATCTCTTCCCCCCCCTTTTTTTTTTTCTTTCCTCTCTTTCTTTTCTCTTATTTTTTTCTGACTAAGAACATAGCCCAAAACTTTATTGATGGAAAGGATGAGGTGGAGAGAGATGTCATGATGAACAATGCATGGAGAATTTTGCAAACTACAAGAGAGGGGTGCGCGATCCTCAGGGTAAGGGTCGGCATTTTTATTTGGTGAAAAAAATGGTGCGCAACTCTCAGTGTAAGAGTCGGCGGATGGTGAAGGGTGCATGTTGTGCGCAACTCTCAGTGTAAGAGTTGGCGTTTATTTGGTGGGTGCAAGTGGATCTCAATCGTGGGTGTAGAGTCATAATCTCACGTCGGTAATAATCCGACCGAACTCAATGTATGAACAAGTAGCGTATGAAGGTTCTTATTCTACCGATGGATCATATGGCTCTGGTGGGTAATTCGCGATCATTGAGGAACTATTGTTTTTGAATATTTTTGGAACAAAGACTCCGGACATCAGGTTTTCTCAAAGGGACAAAGTCATTGCTGTGGTCTAAGTCACTATATCATATCGCGCAATAACCTAGATGAGAGTAATTGTATGCAACCCACTAAATCAAGTTTCTAGAGTATGATAATGTAAAGCCGATAAACCCAAATACTAGAGAAAACTCTATTTTGAACAAGTACAAGCGAGACATAAAATAGAGCAACCAATCATTTCAACATGGGTGGAACTAAACATTTCATAGCACATATATGGAATGGAATTTTTTTTTGAATTTTTCAATGCAAGAAACTTGAATTTAAACATGCTAAAATGAAAAATAAAATTATGAGAAATTAAATATGCAATGCAGGTACCTCAAGTGGGGGTCCTCCCCCAAGCTATCCTGTAGCTCATGGCCCAGGGTTGATCTTTTGTTTGGGCAGGACTTCCTCCATCTTTGTGCTCGTGGATGGTATGTCCGTTGTTGCCAATGGTTTCTTGGGTCTCCATTCCATTTTGATTACCTTGGGTGGTGCAGCGGCAGGTGGCTCCTCCTGCCCTTTCTGCACCACTTTCTTTGGTGGTGTGGAGACCTCTTCTTTCTTGCCCTTCTGTTTGGGAGCGGTTTTCTTTTTCTTAGGCTGTGTTACAGCCTTTTGCTCCTTTTTAGGAGTTGCCTTTGGCTTCTCCTTATTCTCTTTCCTTGGCTTGCTCATGAAAGCCTGGGGCTGAATTTCAACTTCCCGTGTACCTTGGGTGTTTGGTCCATATTTGATACGGATCATGTTGCATTGTTCCTGCTTGCGGGGTCAAAATTCAAACTTCTCCTCCTGGCCATTTATGTTGAAGCGGATTTTTCCAGCTCCAACATCTATTTGGGCCCCAGCGGTGCTCAAGAATGGCCTCCCCAGGATGAGAGGATTCTCCTTGGTAAGTTCCATGTCCAAGCACCACGAAGTCAAGCGGCACGAAATATCCTCGGATTTTTACGGGATGTCCTCTCGCAATACCGCGGGGTAGCGAATGGAGGAATCGGCCAGCTGGAGTGTCATGGTTGTTGGTGCAAGCTGTGTGCAATCCAATTTGTCAAAGATTGTCTTTGGCATGACGCTCACGCTGGCCCCCAGGTCACAAAGAGCATGGTCAAACTGTTGGCCCCCGATTGAACAAGTGATGGTTGGGCATCCAGGGTCCTTTCTCTTTTCAGGCAGCTGGTTAAGTATCGCTGCGCTGCATTCCTCCGTCAGTTTGACCGTCTCCGTGGATGGTAGAGGACGCTTGTTGTTGATGATGTCTTTCACATATCTTGCATAGGAAGGGACATGCAAGACGTCCATGAGCGGGACGCTCACATGTACCTTCCCTATCATCTCAACAAAGCGTGCGAATTGTTCATCTGCGGTTAGCTTCTTGGTTCTGGTGGGGAACGGTAGGCTACTTGGTCAGGATAGTCTATCGTTGCTCCTGTTGGTGCTACTTCCTGTGGCTCTTCCTCTACAGGAGGTTCCCTCTGTTTCTGCGCTTTCTGCCTTCCTGATGACGCTTGGTCAGGGTATGGTGGATCACTAGTGGACCTTCCTCCCATTGTGGTTACTGATTTTAGCTTAGCTTTGGCATCTGTATCCCCAGCCTTGGGAAGGGCGGCAGCTAGCTGGGTAAGCTGGGTCTCTATCATCTTGTTGAAGCTTTGCTGACTCTTGACAGCTGATGAGAGGCCCTCTAGCTTATTATCCATGTTTTCCAGGATCTTATCATGTTGTACCATCTTTTTGGCGAGGTTTTCGTTAATCTTGGCTTGGCCGTATACCAGGTCCTTTAATGAAGGTTGATTCGAATTAAAACCGGAGGCGTAATTCGAATTACCTTGGAATGGAGGACGGGACTGGTTATTCCAGCCATTTCCTCCTCCCTGCTGCTGGCGAAACCCATTGTTGAGGTAGGCGGCCTCTTCACGGGTCTCGGGGTAGTCATTCCCCGAGTGTCCAGCTTCACCACAGACCTCGCATGTCATGCGAGCGTCCATGGCGTTGACGGTGCCGGATGCATCATTGATGGCACCACCGTCAATCTTCTTCAGGAGTAGGTCTATTTTTGCGGCAAGCATATCCGTCTCCTTCACGGTATGCATGCCTTTTTGTCCCTTGGTGGGAGTGCGGTCCTCCCCCCAAGCTTGGTTTTCTACCATTTTGTTGATCAGTCGTTGTACCGTCACCATCAATGATAGAAAGGCGCCGCCGCCCTGCGGCGTCCGTGTGCCCCTTTGACATGGGTGTTAACCCGTTGTAGAAGTTTTGGAGCACCAGCCAACTTTCCATCCCATGGTGAGGGCATTCCTGGATGTACTCCTGGAGCCTCTCCCATGCCTCAGGGATGGGTTCCAGTGAATTCTGCTTCATGCGGACGTCGTTCTTGGTTGGACAAATTCTCTGTCCGGCCCCTTCCGCCTATGCGGACGCCGACCCTCGTCCCTCCCTGCCCGCACCACTCGCTGGTGCCACGTGGAGGCATTGTCGATGTCAGGGGCGTCAGAGTAGGCGGCCTTGGGGGCTCAACGACGACATCACTGTTGCACCCGCCGACCCGCTGGCATTCAAGCTCAGTGGAGGTCGAGTTGATCCACTGAACCACCTTCACCACCACGTTTGATCCGCTGGCATTCAAGCTCGTTGGCTCCCTCATCATGCACCTGTCTATAGCGCTACCAGAACCACCTTCACCGCCACGTTGGATCCAGCTGTGCTTCGCGGTTGACGATGTAGAGGAGGCCGTGGACGCAGCGGAGGTGACCGCTTCACCGGAGCCTGCCCCGGCCTCGGTGGCACTGGAGGTGAGTGGTGTCGTAGCAGGGACGCTGGCGGCCGACTCTCCACCGCCTGCTCCGACCGCCGAGCACCCTCACCACATGTGCCTGCTGCACCTGCTGAGGACTCAGTGGCTGGCCTCGCCGGCTCCTCGTCGTTGTCGCTGACATCCAGGAGTCCGCCGGCGCCTTCTGCTGTCGACGAACCGGTCGCACCCTCCATGCCAGTTGTTGCGGTGCGGACAACAGCTTCGGTGGCCACCTTCATCGATTCCATGACGCTGTCATTGGAGGAGCCTCTGATCAGGTCCCCACCTCGCCTCCGGACTTCACGGGTTGTGTGCGACGACTGGGTCCCACGCCGCAGCGACCGTCTCACTGCAAAATCGGCCTACCGTGACCCTCAGCCGAAGAGGCAGGCATGGCGCGTCATGTTGAAGAAGTGGTTGGGGCTTGATCAGGTGCCGGAGGACACCCCAGACCCCACAATCGCCGCCAGGTTCCATGCGGCTTTCCATGGCCCAGCTTCTTCTACTAGGCGGGATTGCCAGCGCCAGTTGTTCCCCATGCTTCGTGCTCGCGGGCTGCGAGCCATGGCGGGGTCTGCTGAGGAGCGTGAGGTTTGACAGGTCGGACACGCCGCTTTAGTCGCACAATCAGTTATCTAGTTAGTACATCTCTATTCGCTCCACTGTTAAAGCCGGTGCCTTTTGTAGTGTGCTTGCTTGTCATGGTCTATGGTATCTCGACCTTGACCGTAACAAGTCGTGTAACAAACTCAGTTTTCCCTTAAAGCATATCGCGCAAATGCGTGTTTTCGAAAAAAATCCTCATCTATCCAGTATGGCAGTATGCAATAAATAAGCTTGTTGTACAGAGATGCAATGCGTGTAGCACATAAAGGCTCAAGTTAAAGCTGTGGAACTGGTAAGTCTAAAGTTCAGCAAAAGAACACAAAACTGAAATGGTTGAGCAAAAGTACTGAAATGTTACTGAACAAGTTATCATCATTGCCATTTCTTCAGGATAAGATTCAATATGAAACAGACAAGTTCTACAGTGACTAGCATTTCCCCCACACGGCATATCTTGTGAATCGGAGCAACTCCAGGGAACCACAGCGACAGCAAGGCGCGGCCGGCGTAGCCTAGCCGCCGAAGCCGTAGAGGGTGCGGCCCTGGCGCTTGAGCGCGTAGACGACGTCCATGGCAGTGACGGTCTTGCGGCGCGCGTGCTCGGTGTAGGTGACGGAGTCGCAGATGACGTTCTCGAGGAAGATCTTGCGCATGCCGCGGGTCTCCTCGTAGATGAGCCCCGAGATGCGCTTGACGCCGCCCCTCCGCGCCAGCCTCCGGATCGTCGGCTTCGTGATCCCCTGGATGTTGTCGCGAAGCACCTTCAGGTGACGCGGCTAGACCTAGACGATGGCAGAGCGGGGCGGGCTGAATGTGGTAGACAGCGATGTCGGGGGTACCGCGGAGGCAGTGGGAAGGGCGCAACCGATGGTGCTGGCGACTGGTGCTCGATAACAACAACAACGCGCACCGCGCCGTGGACAGGGGCGGAGCCAGAAATAGGTGTTAGGGAGGACAACTTGAGGTAGGAGGGCAGATCTTCATAAATATGCTAATAAACACTGAAAATTAAGAGCTAATGAAAAATTACTAGTGGAAATAATAGGCTGTTGGGGGGTGCCAGGCACCCCCAAGCCCCTCCCTCCCTCCGCCACTGGCCGTGAAGGGCCACTCGGAGCTGTTGTTGCTTGGGTAAGCGCCATGGGCAGCGCTGTCACCTTCGCAAAGCTCAGCGTGGAGCAAGGCAGCCGCCGCCGTCGGGGTGAAGGGCTTCTGCACCGTGCTCCTCTTCTTCAGTGACACCGAAGAGGCGAACACGTCTATTATGACCTGCGCATCAGGTGAGGATGCTGCTTTGCTGGAGTGGCCGTTGATATCTTTGACCAATTGACTGAAAATTATACGTATCTCTTGTTGACCAATTAACTGAAATTTATGTGATTGAATTCCCTAAGCATTCTAACTTTGGTGATACATATTTGATGGCTTGAGGAAATAATTTCAGGGTACGAGATTAAAGGAGTTGTTCCCGATCATTTTGGGGCTGGTGGAGATTGGAGATGGGAAGCAGAATGCAGTTCTTGGACATGGCAGGATATTATTGTGCTGGTTAGTTTGTTCTCCATAGTTCAATCTCAGTGTGCAAGGTCAATCAATGAGCACCAATTTTCAGCTTGTATTACTGACATTTTAGAATTCAGACAAATAGCTTTACCTATATAGATCACATCTCATACATTGGACTGTCATTGTTCACTGTGATCCATTATTCTTCTTGTTTCTTTCTACAACTAGATCATACTTTTACAGACACTGTTGTGACAATTTCGTTAATTGAATTCGCAAGTTTATCTTCATTTTATCTATAACCATTTCTTCATCACATAAACAGCTAAGTTTTCCCTTACAATTTGCAAATTCATTTGGTACCTAGCGGCAACTTTGATTTTTAGAGATACATTAAAAATGTTTTTTTTTTGTAACTACAAACTAAATCCATGAATAATTTAAACAAGCTTTTCTCCCTATGAAATGTTTTGTGTATCTAAGCATGTAATCTTGTTTGATCGAGCATGTTCGGAACATTACCATCAGTGACTCAAGGGCTCAAGGGAATATAAAGTGTCCTACAAGCTTGTTATACTACCTAATTTTGAATCTCCAACTGGAAATGCCGTCCAATAATTTTCCTGTCGGGTGTGTGTGGGTGTGGGTGTGGGTGGGTGGGTGCGTGAGTGTGTGTGTGTTGGGGGGGGGGGGGGCGTTAGGCAAGTGAAGGCATCCAACATTGGGCAGCTTGTGAAAATATCTGAGATATTGGAGTATATACATGCAGTCACAAATTTGGTTAGGCACTTCAATTAGAAGTTGAGGTTTATGTACTCTTATTTTGTGAGTTGAAAATCAATCTTGATGCTATTGCATTTTTAATTGATTTTAGTTTTTTAATGTCTTTTCTGTGTAAAACTATGTGATACTTGTTGGGCTTTTATAAAAGCTGGGTTATCCTGCATAAATAATGATTTTAGTCGATGCTAAAAAATGGCACCTGTATGCATGAGATGGAGGTGCTACACTTAAAATTATTTTCTAGGTGTTGCTGCGGTACCAGTCATATCAAATTCACAAAAATGGATGATGCCTAGAAGGAATGTTCCTCAAGACTACCACCGAACGTTCTTCCTGCTATTAGTTCTTCTTTGTCTCTAAAGATGTCAGGTGAAGAACATGTTATTTATTGCAGAAAATAGAATTCTCGCATGTCAAGGAAAGCCTTCACTAAGGCTAAGGAAGCCAATGACAATACAAATCATAATAATCAATATGAGCTCAAAAAATTCAAATCTCAATAAAGAATCACTTTAAGAGATTCATTATTGACAATGCCATGTATCTTCACATTGAGTATGGGTACTTCAGCGTGTCTATGAGACACATTTATCAAAACACCAAACACATTTGGATTAGAACTTTGGTTCTTGGCATAGGAGATGGTGCACTTGGCAAACTAACACCCTGCATCATATTGTGTGCAATTATAATAGAGGTAGCCTATTGAATTTGGTTCATAATTCCCAAAGCAAAAAATCTTGTAGCAAAACCAGTCACATTTGCAGAATACTATGAGTTGGTACCTGTTGTGATTGAGCAATTGAAATGTTGGGCTACTCTTTAGTTAGGATTCGACTAGCATTGGTTTTTAAATGTTTATCTAAGTCCCTTTCACAGTAGCATGACAATATTTTCCCATAAGGCATAGGGAGCAGACATGACAATGACATTGCATTTAAGAGACAAGCACTCTAATGAAAATGTGTCCTAGCTACAAGCTACAAGAGTGTAGAATAATGATTAACATTCACAAATGGAACGAGTGAGTTTACTAGTGACCATATACTACAATAGGTTTGTGTACCTCATGAATGTGTATGAGACATATTAGTCAAAACACCTTGATGGCGAGATATTGAAAAAGTGCTCACTTTGCATAGCATTCTAAAGAAGGACACAAGGCATACATTTGTTAAAATGATCAAGGAAAAAGCGTAGTCATACAACTGTGATGCAAATGTGTCAAGCATGTCAAATTCTTAAAAATGTACAATGCCAGGAAGCAATGTTCCAAAAGCCACCACAAAAAAGCATCTTCGAGCTTCTCTCTACTATTAGTTCGATCTTCTTATTCATCATCTCTAGAGATGTCAAGTGAAGAGGAACATGTTATTGCAGAAAGTAGTAGTTTTCGCATGATGGAAAGCCTTCACTACGGCTAAGGAAGCCAATCATAATACAAGTCATGATAATCAATATGAGCTCAAAAAATCCAAATCATAATAAGGAATTACTTTAAGGGATTCAATGTTGAAATGGCATGCATATTATCATTCACAAATAGAGGTAAGGGAGTTTCTACTAACCATACTACGTGCGCGTATGAGACACATTTTTCAAACCACCTGTGCACCTTTGGATCTACAGCTCGGGAGTTTAGTTCTTATCATAGAAGATGGTGCACTCGGCACATTGATACCCCGCGACATATTTTCTGCAACCATAATAGAGGTATTCACTAGTTGAATTTAGGTCACAATACCTGAACGAGGAAATCTTCATGTAAAACTTGTCACATTTGTAGAATAATATGAGGTGGTCATGCATGCTTTGACTGAGCAGTTGAAATGGTAGGCTATTCTTCGTGCACACAGCTCATGAGCCTCGGTCCTTCGGTAGATGATTTGCTTGTCAAAGTGGGTGGCGTGGTACGCTCGCCTCTCGTTTTGCTAAGCGTTAAAGTTTGTTGCGTGGTTGTGTTGTCTTTCCTGTTGAGCATGATTACTGCTTTGCTAAGTGCATGATTGTTTCGTGTGTGACTAGTGTTATTTCATGCTGAATTTGTCATTTCTGAGCGATCGACACAGGTGTTGCGCGGGTTCAGCACATTGATTAAAAGAATATCTACATGCCAAGAGATTTTTTTTTCATGGATGCTTAGCAATGATTTGTTAGTTTGTGTGGTTTTTCCTGTATACGTTAGTGCTAAACTTGTGTTTGCTCGCGACATGCACGGCCTAGCTACAGAAATGAGTATATGTCAAAAGGCACTAGAGTCATACAACTCTGATGCAAATGAGTCAAGCATGTCAAATTCTTAAAAATGTACAATGCCAGGAAGCAATGTTCCAAAAGCCACCACAAAAAAAGCATCTTCGAGCGTCTCTCAACTATTAGTTCTTCTTCTTCATCATCTCTAGAGATATCAAATGAAGAGGAACATGTTATTGCAGAAAGTAGTAGTTTTCGCATGATGGAAAGCCTTCACTACGGCTAAGGAAGCCAATCAGAATACAAGTCATGATAATCAATATGAGCTCAAAAAATCCAAATCATAATAAGGAATTACTTTAAGGGATTCAATGTTGAAATGGCATGCATATTATCATTCACAAATAGAGGTAAGGGAGTTTCTACTAACCATACTATGTGCGCGTATGAGACACATTTTTCAAATCACCTGTGCACCTTTGGATCTACAGCTCAGGAGAGTTTAGTTATTGTCATAGAAGATGGTGCACTCGGCAGACTGATACCCCGCACCATATTCTATGCAACCATAATAGAGGCATCCACTAGTTGAATTTGGTTCACAATACCTAAATGAGGATATCTTCGTGTAAAACTTGTCACATTTGTAGAATAATGTGTGGTGGTCTTGCATGCTTTGACTGGCCAATTGAAATGGTAGGCTATTCTTTATTCAGAATTTGGCTAGTTTTGTTTTTGAATGTTTGCCTAAATCCCTTCCACTTTGCATCCTTATCTGTAGCCTGACAATGATTGTCCCATAATAAGGCGCATGAAGCAGAAAATCACAAACGTGACAATAGCACTGCATTTAAGAGAAAAGTACACTAACAAAAACGTTAGGCTACTAGATTGGTCAAATGATTATCATTCACAATAAATAGAGGAATGGGAGTTTACTACTGACCATACTACAATGGTTTTGTATACCTCACTCGCGCGTATGAGGCACATTGGTCAAAACACATGCCTATCTTGATGGACTATTTCTTCTCCATCACATGGCGAGATACTAAAATATTCCTCCCTTTGCAAAACATTCTAAAGACGTGTGCAGGAGGTTTGTACCTCACACGCAACTATTTAGATGCCCAAGACAGAACTTCAATGCTAACATAGGAGGCACACACGACACTGCTAACATGAGGCATGACGTCCATAAAAAGCCAACATGGTGTGGCTCCCCCCACCTCCGATGGACACACACATGAATAAAACAATCGATGCCTAAGACTAGCATCCAACCTAACATAGGAGGTACACATGACACCGCTGACATGGAGGTATCGCATCCATAAAGATCTAACATGTCGTGGTGTTCTCTCATTCTATTCTTGTTTCCCCTTGCTACAATAGATCAGGGTGGACCGAGGGTGAGCGCTACATCAATCTCGGTGGCTGCCCCTTGCCTCGAGTGGACACACAATGAATAAAAAGTCATTGCCTAAGAGACTAACATGCCAGCTTGGAGCATGGGGGTATGGATCAATAAGTTCTTGGTAAGTAAAAAACAAACCTTAAACTCTCATCTGTCGATCTACATGAACAACAAGGGAATATTGTTGTGTTGGGCTTGAGATCAAAAGGCAAAACGCCTTTAGTTTGGTTAATGTAGAAAAAGAAATAAATTACATGACAAAAGTAAGACTTCAATAGTACTACATCCTTCTCTAATTTGGGCATGGAATGCAGAAACATGGTTTTTGAGATGCGAGAAGATATAGCACATGAGGATGGCAGGAAAATGTAGTGTATCCAAAACCATAGAAATTTCCAAAAACAATACATTATGGGATGAAGTATTGACATTCCATGTATATGAGTATGTGTAACTCACGCATGCGTGTGAGACACATCGGTCAATACACATGTCCTGGATGTTGTTACTTTTTTATAAAACTTAGTCAAATTTTGCACGGATTTTAGGAAATGATTTATTTGGAAACAAAGAGAGTAATTCTCTAGCTCCTCTCTTGTCAGATGTGCATAGAGAGAGAGTGAGACTAAGTGTGTGTATGGGAACTGAGATCTATCTAGACTAGCATAGAGAGGGAGAGATATTTTTCTGTGTAAGTTATAATAAATTGGCTCCGCCACTAGAGCTCATTCTAGTTTGAGACAAAGCTTCACTGCTATGCAAGCTCGTTGCGAGGGGTGGTGAAGACCAGAGGCAGTTCAGCTATTTATGTGCCCGAGATAGCACTTCAACACCTAAGTTTAACATGTCAGTTAACATAAGAGGCACACGCGACACTGCTAACATGGATGTGTTACGTTCATAAAAAGCTAACATGTTGTGCCCCCCCCCGCCTCCGGTGGTCACACACGAATAAAATAAGCACTTCCTAAACCTAACATGCCAGCTAACACAGTAGGTACACACAACACTGCTAACATGGAGTTGTACATCCATAAAAATCTAACATGTTGTGGTCTTCCCATTCTATTCATGTTTCCCCTTGATACAGTAGATCAGGGCGAACCGTTGGTGAGCGCTTTCCAACATCAACCTCAGTGGCTGCCCCTCGCCTCAGGTGAACATGCACATGAATAAAAAATCACTGCCTAAGACTAACATGCCAACTTGGGGCATGACATGTGTATCAACAAGTTCTTGATAATTAAAGAACAAAGCTTAAACATTCATCTTGATTTACATGGATAGGAATAGCAGCATACTTCTGTGTTGCGCTTGAGATCAATAGACAATAATCCTTTAGTTTGGTTAATGTAGAAATAGAAATAAAATACATGACAAAAGCAGGAGCTCAAGTGTACTACATCCTCCTCCAATTTGGATATAGGATGGAGAAATATGTTTTTTCGGGTGAGATGCGAGAAGATGGCACACAAGGATGGCAGGAAAATGTAGTGTTTCTAAAACCATAGAATTTTCAAAAAAAAAACGATACATTATGGGATGAGGTATTGACGTTCCATGTATATGCATGTGTACCTTATGCGTGCGTGTGAGACACATTGGTCAAAACATATGTCTATCTTGATGGCTTATGTTCTTTCTCCGTAACACAACATCTCACGGTATGCATGCATCACGATCATAGATGTGGCAAATATATCAAGAAAATATCCCAAGAATAACTTACGCACCTTTCAAGTACATAGAGGGTAGGAAGGCTTGTAACTTAGAGAACAATGAAACATGAAGCAATCACAACCTTAATTGTCACACCTTTTTTGAAGAAGTCAACAGAGTACACATTAATCTAACTGGTAAAGAAAAACATGTCAGATCAAAAGGCCCCGGAGTAATAGAACTCTACCATAAATTTATAAAGTGTGTTAATTAAATTCCTAGAACTGAATGATGCAATTAACAATCCATGTTCTAGATGAACCCAACCGGTAAGTATTTTACAAGTTACTATCTATAGTGCCTTCTTAGTCATCATCATCACTGACAGGGGAAGATGCTATTGCAAGAAGTAGTAGTACTCGCATGACAGGGGAAGTCTTCACTATGGCTAACGAAGCACAAGAGAACATAAATCATGGTAATCAATATGAGCTCAATAGTATCGGAGTGTCCACCGGTTTGCTTGATCTAAACCAAAAGCTCTTCTAGCAACTGAAATGGGTTCTGTAGCAATTGAAATACTTTAGATGCTCTATACAGTACAATAAGAAGGTCCACACGATCCCTCCAAAACAAGAAGACGACCCACATGATACAAGGCTAATAAGCCAATTTATTGCTAAAAAACTAATAAGCCCATGTAAAAAAGGAGCATCGAGCAACGATTGCAGTCTGAGAACACAGCACCAAAACGTCACGATACTCGCTCTCGCATAGTCTTCCAAAGCGCTGCCGCTGCGTCCTTGCCTGTGGCCGTCCGCCCTTTGGCGTCATACGTCGCTCGTTGAAACTGATCTGAATTCTTCATACAGATATCCCTAACTACGTCACAAAACTGTGGACAATTGTTGCAACAATTGATGTTACAAAACGCAGACATTGTAAAAAGAATGATCATACCTAGCTTGCAAAGGCGACAAACAACTTCGACAAAACTCGTGAACTTAGTGGTGGAGGGCATGGTACAGTTTACAAAAGAATCTTATCCAACCTATATGTCGTTGCCATTAAGAAGTCAACTATTACAGTCCAAAAAGAAATAGATGAGTTCATAAATGAGGTAGCAATCCTCTCACAAGTAAATCATAAGAATATTGTTAAACTGAGGTGCCATTGTTGGTTTATGAGTTTATTTCCAATGGAACTCTCTATCACCATCTACATGTTGAAGGTCCAACGTCACTATCATGGGGTGATAGATTAAGGATCGCAATTGAAATAGGTTCTTCTCCTGCCGATATTCACACAACAGTTTCGACCCTAATAATCCATAGAGACATCATGTCCAGTAACATACTTCTTGATGATAAAATGACAACAAAATTATCAGACTTTGGAGCTTCAAGGTACATTCCTATTGACAAAACAGGGTTAACAACATGGGTCCAGGGAACAATAGGTTGCTTGGATCCTATGTACTTTCAGACCGACCGACTCACTGAGAAAAGTAATGTCTACAGTTTTAGTGTAATTCTAGTGGAGCTGGTCACTAGGAAGAAGCAATTTTCATATATATCCACCGAAGGTGAAGGTCTTGTTTCTCATTTTCTTGAACAATATACCGAGAGAAATCTTACCCAAATAATGGATCCACAAGTTAAAGAGGAGGGAGGCGAAGAAGTTCAAGAAGTTGCTGCACTTGTAGTGTCCTGCATAAACTTCAGAGGTGAAGAACGACCAACAATGCGACAAGTGGAGCATACCTTAAGGGTCTTTGGGGTTCCAAGAAGTACATGAGGGAAGACACAGTAACAACAAAATTTGAGGATGATAGCTTTGTGACTAATTGTTTGTCATCAACTAAAGAAGGACAAAGTTTTAAAGAACTAAGCAAAAGATATAGTTTGGAGTGAGAGATGATGATGTCTTCGAGGTACCCTCTGTAGCACTGCGTGCTCTGTCCCTTATGTAGCACAAAAGATTATTTATCATCTAGCGGTAACTGTATTGGCAATGATGATAACGTGAACTAGGATCATCAGTTTCTTACCATGCTTTTGTTCTGCTAGCATAATTCAATTGTACCCTATTTGCAAAAAGAAAATCAAGCGTAGCCTTTCAGTTAAAAAATGCATACCAACTCAAAGTTGGTAAATTTTCTTCTGTCTTTGTTGTCGGACAGTTGGATATTTCCCGTGGAAAATGATGCGGAAACTATGCATTGTTGGTCAAGGTTGCAGGATGTGTTGTTGATGGAATCTGGTTCTCCATGCTTTCCTTTCACCTGTTCACTCTTATAGCTTTTCTACTTTTTGGAAAGCTAATGTGGTGTGGCTCCAATATGCATGGATTGTATGTAACTTGCTTATGTAGTTCGACAGTGAGCACGCACATACTGAGTTGTGTTGGCCAGGAAGTAACCTGCGATGATGCCCTCTCTTGTCATGTCTTTGATTTGATTCCTTGTAAAGTACCCTGCGATGATGCCCTCTCTCACCAATTTTAGGAATCTAATCTAAATCTATCCAACTAATAGTAGTTTTGATTATATTCCTAAAATTGGTGAGATTTCAGGTGACATATGTGAATAATTAAAGTCAGCGATAAACACCAGCAGTCAATGACGTGCAAATGCTTGTAAAGTTTTAAGGGGATACAAAGTAATAGTTCAGTCTTAGTCTCTGCGGTTAAATAAGCCATTGATATCCTAGACCTAGGACCAACAGCATCTATATATCCGTGGCAACATATAATCAGCAGCTGAAAGTGAGTGAATCGTTTATTTTGCTGTCTTTCACAAAAACAAACAAAATCCCATCCAAGCAGGTCGTTCATCGGAATCAAATGGAGATAGGAATAAGCTTGCTGTACAGTAATAATATAGATATGCAATGTGCCTACAGTAGGAGTTAGATCACGTCATGGTTGAAGTTTTTTAATGGAATTGAAACTGCAAGTCTGAACACATCATGGTTCAAGTTTTTAAATGGAACTAAAATTGCAAGTCTGAAGTTCAGCAAAAGAACTGAAATGTTCGCACTTGTACAAACAAAAGCCGAGTGCATACATAGAGCATGTTTGAACCAGCAGGCGTTCAGTATCTCCTACCTGTTCCACTGTCGCAATCATTGAATAACCATTTGCACAAACAACTTATCTAGGGCATGCTATCGACATTATTGCATTCTACTAGAAACATTAACACGAAAAGAAAAAAACAATACAGATCAACTAATAAATGAATACAAAGCCACATATAGTTGAAAAGGGAGATTCTCGGTTTGATCAAACATAGTAGCAAACACTTAGTAGTACTTCATCTGTATATAAAGTATCCGTGGCAACATATATATGATCAGCCGTTGAATCTGAAAGTGCTCTCCAGAGGCGATTACCCTATCCAAGCAGTAATGAAACAACTCATCAAAACGAAATGGATAAATAAGCCTTTTGTCAGAGATGCAACGGGTAATACATCGAACTGAAATGATTCGCACTAATGCAAACAAAAGCAGTCGAAAAGGATCATATTGGGTCATCATCATTAGCATTTCTTCAGGATAAGATTCAATATGAAACAAACAGACATGACTGCTCCAGCACTACAGTGTCTAGCATTTTTCCCGACCCAAGCACAACTCGCGAACTGCATAACACTAGGAAGAAACACACAGCGACAGCAGCCTAGCCGCCGAAGCCGTAGAGGGTGCGTCCCTGGCGCTTGAGCGCGTAGACGACGTCCATGGCAGTGACGGTCTTGCGGCGCGCGTGCTCGGTGTAGGTGACGGCGTCGCGGATGACGTTCTCGAGGAAGATCTTGAGCACGCCGCGGGTCTCCTCGTAGATGAGCCCGGAGATGCGCTTGACGCCGCCCCGCCGCGCGAGCCTCCGGATCGCCGGCTTCGTGATCCCCTGGATGTTGTCGCGCAGCACCTTCCGGTGGCGCTTCGCGCCGCCCTTGCCCAGCCCCTTGCCGCCCTTGCCGCGCCCCGACATCTTCGCCGCGGAGTCGAAGGATCCGTTGGTGAGGTGAGCTCGTGAATTGGAATTGGATGGGGACGGAAGGGTGGAGAAGGGGAATAATATAGAAGCGGGAGAGGAGCTGTGAGGCGTCGGATGGGGGCACGATCCGCGTGAGGGGCGCGAGGGGTGGCGCCAGCCGTTGGATGGGTACAGCTCGGCTCCTATTGGCTGAGGAGTGGGAGGGCGGATCGAGCACCTCGTGCGTGGGGATTTTGCCGCGCGCGTGTGGGTTTCGTGCCTTCGGCGTTTGGCGGGCGGTGGCTTCGTGCGCGCTTGAGAAAATTGGTTTTCAGGTGGGAAACGGGAAATTTTGGGGTTCGGACTTGGGGGCCCTGGTGGGCTTTGCTGATGTTGGTGGACGGAAGTTGGCTGGGCTTTGCAGGCTCCCAGGCCTACAAAAAAATGTTTCTCCACACCACGAGGCACGGTAGCACGAGCACGAGGATACTAGTCCACTCCACTAGCGCACAACGCTTGCTTGCTCGTTGCTCCACACCACTCTACCACAACTACTGGTGGAGGTAAATGTTTCTAAAAATACACACTAGTAATGGAGGTAAATATGATGGCATACAAAGTGAACTTTGAAAAGCTACTAATTCTTAAATTCTAAATTCTAAATCTAATAGATAGGTGCTTTCGTGGATGATTGATTATTAATTTACGCTCTCAATCCTAAAACTCAAATTCAAACCTGCATCTTTTTATTAAAAAACCGGGGGGCAGTCTAGCTTCTTTCCGTCGAGTTTTTTAGCCAAATAATTTAATTTTTAAGTAAATTTTAGAGTAAATGTAAAAGATGGAGCAATCGAATTCGTAAAACACAAAACATATTGATATTACTTTTACCTAAATATATTTCAAAAATATAACCGACATTATTGGCATCTTATTCATCCCATATTTGATATATAATAAATACTTTCTTTGTCATAATGCATTTTAATTTGTTCCAAGTCAACTTTAGTTTAAGTTTGATCAAATTACCTTATATTTTAGGACAGAGAGGGAGTGTGTAATTGTACTCCTAATCAAAACCATCCGTATTTGTATTACTGTCCTGACATTGGATCTTGTTTTTAGATTTGATTTCAGTTTGAGAAGGGAAAAAAATAGCCAAAGGGGTAATTTGGGGAAAAAGTATTTCGGTGTTTTGTGATGGCCACGTCCAGTGGAAGCGCGTATAACCAGGAGCAAGGAAGGTTCCAGCGGACGGCTCCCCCTCCTCTCTACAGTCTACACTCTACAGTCCATCTCCATCCCTGTTCCTTCACCTCTACGGAGGAGAGTCGGAGCCTGCCGCCGGCCGCCGCCTCCTCACTGCGACTCCTCATTGAGGATTGAAAGAAGAGCAGTGTGGCTTCAGCTGGATTCGAAGATGGAGGTCGAGTCGGCTCTGCTGGCCGAGCTGGCCGAGTTCATCGGCTACATTAAGTCCAATCGCTCAGTGGTCGACGCCGCCGAGGGCGGCGTGGGGCCGGCAATGCGGGACGAGTCGTTCTTGTCCTCGCTGCAGGTGCTCCGATCCGAGGCGCCGCGGGGGAAGCAGGAGGTCCTGGAGCTCGACGCCGCGGCCGTCGCCAGCTCCGCCCGCCGCTTCTTGAAGGCGCTCTTCGTCTGCTGCGCCGAGGCGGACCGCCTCACGAGGGCCGCCGTCGGGGAGCGCGGCGGTCTGGGCGCCGCAGCCACGGAGGACGACGACATGGACGTCGACGGCACGCAGGACGACGACATGGACGTCGACGGGCGCCCGGCGGCGCCCGGTGCTCGCTGCCGGCAGGAGGAGAGCGGCCGCGTGGCGGCGGGCTCCGTCGCGGCGGCCGCCCTCTTTCCCTCGTCTGGCGCCAAGAGGAAGCGCGCATGCGCCGCCGGCGGCGGCGAGGTCGACATGGCGCGCCCGCATAAGCGGCGGCGGCTCCTGGCGTGGTGGATGCGGTCGTGCCTGTCGCTCCCGTCCGGCTCCGGCAGGGTCCCCTCCGCCCGGAAGGTGGCGTTGGCGAGGTCTAGGATTCGACGCCCCATTGGAAAGCCTGACGCCCGGACGGTGGCATTGGCGATTCAACGCCGGACCGGAAAGCCGACGACGGCAAGGCACCGGTCGAAGCCCAGTCTCGGACAGCACTTCTCGCGGATTTCACTGTAGGCGAGGAAGCGATGGGGATGAAAGGAGGTATGCTATGGCCCATGATTTCTTAGTGCATTTTGCAAGATTATGGGATTCCTCTAGCAATTAGTGGACGAATTAGCATGCTGGTACTTCATCTTTGGTGGAATTTAGAATCAATGAACCAGTAGCAGCAGCAGAGTAGTAGTACTAATGCTAATTCTACTGTTGACTGTGACCGACTCTGATGAATATCTTCAGGATCTTTATGCTGTGTTGTTTTGTTGTGCGATCTTGTTTTTATTCAGCATTTCTTATTAAAAGAACATCTTTTTAATAAGAAACGTAATGTATTGAAGTTAAGAACAGTTTACACATAGAACTATCGAATTGAAAAGGCTCCCAGGAAGACAGGAAAAGATATAAAGAGGCATATAGAAACATGTGGTGAATTTGAACAGGAAAGCTTGAAAGAAGAAGCTGAGGAGTATCTAGCTCTAGAAGCAAGGTTGTGAGTTGTTACATTGACATCCCTACTTATCTTGAGCACCTGATGGGAGGAGCTTTGGGTTTGGAATCTAAGTTCAGCCGTAGAAGGTGTTATATTCCAATTAGGCGGCCACTTAGGATGCTGACGAGGAAACTTGTTTTATGTAGATTAAGGAGCTTTTTTTTTTTTTTGACAAGATTAAGGAGCTTTGAGTTTCTTGGAACTAGAGTGAGAGCAGCTGCTTCAGCCATGAGGACTGAGGAGATATGATGAATTTGTGCATGTATATACAGAGTGAGCCTTTGTGTTAGTGAGAACAAGTGGACTCTGATTCCTGCTGTTCTTATATGGTTTGCTCCATCATCCGGGCTGGTGGCTGCTTCAACAGAGCATCTAGTACCTGGAAGAAGAGCAGGTATGTTGCAACTTCTGGGGGCAACCTGGAGATTGAAGATTTCTTGTTGAAGTATCAATCTCTGCATACAGAGGATTGGTAGAAATATCTGCATTTGTTTCCTGGTATACTTTAGCTATGGTCCATTTTTTGTTATTAGATCTTAGATGATTCCTTGCTTTCCATAAGTACCAAAGTGAAAATTTTTTGGACCCTGTCCGGAGAAGATCCTTGTGGTAGGATGGCTACAGTTGTTTCCTATACACCATCTTGGTCTTGAGGTAAAATCGTAAAAGATGTGTTGTGAGAGGAGGGTTTGCAGAGAACCAGAAAGCTTGAGCGAAATCACAATAAACAAGAAAGGTGCTTATCTGTTTCAGTCTTGCCGCATAAGTTGCAAGTTTTGTTGATGTGGCTGGAGTAGCGACATGCTCGTTCAGCTGAAGCAAGAGAAGAAGGCCCCAAGCGAAGGTTTTAATTTTTGGCGGTAGATGCTTATGTCTCCAGATGCCTCGCATTAGGTCCTGGGAATTGTTTTTGTTTGTAAGGGCTCTTGGGCCTCAGTTCGAGTTGAGTTCGACAGTTTGAGAAAATCTTGTACGCTTCTTTAACTGATGGAATGTCCTTGTTGTGAATGTCTCCAAATAAGGTCTTGTTTAGTTCACCCCAAACTTCCAACTTTGCCACTATGCAAAAAGAAGATTTCCCGTCACATTAAACTTATGGTACATGCATGGAGTACTAAATATAGATGAAATTAAAAACTAATTGCACAGTTTTGTTGTACTTTGTGAGACGAATCTTTTGAGTATAATTTATCAATATTTGGACAATATTTCACAAATACAAACGAAATTGCTACAGTACGCTACAGTGTGTGAACACCTGAATTTTGACTCCCAATTTTGGGATCTAAACAAGGCCTAAGACTATCCGCACTCATCAACCTCCATTTCCTTACTCCATACGTTCTGGTCATCAAGATTCTCTCCTCCATATAGGTTTCTTCCGCACTTATGAACCTCCATATCTCATACTCCATTTCAACTAACAAAACAGGACTCACTTATCACTTTATCTAAATATATTCATGTGAGATCTAGTTTTGAAGGATTTATTAAAACGAATGCAATGGTGCAATCGAAATTTAATTTAGAGTTTTTGTTTGTGAGATATAACATTTTTGGTTAGTCACAATTGTGGGGCCCACCACTGCATGTGTTGTCTCTCTCCTCTCCCTCTCACGCGCATGCTTGCGCCACAGGCTTGCGCAGGCGCCATATATGGCGTTTGGCTGCTCATTCCGGTTCAATTTCAGGTTGCCGCTGCAGCTCCTTCGCATGCAATCTAGTACGCCATATGTGAGGTGGCAGGGTACCGGTTGGTTCTCCGTCTCCCGCTGCTGGTGGTCTAAGTTTATCTTTGTCTTGTGATCTGACAATTTTTATTGAAAGAACTGGTAGGGCAGCACGTGCTCACTCAGTACGAAAGGAATGTAATTTCTCGTTTTTGGACAAGCTAATTAGTCTCAGTTCCAAGTATATATACAAATATAGTAGTATACCTGATAAGTATAATTAATAGTGAAAATTACTTTTTGTAATAAGCCTATTTAAATATATGAATAGTAATAGGATTTTTTTATAGATCTATATAGTTAACTTAAGTTTGATTTATTTAGTTTAAATTGAAAATTATATTATTTTATTCAGGACGGTTTTTTTGGACGAAGGTAGTAGTATTTTTTTTCTTGCGAAAAGGATGAAGGTACCCTGCAGCCGCATGTCTCATCGATCATATTGTAGCTTTGACTCTGGTCAAGCGGGCACATGCATGTGTGCATGGATGAAATAGTAAAATACACTTCCTTTGCGACGAAGAATGTCTCGCCTGCTTTGCGAGGAAATGGGTGCGTGCGGCGGCGTGCCTGCCAAGTGCCAACCTCGCCTCAATCCATGGGAACGACGACGACTTCTTTCCCGGTTCCCCTTCGGCCATGACGCGGCGGTTCATTCCTGGGAGTTCGGGACTCCATCAGAGGATGTGGCCGGACTGACTGCGAAGCGCACTGTGACTGTGAGCCCGTGACTCGCGATGCAAAACGATTCCAAGCGGGCCGAGTCCACCTGAAGGGGAAGTTTGAAGTACCACAGGCCCATCTCATGTTAATTACTCCATACTAGAGACGATTCCAGCCCGGCCCAATGAATTCTACAGGCCGAGCTCATGCCAACGAACCTACGGGCTGCAGCTATCCTTCATCAAAAAAAAAAAAAAAAAAAAAAATCTCTCCACGCCGGCAGAGGCGGACGCGGATTGCGCCCCTGCCCCCGTCCCTCTGGCCGCCGGAGTCGCCGGAGCCGCCACCATCGCCAAGCTTCCGCTCAGATCTCCGCTACGGTAGCACGAAGCCCGTCCCCTGGTTGGCATCTATCCTCATTGGCCATTGCGTCACCGGAGCTAGCACGCCGCCACGACGAGCGCACCACGAGTCTCAAGGTAAGGCCAGCTAATTTGGTGTTCTCACCAATCTCCTGTAGAATCTGTAGTTAAAAGGTCTGTGCGTTTGCTCCGCGTTTCGTCAATCGTGTTTCCCTCGGACTGTTGAAATTGAGTAAAGAAACAAAATGTTATTTTACTAATTTACTCGAACCTTCAGGTGACATGCTGCAGCAGTCTGATAACAATTTTTGATACGCTTGATAGAGGGAATTCCTGGGATGATGACTTTGAGTTGAATAATTTGCTGCAGGTGGTTCATGTTGCAAATTTACTGTCTTATTGATATTTGTGCAGGAATCCATAAGAAACTCAGCTAACAAAATGCTCCTGACAGCACCAGATTCTTTGGTTGCATGTTCCATTAGTGAAACATGATACACCTTATAGGATTTTTCTCTGAATATTTTTGCTCTATTTTACTCTATAGTATGAAGTGGATCTACTTGCTTCTGGTAGCTTCTTGTATGCCAGCATAAAAGGCTTTTGCTCCTTTTCATGGCTGCATGTTTCAGTAAGAAATACAGTTATTAAATGCTTGCATAGAGAGGTTTGGGTTAGGATCCTCACATGATTGTCCTACAATCTGTTGCACGATGGGAGGTCCATTGATCGGTGGCTCGGTGAGAGGAAACGGGTGAGCAAGCAGTCCAAAACGTGAGAGGAAACGAGTGAGCAAGCAGTCCAAAAATGGTTTTGAGTACTCCTTGGCACTGCTTAATTACTGGCTTGTTCGTGCAGAAGGGGAGAAATAAACTTCATGTTTTTTAGAGGTTTTTTTAATGCTATATAAGGTTAAAAGTTAACAAATATCCTTGATCTTTATATGTACATGTCAATCACATTAGCTTGTATCTCCCTGTAAAACTGATCAAAGGGAAGAGTTAGTTGAAAAACCCAATGATACGAACTAATGATGTATAAAAACTACTAGGTGGGATGACTGATCAAATAACAGTGAACACTGTGTCCCAATAACAGTAAATATATTGTTAGGATTTGTCATAGTCAGTTTTCTTGATTCCTTTATTGCAAATTAATACTGATTAAATACTCTATTTCCTACTAAATCTACAATAATACATTTAGTGCCTACAAGTTTGTGTTCTAGATAAATTTAGATGAATAGAACTGCACAGAGGCAGATAATGGCTGCAAATAGAACAACACCTATACTAATAGAACAGCACTCACTAAAGATGGTGAGCTTGCAAGCCATGATGCCCAGGGTTTTATGCCCTTACAGGTAGTCAATCTCCATATATTTCTCCATTTATTAATCCGGATGCAAAATGTAATGCTTAACTCTGAGACAGAGATAAGATTATCATTGTTTCTTGTTAGTCTTCTTAACGTTGATGCAAACCAAGAAACTTCAGTTATCCTGGTTTTGATGTGCTCAAGATGCAGTGGAGAAGATGAAAAGTGCATCCATTTGATGTACTCTCTTGTATTTAGAAGATTGCCTTTTGATCTATGTTACCGAACTATCCATGTATATTCTGAGTTTGAGACAGTTTCAGGAAAAATGTTAGAAAAAAAAAATTATGGTTGCACCCTATGTATGTATTAAAAAATGATTCTTTTTTTATGGTACTATGATTTGTAATTCCCTTGTAATAATTGGTTTTACAAAATTTATTATTTTTCATCCATTACAAAAAAATTGACACGTGCATGTCCACTAGTTAAAGATAAAATTAGTATTATGGGAATGTAGTATGATTGGATATATGTGCTTTCACGTAATTTGAGTATTGGAAAACTATATTACCATATCGAGAGCATCTCCAAGGGTTAGATAATTGGAGTTTGGTATTTGAGGCAATTTGCAACTCTCCAAATGAAAATGACAAGGCTAAAAAGTTGTGATCTTCAAGGGTTATGCATTTACACTTGGCATTTGAGAGAATTTTGGGCTCACCATTTTTTTCCCGCATTTTTTTATTTGGCGCTCGTTTTGCTTCCGCAGGGGGGGGGGGGGGAGGAGAAAAACGCGGACCTCGATATGCCAAGCCGCATTGCCTTGGCATATATGCCAACTCTTGAGCTCTATTTGCCAAGTTAAGAAAAATGCAAAGGCTAAATGCAAAACCATTGGAGGAGTTTTTAAGAGTTTTTGGCAAATTGGTAAATGCAAAGGCTAATTGCCTGCATGACATTTACGTCCCAAAATTACCACCTAAATTTTCTCAACTAATTTTATTTGCTCAATATCTTTCGATTTGTTTATCTACAGGAATGTCTCGATTCTTGTTAATCTAATTACCATGTGTTTCTTGTATTTGCACATTCGTGTTAGGCCTTGTTTAGATCACAAAGTTGGTGGCTAAAGTTTGTATAGTAAAGGTCCCGTCACACTGTAGTAATTTTGTTTTTATTTGGTAATAATTGTCTAAACATTGATTAATTAAGCTTAAAATGTTCGTCTCGCAAAGTACAATAAAATTGTGCAATTAGTTTTTTATTTCATCTATATTTAATACTCCATATATGTGCCGACATTTTGATATGACGGGGAATAGAAATTCTGCATAGTAGAATTTAGGAGTGAAATCTGAAATCTAAACAAGGCCTTAGTCTAAGAAAAATATAAAAACAAAACCAACAACACACATTTACAACCCCACTGGCAGGGCAGCAGCTACAGTCCATCTCATCTCGTCCCCTTCGCCGCTTCAGCTCGATTTTGACCTTCTTCCCCCACCACTCGACCTTCTTCCCCCACCACTCCGCTTAGTCCCGCCGCCTCCCTCCCATTGCTCCGTCCAGATCCATTTCGTCCCGAGACTACCGCGCCGCCACCAATCCATCTCGTCCCCCGGAGACTACCGCCGCCTCCCATTTCCCATCGGGCCTCCTCATTGCCAAGAACAGCAACTGCCGCCGCTTCAGCTCGATTCGAAAATGGAGATCCTCGAATCCGCGCTTCTTGGCGAGTTCATCCGCTACATCAAGTCCAACTGGTCGGCGCACGCGAAGGTGGACCAGCGCCGCCGCCGCCTGCGCCAGCTGGTGTCCAAGGTGCGCGCGGTGGTGGACGCGGCCGAGGGCGGCGCGGGGGCCGCCGTGCGCGACGAGTCGTTCTCGGCGTGGCTGCAGGTGCTCCGGTCCGAGGCGACGCGCGGGCAGGAGGTGCTCGACGCCGCGGCGCGCGCCGCCGCCGTCGCCAGCTCGGCCCGCCGCTTCCTCGCGGGCTTCAAGGCGCTCTTCGTCTGCAGCGCCGAGGTGGACCGCCTCGCCGACGCCGTCGACCAGCTCGAGCGCCTGGCCGGGCCCGGCGGCGACCTCGACATGTTCGTCAGGGTGCTCAGCCTCGACCCCGCCCGGGCCGCGGCTGCCACAGAAGAGGACATGGATGTCGACGGGCGCCCAGCGCCCGGTGCTCGCCGCCACCGGCAGGAGGGGAGCGGCTGCAGCTGTGGATGCGCGGGCACCGTCGCGGCCCGCCTCCCGGCTGGCTCCAAAAGGAAGCACCCGGGCGTCGACGCCGGCTCGACGTCGCGCGGCGAGGTCGACGCCGTGCCGCCGCAGCAGAAGCGGCTGGCGTGGATGCGGGCGCACCAGGAGCCCCCGTCCGGCTTCGGCGGGGCCTCCTCCTCCGCACCTCGTGAGCAGCAGCCGCCGCCGGCGTCGTCTCGCTCGCGTCGCGCCCGGACGGTGGCATTGGCCATGTCTCGGATTCGACGCCGCATCGGGAAGCCCGACGAGGATGGCGCAGCAGCGGCAGCCCAGCCTCGGACGGCAGTTCTCGCGGATTTCGTTGTAGACGGGGAACCGGAAGGGGTGAAGGGAGGTACGGTATGCTATTGCCCATGATTTCTTGGTTGCATTTTGCAAAATCATGGGATCCCTCTAGTAATTATTAGTGAATGGAATTGGACTAATGGCACTAGTTCTTCATCTTTCGAATTAATCTCCTAGAATTAATGAATCTAGCAGTGGCAGCAGGCAGCAGCAGAGTAGTACTACTTCGATTAGTCTCTGTGTGGTATTGGTAGATTCCTGTAAGATTCATGGTGCACTTGTGAGCTGTGACTCCAGCTTATGCTTAGTACTAGTGCTGATTCTACTGCTGACTGTTGACTGTGACGAACAAATGGATAACGAAGATCTTTCATCTTTGTGATGTGCCTGGGCGATGTTGTTTGTTCAGTTTTTCTTATAAAAAGAACTGAGAGGGCAGCACGTGCTCACTCGGTATAAAAAAGGATGTACTTTATCGTTTCTTGACGAGCTAATCTGGTCCTGTTTAGATCTCCAGCACTTTACTAATATATTGTTTAAAGTTAGTTAAGTTTATAAAAACTTTAGACCACAAGCTGGGATAAAGTGATCTAAATTTTTAGTCTTTTAACTTAGCTAACTGAAATTTAAATTGTATCATCAAACGTGGCTCTAGGTCTCAGGTACAACTAAAGATATAATGATATCTAAGTATGATTAATAGTGAACTTTATTTTTAATAAAAACTATTAATATGTAAATATTCAAATATTAATACTATTTTTTTATAAATTTAGTTGCATTTTAAAAGTTTAATGTAGCTTAAATTTAAAAATTACACTATTTCAGGTCGTTTTTTTAGATGGAGGTAGTATGTTTGTCGCTCTGCAGCGTGAAATGTCTCATCGATCATATTGCAACTTTGACTCTGGTCAAACGGCACATGCATGGATCATGGATTAAATAGTAGTTTTTTTAGGAAACATGTTGGATAAAATAGTAGTAGTAGATCTGGGTGATGCGGAACAAAGAAAAAAACATTTTTTTTTTGCGGCGAGGAATGTGGCCGCCACCTCGCCTCGCCTGCTTTGCGAGAAAAAGGGTGCGCGGCTGCGGCGTGCCTGCCACCTCGCCTCGGTTTGCCTCGGTCGGCCCTGACGCGACGGTTCATTCCTCGAAGTTCGGACCCCCAACTTTTTTTTTTTTTTTTTTTTTTTGAGGGAAAGTTCGGACCCCCAGCTGCAAATCGCACTGTGAGCCCGTGTGACTCGCCATGCAGTAATACGATTCCAAGTGGGCCGAGTCCAATTGAAGCAAAACCAGACCCATCTCATGCTAGAGATGATTGCAGCCCAGCCCAATGAAGCCTACAGGCCGAGCCCATGCCAACCATCCTATCCTATGGGCTCCAGCATCCGGTCATCCTCAACAACAAATCAACACCTCTGTATAGACGACGATGTTCAATATTTTTGGTGGAGAAACAGCTTGACTGCTGCCGAATTTGGTCAAGATCGTAAACTAATCTTTGTATAATACTCCGGGTAAATAGCGGTGCATTGCAACAGGACAAAATATTGTATGACCACCTCAAAGAGTCTTCGGCCAACACTCTGTCCACTGCAGGGGACTAGGCCGTGTACAGAGGCTGGGTGCAGAGTAAAATGCTGTGTAGGTTGGTCACAGGCCGGATTTGGCCACATTGATTAATTAACCTCCACCTCAGCAAGAAGAGCAAGCTACACAGATGACAAACCAGATCAAAGTTTATGAAAAAAACATGCAGTGATTTAATTTTGAAATACTCACCGTGTTCAGGAAAAAAAAACCAGCAGCGTTGAAAAAAAAAACCAATACACAAGTGTTTTCAACATAAATCAGAACATTTGGTTGGACATCGACCATTGATTGTTTCCTGATTTTTTTCGACACGAGGACCCTTTCCCCATTTCCAATAATCAAAACGAAAATACATTGTTTAGAGTTTTTCGAAGAAGCAAGCAAAAGAGCACGTCAGAGTAAACCGGGACAAGCCCCTAACAGCAAGGTTTTTAAGCACGCCGCTAACTGCTAGACGCTACATTGGATAGAAGTTTATTGATTGTATCCTGATAGTATTTGATTTTTGATGAGAGCAGCGATCTATCACAGCTCAACCTCATGTGTGTATATCTCAGCAAAAAGGGGGAAAAAATCACAGATCACCGCTCCAGATGAACTAATCAGAATGTATGTGATGCACTACCCATTCTGAAGCCATACTCCGATAGGAAGTGAGGTGCATGGCCAACAAGAGCTATGGCATGCTTTTACAGTCCAAAGCTAAAAGGAAAGGCTGCCATTTTTAACCTTTGATACGCAATCTACCTTGCCAAGAATCCATAATCCAGCAATACAGCTCCCATAAATTTTTGCCAGATTGTGGCAAAAAATATTCACCCACTACGTCATGACAAACATCTGAAGTTGATATGAGGAAACAATGCATTGCAGACTGTCAGTGGTTGTGACACGGTGATGTTGTCACACGAACGACAAAACTAAACACCATCATGCTGCAACACCATAGGCTAAGTGAGTATAAATAGAGCACCTCTGGCTGTACATCAAGAAATTATATTACAAGATCTGGAGCAATAAGTCCATTCTGAAAAAAAAGGGATAAATAGGCATCACTTCTTAGCTTGCAGCTATTGACATGAAAAAGAACAGGTCGTTTATTCATCCGAATGCCAGAGCACTGTAAGCATTCACCTTTGAGGAATGACAGCAACCAGGCACACTTCCAAGATCTCCTGCTCCGGTGCAGACCTTCAAGGACCGCCCTCGGTGCCCGCCGCCTCCATTCTCACGCCCTGGAACGCCCCCGGCGCAGCGCGAGCAAGCCGAGAGCAGAGGGTGCCGCCGCCGCTTTGCCGACCGCCCGACCCTGCAGCAGAGATTGCAGCACCGTAAGGACTCGACTATTACGACTCGCACGTCTTCGGGTCGGAGGAGCGTGCGGCCTGGGTTGGATTCGACAAACTGAGGTTGAAAAAAAAAAACAGAAGCCGTCACGAGTCAGAATTCAAGAACTGCATGTTGAAAACTGTCGTGGCCGCCGCATTGGGACGGACTCCTCATTTTCAACAGTATTAATAACCAAGGACAGTTCGCGCTACATGAGGTCGATTTTATCGATTTCACTTGGAGATGGAGGCCGTCGTATCGGTGCTGCTGGGCGAGTTCGTCGGCTACGTCAAGTCCAACTGGTCGGCGCACTCGCAGGTGAACCAGCGCAGGGATTTTTTTTTAAATTTAATCCTTTTTTAAACAAATAATTAAAAATATCCTCACTGAAAAATTATTTTCACTCCATATCCCTTTTGGTCGCGCCTAACCTGCCGGCGCGACAAAGACACTGTGTCGCGCCGGAAGGTCCGGCGCGCGACTCGCTTTCCACGTCAGCCTAGGTCGTTTGACCACGCTCCCGTGGGCCAAGGCTGGGCCCCGCCGCCGCGCCACATGCCGGCGCGGCCCTGGGCCGCGCCGCACTTTTGGCGCGATCGTGGCCTGCCTAATGGGCCGGCCCGGTCCGTTATTTGGTGGGCCGACACTGCCGCGCTTGGCGCGGCTTGGCCACGGCGACATAAACGCAACCTCCGGTCTCATTCACTCCATTTTCTCCTCTCCACCCACTCCCTTTCCCCTCCGCATCCCGAGCCTCCCTTCTCCCTCCTCTTTCTCTCTTCCTTTTCTCCTCATTGCAATCCTTCATTTCATCTAGATTTGGTGTGGGGATTTCTTGCTAATCTTCAAGTGTTTGAGGTATGGTTACCCGATCTACACTTTTGTTTTAAGATTATTGGTCATTATTTGTGCATTGGTTAGTTTTTGCTATGTGGTGGGATTTAGTGATTGAAGCAAAGTGTTAGTTATGCAATTGTCTCATATGTCATTTGAATACATTTTGTCATGATGTAGTGGTTGTATTTGTTATGGATGGGAGTCTTCTAGGGTTTCATGTTTAGCCATGTCAAAGGTTAGTGTTGTATTGTCTTAGGGTTTGAGAATGATGAATGGAAAATTGATTAGGAGTGTACTTGTGGTTGTAATCTTTGTGTGTGCTTGTTCAAGGGTTTGGTGAAAATGGATGTATAATGTTAGTGTTCATGTGTTGTAATTCTATTTCTTTAGGTTGGTCATGTAGGGTATAATGTGACAAGTATGTATTTGACTCTTTTTTAGGTTTCATGGACGATCCTTTTGTGCACCATCCCCCCAATCACGGTGATCACGATTTGCACCCTCCGGATGAACCGCCACTAAAATGTTATTGCGGTTTCCCGGCATGGGTGAAGCAGTCAAGACACCTTCTCTCCTCCGGTCGTGCTTTTTTCTGCTGTTTATATCGGCGTGGCCCTGGCACCGGATGCGACTTCTACTGTTGGATCGATGGTTCAGACCAGTGGGATCGCCGTATCATGTTCTTTCCATACGACCCATGGAAGAGTGTTCCCCCATCCGACTATGTTCCATGGGTTGCTCCAGGCAAGTTTATTGAGATGAACAACGTTGAGAAGATGTTTGCCGCATCGGAGCGGGTAAAAAATCCTCCTAGATGTCACCGTGGCGAGGTTGCGCGACTCCAAGAACCTAGCGTACCGGATCGGTTTGTTCCCTTCTTCCGTTGTGATCAAATTGGTCGTGTAAGTATTCATTTGAGTACTTTCATATTTTGCTATATCATCTTCGTTTATTACATTTTTGCAATTTCATTTGAACATGGTCTTTTGTAGGGTGGGTTTCCCCGTTGTGACTTTGATGAGTTCATCTACGGACCGAAAGACACGTGGCCTTCTGGAGAACTGATTAAAAAGTTTGTCTTAGGCGAGCTTTCATGGCCATGCTTGTCGAAGCCGCCCCAAAAGTGCAAGTGTGGCATCGTTGCTAATGAAGGAGTGGTTCCTTCAGAGCTAGGTTTTGGCTTCTATTGTGGCAATGTTTATGGAGGGCCAAATGAGTTCCATGTTAGTGGACAAGCATTAGTTTTGATGATGTAACCAACTTGTTTTGTTTGCTCACTCTCTTCTGTATGTTTTCAGGCGGGGAAGACATGCAATTGGGAGTCTTTCAAAGATTGTCAAGATATAAAGACGTTCCTAAAGTTAGATAAATCCATTAAACGTACACCAGAGGAGATGCGGCAGTTCCAGGAGAAACTGCATGGCTTTAAGGCCAGAACCCGGAAGTTGTACCGTGTTCACCTCCCAGGTCCCGATACATGGAACCATGTTCTAGGTGACTATGAGCGGATTTGTAAGGAGGAGATGGGCGAGTTGGCGTGGAGGAGGTCAGCCTTTTCTCTTTTGAGGGATGAGAACATCATCCGTTTTTGGCGCCAAAACAAGGCACGCTACGATGAATGGGACGAGCTTAGGCAGAGCCATCAAAGGCATGCTGCAAGGCAGAAGGCAAAGGCAGACATTAAGAAGATGGAGGGCGAGAACAAATGGCGTGAGAAGAATGGGAAGCCCATAAAGGAGATCCCGGATTACTTATATCGCATGGCCTGTAAGTACTTGCATTGTCAAAACTTGTCTTTGTAGTTGTTTGTTCGTCTTGCATTGATTTGAAATAACAGTTGCTATATTTTTGTAGTACCTCCTTCACCACCAAACGAAGGTCATCTCCCAGCTCCTATGGAGGAGGAGGAGGAGGAGGAGGAGGAGGGCGAGTACGAGTGCAACTCCGACCCTGACAAACCTCAAGATCCCGACCTTGATGGGCCTTACGACGATTGGAGAGAGCGTGGCCCGACATTATCTCAATGAGCGATGAAACAGATGTGTCACTATCGGCCCTCACCACAGCAACAATACGACGGCCGAGATAACTAGCTGTGTTCTGTGAATGCACATTCTTTACCTTCAAAGACCGACAACTGTGGGGTGGCCCGACATTGCGAATCCTCCATTTCTCGTTCCTCAGCTTTCGAACCCACACTCCCCAACCACAACGAGACTTGCACAGGACCGTGTACCGCTTCGCCTTATCGCAGTGAGTCACACGGTAAGGCCCGTGAACCCTCACGGCGTAGTCCTCGAGAAAATACTTGACATGCTAGAGCGTGTCAAACACCATTCCCTTCTTGATCTCCATATCCTCACTCTCAGGCACCTCATCTTCGGCATGGACAACCCGGTGTCACATACCGCCTCATCCACCATACTAAGGTCCATGTAATTCGGAACCGAAGGTACCTCAACATGGACGGCCCTCAACATCCTTCTCTCCGTCATTCAACTCCATTCTCAATGACCCGTCCCCGGGGCTCGTAAGGACTCATGAAACCCCGCTCGACGGCATTCGGTTTCGTCCTTACTAGCATCGTCCGACCCATTGTCACCACCCATCAACAAATCATCGACAAATCATCCGACATACCATCGTATGACGTGACATCACCTTCCACTTCACCAAAGCAACCACCTCAACCTCATCCTCCGATCCCTCGGATATAGTGTCATACATAGCATCCTCCTCATAATACCCTTCTTCGTCAAAGTCATCACCGATTGCACCGTCTTCACTAACTACGTCACCTTCTCTAACTGGACTTTGTTCGAACTCTACCTCTTGGGTAAGGTTCTCAACAACCTCCACATCAACACATTCATCCTCAGCATCAACCGGAGCCCCACGCCCCTTATAGGCAACAACTTCTAGGCACCTAACGTTGCTACTCTTCACAACTTCCACGTAGTCCTTCCTTCCATTCATCCTCACAAGAGAGTGGCATCAACACATAGTGTGGTCTTTCCTTGCCACAGTCAAATCTGCCTTGCAAACTAACTGGACATCCAAACCTCTTAACCAATGCATCAAATGTAGGTGGCCCACTAAAGAACTCTACATGTTTTTTTATGCATTCAAACTCCCCATTTTCTTTCACTTTGCCACCATAATAGCAACAAACTAACCGTTCCATCTACAAAATATATAGGCTTCCATCAACAACCATAGGGGACCATAGATAATTACGTATAATACCATATGAAAAAGGATAAAACAAAACTAACATACAACATTATCTCCTAACCAAATTCAACTTATTGAAATCTACTGCCCAAATCATACTCAACTCGTTCACATCTCCTAACCAAATCAATCTCATTCACATATCCTACTATACAACTACCTATCAAATCGTCCATGTGTGAAGGAAGTACGTCCATGCAACACGTAGTTTTTGGCAAATCCATAACAACACTCATACCTCTTTCGAATCTACGAACCACATTGTAACAACAAACGATTCAACCTCTCACAAATTCCTAATTTATAACCCTACATATGCAACACAAGAAATAGAGGACGGGGAAAAGATTTAGGCTCACCTTGCTCCCGCCTAAAAGGCGAGAGGAGGTTAGGGGGGAAGACCCGGACACGCCGGGGCCGCGGCGCCGCGCCGCCGGCCGGGAGAGAGGAGGTTGGCCTAGCCCGGCCTTCCGACCCGCCGGGGGCGACCGAGGAGGAGGGCGGCGCCGCGCCGGCCCAAGCAGCAGCGGTAGGGGAGGAGGACGGGTAGCAGAGGAAGCGGAGGAGGAGGCCAGGCCACCGCGCCGAGTAGACCGCCGGCGGCGGTCGCGCCGCCTCAGCCCGGTCGAGCGGCGGCCGGACGCTCTGCCTGCCTCCGCGCCCTCGCCGCGGCAAGCCGAGCAGGAGGCCGGCGCCCTCCTCGTTGGCGGCCCAGGAGCAGCTGAGAGAGGCGGGGGGTCCCAGGCGGCGGCGCAAGGCGGCGGGCAACGGCGGCGGCGGCGGATCGATGGAGCCGGCGGCGGGGTCGCGGGTGGTGGATGAGACTTGGAGAAAATGATTGAGCCCCGGCCGGGCATGCCCTAAATGAACCAGTCGCGCCAAACCTAGCGGCGCGACAGAGGTGGGCCCCGAACTAAAACCCTAATTGGGCCGGCCCATTATGCCGCTGCAGTCGCGCCAAAATGGCCGGCGCGACAAGCAGTCGCGCCTGTGCGTACGGCGCGACTGGCGGGGCCCAGCCTTGGCCCACGACAACGCGGTCAAACTTATCCCGTCTACGTGGAAAGTCAGTCGCGCCAAAACTCCCGGCGCGACATAGTGTATTTGTCGCGCCAGTAGGTTAGGCGCGACCAAAAGGGATATGGAGTGAAAATAATTTTCCAGGGGGAATAATTTTGATTATTTATTTAATAAAGGATTAAATTTTAAAAAAAAATCCCGCCAGCACCGCCTACGACAGCTGGTTGTGAAGGTGCGTGCGGTGGTGGACTACGCCGGCGCACTGGCGGCCGTGCGGGACGAGGCGTTGTCGTGCTGGCTGCAGCTGCTCCGATCCGAGGCGATGCGGGGGCAGGAGGTGCTCGACGGCGACGCGGCCCGCGCTGCGGCCGTCGCCACCTCCGCCCGCGGCTTCCTCGCGGGCTTGAAGGAGCTCGTCGTCCGCAGCGCCGAGGCGGAGCGCCTCGCGGACACCGTCGACCAGCTCGAGCTCCTGGCGGGGCGCGATCTCGACGTGTTCGTCAGGCTCAGCCTGGACGCCGCCACGGAGCAGGACATGGACGTCGACGGGCGCCCGGCGCCCGGTGCTCGCCGTCGCCGGGGCCAGAAGGGGAGGAGCGGCTGCAGCTGTGGAACCGTGGGCACCGTTGCGGCCCTCGTCTCATCGCGTGGAACGAAGCGCGCCTGCGATGACGTCGACGCCGCCGGCTCGACGTCGCGTGGCGAGGTTGCAGCCGCCGAAGCGGCGGCGCCCGGCGTGGATGCGGTCGCACCAGGGGCTCCCGTCCGGCTTTGGTAGGGTCTCCTCCGCACCTCGTGTGACGCCGGTGGCGGAGTTGCGTCGCTTGCCTCGCTTGGCCTTCCATGTCTAGGATTCAACGGGAGGCCAGCCTCGGACCGCACTTCTCGCGGATCATTCTAGGCGACGAGGCCATGGGGTGAATGGAGGTACGCTATTGCCCATGATTTCTTGGCGCATTTTGCAAAATCGTGGGATTCCTCTTCTAGCAATTAGTGGACGGAATTAGCCTACTTCTAGTTCTTTGAAGTAATTTAGAATTAATGAACCTAGCACTTAGCAGTAGCAGCAGCAGAGTAGAGGTACTACTTCGTTAGTTCTAGTGGAATTGGCAGATTCAAGCTGCACTTGAGCTGTCAGCTGTGACTCCAGCTTCTGCTTAGTACTTTGTTTCAAAAAAGAAGATTATGCTTAGTACTAGTGCTGATTCTGTTGACCGTTGACTGTAACGGACCGATGATAACGTAAGACCTTGTGCTGTGCTGTTTTGCTGTGCCATGTTTTCTTGTTTAAAGAACTGGGAGAGCAGCACGTGCTCACTCGGTAAGTCGGTATGAAAAGAATGCAATTTCTCGTTTCTTGACGAGCAGACGGTTCATTAGAGCATCTTCAAAGGACTTGGCATTTAGACTTTGCATTTGTTGTTATTTGCAAATTTCTAAATCAAAATGCAAAATCTAAAAATAGGTCATCTCCAAGGGACTTTGCATTCGGACCTGACAAAACCCAATTTGTAGACCCTGGTGACCCCCGAAATAGGCGCGAGAGGAGTCCCAGGCGCGCGGGAGTCACGAGAGTCGCGGGAGCAAGCGTTTGCCAAGTCGCGAGAAACTTTGCATAAATGTCAAACCTCCCCTAGAAAAAGCAAAGTTTCCACAAATGCAAAACTAATATGTAAAACTATTGGAGCCTTGTTTTTGAGTTTTGCCAAATTCTCAAATGCAAACCTCATTTGCAAAGTCCCTTGGAGATTCTTAATCGAAGTTCAGACCCTTCTCCTTGCAAATTGCACTGTGCAGCAATACGATTTCAAGTGGGCCGAGTTTACTTGAAGCAAAACTCGACGAATAACAGGCCCATCTTATGTTAGCCCGGCCCAATGAAGTTTACAGGCCGAACTCACGCTAACCAACCATCTGGTCTTCTGCTCAACAGCAAGTCAACAACCCGGTAGAGGATGATATTTAAAATTCAATATTTTTCGTCGAGAAACTGCTTGATTGCTGTGGATTTTGGTCAAGATCGTAAACTAATCTTTGTATGTATAATAAGATTCATTAAGAAGAAAGCAACAGCTCGTCTGTGCTTGCGCTAATGATGCGTGTCTTCACTAACCAGCGTCCAAAATCATTGCATGGAATCTCAAAGCGCTCGAACTACCATTATTGATTGATTATTCCCTGCACCTGCAGTGCGGTGGTGCTATGATCGAGATCGCTGGTGGATCCTCTTTTCTTTTCGCTCTCGTAGCGAGAAAAAATGTCCCCTAAGAAAACGACGCGTTCGTATAATAAAATTTGAAGAAATGTGATAAGCTTTATGTACAAGTTTCGGTTTGAATTGATGCAAAGTTACAAAAGACGCTTGCTCAAAAATCGATACAGGAAGATCACACGCGACGGCCAAATTTACATTTGCAACGGGGAAACGGGAGTATTTACCACGCAGAGACTCGACGTGAAGGAAAGGGGAATCGATCGATCGATGCAGCATTACACGTGTGCGCGCCGGTCACTCAGAGGTCCTCGGCGATGCAGGCGAGGTGCGGCTGCCACGGCTCGGCGTGGCTGCCGGTGCTCATGCGCCGCCGGTGCTGCTGCGAGGCGGCCCTCTTGTGCTGCTGTTTCTTCTTGGCCGCGGGCGCGGGCGCCTCCTTCTCCGGCGGCGACTCGGCGCCGAGCTGCCGATCGGTCGTCACAGCGGCGGCGGCGGCGACGACGCTGCCTTCGGACTTGCTGCGCACGTGCCGGTTTGTCGTGCCAGCACCGCCGGTCTTCTTTGCGTCGGGCACGGACGCGGCCGGGATGAGGAAGTAGATCTCCCCGCGCTCGAGCTCCGAGTCCGGCGCCACGATGAGGATCCTGCGCACCACCCCCTGCGCCGACGTCGGCGACGGCGCTGAGCAGGGCCTGCTGAGCACGTGGTTGGGGTGCGCCGCCAGCACCTCCCCGGCCGACACGGCGCGGCCGTACTCGTCGACGCGGCCGCTGAGGTGCACGATCCGCACCAGGTCCAGCGCGCCGCACGGCAGCACGCACGCCAGGCAGCACCGCAGGCTGTTGCCCATGCCGCCGCCGCGCCGCGCCTCTCTCGTCGTCGTGTTCGATTGGTGCCCCCTCTCCTCTGTCCTCCACCGTGACCACGCGGCCAGCACGTTTATATAGTTGGTGAGCTACTGAGCTCGAGTCGAGGACAAACAGAGAGCCAGGAAATGTACTTTGAGGTGATTATAAGACTAACGAGGAGGATGGATTAATCACGTCATGTTTTTTTTCATCATGAGAGGAATAATTAACTAACTAGAAAACAAATGATAAATAATGTAAATAGGTTAATCAGTGCCCATGTTCTGATAATCATTTTAATTTCGTTTTCTGGTTTGGAAGGCAGCGGATGCGTCAATGATTCGCACGCGGCACACTCATGCGCACAGCCATGCTGCCCTGCTGGAGCTTGCCTGTACTGTATCCCCTTCCTCTTCCTCACTCATCGTGCGTGCGTTGGATTGGTTGCCCTGCAAGCGATGCGACGAGACGAGAACGAGTGTGAATGCAGATTGGGTTCTGAATTATTCAGGCATTTTTTATCGGTAAATAGAAATGTTTTTGGGGTGGAATTATGCGTGTACATACAGTACTGCTGCTTGTGATTGATGTTTGGTACACGTACTACGTACTCGTACAAATGCTCCAAAACGAACCCGGCCGTGCAACGTCTTTTTCGTGAGCAGTGGGTGATGATCATTTGGGGGGAATAATATTGTATTATATTTGCGTGAAAATATATAATAATACGAGAGAAGGTGAATGTGGTGGCCTCCTCCGATCGATTCGATCGAGCCAGGCGACTAGTGCTTGTGTTGGATCATTGGAGTAGCTAGGTAGCTCCGAATTGAAGCTAGCAGATGAATAATTGTGCTGGAACTAATCTTGTCATTAGCCTCTTGCTTAGCGCACGTCTAGCCAAGCTGGAGCAAAATGATTGTGCAGCAACATGTTGGTTGGCTATAAGCCCAAGCTAGCAGCTAGCTACTAGTTCTAGCTCGCTTGCTATAGAGTCAACCCGGCCGTGGGGATTCCGTCGATGATGCTCTCGCCACCGTGGTTCTGCTAGATTGCATTACCAGACAAATTAATTATGTCGATCTCGGGCTTTTTCTTTTTCATTTGCGAGGATGATCGTTTTGTTTGAGATTCGATCCACAGGTCTCAAATGTTAACCTCTGTCTGTCCTTAGTCAGATCCAACAGTTGATCAGCGGCCAGGGAATATATCATTAGTGCGGTAATCATAAGATCTTACAGAGACTGGCAGTGGCAGCTTCCGTGTGTCCGAGACGACTCCGAGGTACAGTACGTGCGTACGTACGCGTGGGCAGGTGGTACGGTAACGTGGCAAGTGAATGAACCTGCAGCTAGTAGGAGTACATGTACCTTGTCCTCACCATACGTGTGCATGTGGTGGCCGCACGTGGGGGGGGCTTCCGGTGTGGTGTTGCCCTCAGAAACAAGTGGCCCTCCCATAGTCCCATGCATGATCCGATCCGTCGCGACACCATCACGACACGTGTCCACGCGGGCGTTGTCACCTGTCCATCGACCGGAGCTTGGGAACGTGTCGGTACACCCAACACGTTCCCAAGCTCTTCTCCACGAATCGGCATCGCGATCCAGGGGACCACGACGAGAGGCACACGTGTGACGGTGTCAGCGCGTCGCCGCGTCGACCTCCACAACTTGGGCTTCCAGTGGGCTAGAGCCCAGAGCCAGTCCATTCCTGGTGCCCGGTCACGCCAACATGATGGGCTCACGCGTGTGGCCTCCAGTGCGTGAACCCAGCCATCACCAGGCTTTTAAGATGGGCCAGGCCAGAAACTCCGGCCTGCGTACTCCTCCTTGCATCATAAAGCAGCCCATGAGGACTGAGGAGGATAACCTCTCTCGGCAACTGCAATGGCGGTTCCGTTCCGATCGCCGTGCGACTGACCGACACGACGACGGCACGACGCTACCTGCCCTTCCCTTCCTCGTCGCGCACGATCCACCACCGGCCCGCGTCGTAAAAGTCTACAAGGCGGTTGCGTTCCAGGCCACGCCTTGCCGAACTTGGCTGCTCACACCCGATCGATGCGTCTTCGACAAACCTTCTTCCATTCTCGGTTCCTCGATCGAGACGCCAACGGCGAACCGCGTGTCTTTTGCGAGTGCGCGTCTGCTCATCTCCTTCTCCTTTCGGCCGCTTGATGCGTCAACTGTCAAGGGCAGCGCACCTCTGTCTCGGGTTAAAAGCCGTACGTGTGATCGACGAGGGCGGCACGAGGCCTCTCCATTGTTACCATAACCTCTCCATCGGTTGGCCGGGAGGGTCATTCGTTCGGTTTTGGGTATCCACGCACGCCACAACTACAAAGGAGAGTCAAGAGAAGTTCAGAAGAAGAATCTTGCGATCGATCTCTCCACCTAGCACATCAGTTCTCAGTGCGTACGTGATCGGCCGGCTGCCGGGGAGGGACCGCCGCCGGCCGAACCGGCCATGGACGACGACGACCTTGGCTGCTGCGGCACCTGCTGCCTCCTGTGCTGCTCGTGCGCCGCCACCGCCATCTGCAACTGGTTCACGTTCCTCGTCGCGCTGGTGGCCGCCGCGGTGCTGATCGCCGCCTTCGGCATCGCGCTCCCCGTCCGCGCCACCGTCACTGACGCCTCGCTGTCCCGCCTCGACATCATCCCCATCACCACCAACAGCACCACCGCCGCCGCGTCCGTCTCCGTCGCCTACAACCTCTCCCTCACCGTCCAGCTGCGCAACCGGAACTGGGCGATGCGGGTGGAGCTGACAGCGCCGCTCGACGCCGAGCTGCGCTTCGCGGGGCGGCGCTTCGACGGCGCGCGCCTGGCGGACGCGGGCCGGAGCGTCCCGCCGCGGGCCACGGAGGAGTTCCGCGTGCTGGCCGCGTCGACGCCCGGGCACGGCGGGGTGGCGATCGGCGCCGCGGCGGAGCTCGCGAGGGAGCGCGCCGAGGGGGTGTTCGAGGTGGAGGTGCGCATCGCCGGGCAGGTCAGGTACCGCCCCGTGCACGCCGGCCGGAGCAGGCTGGTGGCGACGTGCCCGCTCAAGCTGCTCATGCCGAACGCGCCGCGCGGGACTCACTTGGTGGTGGTGCAGAAGGACGTCAGCTGCTATTAGCTTACTACAGCTAGCATGCTTGCTTACCGGGAATTACGTCGTACGTAGGTATGATTGCATATATGGTTGTTGCATTGGGCGCAGTTTGTTGGGAATGCGCATGTGATCTCTGATCTGATCTAGTGACCTTCATGTGAACATGTAACTAATCTAGCATCGATTCATATGGCATTGCTCCACGTCTACTGTTATTCACCTTCAAGTAATGATGATTAATATGATTAGCCTATATAGCATTGTTGCACTGTTTCATCAACATCAAGTTCAGTTTTACTTTCTTTCTTTCTTTTGCGATCGAAAAGTTCAGTCTTACTTTTAGCTCGATCGTATATGTTTTGCTTGTATCTTTTGATGAGATATTCTCGAACCATCATCATCTCAAAGTAGCGAACAGGCTGCGCTCCTGATACCCGAGCTAGAGTGGCTTCTCACTGGCTCGCGATCGGGAAGTCATCAGCTAAAACCTCTTGCTCGTTGCTTCACAGGGCACGGTTTTGCTTGTTCGATCGTTTGCCGACCTAATGCGTGTGTGACGTACGTGTACATTGAATCTTGAAAACTCTCTTGCACTACCTTTAACAGTTGAATTCAATCCCCTCCTGCCTGTTGGAGGATGCAAATATGCTCTAGACGCACGTCTAAAAGTTACAAGCAGAGTACCCTGTACGCGTGTAAAATACCCTATCCCAAGTACGTGACGAGGCAGGACACAAAGCAGTGTATCATGTGGACCTAAAAATGCAGAGTTGCAGAATCATTTTTTTTATTTTTTTTGAATTTGTTGCAGAATCATTATCGGCGCCAGACGCTGGTGACACGACACACAACTGCTCGGCTCCATACCATTTCCATTCAGAGATCGATACCCATTCAGCTGATAGTAAAACCACCTAGCAGGGACAGGGAACGCCATATGGCCAACCCTCTCGCTTTTGGGACGATGAGACAAACGTGTCTATGAATCAAAAAAATTCAACAAAATTTCAAATAACCAAACAATAAAAAAAATTCAAAACCAAATTTTGAAAGAAAAAACCATAATCACCCCATTTCTCAACATTCTACAACAGTTCATTTGTAGGAAATATTGGTTTGTGCGGACCTCCATTGTCCAAAAAAATGTGTCAACACAACAACAGAAAATGTGTCATCACATCAGTCCAAGAAGAAATGAATAGACATCATACTGTTTCTCTTTGCTGGAGTAGGATTTGGTGTTGTGTTTGCAATTGCAATTGTTTGGGGATGTGGAATCCCCATCAGGAAATGGCGATCTTAAAAGTCCAACAAGCACTAGCTCATGTATATGTATGCATTTTTGGAATATGACATGTTTGCGGTCACTTACAATAGGGAAATGTCTTATTGTAACATAACATCTTGTCATGTACACACAAAGGCTTGAGAGTGTGAGCAAATGTTTGTATTTTTGTAATGGAGGTGTGTTTGACTATTAGTGATTGTAAGTGTTGCTTAGTGGAGCTATACGGTCATATACAAACACTCTTATGTATTCATGCATGATTCTCAGGCATGGCCATGCATTTTGTGTATTCGTACCTGCATCCTGCTTGGCATGCACGCTATAGTACTCTGTACCATATAATACAAACACTGGCGTATTTTTACTTTTTTTTTAAGACTACGAACACTCTCACACTCTATAGTCTATATACACTGAGTACTCCCTTCTCTTTTTTTGAGAAACAATATTTTTTTTTGAGAATTAATTTGAGAAACGTGCGCTCCTGGGCTTGCTCGCAGAAAAAAAAAACATGTGCTCCTGGGCCTTAGCCCATCCACCATCGGCTTTTGAATTGGGCAGCTCCTCCGTACGTCGCAGAGCAGCCCAAAATTCACCAAAAAAGAAAAGCAGCCCAAAGCAAAACCGAGGAGCTTCTCGTCTCCGCACTAAACCCATTTTCTACCCACCCCACTGCCATTAGTCCCCACTCCCCACACAATCGGTAGTACTACTGTAGAGTACTACTGGTACTTGCCACCGCTGCCGCGCGCGGGCGAGGCGGAGCTAGCGGTGGTGAGCAGCATCCCCGATCAACTCCGCTCGCCGGCGCCCAAGCACGTAAGCGACCCTTCCCCCTGCTTCTCGCCGCGATCCGGGCGCGATCGATGCTGGTTTGCCCCACCGTTTTGGTGGGGTTTTAGGCGGGCTTTGGATGGTTCTGTGATTGGGAGGATGCGGGGGCACGGGTCGGCGCTCGCTTGTCCGTGGGTGCGCAGCGGGCGACGCGGCGCCGGTTTGGGTGGTTCCGGGGCTAGGGTTTGGGGGAGGTGGGGGCTGGCTGAATGCGCGAGCCTGGGTTGGGTTGGAACGGGTTGAGGTGGTTCTGAACTTTGGGCGACTGGGGTTGGGATTTGCGGGCTGTGGAAGAGCGGAGCTGCGATTGGGCGTCTTCCTGCGAGGAAACTGTTGGTTTTCGCGTGTATTTTTGCCCTGGTCTGCTTTTAATGCAGTTCGTTAGGGAGGGCATTGCCGGAATTTTGTGTATTATTTTTGTCATTTTTTAGACCTGCATTTGTTGTAACAGTTAATCGCTTATGATTCTGGTGCTGCTTGGCTGACCCGAAATTGCTGGGGTTTTGGTATTTGGGGGGAGCTGGGGGTTTGGGAGGTCTGAACTGTTGTATTATTTATTATTTTTTGCATATAACAAAGCTGTGCGTGGTTCGCTGGAACTGGAAATGCTGTGTGGTTGGCGAATGCTGTTGAGTACTTTAGTAGACTTTTGACTTCAGTTCTGCCCAGGTGCAGAATTTAACACGGTGGCTTGCTAGATGGCTCACCTGATGATGAGATGTGTATTAGCAGTGATTTTCATGACCAGCATGACAGAGAGCTGGCATGTTATTTTTGTGCTGTGAATTATTATTTTATTGTTACTCCAGGTGTTGATCCAATTGCGCATTATTATGTGGAGGCTTTGAATTCCTTTGGTTACTTATTTTGTTTCATTATTATGGATTATGGAATTTGGTACTCCTAGTCTACCTGCATCTACATGTATAATGTCCATACTTGTTCAACTTTCAAGTTTTAGCAAAGAATGGACGTTTGATGAACATCTGAGTTGAGGAACAACTCTTACCAAGCAAACATACCTATGAACTAGTAACTTGGGAGTCCATGATTCTTTAGATTTTCTTTTCCCTTTTCCTGTTAGTAGGTGTTCTGTACATTAGTCCCCTTGTTATCTGAACTTTGCTTGTCCTTGGTGGCTTGGCGGTCCTAGTTGTGTTACTGGTTCCAAATATATTTTTAGACATTTATTACTCCATATTACTCTGTGATGCTACCTATGGTGAACTATCTCAGTAACGATTTTTATCCAACTTGCCCCCTCATGTATGCTGTATGCATATTAATGTTGCCATTTTGCATGTTTTTTCATGATTTTCAAAGAATGGGTGCTGGGAGGAAGACTGAAACTTTCTATGCTGCAACACCAAGTGGACAGACACAAAATCGAACCAATGAATGGCATGGAGCCTTTGCTGTTGCTGCCCGTAATCTTCGGGAAGATGAGCTAGGAGGAGTGATTTTTGGCTGCAAACACAATACAATGAATGAATGCCTCTCTAAACAGCTGTTTGGTTAGTAAATTCCTTTCCACATTTTTCTTAACTAGCAATTCCTTCTCCACCTTATAACGCAATGCCACTACTGCAATTAAATCATGACCCCCATAACACTATAAACTGTCATCCTCACATCTGTTCTTAGTTTTTTGGACCATTGACTTATACTCATCCGCATTTTGTTCAATAGGTTTGCCTTCAAGCCATTTCTCATATGTGAAGAATGTTAAACCTGGCATGCCCCTATTTCTGTTCAATTATAGCGACCGAAAAATGCATGGAATTTATGAGGCTGCCTGTGCTGGCAAGCTTAATATTGATCAATTTGCTTGGAGTGATGGTGGTAGAATAAAGACACAATTTCCTGCACAGGTATCATCAAATATAAGAATCCTTCCATTTATGCAGCACTGTACATTCACCCATGTATGTATGGTTAATCTGGTCATAGGTTCATAAGCTTACTGACTCGTGAATGACTTATGTATTTTGAAGGTCCTTGTCTCTATGAAGACTCACTGCTTTCCAGTTCCAGAGTCTCAATTCCAAAGTGTGATCCAGGGCAATTATTACAGACCTCGTCACTTCTTCTTTGAGCTAGACCATGAACAAACAAGAGCTTTGATATCTTTGTTTAAGCCTGCCCCTGTTCATGATGTTCCAAACAAATGGGATCCTTCTAGATCTCTGCAATCTCCAACAGTCGAAGCATATGTTAATCCTGGTCATGCGAAGCCTGAGTCCTATATAAAGGATCTCAATCCATTTGATGTTTCTTCTGAATCTCATTGTACTGAGCCTTACAAGTTGGTTGATCCAGATGGTGAATATGCTAGTGCAAGTAGAACATCAACAAGCCACCTTGACGACGAGTCTTCTAACTGGGATGATTTAGATGATGTTGCAACCAAGGAAGGAACTGAATTTATCAATGATGACCATCCACATATTAATCCACCACATGATGAACAGTATGGCACATTATCTATTAGGCAGAAACTACAAGAGATGTCTATTTTACGACAGCAGGAGGCTCAATCCTCCAAGGACACTGTTGATTCTGCTTCAAACAAACTAATGCCTCAAGAACCACAGTTTGATGCCACATTCCCCACAGACCCATCTGATTCCACCTCAAATGGTGATTTACGTATTGAAGACCTGAAATCATTAGGGCAATCTTGTGGAAATGCTGAGGTGCTTTAAGCTATTCCATTCTATTGCTTTCTCTTTCAAAGAAATTACTTTCGGATTACGCTCCATATTTTTAACTGTATGATTTGTAATGTTTGCTATGGCAGTCCTATCTGACATGTCTTGTTGTCTGTAGATGCTTCACATCGTCAAAGAGTTATCCAAGAGGAACCAAGCAATGGAGAAAAAACTGGTACTGCTCTTTCTTGACCATTTAGGTGGAAAAATGAAAGCATTATTGCCCATTAGAGTATAAATAGATTATTTTACTTCCCTCATTGGCTCTGGATCTGCATTAGCATATCTGTGGTTATTTGGATTTTGAAGTTAGCTCAAATGTTCAATAGACTATGGAATTACATATGATATGTGTACCCCGTAGATGTGCTTGATGCTGAGTTATGTGGTATTGATGCATGGTATATGTGCAGTTTCCCTCCTAATTGTTGTTCTTCTATCTACCAGTTTGAGTCAGATAAAGAAATACTGTTTCTGAGGGAATCGATGAAGGACACAGGAAGAAGAGTTCAGGAACTGGAATACCGGTATGAGAAACTACAATCAAATTATAACTCTTTGGTCCCACTCCTTGGTTGTCCACATGATAATGTGGAAGGACCATCAATATTCCTAATAGGTGGCTACAGGGGCAGTACTTGCCTGTCATCACTAGATTCCTTTTGCCCTACGACAGACAGAGTAGTGCCTCTGTGTTCAATGAGCTCAGCCCGTGCATATGCAGCAGTAGCTGCATTGAAGGATCATCTCTATATTTTTGGTGGCGGGGATGGCAGTTCATGGTATCACACAGGTAAATGTTCTAACATGATCAAGTGTTTTATGTAAGTTCCAAGTTGTTGACTATCTGCATTTCTTTTTATTGAAGTGGAATGCTATAGTATGGGCAGTAATAAATGGATAACATGCCCCCGCTTGAAACATGCAAAAGGAAGCCTTGCTGGAACTACATTGAATGATAAAATATTTGCTATTGGTGGTGGAGATGGGTCTGCAGTTTTCTCAGAAGTTGAGATGTTTGATCCAGCACTTGGGAGATGGATAGACAGTGTGTCAATGCGGTTTAAGGTATGGTCTCACAGTCTAACACTTCCTATCACATTTAGTTTGTTGGATATAGAGTACAATGTTCTAAACTACTCACTCTGTTCCAAATTGTAAGTCATTCTAGCTTTGTCGTAAGTCATTCTAGTGTTATGGTTAACAAGGTTCAGGATCCATATAATGGAGAAATTTTTTAAAATGTTATACAGAGAAATTGTTTGAACTATAGCTAAAAGTTCCAGATCACAGTAGAAGCAAGCTTTTGCAATAGGTAGTCATATTATTTTATTATTGTTTGCTTGTCATAAATTGGCAAGGCAGTGTTCATTCTTTAAGTAATTATCAACTGTGTTAGAATATGGATAGCTGTTTAAGCATTGGGATGGTGAGTATGTATATTATGGAAGTAGTTCTGCATATATCTAATTCAAGGTAGTTTCTTTTGGAACCAATAACATACTCCTTCCGTCCTGGTATATAGACGTAACCACCTCCGGTTCAAAGACCAAGGAATGTATTTAATTCTCTCTCTCGACACTACTACTACTGCATTGATCTATGTGCCTTTAGAAAGAGACGCCTTATATTATGGGACATGAATAAAGAGTGGTTACTCCTTATATACTGGGACGAGGGAGTATCATACATACTTTTCACAAATATTTTTTCCAGTTTGTATCAAACTACTAAGGCATAGCCACCTCCGGTTCAAAGACCAAGGAATATATTTAATTCTCTCTCAACACTAGTACTATTGCATCGATCTATGTGTCTTTAGAAAGAGATGCCTTATATTATGGGAGTATATCATACATATTTTTCACAAATATTTTTTCCAGTTTGTATCAAACTACTATATCCAGTCACAAATAAATGATGATTTGGGCATTTGACGTGGTCTGCAAAACACAACTTTGATTAGTACTTTTTTTGTTATGAAATATTTGTAAAATATAGAAGAGCTTCACTTTTATGAAACTACATTTGAGATAAATCTACTGTTATCATTCTCAAATATCCAAACTCAACATTTAAAAAGTAACATGCAACAAAAGCTTGAAATGGTTGACTTAAGACAACCCCAAAACATTTACTAATTTGTGAATGGAAGGGAGTATGCATCAAATTGCAATGCGTGAGCGTATTTGCTGGAGAGATTTGGCACTATTTCATGTGGCTCTGTGTCTGTAGGATAAGGATCATCTGCATGTGTCCATGACTTGATTGTTTTGTGTTTGTGAGATAATCTGCTGCTCTCCCTCTCCAGCCTTTTGCTGGAGTAGAGTTTGAACCATTTCGGTCAGCTCTTGCTAGTTGTACTAGTCTGTACACTTAGAAGTGGCAATAGGCCATTAGTAGTAGTGTCTTACCTCAGCCATACATAGTTAGTAAGGCTGCTCACAGCCATGTCTAGGACATTGTAGTTGGTGTACTCACCTCTTCACTTGTGCATATATTCACAAGGAAATAGAAGGTGAAAACCAGTTCAGTTGAACACACATTCAGAGTGTTGTGCTCATGGTGTGTGTGCTCTATTCTCACCCCCTTCTTCTACCTCTAGCTGTGGGTGTGTGTGAGGGTGTTAGTGAGCTAGCTGCTCACCTGTGCAAGGAGATCCAGGGCCAACAGTGTTATCTAGTTTACCCACGATGGTTTGATTTAGAACTCAATTCTTGCTTTTGTTTGTTATATATGTTGTTCCAGAGATTTGCTCCTGCTGCAGCCGTATTAAGTGGTACACTCTATGTAACTGGTGGTTATGATGGCAACACGTACTTACCGTATGATCCTTGACCATTCTTTAAGTATTATGATTATGATTTAGATGTCTTTTTACTTTGCTATTGACAAAATGATGGTAATACACAGATCAGCAGAAAGATATGACCCAAGGGAAGGTTTCTGGACTCTGCTTCCAAGTATGAATGCAAGAAGAGGATCCCACTCTGTAGCTGCCATGGGGGAATCCTTGTGAGTTCTGAGACTCCTAATCTTCATCTCTGTCCTATGACCTCCTTGCAAACCAAGATTTGCATAATCTGCCTCATTGTTGTGTAAACTGAACAGGATAGCTTATGTTTCAGATTCGCTGTGGGAGGGTATGATGGAAATAGCAACATTTCCACTGTAGAAATCTTTGATCCGCGTGCCAATTCATGGAGGATGGGCAGTTCATCCAGCATCGCAAGAGGATATGGATGTGCAGTGACAATGGATGATAATCTGTACTTCATTGGTGGGGTCAACGATGCTGGAGAAACTATCGAGACTGTAAGTATGTTGGTTGTTATTCTCCCATGATTTACTTAAACTTGGACTTGTTTGATTCTTGAATTTCTTCTGTTGCTGTTTCGCAGGTGGAAGTTTACAATGAGAGGCAAGGCTGGTCGATCTCTGGCTGCAGATCCATAGGGAGGAGGGCCTTTGCCTGCGCTATCACTGTTTGACAGGACCACGGATTTCATAGCCTACGAATTTTTTGGAACAGAGTTATGGTTTTGCCGCCTCTACCCTCTTGTTGGTTCTACACATTGGTCAGAGTATACCTTCTTACCAAAACAGTCACTGGGTTGAGAAAAATTTTGCTCCCTCCCAAAACAATGCCACCTATTTTTCTGGTACTGCATCTGGGAATTGACAATCACAGAAGGCCACAAATAGTTAAGGCCACAGCAGCAAGTTCTGTCGTGTAATCTTCAGGCATTCTAATGCTGCTTGCACTTTTGAGAAACTTAGATGTGGTATAGGTGATGTGACGTAGTTGATGTTGGGGCCAATTGAATTGTTGAGGGGAGTCCAAATGTACATGCCGAGGTCGTTAGAGCCATTCAAGACGCGCTAAACCTTGGTGCATTATTTCTTGTTACGTAATTGCTGAATCTGACGACAGTAATTCTAGCTAAGCTCTGGCAGCTCTAATTGGCAGCCGGTGGATATGATTGTTGCAAGGGAATCGCTGGGATCGCTTTTGTGCCGGCGAACTGATAGCATCTCTATTCCTCCTCGTGACATATTAGTGCGAGCGGTTGGTGGTAGAATCTGGACTCTGGGACGATGAATTGTGTTGGTGAACGGAGTGCAGCGCTGCTAAGCAAGGAATATGGTCCTAACTCTAGGAATTTGGCCCGCCAAACTGCCTATCGTAAGAGCAGAGATGCGGTGCGACTGGGGGAATTGTTGCTTGTGTGAAATTTCACAGGATTAGTTAAGCCTTGATCAGTTCAGGCATTTTTTTCCACAGATGCCCGATTGCGTTGCGTGTTTCTGATCAAGTATTGCGTTATCCTGATTAGGGCTGATTATCTTAGCACAAATAGAATTTCTCGTTGCCAAATGTCAGCTGTGATATAACGTATGGAAGACGATTGAACTTGAGGACTAACTAGGCGATTAGGCAACCGATAAGCGTATGGAGCTGATGATTTCTGAAACCTCACGAAAAATAAAGATTCTTTGGATTGCCAATCGACAGCGCAAGGTCTAGCATCCAGGACGGCAGAATCCAAATAAGTCAATAGTGGACTCCGTCAGACGTACACACCAAATAAACCAACCCCGTGTCGTCCACAATTATCCAGGATCCACCCTAGTTTATGCTGTTAGCATCAAGATTTCCCCAGCTTTCTTAGTTTTAAATCACGCTGTTTTCTTCACTGCAGCATAAGGCACCAACTTACCCTAGTTTATGCGATTAGCATCGTGCTTTCCCCAGCTTTCTTATTTAAAGTCACGCTGATTTCTTCACTATAGCATAACAACTTGAGCAGAAATGTTGCATTGATTTACCTTTGGCAAAGCATGGAAGATAAAAGGGAGATTCCTCAAGGTCCAATTGACAACAGAAATTCATCAACTCAGACACCCATTTTCAAACTGAGAATCTGCTTTACCCGAAACTTTGCCGGGCCTTACTGGACTCAATCATCGTCGATCAAAATTCTATCCACAAAAACATTGCCTTCGTCCTCTATAAAATCTACACATTCCCCTCAACGATCATCAAACCATCACCTTAAGTTTCCAGCACCAGAGCAATGGCCTCCAACTTTGTGCCTGATGCCTGGGCTTGGATCACCAGCCTGCCCCCATTCACCCAGTGGCGCACCAGCGCCATGTCCCTTTGCATTTGCACCACACCATCAGCATCGGCATTTTCACAACCATCAATGAACCTCTCGGTTGTCAAAAACCCTTCCACCCCCCAGCCTTCCTATGTTACCTTCTCCATCTTTGCAAACTACAGTGTGCCTGTTTCCCTATGGACGTCAAAACCAGTCCACCTGAAAACAAAGACGCAGCAAACTCTAGACGAACAAGATATGATACAGGTCTTCGTTGACATTGTCAACTCAGTGATGAGGTATTGTCCAGATAAGAAATTGTCATTTCGGTTCCCTGGGGCACAGCCTCATGCCAACTTCAAGGATGTGTTCAACATAGTTTTCTTGTCCTTGGCCTTCCTGGTGTGCATCTATGAGGCTCCTCGTGATCTCCGTCCTGGATGCTTGGATTCACTGAGGACCCAGCTTACTGGTTCAAAGTGCAGAGATGCTGCAAAGAACCTTGTAAAGATGCTTGGGGCAAACCTTGAGGACCAGTGGATGCATACAATGAATCTCGCAGTAACTAACTGGGTCGTTGAGCTGAGATCCTCAAACCATTCATCTGGGGCACGATCACTGCTGTTCTCATATGCCCTCTCAGCAAGCGGGCTCTGGAAGGTGCAGCTATACTGCCCAGTCATAGCCATGGTCATGGAGGAACCTGCAGAAGAAACACAAGATGAGCGTCTTCTCTTCTCACTCATTTATCAGCAAGTCGAATGTGTGGTTCAGCTAGCTTATAGAACAGTAAGAATGGATAACTGGATTGATGTCGAGGTGAAGGTGGACAACATAAGGTCAGTTATTTTAACATAAGAATCAGTTCTTTCTATTAGATGAGCTCAAAATCAAGTTTCCATTCTTTTTCCTGAGGTAGCAATAACAACTTAATTTTTTAGCACAAAGGCCAAAGAATAGTTAAATTTTAGCTGTAACCTGTAAAGTGTATCTGCATAAGTTGGCATCAAAGCTAAATCATAGATAGCAAATAGAAATATAGTCAATTTCTACCGTAAGGAATCATGTGTTTTTTTTTGTGTGTGTAAAATGTTGTTAAATAGGAACAATATAGATCTTGAGAGTAAAACTCCCATTTGAGTAGTCTACACCAGAACTGTCTAGAAATTCATTAGCATGCTGTGTAATATATAATAAGCCAACACAATTTAAAAATCATTAGAAATTCATGGTTGTTCATTGTTTCACAGACTATGATTAATTGTAGAAAGCAATTTCATTACATAAGAAACATTTGTCCATATTCACGGACTATCTAATGAAACAAAATAAAAGGGAAAAGACAGCACTCACTTTTGGCATCTATCACAGGTGTGATGTGGACTCTTTGGTCTCTGATACCCTCATGGCAGAACGTGGATATGGCTCTGAAGAGAAGCACTTCCCATCTCGTGTCATGCTGCAAATCACACCTATGCAACAATCTGATGTGCTGTCTGTTTCTGTCGGCAAGTCCAGCGACAACCCCACACATGAATTTGGTATTGAAAAGGGCTTTGAGGGTTCCTTTGATCCCCCAAACTCATTTGGTCTGAAGGCATCAGTCACTGAAAGCCTTGCACTGGCCATGAAGCCCTGGAAATTTGAGCAGTCTGTGCATGGCAACACTGCAACCTTGAACTGGTCTCTTCATGAAGGTGTCAATGGAAGGGAGGTTTATTCCTCAAAACCTTCAAAGCTTTCTCTGGTTCAACCAAGGGCCTGGTTCCGTGACAGGTACTCAAATGCATACCGCCCATTCACAAAGCAGGGGGGCGTCATTTTTGCACGTGATGAGTATGGAGATAGTGTCTGGTGGAAGATCTGTGGTGCAACACTAGGAAAGACTATGAACTGGGAAATCCGAGGCTGGATTTGGCTCACATACTGGCCTAACAAACAAAGGACCTTTCACAGCGAAACAAGGTGGCTTGAGTTCAGAGAATGCCTGCAGCTTCCCCTTACAAAGTTTGCATAAATCACTTTACTCTAAATGATTGTATATCAGTATGAGATATGAGCATTGAAAAATCCATGCATGTATGAGGCACAAAAAAGTATGATTACTCTATTGTAACTGAATGTACCATTACAACGAAATAACTTGCTCATATGCCTGTTTTGCAATTTAATGCAATCCTAAAAATTTATTCGGTGTACTTACCATTCCTTTTCTTGAGCTAACTTGAGTTCAGCCGAGCAAATGTGCAATATTAACAACCAAGAGAGCTCATTAAACACGGACGGACTCATTTCCTACTATAGTACAGGAACTCAACACACAGGACAACTTCTTGTACCGGTTGGCATCATAGTATAAAGCTATGTCTCAGTAAGATGAAAACCACGAATGACTACAACGCTTCAGGCTGAAGCGTTTCCCTAACATCTAGAATGAAGTTATTCCTACTGCTCCCCACGACCACGCCTCTAATATGCAAAAAGGCTAAACCCATCATCTCCATCATGGTATTCTTCATGTGCTTCAATTTTTTTATCGGCATTCAATTCTATAATTATCATCTCAACCACCTCTTCGACGTTGAAGTAATCATAACTTACTTCCCCTTCTTTCTGTAGCACACTCTTCTCAGATTGAATGACGTCCACAGTCTTGCAGGTGACGCGAACACTTCCCGAGTCATCATTCCCTTCTGTTTTCACCTCATGGACCTCAGTCTCCACAGACTCCACCTCAGCCTCCGCTTTCTCATCCGACCGCTGCAACGTGGCAGCGGGCACACTAGATGCCAGCAGCGAAAGCGCCGACGTGCAGCCAGAGTTGGCGTCAGCAGAGTTCTCGGAAAAATTGACACGTGCCTTAGGGCCATACATGGCCTTCGCCGCCTCATCGTATGCATGGGCAGCCTCCACCGCGGTAGGGAAGGAGCCCAGCCACAGCCTGCGGCCGCGGTTGGGCTCGCGGATCTCCGCCACCCACTTGCCCCACGTCCGCTGCCTCACGCCGCGGTACACGCAGTTGACGTTCTCCGGCCCGCCCTTGCCCGTCATGCACCCTTTCTTGGAGCCCTTGGCGGGCGCCTTCCTGGACCCGCTCTCGTCCTCCAGCTTCTGGTTCTGCTCCTTCCACCACTTGATCGTCTCGGCGATGGAGTCCGGGCCCGTGCTCTTCCTCCGCATCCTCTTCTTCCTGACCCAACAAGGCAAGTTTCGTTTCGTAAGGCCCCCGGAGTGGAAACATTCAAATGCAAATCGTAAGATATGGAATGTCATCTATGTATCTAATAATGCGCTTCATCAAGGAAAGAAGTAAACGAGCCCTCTTGATTCCTCCCAGGGCCAGCAGTAATCTAACCGAACTGAAAAAGAAAGAGTGAGTCGTTTCAGATGCTGCGCACACAAGGCAGTTCTGCTGCTGCCAGTGCCAGGGTACTGCAGGAAGAAATGGACCTGCAGTCCTGCTCCTGCACCACCAGGAACACAACCGACTTCCACATCCGCTGCCCAAGGACAGCAGGAGATCGCTGCCTTTTCGCATAATTCAGCACTGTGACAGCACCCCCAACAATTCCGAACTGTAATTCTCCCCCCGAGATGTCTATCTTACAAAATTCTCCACCGAGAAAGCTTGAAGGAAGAAACTATATACTGAACCGAAGATCGGATGAAATAGTGTCGGGAACTGCTCCTAGCCGTGGAAGATTTAGTCTACCCAATCCGCCGCCAAACGAGCGCAGCAGCGAGATGGATGGACAAGCTCCGTCCAGGTCAGCAGCAGCAGGAGACTCGTCAACACTAGCGACCCGCACCGATTCAGCGGCCGGCTAGGCGCACGCACAGCGACGGCGTAGGCGCGCAGCAATGCTCGGCGAGCGCCACGCACGAGCAAGGCAGGCCGGCGAGCCGCGCGCGAGGGAGGAGGAACCCGAGGAGAGGAGGAGAACAGGACGGGTCATCTCACCTGACAAGGGAGGGGTCCCCTTGCGCTCCCTGGCCGGCGGCGGCGGCGGCGGCGGTGGCGTCTCCGAGCTCCATGGACGGAAGAGCGAGAAGAGAGCGAGAGATCTCCCCGCTCCTCCTCCGTCCTCCTCCCTAGATTTCGTCCCGCCCGCCTCTCCCTGTGGCGGTGGCGGTGTGGCGGTGGAATCCTCGTTGTTTCTCCTCTGGGCGTAGGCGGCAGCCAGATCTTCTACGGCCGGCGCGCCCGCCCCCCTGCCTGGATCTCCCTCCCCCCTTCCGCCTCGTAACGCGGCAGGTGTCGGTGTCCCACCCCCAGCCTCCCTCTGACGCTGCCGCCGCTTCGGTTTTGACGTGGACGCCACCGCGGCTAATCTGGCAGGCGGGAGCGCCGGGGCGGCGGGTCAAACGTGAGGAAAGGAAACCACACCACCCCGCGCCCGCCCGCAAGCGTTTACACGCCAGCCAGCCGCAGATGCGGCATCCATCCGCCCGCGCCGCCTTGCCAGCACCAACGCCAACGACCCGCGCGCGTGCTTCTCGCGCCCGGGTCCGGATAGCGTACCATCTCCTTTTTTTTTTTTTTTTTCTATCTCTCTCTGATTTTAACAGAAACAGCATCGTGTCGTGCATAGCCTATTCGAACTTTGGATAGCTACAGCCTTCGGCTGACCACGGATGCTGATGCAGCGGTGGCTAACGGTGCCGGGGGTGGCATGTCTCATGTCACCGTTGTATATGTTCATGATCATTTGTGTGGACAATTTGATCGAGTTGCTTGAGGATGGCACAGATGGGCACTACTATGGTACGGTCTGTCTTAGGCTCGTGTGTTTTTAGAATAGGTTGTGCCACTACAAATTGCATCAAAGAAGTACTCCATATATGGTACGATTATATGTTAGGCAACTAACTATTTTCTAAAATCGGTTGATACCGAACAAATAGATACACTATACGTAACATCCTATCGGTTGGAAGGAAGGAACTAATGCAACAGTCAAGTGTAAACCGTAACGGTTGATTGTACCGTACGAAACGTCGAGGAATCCAAAAGACCTTTATGTAGGCTACAAAGTGTCTTTCTTTATGCGGCAAAACGGTAGCAACGCTCGGACAAATTAAAGAAGGGGAACATGAAACTCAAGGTTCGAAACCCTAGCTACATCCCCCCACCCCCCCCCCGATTGAGCTAGATCCGCTTACACAATCCCAACAATTTAAGTGACGAGATCGCTCGCGCCCCACCTCCCGCGTCGCCTCTCTCGGGGAGGCGGCCCGAGGGCCCCCGCCCGCCGACCGAGCCCCCCCTCGCCGCGCAGGCCGCCGCCCCGCGCCGCCCTCCAACTCCCGCGGCGGCGGCGGCGCCGGAGGGGCTCAAAAAGCGCCTCCCCGCACCGCTCCCTTGTCTCCTGTCCGTCCCCGCCCCCTCCCTCCTCCCTCATCTTCGTCCTCGGCGCCGGCGGCCGCCGGCCGGCGGGGCGGCCGATCTGGCTCCCTGTTGGCCGGATCTGGCCCCCGCGCGGCCGGGGCGCGCCCTGAGAGCCCCCGCGGCGACGCCCAGCCCCGCCTAGGGTTGGGGCCCGCCGGCGGCGGCCCAGCCTCCCACCCTCGTCGCTGGGGTGCTGGAAGGCCGGCCAGCAGGTGACGTCATCTGGGTCCACCCGTCAACGGCCCGGGAGCAGGGGAGGCGCTCCGCCGGCCGGATCTCGGCGGCGAGCCCTCCGGCGTCATGGTCACCATCCCTACACTCCTCTCGGCGGCGCGAATGCTGAGAGCAAGAAGATGAGGCTTGGTGCGACGGCTAAGCTCGAAGGCGGCGAACGACGGCGAGCATGCATGGCGGCGGCGACATGCATGGCGGTAGGGCGGCCGTTGCCGGCCACAGCAGGGTAGGCGACTCGGCGGGCGCGGGACAGAGCCCGGGCCGTGCCCCAAGGCACGTGACGCCGTGAAGGCGACTCCGCCTGCGTGCATGGCTCGCCGGCGGCGTGCAGGACGACGGCAGGCCGTCGATCCGCCGGCTTCCGCCCTCGGCCGGCCGAACCGACGCTGGGGCTATCTCCTACACATCGAGGCGACCACGAGGCGCACCGAATCGGGGCTAGACCGTGGCCGGAAAGGGGAGAAGGCCCGTGCGCGGCCATGGCGACGCGGCCAAGTCGTGGCGGCGGCGAGGCCGTGCCGCCGGCAACCCAGGGCCAGAGCAGCGCCATTGCCAGTGGGACGGGCGGCGACATGCCGAGGCGACCTCGGTGCGCGCGGAAAGAAGGAGAAAGGGTAGAGGAAGAGAGCGCGCGACGGCGATGAAGTCTCGCCGGAGCTCTGAGTACGGCAACGGACGGGAATCGCCCGATGGGCATCTACCTTGAAGGGAAAATGGCAAAGACAAGGGCGGTGATGACGGAGCATGCGAAGGCGGAGGCGGTGGCGCGCTTGGATTTGAGAATGGCCGGCTAATTTGGTGGCTAGACGGCGAGCTCGGAGGCGGCGCCCATGGCGGACGCGCTCCCGCCGCGAGAGGAGGCGAGAAGAGCAGCGCTGTGCACGGGAAGAGGGAGGGAGAGACGCGGGCGGCAGGAGAAGTGAATGAGGGAGTGAGCAATCGACCCAGGCTTGCCCCCCTCCCCTTCGGACCGAGTGCGGCGCTGGCGCGGCGCACGGCGGGACGTGGCGGATGTGTCGGAGCCGAGCGGGCGCGTGGCGAGGTTGAGCAGGTTGGCGAGGGCGCGTGGCGAGGGCGGCAGTGGCGTCGCGCTACGGTGGGGCGAACAGGGAACACGGGCGACGCCCGGTGGCTGCCCTCCACGCGGCGTTCGACGCTCCGGACAGCGTGGTCGCGAGGTAGGAGACGAGGGCGATGGAGACTATGACAGGTGGGTCCCACCTGTCGGGTCTTTCTTTTATTTTTAAATAGAAGTCGCACGAATTTTAAAGCGGCCATATATCCCAAACCAAAACGAATTTGAGAAAACTTTCAACATGAAAGTTACTCCATTCGACGAGTAGAATATTTCATCTAAAAGGAGCTTCATCTAATTCAGCCTAGATTTGGAGATACAAATTTGGGCCATATTCTCATATAAAAATAATACTTTTAAAAATGTCTAGAGACTGTTTTTGGCCTTTTTGAACACCTGAAAAGCATTTTCATGAAATGGTCCCAACACAAAGTTTTCTCCAAATATTTTTCTCAATAAACTTTATTTAAGGACCGACTTGAGATAAGCGACCTAGCTATCACTTCTAATTCAAACCACTAATCACACTTGGGACCTAAGTCAAGCAAAGTGCATCAAACATCAAGCAAATCATGTTGAGATGGTGATTATATGCTAATGATATGATTATGCCCATGATTTGCAGAGTTAATGCATGATTAACATCGTGGATGTTACAGGCACCTCGGCCAGGGGCGGTTCCGTGGCCTGTGCCCCTTCCTCCCTTCACCGGCAGCCTCCGTCCTCGGCTGGGAGGGGGGTGGTGTGTGCTTGGCCTGTTTCGGCGCCACCTGCCTCTGATGCGCCCCGCGCCCGCTGCACCCCTAGCCTCGAGAGGGCTCGCCCGGGGTCGTTGCGGCGGGGATGACCCCAACCAGAACTCCGGCGCATCAGGGCAGTGCTTTGGCGGCGGGATGGTCCTCGCGCGCGCACACCCCATCCTCCCCCGTCGGGCAGCAGCGGCGAGGTCGGAGGCCGAGGGAGGCCTGCCCTTGCTCTCCACTCCACTCCCTGCGGCTAGCACAGGCCCGTCTTGCCGGGGTGGCAAGATAGCGGCCGGCGACGAGCCTTTGCCGGCGCCCCTGCCCCACCACCGCCGCTCCGGCGAGCGGTGGGTTGACGGGTTCGATCCAGGCCTACTGGGCCGGTATCACCCTCCCCCTCCGGAACATGGTTCAGCTCGGCTACGTCGGCGGGCAAATCGAACACATCCATCGGCGTCTCCGGGGGCTTCGGGTCCATCGCTCTAGCTCTGGCGTCGTAGCCGTGGGCTGGCTCCGCCATGGCGTAGTGATGGACGCCCCCCCGCCACCTGCTGGCGATCATTGGTAGCATGGGTGAAAACCCTTCCCGGCCCCGGTGGCTGGGTCTGACGACGGTGGCGTGATAGCGTCATTTCCTTCCTGGAGGCGTCGTCGTCCGCTCGCCGACCGCTGCTAGGGGGGCAACTTCGGGGGCGAAAGCTCCCTAGGGCACTCCGTCAACGGAATTGGCGCCCGAGGGGTCATCTCCTTCTTGAAGGCTCCGTTGAGGCACCCTTGAAGCTCCCACAGGACGCCGAGCCCTGCCCCTGCCGGTCCGTTGTGCCAAGAAGTTTGAGTTCTAATCCATTGTTGGGCGTGGTGTCGGGCTTTGTGTTGTTTACCGGAGGTGGCTCGGCTCGTTTCTAATCGTCCAAATCTTGTTCCACCTCGGTTTCTTGTATTGCATTGTATTCTCTTCTTCTTAATGAAAAAGATGCGCAAGTCTTTTGCGTATTCGAGAAAAAAAAAAAAATTTAAGTGACAAATAGAACTAAGGTGGCCATCTTGTCTACATTTATCACACCTTCTCGCTCCTCTATCTTTTTTTATCCTTCGTTAATTTTGGACGTGTTGTATTGTGTACTCTTTTATTACCTTTTACCAATATCGACGCAGGCGATCATACATGTACATTGATTGACTTACTTCTATCGATATCTTTTGGACGTTCATATATCTTACTCTCATAAGTATTTTTGGAAGATTAAGACTGACCTATTTGATAGGCATAGGACTATAGTCCAACCCATTTTACAATTTCAAAAATCCTAAGAAAATCCTCTGTTTTTATCACGTTCTCTGTTGTTTTTACTACTTTTATCTGTATACGTAGTTACAACTTTCACACATCAGCGGCGCTCAACTGCTCAAGTGCTGTGGGTACATCATCCAGTTGGACAAAGTGCTCGTCTCGGCAAGGCGGTGGCGGTGCCTTTGCCGACGGTCGTCGGTCCTTGCGTTGTGGCAGAGTGCCAGAAAGCGTCACGAGGGACACGTGGGGGAGGACGGCAGCAGGTGGCTGGGCTGCCAACGTCACGCGCGGTGTGCCGCTGAAAGGTGTCGTGCAGCCGCTACCTGGGCTGGGCTGTTTCCTACCACGGCGTAGGCCGTTGCTGGGCCGTACGGGCCCGTACCCATCGATCGCAAGGCCTCGTCCCTCCGGCACAATAAGGGCCCGTATGTATTTCTTTGCAACTCGTGAGGCCCGTTCAGAGAAGCCAACCTATTCTGGCCACATCGCGTCTCCTTCTCTAAGGCCCGTATGTTTAGTTTTGTACCGTACCGCCGAGGAACAAGAGTTGTAACGCATAGGAGGCACCCCATGGCAAACAGACGACTCATACCTTTCTCGGCCTTTTGGCTTAGATCAAGTGTAGTATCTGTTCTTATCAGTTTGATATCTGATATTGTGAGGCACCACTTCACAATGATCAATTAAACTTATTTTTTATGGGGTAGGAATCACAATAGTGGCATGCCACTGGTGTTCTTTGGCGTTACTCAAGCATTGCACTATACCTTGAGTTTGACGCACCCCAACCAAATCAATGATCAACATTTTTGTATTTAGTATTTACTATTTGTAAAATAAAAATTCAGATGATATGCCTTTATGTAAAACACTGCAATACTGATATTTTGCCGAGAAATACACCCTTGCGTTGCGGGGCACGTTTGAGGCTCGTCCCGGTCGGTTCGGTACGGCCCACCTTACTTTGGGTTCAGTGCGTCATTCTTGCTGTCTGTCGCAGGCTCATGACTTCACCCAATTTTGATCAATTTCCGCAAAAAATATCAAACTCAAACATGTGCTCTGCAGAGCATCAGCTCATTACAACATCTCAATATGACATAAGCAAGGAGGATTCAGTTCATCTCTGATCAAGAATTCATTACTCCCAATATAATATAGTCTGAAGAACTGGAGATCAGAACTAATTGTTGCATCAGTAAGGATTTTCCTTCCAAAAGACGCCGGAGAGGTTCATTTGTTTAATGAAGCATTAAATTTTGAAACCCACAGTCATCAAATCTGTTTGAGACTCACCATAGTTAAAACTAACTGGAAGAAACAGAGTAACGCTAGATTTGTTTAAGGTTTCAATTCAATGCCTACTAGCAAACGGTCAGATATGATGTCCATAAATACCATGAGGTTGCTGTGATTTACAAACCAATCTGGAGAGAAAAGGAAAGAACGAGAGAGCGCCGTGGGAAAAAAATGGCTACAATCACCGTTCCTCTAGTTGTTCCTTCTCCTGCTGAAGATGCCGCGGCTCTCTTGAAGGCGTTCCAAGGTTGCTGCTGCCGATCTCTCTGACACAAGAGTAAAAGTGCTCAAATATTTGCCTCATATTTCGTTCAAGTGGAAAAAGCTTGCGAACGGCGCTTTGTTTATGCAAATAGTTTTTGTGTGCAGAAGGTGTTCTGATTAATTTGACTCCAGCAGCTCCGTGTTTTATTTGTGGTTTAGGATGGGGCACCGATGAGCAGGCAGTGATCTCCATCCTAGCTCACCGCGACGCGACGCAGAGGAAGCAGATCGCGCTGGAGTACGAACACAAGTACGGCGAGAGCCTCATCCAGCGCCTGCAGTCAGAGCTCTCCGGCGACTTCGAGGTCCAGATTAGCCTGCACTCATTTGCCCTCCTGCTCCTGACGAGCTTATTTTTTTCAGTTCAGTTCGCCTGACCGGACACCGGACCGCTAATGCGTTTGCAGAGAGCAGTGTACTACTGGATGCTCGGCCCCGTCGAGAGGCAGGCTGTGATGGCGAACGCCGCGACGGAATGCATCCGGGAGGAGTACCCCGTCCTCGTCGAGGTCGCGTGCGCCAACTCCTCCGTGGAGCTCGTCGCCGTCAAGAAGGCCTACCATGCCCTCTACAGGCGCTCCCTGGAAGAAGACGTCGCCGCCCGTGCCACCGGCAACCTTCGCACTGTACGTACAGCTCTCCGCCGTTCACTTGCATTGTTTCCTCCCCCTTGTCGCCCCGGCCGGCTACGTCACCTTCTTCGTTCAGCTCTTGCTCGCGCTGGTGAGCACGTACAGGTACGACGGCGACGACAACGTGGACGAGGAGCTCGCGCGGTCGGAGGCGAGGATCGTGCACGAGGCAGTGCGGAACGGCGTGGCGGCGGGGGGCCACGACGAGCTCATCAGGGTGGTGGGCACCAGGAGCAAGGCGCAGGTCAGGGCCACGTTCGCCTGCTTCAAGGACGAGCACCGGAGCAGCGTCACCAAGGCGCTGCCGCGCGGGGACGACCCCACGGGGTACCCACGCGCGCTGCGGACCGCGGTGCGGTGCGTCGCCGATCCCAGCAAGTACTTCGCCAAGGTGAGAAGGCCGGTGGTCGACGATGATCGCTGTCGTTGAACTGAACTGAACTGGTTATTGTTGCCATTGTATGTGTTGGCTGAAAAGATCGATTCTGAGATGGATTCACATGCAGGTGCTGAGGAACGCGACGCGCGAGTCTGCAGGGACCGACGAGGAAAGCCTGACGAGGGTGGTGGTGATGCACGCGGAGAAGGACGACATGGGGGCCATCTGCGCCGCGTTCCAGAAGAGGGCGTCGTGTACCTTGGAACAGGCCATCGCCAAGGAAACCTCGGGTGATTACAGGAGCTTCCTGCTGGCTCTTCTTGGAAGCTAAACAACAGCAGCATATATAATCCTAATGCAGGATCGGTCGATGGCCGGAACTATATATTTTCAGAAATAAGCTCCCTATATTTTCTTTGCAACAGAACCCCATTTCATCTTGCACCGAATAAGCTAGCTCTTGTCGCCTGTCGGAATGTAACATACATTGCCTTTTTAATAATGGAAAAGAGATGCATTAGTGTCATTGTTACTCAACCAGTCACCGTCTCGTTTTCGTTTTGGGCGCCATCTCACTGCATTAGAACCCAAAGTCCAAACCAATAATGCGTCCGTGAATTGTACGTGCAAGTAAGATCTTGCTTACATCTCATTTTGAAGCCCATATCAACAATTTAAATACTTTTAGTTTAATGCTACACCCCATCTGCATACCTCACCCATTTGGACATACCAAACACAACAGTTGGTGCCTTGGTGGTACAATGTTAAACGTTTTGCTTTTCAGCAAGAGCAAGAATATCTAAGTGTCTTGGTCTTACACAAGAGAGAACAAAAGCTATGTATTAAGTGCTCTTCCTCCTAATGATCAAGGATTCAATTAAGTTTACTGATAACACCATATATAAAAATCAATGAATATAAATAGGTTGATCATTTTGATCTGTGCATTACAAAAGATACATCTCCAAAAGTGAACAAGGTAAGGACAGCTAAGTGAAACAAGTAATAGAAAAAAAAAATCAGTTACACATGCTCAGTAACAATCTGAGACTAATTGATGCTTTTGCTCCAGAGTTAAGTATATATCTTCATGCAGTATGATGCCAAATGTATGGCCTTGGACATTCGTTGAGCAAGCACCTTTGTTGATCATGAGCTGCCGTGGCAACAATTGTATTATTTCAGCCGAGGCTTCAGATGAAAGCATCAACATAAAATTCTTTTCTCATCTATTATATCTGCAGAACGAAGAGGATAAATCAGTAAATGTTCTTGGACCTCAAATCAGTCACTATCATCCTATGGCCTCCACAAACCAACGAATTTGATGTTTTATATTTATTATGCCTAGCTGGTGCCACACACTAACTAGAAAAATTGCTAAAAGCAGCTGGTGCCTGCAGCCTGCAGAATTATGACAAGACCAGACAAGGCTTACCTTGAACATGTCGCTGAAAAGTCCTTCTAAAGGGTTCTGGCGCTGTATATTGTAAAATTTTGCAGCAATTTCGTCCAGTAACTGCAAAATGCAACCATGCAATCTCATAAGCTGCCAAAGTTCGCAAATTTTCTATTTTGACATGATACTATGATAGCAAGTTTGTTCCAGCAATATGGATAATTTTCAACAGATTCCTACAGGATCTAAAACAATCTTTTATGAAAGCACATTATTCCCAATATTTATTCCAGTTTTTGTAACTGCTACATTATTCCCAATATTTATTCCAGTTTTTGTAACTGCTATGATCCTGGGTTCCGGTCAAATTCATGACTAAAGTCGTAAAAGATGCCATGTAATGCTAAACAGATAATCTTAACCAGCAACAAAATATTTGAGAAATGGCACTACCTCCTGAAACACAGGGTCACGATCTGTACTTGTCTTGTACTTCTGTCGAAGTGTCCTAAAAAGAGGGTAAGCATCTCTCTCAAGCCTGTAAACAGTGGCACATGTTACAAATGAGAGTGCTGGAAAGAAATAATATATTCCATGACATAATCAACTAACAAAAGTTGAAACATGAAATGTTCCATTAAGATTATTTCAAACATATATGGTGACATTAATATGTTCAAAGTGCAGGACTGGTTTGTCATAAAGAAAATATAGCGAGCCTCTTAATAGTGCAGATTTTGTATCCAGGGCATGAGCATCCCCAATAGTGAAAATTTATCATGCAGCAATATTTCAAAAATCCATCAAAGGAATAATGTATGTACGGCATTAAGTATAGCTCACAATTCAGTTACAAATTCGTCCAAGATGTCGATAATGAAACAAAAGAGCAGTCAGGCACACGTGCTGACAGTATTTTAAAATAGTATGGAATTCACTATCCTATGCTTCCTGGTAATACGATAACCGAGGAATACTCTTGGGAAGATGACTTATGTCCTTTTTTTGGGGGCCTTAAAAACACAGGTTTTGTCTTACTTTTTGTGCAACTTTGGTTCTTCCTTTTAAATACAAATGCATATATAGTGTCTTCCCTACTATATTTCGCCTAAAAAACACATGTTTTTTAACATGACGACAAATTTGAGATTAATTTTTTGCATGTTTATTTAACTTGTGCACTACATACATGATTATGTAATGATTTTTGAACCACTGCAGCATGTTGGCTTAACTATATTTTGGCTAACGAGGATGATCCCTAAACCCTGGGACACCGACGAAGTATTGATCTCTTAGTATGGGACAACATACCACACAAGAGAGCAAAAAATAGAACATGATATCTGAAATTTTTGATATTGGCATTCAAATACAACCCCTGTGATACTATTATATGCTTCAGAAAGCATAGCATGACACTGTAGCAAATCATTAAACAAACCTAACAGTCTGAACTAAACCTAAAATAACATTAACCAAAGCTCACCATGAAGTTGTCAAGAGAAAAGTGAAACTATTCTAAAAGAAAAGAAATAGAAGCTACAGCTGTCTAAAAGAAAAGAAATAGAAGCTACAGCTGTCCAATTGGTATATTAACTTACTTTACGGTTGCATGCATCAAAATAAAAACAAAATTTGCCATTGATCATAACTATTCACAAGAAACGTATATTATATCCACAGTCCTTAATTAGGCATTTTCTTAAAGAGACCAGGTCATCATCGTATCAATTAAATTGTTACCAATTGTTTTAAATTAACTAATCAAGAGCAAGACACAATCTTAGGATAGAAGATCACACAAAATTAGGCAATCTACTCATTTTGCAGTTGACAATTCAAAACTATTTATGCAAAACTGCAACACTTGTCCTGCAACAATTTGTCCAGTCTGATAGAGAGAACATTCTTATGTTGATTAAAGATCTGGAAAGAACAGGGCAAACTTACGTTGGTAAAAGATACTTGATGAACTGAATCAAATCTGTTTTTGGAAAATCTGAGTTAGCAGATTTTAGTTGTTCCTTCATCTCATCCATAAGTAAATTAGCATCTCTCAGGTTCTCTTGAGATAGGTACCTTAAAGAATGAATATTATGTCAGGAAACAGAATATCTCTACCAGAGAATAGTATATACCCCACCAAAGAAACCGTCTAGCTTACTTCGAAGTATGCTACAGTCTGCATTTGATACAAGCCAAAGGAATTCATGGATCACATGTCAGGATATTTAATCAAGACAAATAGGTAGTGTTGTTAATCATGTACCAATCAATTAAAAAACTCAACAAACCTATGAAGAACCAGGTGTTATTGTAAATATAAAATAGGCAACCAAATTCAAGTTGGAGAGGACCCAAACCTGTTTGGGTGGAGTGTACACCACAACTCCCACCAAATGAACTAGGTTCAGTTTCTAATTATGGTCTAGCAAATCTGTACCTAATACTAAAAATATAACAGAAACCAGACCTTTCCTGCAATGCAATACACTGAAGATCTGCACTAGTACATGGAAAGGATATCCTCCCAACCCCAAGAAAAAATTATGAAAAGACATCTTACATTAGGACCCCACGTGCAATTGCAGTATCATCTTCACCAGGGTAACACTGCATATCACAACAAAAGGAATTAGATTATCACACTATGTACTTAGTTGTTAAGACCAAAACTGCTACCTTGCTCATAAAGTTCACCAGCATAGAAGCAAACTTTTTTGGATCATTTCCACGAACAAAATGACTTGAGACTTTAGTCATATCCTGCAGTCAAGGTACTAAACATTAAACCTTAGATCAAAATCACAAAAGCACTAAACTAGTAACAACAGTAGCAACTCATAAAAAAACTGCAGCTTCAACATAGAAGACATCCACATTCTTATGAACCAATGAATTGTAGCAAAGTTACCGTCTCTGGAGATTCCGAATATATGTATTCTGCTAACATTACGTGCAGCTCAGGAGAACCATTTCTTGATGTCCCAAACTCAGAAGACCACCTCAAAACACAAATGACACATTATTAGTCTCGTATAAAGACAGCTCCTTGATAAGGGGGAGAACCATCACAAATCTCGGTAACAAAGCAACCATGAAAATAGTATCTTAATTCGTATTGGAGTGTCAAAACCACACAACATTTTAGCATTAGTCACATTTCAATATTTTCATCTTTTAAAAACAGCATGACCAACTCTATAAACCACAACATTATGATCAAATATTGAAAATCTCAATAAAACATGTGAAATGAGAGTAATATATCATGGAAAATTATCTTAACAAATCAGATAGTTCTGGTTTTTGTATGAAATGAGAGCGAATAAATCAGAACCATGCATGACCCTATCACTATAATCCCAACAACTCATTGATGTTATCCGCTAGGTTATGCATATAACAAGTTTGGAAACAATTTGATTCTTTAATGACAAACATTTGTTTATTGTTACTTGCATTTAAAATTAGTATAACCCTACCTGATTGCAGCTTTCAGGAATGATGAACAACTCTCTGCACGCACTTTGGCAGCAGAAATAGCTTCAGATAATTGATGCCCCTCATCATCATAGTCATCTCCAAGGAAATGTGGAACAGTTATCCTCGGGAATGCCTCATAGATCTTTCTGATACGATCTAATGTTACACAATATAGTTACTATCACAAAAACATGATATCTATCAACCGAACTTATTGCATGCATTCAATTTATTAAAAGGGGATTATTTTATTCAGTTTGTGCAGAACCATAAGGGACCAATAAGTTTGTCCGTATTTAAAGAGAAAAAAAGAAGATAACTAAATATGTTAAAATCATATTTGGCACTACGGGTCACTGCTTTCAACAATATTTTAGGCTCTTCAATATTTTGCATGACAGACAAACTAGAAGTAACTAAAGAATGATATACTGTACAAACAGATTCGCTAGATAATTGAAGGGAAAACAAACTGAAACAATAGGAAATATTTGGATGATCAGCAGAAGGAACTTATGTACTGTGCTGCTTTATAAAAGAGGAAAAAAACTGACCAAAAATTTGTTCACTATATGGAAGCTCTGCTGTGATGAGGGTGTCAACAAAGAGGACAGCAAGTTCACCACCACAGGTAATCTGGAATTGTTGATAATAATACAAAGGTTAAAGGCATCGAAATCTTTTATCAGTAAGGAAAAATGGAAGGATTTCAAGTTCTACATGCTGCTGCAAATGGCTTCTACCATGGATTGGATCCAAATGTAATTCAGGTTGACACAAGTACCAAAGCAGATAATAGCAAAACTATTGTGCTACCATTTATCCAGAAAATCCAAAGCACCTAGCCTGGTACCATAACATTTGTTTCCAATTAAAGAGCGAAATGGAATACACATTTGTAGAGTCTGTTTATAAATTATTGAAGTAGTGCAAAAAAGAAGGAAAAATAAAACAGGAAACATTAGCAGCTTGCTGCAGAGGAATCAACTGCATGCATAAAAATCTAGCTTAAGCTGTTTTCTCGTTTTTGGTTCTAACTGAAATAAAAAGTTAAGAATTTGTAGCTGGGAAATTCCTACATAAAACTTAGGAGAACTCATGATGAGATTGAATCAATGAATATTCTTGGTATAAACTGATGGATGACATCAGGTGCTAACAACATTTGTTAACTTGCATTTGTACATCACAAGAAAAAGTAACCTGCCCATGCTTCAATTGTACCAAAGCGCCTGATTGAAGGATGTCCAAGGCTTCTGAATACTTCTGGGCAGCAATATACCTACATAAGATGTGTCAAAACAAGTTAAGATGATCTACTAATTATTGGTACATTGTGATCCTTGAGACTATATTCTCCTTTGGATAATTCTGGTAAATTTTTACATCATTCTCAGCTATTTATTTTCTAATTATCTGATAGATTTTGGTTCTTGAAAACCAAATGTTTGGCACCCTGTTGAATCTTGTTAGTAAATTACATACACATCTTCAAATAAAATTCTTTTTAAATTACCCAACTAAATCTGCACTATCCTCTGGCTTAAGAAACATGGGCATTTCATTTATGAATAACATTTGTCCACAATGCAAAGTCATTGTTCTTTCTTTTACTTGAAATGTTATATAGCTATGACCTGACATGAGCACCTTTAAGAGATACTCCTCCATTCAAAAATCTCCTTCTTTAAGTAAAGAATAGCCAATTAGCAACAAAAAGATAATAAATGAGACAAAACTAATAACGAGAAATAACAAACCAATGAGCAACTCAATAAAGCTAATATGAAGGAGATTTTTGAATAAAATGTTTTTGCTTAGATGAAGGAGATTTTTGAATGGAGGGAGTACTATATGAGCCAAAACTAATAACAAATAACAAACCGACTCAGCAGGGAGTCAACTTGAAGTAACAATGATGTGGGAGGTTGATCTCCATCATGTAATAAGAAACTTTTAAATAGAGTGAAACATAAGGCTGTTGAGATTGTGCAATAGAGGAACAAAACCAATTGTTATTAAGTTAAACAATGTACATATACCTTGCACTGGTTGACTTGTACATTTGTTGAGCTTCATAGAAATTTCCTCCCTCCACCATACTCTCAAGCCTTTCAATTGTCTGAGGCACATAATTCACAATTATTAATTAATTGAGTAAAATTCAACACCATTATTGAATTTTCGTCCTCTCGAACGCGTGCCCACCCCGCTGTGCATTGGAGGTTTTCAGCAACCCTAGTTCCAGCAAATTGGCCATGAGAGGCGATGCCCCGGAGGCGCAGACGTTGGTTCCCCGAGATCCAACTCGCCCATCGCGCACACGCACGAAAGACACGAACGCTCACGTTAATGCGGGCGCGCTCACCTCACCCGCGGCGCCCGAGCAGAAGCCAGAGGGAGGGAAGAGATGACGGGAAGAGGGGATCCCTCACCTTATCGGGAGGAGGCAGGTCGCGGCGCGACCTCATGCTGCCCCTCATGCTCATGGACCGCGACATGGCTCCCCGACGGGATAGCCCCGGCGCCGGCGGCGAGAGGAGGAGGACGGCGGGTGATCGGAGTCGCCGCGTCGGTAAAGGAATCGCCTCGGTGGTAAGAGACGGCGTGGCCTGGCTCTTGGGTGGACGCTGATCGTGCTCGCGCGAATCCTAAAGCGATCGTGTCTTCGTTTAGGGAAAATCCACGTATTTTTCGGTTTTTTTTTTCTTAGCACAAGGACAACTTACTACGCAGTAATCAATTTGTTATATGATGAAATTGAACCGGTTCCGTTACGGTTCCGCGAAATTTCTAGGATAATTTGGTCCATGTCATTTAGAATTCTAATGCTTCTAAAATAATAATAATAATAATAATAATAATAATAATTTTACAAATAATAATTTTAATAATTAATCAATTTAATAATGCAACAAGTTAAAAATGGATTGTATATAAGTTGTCCATTTCTACGTGGGGATCTCTACTACCAAACACACTCTAAGTTATTTTAAAAAAACACACTCAGAAATTTTATGGGTTCTAGAGTATATATGAAACGTGTCTCCTCTCTCTCCTCTTAATTTTCCCATGTCACCTTATCAATTTTGTTGATATGTATATGTTGTACTATAATAAATGAGAATGACACTTCCGGTAGCTAAGAATCATTAGCATTACTTAATTTGGATGATATATAGTAATATTTTTGACTTGGACGTGTAACCAGTATATTCAAACCCTACATCAATAGGCCAGCAACGTAAAGATGGGTAGCCCATGCTTGATACGCACGCAATGCGTTGGTTGTTAAGTTGTCCGGTTCTGGATAGATATTACTATCTTCTCTATTCATTTTTTTTTTTTGTGGAACTATTCTTTCTCTTCAAATGAACGTGGTTACGTGGACCTAATAAGCTAGAAGCTGCTCTATCAAAACACATACACACACACACAGCTACGCTGTGTGATGCTGTCGATCCACAATAGTACTATATATTGTCTGGTCATTATGATCGAGGACATGCTGGGGATTGATCCCGAAGCGAACTATATATATACATCGCTATGTATATTTGACTTGATCAAATCCGTATTTTTGGATAAACTGAATTCGGTTCAAAATATGGAATACCAAATTCGAAAACAGAGAGGAAATGGTTTAAATGTTTTCGGACCATTTTCTATCTTGATGAATTTCCCATTTTTGAAATTTGGTTTATACCGTTTTTGGCCCACTAGAAGTCTACTAGTCTTAGAAAAATTGTACCTTTTCACACAATCTCTCATATGAAGATGGTTTTTATATGAAAATTGGAGCTCTTGAAAAGATCTACAACTTTCTAGTTTTATTTTTTTTCATTTAAGGTCATTAACAAGTTCAAAAAATTAAACAAAGTTTCCTCGATATATTAATCACGTACCAACGCTTTTTGCTTTAGAAAAGTCATATCTTCCATTTGAGTACGAAAATAAAAATAAAAACAATAAAGCCAGACATGAAAACAAACATGAACTTAATTACAAAATATTTCATGGGCCCATGTTAATTAATATAAAATTAGTCGCTCTCAGAGTCATGCACACAATGGTTAGAAATGCTTAGTCTATTTAAATGCTCTCTTTATCTATTGTTGTATATATATAATCCACGTTTCAACATTTCCGTTTCTAACATGCTTGGACACTTCCACTGCCGATTGCTCTTTGCTGGATGAAATTACGGTAGCGATAGGGGCATCCGACCCGACAGTAATGGCTGTTTGGCTCAATTGTCCCGGTTAACTGTTAGCTAGGCTACAAAACTGAACTTTCTGAAAGTGGAAGCGAGTGTTCTTGACTTATTTCCCTCATCTTTCCCCCACTGGACACGACAACGTGCGTCATCACCACAATTGCATGCGCTAATTAAATAATGTCTTGGAACACAGTCATGAATATTAATATGGCAGAAATACGTCGTTTTCTATAGTTTTAAACGCTAAATATAGCCACCAAACAGTTCTATATAAACTCTAGCTCAAGGCCGGATGGTACGAGCAAGCAAGAAGCGTACATGGCGGACGACTGAATTACACTTATAGAAGGCGACCGATTAGCAGCGATCCGATCCTCCAGTGAACAATGGTTCACTCAAAACGCTTCATTTGCATGCACAAGCAGCTCGTGCTTATTAGTCGTCCGATGATCCCTAGGCCCTAGCTGCTCCATTCCCGGTTCCCTAGCAAATGGAGACCCTCGTCCTCTGTCTCTCACTCGCACTCGTCGCAGCATCGTCGTCATTCTTCCTGTTTCGCCTCCGCCGCCATGGCCGCGGGAGTCCCCTCCCTCCCGGCCCATCGATCATGCTCGTCTTGGCAAAGTTGCCGCTGGTGCTACGGTCCATGAACGACCTCAACCAGGTCCTCCGCGACCTGCACATGCGCTGTGGACCCATCATCTGCATCCGGCTCGTCTTCCGCACCTTCATATTCGTCGCCGACCGCGGCATCGCGCACCGCATGCTGGTCCAGAGCGGCGCCACCTTCGCCAGCAGGCCGCCGACCTTCGAGCCCCGGCGCCTGCTCACGTCCGGCGAAACCACCTTCTCTCCGTACGGCAACTACTGGCGCGTCGTCCGCCGGAACCTCGCCGCAGAGCTCAGCCCTGCCCGAGTTAGGCTCGTTGCGCCGGCGCGGCGGTCGGTGTGCGATGAACTCGTCCACGACCTCCGCCTCCGCGCCGCCGGCTGCGGCGGGGGCGGCGCCGTGGTGGTACTGAGGCCGCTCCTCCGGCGCGCCTTTCTCAAGCTACTCGTGCACAAGTGCTTCGGCGTGCACCTCGGACGGGAGACGCTGGACGAGATCCAGGACCTGCAGCGCCAGATGCTCCACTCCCTGGCCATGTTCCCGGTCCTCAGCTTCTTCCCCGCGGTCACCAAGAAGCTCTTCCGGAACCGGTGGGCGGCGTGCGTCGCGGTGCGCCGGAGGCAGGAGGAGCTCTTCGTCCCGCTGATCCATGCCACGGGCGGCGGCGGTAACGGCGCCGGCGACGACGACACGCCGTGCTATGCTCGATCCCTCTTAGACGTCCGCGTGCCCGAGGACGACGACGGTAATGGCCGCGGTGGTGACCGTCCCCTCACGGACGCCGAGATGACCAGCCTCTGCAACGAGCTCCTGAACGCTGGCGGGGACTCCACGGCGACATTGATAGAGTGGATCATGGCCGAGCTAGTGAGCCACCCCGATATCCAGGCCAACGTCTACGCGGAGGCGAAATCCCACCCTCAGCTTAACGACGACGTGCAGCTGCAGTCCATGCCGTACCTCAAGGCCGTCGTGCTCGAGGCGCTACGGCTGCACCCACCTGCCATCTTCCTCCTCCCGCACGGCATGCAGGGCGACGCACAGGTCCACGGCTACGCGGTGCCCAAGGACGCCGAGCTCAACTACATGGTCGCAGAGATCGGCCGCGACGCGAAGGTGTGGACGAGGCCGCTAGAGTTCCGCCCCGAGAGGTTTTTGGAGGGTGGGGAGGGCCACGATGTCGACATCATGGGGATCAAGGAGATCAAGATGATGCCGTTCGGCGTCGGACGCAGGATGTGTCCCGGGTACTCGTTCGCCATGCGCATGGTTGAGTACTTCGTGGCGAGGCTGGTCACAGAGCTAGAGTGGCGGCCGCCCGCGGTGGGGGAGAAGGTGGACATGTCAGATGTGTTTGATTTCATCACCGTCATGAAGCATCCGCTCCGTGCTCGCATCACTCCAAGGACTTGAAGAAGTAACCTTTAAAATAAATTTCTAGCTGCAAGTCATATTGTCTTTGTGATATCTACCCAATATAAAATATTAATATATATACACACTATATCTGTGTGAACTGAATTACCATGGTGAAGTGCAACCTATACAACACACAATATATGTAAGAAGTCGTGTGATCTTCTACGTAGTGTTTAAAATTTGTTTAAACTTATGCCATTTTGATCCACGTGATCCTCTAAGAAAAATAAGAATGAAGTTAAAGAAAAAGAATGAGATCCAAACATTTCTGATCATTGTTGGTTTATAAGAATCGGCACTAATGTACCCCCATCACTGCCGGTTTGGTTGGTTCAAAATCCGTCAGTGAAGAGAGGTGTTAACTGGCATTTTTGAAGATCTGACATAGTGTTTAAAATGGATTATTATAGAATGTAAAACCCTACTATTTATAACCGAGATTTTTTGTCATATCTAGAACTACTATGAGAATATGCTTTTAAAAGCAAACATGTCATGATTATAAGACGGCTAAGGGCGCCAAATTACAGAGTGGAAGCAATAAAGTGCGCATGCACAACACCGGGCAACCACAAGAACAGAGCGAAAAGGGAACTAAACGTAGCAAATTTAACATCATCCAGACCTGATAGCTACACAGAAAGCGACCCCTACTTGCAAACGAAAAAGACAGACCCAAGAGGGTAAAAGAAAGCAGAAAACACGAGAGAAATCTACTATGCCTCCCTTTTGGGACTTCATCAGCACCAGTAGACAACGCGCCTTCCACCCAGGTGCTTTGAAATTAAGCTTCAAATTCAACTTAGATGACAATCAAAAACAGGATGTCAACAGGAAGCAAGCTAAGAGAAAAAATAGTCAACTTCTCAAATGACCCCTTCAATCTTGATCCATCACGTTAGCTTGCCGCCAAAAAGCTTGTAACCATTCCTAAATTACAACCAAGCCCAGCAACTTGCAGCTGAACAAGTGTTATCCTCACAGATCCTGTATAGACTTGGAAATTCTAGTTGAAGTGGAATGTTGGTAGCCCTTACATCCTCCTAGAATAAGGTATTTTCCCCGTTATTAACATTGGAAACCAAACCCCAACTGACAGCCTTCCTTGTTTCAAGCTCCCCTTTCCAAAATTGTGATCCACTATTGAAAACACATTGGGCAAAGCTTTTTTTTTTGAAATATTTGTTTTTAAACAAATTGTAACAAAGGTCACTAAGTTAGCTTTTGGCATTCTCCACACCCATTTCCCCAAAAGGGCTTCATTCATTGTTCGTGTCTCTATAACTCCTAGGCCTCCATGATGGTTTGAGATACACATGCATGTTCTCTCATTTGACCATATGATATTTAGATTTGTCATTTGCTCCCTGCCAGAAAATTTTGGCCATTATTGAATCCATTTGTCGACGCACCCTATCTTTTAGTAAGTTTTAGAATTAGTCTACCACCAAAAGTCATATCGTTCCATTTCCAAGGTTGCGATTTCTTCCCTATCTTCTCTGTATGATCCTGGTAAAGCCTTTAATTCACACATATGAATATCTGATATAAAGATCCCTAGGTAAGTGATAGGTAAAGTACCCACTTGACAATTCAACATATTAGCAATTCTCACTTGTTCCTCGTTTTCAACCCATACTCAAGGTAAATTTTGTGTCTAAAGTAAATGATTTTTGTCCCTACTACATTGGAGAAAACTGATGAAAAAATATAATAGAAATGAAAGATAGATTTGTGGTCAAATGGGTAAGTTTAAAAGTGCTTGTTTAAAAAAGGGCTTGATTTTAACAGGCCTGAAAAAATCACTAAGGGTCTGTTTTGATTCATTTTGGAAAAATTGGAATCTACTTGTTGGATTAATCTATTTGGTATGGAATTTGAGATTTCACAACGTTCCAAAGTTCATATATAAGCCTATCTCAAATTCATAGGGTGAAAAATAAAAATAGATTATAGAGATCATCATGCTATATTTATACTCCCTAACTTAACTAAAATTATTACAGAAATTATATAGTTATCAAAAGATATATGGCTAAATTATAATTTATTACGATGAATTCAATTAAGAATCCAACGGGGCTAACTGAGTTTATGTCAGACGTGTAAAAAGGTGAACGCCACTAGGCACTACTACCATGTTCAGGTCTCAGTGAGTCAGCCTTTGCTAAAAAAAAAAAAGAAAAAAGAAAAAAGAAAAAAGAAAAGGTCTAGGCCTGAGCCCCTGTGTGCTGATGTGGCGTTTGTACCTCCACCCCTCCGTCACCACCACCGTTGCCTTTGCCGCGAGCGACCGTAGCGAGGAGATTGCAATGGCGGCCTCCACTGCTTCTCGCCTCTCGCTCCCTCGCTTCCGCGCCCCTTCCCCGTCTCTGCATCCTCCACTCCGTCGCTCGCGCTTCTCCCCTGTTCGCGCAGCCAAGTACGTCCCTGTCTTTGGACCCCTCCACTATCTGCTTTGACTCTGTTGCACGGTCACGGATACTCTCAGATGTTTGGATTCGCCCTGTTCTTGGGAGGCTGGAGTAGTGCTTGTATTAGTAATTGAAACTAGGACACTATGAGGATTGCAATTCAGATTTTATTCCCGCCTATGTTATGCGCCGTTATCTATGTGCAATTCAGTTTTTTTTTTTTTTTTTTGAAAGGACATGTGCAATTCAGTTTAGCAGAACTTCTCCTAGTATGTGTGCCCAGTGATGTTTTATACTGATATCTATGTGCGTTTGCCTTGATGGCCTCTAGTTTTGGTCACTGACAACTCTTGTTGTTGCCATCGAGGTGCAAGTTTAAGTTGCTTGCTTCAGTTCAGCTAACTCATGGCACAATTGTAGGTCGTAGCTGCCGCTAATTATAGCTCTTCAAGTTATTGTAGTATATTTCATCTGTCAGCAACTCGGTATTCAGCCATATGAACCTGTCATTGTAGGTTGGAAGCTGTGTTGTCTATTGGTACTCATCTAATCCCACACCCAAGAAAGGTTAGTTATTTAGCTTAACCATAGCATTCCAATTGCTCGGCGATCATCGATCATAATCCTTTTTTGCAATTGAGCTTGTCAGTTATCCATTGTTTTTTTATATTTCACAGGCTGCAAAAGGCGGAGAAGATGCTTTCTTTGTCAATAGCGATGCTGGTGGAGCATTTGCCATTGCAGATGGTGTCTCGGCGTATGCTCATCTTTGCTGCAACAAACTGTTCCTCCACACAAAAGAAGTGATGCAGTGAACTGCAATCATTTTTTTGTGTGGATAGGAAATCAGTGTTTTTTTTCCTTGTTTTTAGCACTTTCAATAAACATATGTTGTTTTCAGTAATATGCATTAACACATGGTTTTTATCATGCTAGTCATTCTCTTATCTACTGACAGATGGGCAGAAAAGGATGTCAATCCAGCTCTTTTCTCTCGAGAGCTCATGAGAAACAGCTCTAGTTTTCTCAATGATGAGGAGGTATCTCTTGCTGAACCTCAGCACTATTTACACACAACATTTCCTTTACCCTATGTGCCTGTAACAAATTTACATCACATGGAAGTTGCAGGCCAGTCGCGATCCTCAGATTCTTCTCATGAAAGCTCATGCTGCAACTTCATCTATTGGATCTGCAACAGTGTAAGAAACGTTTCCAAAGTGTTATTATATGTTACGGCCTTACAGGTAACTATTTGTTCTGAGTGATACTTAAAAAGTTGTACAATTCATTTCAATGGTAATAGAATCATCGCCATGCTTGAGAAGACTGGGACTCTGAAAATTGCAAGTGTGGGAGATTGTGGGTTGAAAGTTATTCGTAGAGGTAAACTTGAATAAAACAATATATAAGTTACCTATTTTGTACCAATTCTAACCAGTTATTCTCCCCTCTTCTTCAATGACACACTAGGACAAGTAATGTTCTCTATATCCCCTCAAGAACATTCCTTTGACTGTCCATACCAGATAAGCTCAGAGACATACGGTCAAACATATCAGGATGCATTGGTATCTACCTTCTTTTACTAATTATTTTGTACTTTATCATGTTTAGTCACCATCAATATGATACATCACTGTAAAAGTTTAAGCTTAAATGTGGCTAATTGATATATTAAAGTCAACCTATTAGGAAGACTCAATATTGGATTCATTAAATCACATGATCTAAATGGAAAAATAAAATTGTCATGTGCATATTAAGATTGCTGTATTGGCATATATGAACACCTTACTTTCAGATTTAGTGAGCTTCACGACAATGGTCAACATGTGCATACATGATCCCTCTGTTCAATGAAGATTTCTGATTTCCTAAGTCTGTTGGCCTGTCAGGTTTGCAGTGTAAATCTCATGGAGGGTGATATGATTGTGAGTGGTTCAGATGGACTTTTTGACAACATCTTTGATGAAGAGATTCTTTCCATAATTTCTGAGTCACCAGGTGTAGACGAAGCTGGTAAATTTCTTGCTTCCACAACAGGGGTCATTGACTCATTGGACCACATGTTCCAGAAATCCAGCCCCTTCTTAAACCATGTTAAACTTTTACACAGCTAAAGCGTTGGCAGAGCTTGCAAGAAAACATTCAGTGGATGTCACATTCGATTCACCCTACTCGATAGAGGCTCGGAGTAGAGTGAGATACAAACAACTCTTATCATACTCTTTTCTACATGCCATTCTTTACATCATCAATGATGGAACATGTTCGGATATGCAGGGTTTTGATATCCCCTGGTGGAAGAAGCTACTTGGAGCCAAACTAACAGGCATGCATAAGCTCTTGACAAGATGACATGCTCTTTATATACAATATCAAGATCAGTAAGCTCATTGGTGCCCAAATTCTGTAACTGTAGGTGGTAAGATGGATGATATCACAGTTGTTGTCGCACAAGTGAAGACAGTAGTGGTCCCTGAGGACGAGGTAGACCTAAAAAGTCAATTTTGATAAGAAAACAAAAAACGAAAGCAATGACATTCGCCTTTTTATCATTTTTTTTTGATAATGTGGATATGTGCCTTTTCAGGGTGGTGACACGGAAGAGCAAAAGGGGAATGAGCAAGGCGCTGCTGCTGTGGTTGCATCTGCTGAATGAATGATCAAGAACTAGCTTGAGTTCTTGGACCATCGTCATTTTCATTCTCTTCATTCTTCTTTTCTGTGACTGTATTATACTGCACATAAATCAATTTAAGCAACACAAGTTTGTGTCATTGTGTCTAGCTGTGTATATATACTCCTCCCCTCCCAGAATTTGGGTTTAACCGTTTAAATATCAATGAAAATATGCAGTCAAGTTTGGCAAAACATCAGCCCAATGTCCTGTCTCCTCTGTTCACACCTTTCCGTTTCTGAAATACGCCTTCGAAGCTGGGATACGTATTTCAGCCAAGCCGCTTGTGACACTTCGATTTGCGCGAGCAAAGGCAAACCAATCGCTAAACCCCCGAACCCTAAGCGCAGCGCTTCCCATGGCCGCATCCACGTCGGCGGCGGCGGCGGCTGCCGCGCGGAAGGGCGCGCTGACGGATCAGAGGTTCTCGGAGCTGTCCCCCGCGCTGTCCCCGGAGGTGGTGGAGGCCCTGGACCGCGGAGGCTTCCAGCGGTGCACGCCCGTGCAGGCGGCGGCCATCCCGCACCTGCTGTCGCACAAGGACGTCGCCGTCGACGCCGCCACGGGCTCCGGGAAGACCCTCGCCTTCATCGTCCCCGTCGTTGAGATCCTCCGCCGCCGCTCCTCCCGGCCCAAGTCCCACGAGGTCGCCTCACCGCTCCTGACCTCCACACATCCTCTGCTCTGAACTTCTGCTACCTCTGACAAAAAAATCTGCACCTTTTTTCTCACCTTCTGATCAATAAATGGATCGATATGTTGTATTTTTGCAGGTTCTTGCTCTCATTATCTCTCCCACGAGAGAGTTGTCCTCGCAGATATTCAATGTGGCCCAGCCATTCTTCGCGACCCTGAATGGCGTGTCGTCCATGCTCCTGGTGGGTGGGCTGGATATCAAAGCAGAGCAAAAGAAGGTAGAGGAAGAGGGCGCAAACATACTGGTGGGCACTCCCGGGAAGCTGTGTGATATAATGCACACGGACGCTCTAGAGTACAAGAATCTTGAGGTGGTTTTCAGATACAATGGAATCCTGCATACGATTCTTCTCTTCTGAATTTGGTGAAATGTTGTGGCATTGATGTTAGCTCCATTCGTTTTTGTGTATGCATGGGAAGCAGATTTTGATCCTAGATGAGGCTGATAGGCTCTTGGATATGGGATTCCAGAAACATATTAACTTCATACTTTCAATGTTGCCGAAGCTGAGGAGGACTGGGCTTTTCTCTGCTACCCAGACGAAAGCTGTTGCGGACCTATCCAAAGCAGGGTTGAGGAATCCTATAAGGGTTGAGGTTAAGACAGAGGCAAAGTCCACAAGCAAAGATGCTGGTCTGCAAGAGCTTGGTCCATCAAAAACACCACTGGGGCTTCGGTTGGAGGTATACTTTGTATTTTTTATGATCATGTGTTCTCGTTTTCTTGAATTCTAGCTGTCCTCTACAAAATCATAAGCTTGTTTTGGTGCAGTATATGATATGTGAAGCATCAAAGAAGTCATCTCAGCTTGTTGATTTCCTTGTGCAGAATAGTGGGAAGAAAATAATGGTGTAAGTACATGATGAACTGAAATTTATGTTTGGCGACTTATTTTTAGTTGTGTGTAGCATTGTGCTAACTTTTGAACCCTCCTGTCCTGATTGATTGCAGATATTTTGCAACATGTGCTTGTGTAGATTATTGGGGTGTTGTTCTTCCACTGATTAACTCGCTTAAAGGTTCTCCAATAATTCCTTATCACGGGAAGATGAAACAGGTTATTAGAGCAAAACACTTTGTTTTCATGCTCCCCCTGTCCATTTTTTTTACTGTCTAGAAGTGAGTTTTGACCGGAGATTTCTCTTTGAATATTTTAGTAATAGTTTTACAATCACAACAGTAAGAATGTACGGTTGAATATGAATCCAGTTATATCAATTTTCAGTCACATATTACTCTTATATTAATTTGTTGGTCAAACAAGGATTTGAACAGTCAAAACATGCCTTACATTTCTGGAGGGAGTGAGTAATTTTTACTATTTAGTATCTTTTTATTATAGTAATAGGGCATAGTCTTTGTCTTATCAAAGCGAAGACCAAGTCAGCATTTAGATGTGATATACAAGTGGTATTCTAGTGACTTGCGTCCCAGTGGTTTTATTCATACTGATTTCATCTATCCTTTTTTCCCCTAATACGTAGAGCCTTCGAGAGAAAGCTTTGGCATCATTTTCTGCTCTTTCAAGTGGCGTTCTAGTCTGCACTGATGTTGCAGCAAGGGGTCTTGACATACCAAGTGTTGACCTGATTGTGCAGGTTATATTCTACTCTTTCCTCCCTAAATTTGAATCTTCATGTTCAGGCATCAGCTGATAGTATGGATGCATGTTTGTTCATCCAGTATGATCCACCTCAAGATCCCAACGTTTTCATACATAGAGCTGGCCGTACAGCACGTTATGATCAAGAAGGGGATGCTATTGTGTTTCTCTTACCAAAGGTATTTTGTTCTGTGAAAAGTTTCCTCGTTGTTCATTCTAGAAGTGAAAGTAGTTCTTGTATTTATTTGCTATATGCGCATGTCTGTGCAGTTCTTGTTTAGCAAAAAAAGAACATAAGGTTACTTGCACTGCAGGAGGATACTTATGTTGAGTTCTTGAAACTTCGAGGTGTTCCTCTCACAGAAAGGGAATGCCCCGCATACACTGATGATGTCATACCACAGGTGGGTTCTCTTGTACAAATATCGTTTAGAGATAGAGAGGTACCTTAGGTTTAGTCCAGACACCACTTCAAATGTCTGTGATATCATGCTATGGTAACGTAGAAAGGTTACCCTGCTTAGGAGACCAATTTCTAATTATTAATTAATAACCAATATGCCACTTTGGGCTGCAGATTAGAAGTGCTGCGGTTGAAGATCGTATTGTCATGGAGAAAGGACTTAGAGCGTTTGTCTCGTTTGTTCGAGCATACAAGGAGCACCACTGCTCTTACATTTTTAGGTGGAAAGATCTCGAGATTGGAAAACTAGCTATGGAGTATGGTTTACTCCAGATCCCATCCATGCCAGAAGTGAAACATCATTCTCTTTCACTAGAGGGATTTATTCCTGTTGATGATGTTGATATTACACAAATCAAGTACAAGTAAGAACTCTATCCCCAAACATAATTTATTTTGCTCCTTTTTTTTTGCTGTCCTGTTGTTAAGTAACAGCTAATTTGCTTTGTTGGATCTTGTAGTAAATGAAATATCTGTATTTGAATGAAAATATGTGGATCGCCCACATTTGAATGATAATGTTTGAAATATGAATTCTTCCTCTGTCCTGTGTCCTGACAAAGTAAAGCTCAAATATCTTCCATCAGTGTTGTGATTTCAAGTGATCAAGTCTTCATTCAGGCTGCCTTTTCCTTGTTTCTAAAACCCACTATTCATAGTCAAAAGTTGGTGTTTTTTTGCTTGGTAGTATCACATTGGGATTTACATGACTTTTTGTCTTGCTTCACTGCAGGGATAAAGCTCGAGAGAAACAACGCAAGAAGGCACTAAAAAGGAAGGCAGAAGAGGAGGCTCAAAATCCAAAGCCAGAGAGGAAGAGAGCTCCAGAGAAGCCAGAGAAACCAAAGCGAAAGAAGACAGGCAAGCAGCGTCAGTCAATCCAAACCAAGGAGGACCTGGATGAGCTGGCGCATGAGTACCGGCTTCTGAAGAAGCTTAAACGTGGAGACATCGATGAAGAGGAGTACGAGAAGCTCACTGGGTTTGGGGATTCTGATGGTGAAGCTTCCGATGGGGATGCAAGCAACTTGGACGAGAGGAAGGAGAAGGGCAACAAGGCGCAGAAGAAGCTCAAGCAGAGAGGAAAGGGCAAAGGTGGGTCTAAGAAATTTGAAGGGAGGAGTAAAATGAGGAGCAAAAGGAGATAGGAAACCTAGAATGTTGTTTTTTTTTTTTTTTGATTCAACCATATCTGTATTCATGTTAAGGAAACAGTACAAAGACGTGTACAAATACAGATACAGCAGAGTAGGATACAGAAAACAGCTCCACCATATTTGCACAGAGGACCTTAACAAAAGAAAAAATTACAGATAAGTCCCTAGACCCTCTGAGCACTGGAGCTTCCAGAGTTCTCCGCTTCCAGTCGCCGCCAGAAGCCTCCAGAAGCCTTGGCCGCCATTCCTGGATCGGACGGAGCTCCATCGCCGCTTGGCTTTGAGAGAGACCGCAGTAGACACTCATCCTCATGGACAAGATGAAGGCAACGCCGAGAAACCATCGGTCAGGGCCGCGCCCCAAGCTCCGTCGATCCTGGAGTGAAACTCGCCGGCGGTGACCAAAACCACCGGGAATCCGAGTTTGCTCCATCCTCCAATCTTCCGAAGAAACCCATTTGCCTCTCGTAACTACCAAACAAAAGGCCGACGAGAGTACCTTCATAGGCAAACACATCGCCGGCGTGCCTTCCCGCGCCGCATCGAAGCAACGGACCAAGGCGGCGGCACGGGCTCCGGGATAAGATCTCGCCGACCTCGCCGGTGAAGCCGGAGAACATCACCGGACGGAGACCGAGGGCCGGAGAAGTTATTCACCGACGGCGTCTTCGTCTCCGCATCACCGACGCCGCCGCGACACACCACCGCGGAGAGGAATCAAATCCCCCCAGCAAAACCCAGCTCCACCGTCGTACATCGACGATGAGCATACCCTAAACCTACTGCTTATTCGCCGGCGAAGGGTCGCTGAACCAGCACCCCAGGCAGACCCTAACCCTAGCTCCGCCGGCGGACACAGCCGACGAGCAAAACCTAGACCTACCTAGCCTATACACTACCGCACGGCGAATCCGTGGTCCACCTCCCTCTCCGACGCCATTCCGGCCATCGAAGAGGAAGGGGACCGGCGGATTCGCCGCCGGAAACGACCGCCTCGAAGTCGCCCTTTCCGCCTCGCTCTACTGTAGACGGGGAAAGGAGAAGAGAGCTAAGGGGACGGTCGATGGGCAACCTAGAATGTTGTTGGATAAATATTGTTTTGGAAATCCTGATCCAATTTTACATCAGTTGGATTTTTGCACAGAAGCTGTGCATGCTTCACGGCTAGATAGGGCCTTTTTCTTTGGATTGATGAATGATGATGGGTGCTGAGCGGGAACCGGATGGGTGTATGAGATGGTCAGTCCGTGCGCGGCAACATGTTGTTGCACTTGGACAACTTGTTGCTTAGAGATAACAATCGTATCATCTGTTTCAATTCGCCTTGGAATCGCACTCCGTACCAGGTGCAACGAATGCACTAACTCGTATCAGCACGAGTAGTCGGATTGAACTCAGCACAATGACCGACATCCTTGCTAATCGGTCTTGAAATCGAATTTCATGTATGAATCGGACTCTGCCTCAAGTCAGCTCTCAATCTATAGTCTACACAAAAAGCTGAGAGAGTGAAGGATGAAAACGTGCCATACTTTCAGATTAGCAAATGGTGAATGCCTTAAACTTGTAACTGTTTGTTATTGCAAATAATTTGCATAGTTTAAACGTTCCATTTATGTTTTTACTACTAAATATACTATGATTAGAAGATATATACTGACACAAGGATCGCGACCATAAAAGTGCAATGTATATAGGCGGTTGAATCCCTTGTAAAATTTGGGATTTTGGGGGTGGGGCTCATTCATTCAAGAACGTATAAACGTAGTTTCGCTAAGCTTCGAATTACTCGTTCCTTACGACTGGCTTTCCACAAAAGCTGGTAGATTTAGGTCGCATGCCCATCGGGTATGTATTGTCAAAAAAAAGAAGTCAATTACAATAGGACCCAAATAAGAAAACTCAAACCACGAAAACACCAATGCTGGTTCGCCATCTGCCCACACAGGCCAACCGGTGCAAGGAATTGGTATAAAGAAAAAGTTGTCAAACACTACTTCCAGCTCCAGGACTATTAACCGAAGGCACAGAGCTGTCCAGCTGACCTCAGAGCATATGAAGCACAAACTCACGCAATTCTGTTAATCTTCTGTTTATATGATCACCACTTTTAACACAAAACGTCATATCGTGTCGCTAAGGGCGATGAGTTAGGGCACAAGTGATGGTCTAATGGAGCTGCAGCCTTTATCCAAGAATAGGCTCTTTAGCAAAATAATAAGCTACCAGTCACCATCTATATGAAGCCATGCCTGTTAGAAACCTAAGCTAAGTTACAATGCTGTGTCTCGAGTTAAAAACCCTCCTTCCACTCAAACAAAAATGGACGTGTATATTCTATGAATATTGGTTGATGTCATCTAATATACACGAAATCTAATAAACCTATCGCAGTACAAAACCACCCTGCCTGCTCTTCATAGCAAAATCCAAAGCTTACAGGAGTGATCCACCGGCTGAGGTACCATGTGGAATGTAAGCATTAGATTAATAACAAGGAGAAAACAAAGAAATGTAAACAATCATAACGGTTCGGCACTCACCTGAAATAACATCACAAACCTACCAGCATTTGGAGCTTGTCCATCTGCCTCTATGCAAAAATTCATACAACATAGATCAATCACTTTTGGACAAACATAAGTCCGACCAAGACTGGTGTATGACAATTTAAACATAAGTCCAATAAGGAAAGCAGACAACCTACCTTATGCGCCTGTATGAGTACAAATCCGTAGAACAGGAATAGAAATGGTTTCTCACAGACGAAAATCACAGTAACAATATTAGTTGTTTTCAGTATGGTCGCGAACGCGAACCACCACCCTGGTTTCTATTGGGTCCATGGCCCCCGCCATCTCTGTAATTATCCCTGCGTCCACCACCACCATAGCCACCACCGCGTCCACCGCTGCACACATCATAGTCCAAATTACATAAAGGGGCATCCACATGAATAATGATTTAGTACACAAATTTGAAGCACGTCCTTTTTCCGCTTGTGCAATAAGTAATAACCTTCATGAAATCACTCATGGTTCACAGATGTCAACAAATTTTGATTCGTAAACATTAGTGCATGACAGTGTAGCCACCAAAATGTAATTATTTTGTCTGTTGCCACATTCTAATTATTTCCCCTCCCATCGGTGAATTTTTAATAACATATGGCATTGCAATCATCACAATTTTACTCTGTTCAACTAATTAGCTTCTGTGAAGTTACAGGAGAGTTCAAGCCAACAAAAGCTGATAAGTAACCATTCAACACCCATGTATTACTTATTTAGAAGTAGCCTGAATGAAAGCCCAAATCCTTACCTTTGGCCTATGTGTTTGTGATCAACCATTAGTATCTTATGTATGATAGAATAATTTATAAACTCAGTTTATTGGGCAATACCTATCAGTCTATAAATGAAGCTAATTCAATGCCTAGATCAATATGGAAGTGTTAACAGTGTGCGGCATATAAAGTTGACCATGTGTTTTTGATGCTGGCGGGAATTATCATTTGTAGCTTAAAGTATCATGCGAGTGAAAACTACTTGATTCAAATTGATGTAATCCACACTTGCATCTAGCAGATAAACAGATAAAAACTACTTACCCATGCCCATAAGAGGGTGCTGCTCTGGGTGCTGATTTCTCAGCCATCACAACGCTGATTTTGTAGCCTCTCATGTCATAATCTAGAACATGAACAGAATAGATGCATTAGAAACTGTACTGGACTATAAATTCATATCACTAACATTGAAAACTTGACAAAAATCTTACTATTGTAAAATCCACCAGCTGAGTGAGCAGCAGAAGGATCTTCATAAGCAAGGCAAGCATCTCCTTTGGCTTTTCCAGAGTCATCAGTATATATTTTTATGTTCCAGGGCCACTGATCTTTGTAACCACGTTTTTGCTTGATCCTTCCAACCTTTTTTTTTAAAAACATAGCCGCAAGCATTGCAGAATCATCAGATGCAAAGGTAACACGAAGGTGAACGGCAACACATTAAATAAATGAATTGATTTGAACAGCATGATAGCTCATGCATAAACAAGATGAAACTCCAAAAGTGATGTTTGATATTAAGACTCAACATAATTTGAAACCAACCGTGCACTATTAAATAAAGAAAGGAAAGGCAAAGAGAAACATCAATTCCATAGAGATATCCTAAACAAATAAGCTAAAAATCTGAGAAGTATAATAACAACCTACTCCCTCCGTCCCATTGAAGATGTCGCCCGGAAAGCGTGTGTGTGAGAGGGGCACGGATTTCCAACGACATCTTCAATGGGACGGAGGGAGTAGGATGCAGTGAAACATTAATACCAGATTTGATGTAAGCCATAACATTTTCCAAGACCAGAAGCAAATCACATTAGAAGATTGGATGAATATAATTCCATAGAATAATTAGTTCACCTATTCAGTAGTTGGAATTTTGGCTATAAAATGCACAATTATAGTGAGCACAATAACTGGTGTACATTCTATGGAATTTTTACTAGCAAACTAGTAAAAGAGAAGTAATGAATTCTGCTACAGAATTATAAAATATATACCATTAGAGAAAATGATAATCTTGTAAAGCATACAATTACTATCCCACAAAAGTGATGTAAATTGATTTATACCTGGCCGATTCCTCCAAATAGCTCCTGTAATTCATCAACAGTGACATCAGGAGGCAAATTTGAGATGTAGATCCTTGCATTGTCACATGTCTCATCACAATTTTCATCACACTGCTTAACTTTTCCAGCTGGTTCAGGGTCAGCGCTACCAGTATAACCACCACCGCCGCCGCCGCCGCCATGATAAGGTGGCGGTGCACCCCCAGATCCTCCACCCCCAGGCATGGACCGGCTACCATATCCACCATCATATGTAGGAGGCAGACCCCCTTGCCCCCCTGGGGCACCACCATATTGGTGTGGAGGCGGGGCACCATAGCTTGGTGGGTATGAGCCTGGGCCACCACTGTAGCTATTAGGAGGCGGCACTGCAGACTCTGAACCATAAGCATTGTTGCCTCCATAGGAGCTAGGAGGCGCTGCATAGTCACCCGCAGGACCACCATAGGATGGAGGACCTTGTGGAGGAGCTTGTCCATAGCCACCGGCATTGTAGGCACCTTCACTACCCCTTTGGTTCTCCTGATCTCGTCCCCCATAGCTGCCACCTCTGCCACCACGCCCACCAGAATTGTAGTCTCTGCCATCTCTGTCAAAACCACCACCTCCTCCAGAACCATAATCACCACTGCCACGGCTGTTGTAGCCCCCACCACCTCCACCAGACCTATTATAACCCCCACCCCCACCGCCGCCACCTCCACTTGGGCAAGGTGCTCCACACTTATTGCATTCAGTCCTCCTCGCAAAGTTCACATTGCCACAACTGCATCAAGATTCATAAATAAAATTTTCAGGAAAGAGATACATAAAGAAACCAGTTATAATAAAATGATTAAGCTTTCAGCATCATGGAATAACTAAAGCATGTACATATACAAAGAAAAGAACACATATATGAAACTATACCCAAAAAACTAACCATGACCCTTAAAAATGATTGAACTTTCCGCATCATGGAATAACTAAAGCTAGTACATACAAAGAAAAGAACACATATATGAAACTATACCTAAAAAACTAACCATGACCATTTCCTTTAATCCTAATCAAATGTTTATATCTATGAACAGTTGTCCTGAATTGCATCTCAGAGTCCAACAAATTAAAAGCCATGAAAATCAGCTTTCAATTGTCATCACTAGCCATCTAGCCCAAAATCTTTTGGAATTGTGATGAAATCAAGACACCCAATGCTTCAATCCATAGAATGTTACTAAAGACCTATAAACAAAACAACACAAACAACAGAAAGCCATATGCCATCCAGCTACATAGACGCAAATCAAGCTAAAGGAACAGAAGCCAGTTCCTGCACACCATGCCGCCTGCAAATCATTATCCGACAGCGTATATAATCATTCAATCACCAAAACACCCCAAAAAAATCTCGAAACAGTTTTACTTGACCCGAGTCTACACCCTAGAATCACGATTCAACGAATTAGTCCAGCGGACAATCGACGAACGAGCTATTGAAAACGCACCTTGCGTCAGGGCAAACCCAGTCGCCCTCGCGTCCACCCCCGCGCCCACCACCGCCGCCTCGGCCACCTCCGCCACCACCTCGTCCTCCTCCACCGAACCCGCCGCCGCCGCCTCCTCGGCCACCCCCACCGCCGTAGCTTCCACCACCACCACCTCCATAACCTCCTCCTCCCCCTCCGCCGCCTCCATACCCTCCTCCACCGCCTCCGCGCCCACGGCCGCCGCCGCCGCCACCTGCACAAGCACAAATCGGTCAGAAGCAGATCCAGAGAGAGAGAGAGACGCACGCACGCAGGTCGCGGGATCCAAACGAGACCTCGCCCACCATATCCGCCGCCGCCGCCGTAGCCACCGCCGCCGCCGCCGCCGCGGTAGTCGTCGGATCCGTAAGACCCCGACATGGGCTCAGGTCGGTCGCGCCTAGGGTTTGGGACCGTTCGAGAAGACACAGGGCGGAATAGAGCGCTCGTGATGCGGACAGGGAAGGTATATGTGGATTAGGGCAGAAAGAAGCCTCGTTTCCAAGTTGGAATCGGGATAAAAAAATCGGATACTAATAGTGTGGGCTGTTGTAGGTCGGTTTTGGTGACCGAAAGTGGGCCGATTTGCTTCTTGTCTTGGATTATATATATAAGCCCAGTATCACTATGCATTTTGGGCTTTGGTGAGACTGCGGCAGTTGCATCGCTCTAATGCTCCTGTTTTTGGCCCAGCAGAAACTACCATTTGATTTGAGTGTTTTTCACTATTTTGATTTCAGTTAATTTGATTTGACAGATCTTTCTTTTACAGATCTATAACTTTTTCTTTGTTATAAACAACTCTCTCCATTGATCGCTATAGATTTTGCGTTCAGCTATCGGTCACTATAGACCCAATCGGACGCTATAGACTTCGATGCCACTTACAACGACTTATAGTGACCATTTGAAGACACTATACATTGGTTGTGGTACAGTGTATGAGGTTTTCTGAGTGGATAGTCAAGGGTTGACTGACTCGCCATTGGTAGTTGTGTCAATTGAGAATCACGAGTTTGTGCGATTGTTTTGGGAGAGGGTTGAAATGCTTTCCCCTTCCTTCTTATAATCTAGTTATCTTATAAAAATTCTATAAACCCTCAAGACATATTTAGTTCTAGAATAAGAGAGACAAAATAGATTGTTTTTCTAATATGAGATGATTCCTACGTTGTGTGTCGATTGATGGGATGGATGTCTTTGCTTTGTGTTCGATTGGATGGGTAGAGATGAAGTGGATGTATCACTCGCTGCGTTCTGTTAGACATTTGTGAAGTGGGACCCACATATCATCGTCTTTCACCTACTTCCTGCTTTGACACAATTTCCCAACCATAACAATCGGGGGTGCCCGCTGCCCGCACCATGGCAACTCACCCGTGTCGGAGCTAAGCAAGACTGGCTAAGGCCGCCTCCCGCCTGCACCAAGTTGCCCTCGTTGAGGTCATGCTTGCCAACGGGAGAAGAAAAGAGGAATAAACATGCTACCAAAGGAGAATAGAATGCCATCGAGATGGCATGACCACGTACCTGCCCCTAAATCAAACACATGTCCAAATCCCCCCCCCGATCGAGGGAGCACAACCCATAAAGTCGATGCCTTTGTTTGCTCGAATAGTGGTAGTTTTAATATTGATTTAGATGTGATAGCTATATTGTTCAGCTTACTTAATAGGCAGATTAAGTTTAACCTACATGCTGAGCTTAACAATTGGCCAATAACTGAACTCATTATATGTATACCCAAAAAAGAAAAGAAAAGGCTTTTGCAATTAGCATATAAGTACGTATTTCTCACCGGATGTTCGTTAGATAAACGTGGCTTCAACACACACGGATAGCACAGTCGATCTCTGAATAATCTATTCGGATCTCATCATTGCATTGCACGCCGGCACGAATGTTGTTTGGAATTTTAGTGTTTCTACTCCTATTATAAAGTCTAATGGTGATTTTACCTCTCTTTTTTTAACTTTGTGATTTTACCCTCACTTTTTTCTAACGAAGCTTCCGTTTACCCCTACATGTAACACCGTTGGAAACAAATGGATTAAAAGATTTAAAAAAGAAAAAAGAAAAGGCTGGTGGGCAAAAAAGACACTGGTACCCTTGTATTCCATCTCCGTTCTTCCTCTGCTCCTTCCCGAACCACCTTCAACGCTAGGGTTTCGGTACGTATGCAGCGGCGGCGGGGCTGACGACGCCGGCGCTCCTCCTCAATGCTCCCCTCCCCCAGGATCCTGGCGAGCACGCGGCCCGCCACCCTCCCGGCGACGGCGGCGGTGACCGGCACCACCGTGGTCGTGGTGGCGGCGAGGCAGCGGCACCCGTCCCCGTTGGTCATGGCGGCGGCACTTGTTCCCATTGGTCATGGCGGCGGCAGCTTCCTCGATGGCTGGATCTAGCTTGGCTGCTTCGCCCCTAATCCATGGTAGAAGCTAGCTTGTTCATCGATAGAAGCACGGCATCACTGATTTCTCCATCGATCGGAGCACGGCTTCACCAGCACCCTCTCCGTCAGTTGCATATCTCGGCCGTGGATGCGTCCTCTCCGGCAATTTGGTAATGGATTCTACATCTGTTCTGGAAAATTAAAGTTCTGTATTATCCACAATGAAGCCATGTGCCGTGGAAAAAGAAAGAAGATACAATGCTCGGTATCAAAAAAAAAAAAAAAGAAGATACAATGCTGAAATCTCTCGGTAGATGTCACTTTTATTTGACATGTCATTTAGACCTATATGTTAGTGTTTGGCATGTCATTTGGACCTTTATGTTGGCTTTTGTTGTGGTACTTTCATGACAAGTTGCATGGATCTGGATCATATATATTATTCGTGTGATATACTTGTGTGATATCAAACTGTCTTCACGTGGATTGTGTGTCGAAATGTTGTCGAAATTTTCAAAAAATTCTGTGCAAAAATGACATCTACATGTCTCAACACAGGGGTAAAATCACAAAGGACATAATAAAATAGGGGCAAAAACGTATGGACAAAATTGTCCAATTGTGTAAAAGTTAACACCGTTAGAGGCTGTTAACTGAAGATGGGTAAACTGATCCTTCGTTTGTAAAAACGAGGGGTAAAAACACAAAGTGAAAAAAGGAGAGGTAGAATCACAAACGGTCGCGAAACAAGGGTATAACATGTTGTTTTTGTGTCTGAATCCTGGAGTCTGAACCAATCATTTGCAGTATCAGTTTGTCAGTGTTCGTTTCAATGCGACGCGATCTGCCGAGCCATGGATCGAAAGAAAACAAACTGGCCTTCACGTAGCGCAGTGCCGACAAGACGATCACGATTCGTCCCCGCGCCCTACATGGCCGCACGTCTGCGCCATTTTTTTAACACGCCGACCCTCACCCTGTCATGTCTCACGTGTATATAAACCGAGCGCCTCCCGACATCATCCCCACTCAACCAGAGCTCAGCCATCTCCATCGATCTCCTTCTCTGAGAATTTCAGCTCCCAAAGCAACGACGATGGCGGCATTCCTCCCCGTCGCCGTCCTCATGTCCCTCCTGGTCACCGGCACCATGGCCGACGGCTACGGCAGTCAGACCCCTAGTCCCTCGACACCGGCGTCCTACACCCCGACGCCTGCCACGCCATCACCGACGACGCCGAAGCCGACGACGCCCACGCCCTACACCCCGCAGCCCGCCACGCCGTCCAAGTCGGCGCACGGCTACGACAACGACGAAGACAAGAAGCTGGTGGTGGTGCACGTTGAGGGCCTGGTGGTGTGTCAGAGCTGCGAGAAGCGGGACTCGCCCAACTTGCACGGCGCGAGGCCGCTGCCGAAGGCGCAGGTGATGGTCACCTGCCGCGACAAGAAGAACCGCGTCATGGCGCACCGCCTGTGCGCCGCCGACTCCAACGGCTACTTCCACGCGGAGTTCAGCGTCGAGCCCGTCGCCGACTACTTGGACAAGGAACCCCGCAAGGCCTGCTTCGTGCGCCTGGTCTCGTCGCCGGACCCCAAGTGCAATACCGTCGCCAACATCATCCACCGCGGCATGGAGGGCGCGCCGGTGCGCGACGAGGGCAAGCACTGGACTGACGGCCGCGGCATCAAGAACGTCGTCCACGCCGCCGGCCCGATCGCGTTCAAGCCGGCGAAGTGCCCGCTCACGCACCACTACTGAGCGCACGCAAGAACAGCAGTGTGTCTCGGCCATCATGAGCACGTGTTCGTGTGCTCAGAGAAGTGTTTCAGCAGGTTCTGTTTCGGAGTATGAATGATTTCGATCCCTTTTGTTCCTTTATTAATTTCCCCTGTTTCAGTTGTTGTTTAATTTGTTGTTTGCAGCGCGACATTCTCTGTAATCTAATTTGTAAACTTAATTCATTCAAGGTTCAAGCCTCCGAATCATGTCTCCCTCTGTATGCCTTATAGTTCTTTTACTAGTGGCACTGGCACATGAGATTTTACAGCCTGGGAACGTTCTCGTGTAACCACTGGGGGAGATGGTCTCGGATGTGTTTGACAATTAGCAACTGAAGACCTGAGCCGCGTGGCAATCCACTTCCTGATTGCCATCGATATTCTGATCTAATCTTGCGGAGATCGGGATAGGTAGAGATTTAGCTTCATCACAAAGAATATTTGTCATCTTTAGCTCGTGACTCCTGCCCGATTCAATGAATGAAAATCGACACTCTCTTATTAAAAAAATATCACTCTCTATCAATAAAAATCGTTACTTGTGTCTATTACCAGGCTTTTTTAAAAAAAAAAAAAACTTGGAAGTGCTGTCTGACTTGTGGGCCTTTCTGTTTCGTCATTTAATACAGTGGAACACAAAGGTGAAAAATGAAATCTCCGAATCAAAATGCCTCTCCAATAGACCGCTGAATTTTAGGTGAGTTCATCTCATCACTGCTACAAATGTCCAGGCATGAGTTTCGGCATCGCTTGATGCAATTTTTTCGGAAGAAAATATTAGAAATTCTTGGAGATGCTCTAATTCTACAAAGATCAGGCTAGACAGTGATTTAGTTTCATCATAAAGAACATTTGTCATCTTTACCTCGTGACGTACTCTTGCTTGATTCAATGAATGAAAATTTGACACACTCATTTAAAAAACGACACTCTCTTGATCCAGAAAATCGTTCCCTTAAATCTCCTTTTTAAAAAAAAGAATCATTACCTCAAGAAAGAAATTATTATACTCAGTTATGAACAAATAACTAGCTCTATTTCAATATATAAAAAATGAAGGATCTGTCCTTGGGAGGATTGTTCTCTAAAATCCTCGCAAAAAAAAAAAGGATCGTTCTCTAAAAAAAACTTGGGGAGTACTCTCTGACTTGTGGGCCTGCAATACCACACTGTTCCTCCCTCTTTTCGTTCCGTCGCTGGATTTTTTTTTGAAAGTATACCTGTATTAATACGGAACACAGTACAATACAAAGATGGGTACACTGTAGACAGATACAGAGGACAGCTGTCCATTCCAATTTACTAAAAAGACCCTATGAAAAACAGAAATTACAACCAGGTCCTTTAACCATCCTTCTCCGGAAATCTCTCGAACTCGTCTTCTCCGGCCGCCGACTCCGGACGCCGCCGTCGAATCCATGGCCCGACTTCGCTCCACGCGTCGCGGCTTTGATGACCGCCGTAGTCGTCCAATCGCTCGAGATGAGCCCAAAGTTTTGGTGGACGCCCATAGGTCAGTCCGCACCCCGAGCGTCGGACCCGATTCGAGGTTCGCCGTCGTCGACCGCCTAATCCACTCGTCGCCTTTGGATCCCGAATCGAGAGGAGCTCCACCGTGTGGCGGCTTTGAGGCAGGCTGCCGTAAGTACTCGTCTGCTCAAGAGAGCATGAGATTTTCCCGAGCACCCATGAGTCAGGTCTGCTCCCTGAGCTCCCCCTTTCCGGACTGAAGGCACACCATGGATAGAAGAGGAACAGAGCACAAACCACTCGCCTTCTAACCACGAATCCCACAGCTATCTTCCTACCTGAACCAAACAACTCTACCCGAGCCGCCAAATCCACCGCTACCGAGCGAAGACGAAGCTCGGACGACCCCAGACTCCAAACCCTAGGAGCGACCCCGTCCATCACCACGCAGGGACAACGGATCCGGGAGAAGCTCAACCTAAACCTAAACACACCCCTCACTGGATCACCGCCGTCGCCGCCGAGAAGGAGGGAGATCCGGAGTACCTTGTTCCAATTCGATGGCGCCGCCTCCTTCTCGTCGCCTTCGACTAGACACCACTCCCCACGAGCCAAACGCCGGGCACGAGCACGCCGTCTTCCCCGTCGGGGTCGCCGCCGCCGCCTCCGTCGCGCGCTCGAAGGGATCCCCTCCGCACGGCGAGGCTCGGTCCCCTCCTCCTCCGGCGCCCGACGGCCACCGGAGGGGAGGGGCCGGCCGTATTGCCGGCGGGGACGCCGAACTCCCCCCGGTCGCCCGCGAATCGCCCTAGGGCTACTGTAGCCCTAGGTCGAGAGCGGGGAAACGCACCGTGTGCTCTGTTCCGTCGCTGGATTTAGCAAAGCAGTTTAATGAAATTGCCCATTTCGCCCAATAGAAGTGCCTCTTCAATGGATTGTTAAATTTCAAGCGAGTTCATCTCGGTGCCACTACAAATGGCCACACTTGAGTTATGGCCTCACCTTTGAATATTTGATTGGCTTCGATTAATCTAGGATTCCGCGAGGACGGTTGAGTTCAAATGATGATGTCATGGATATTACCACGTGTGCGTGGTCGGTTACTCCCAAGCATGGATGTCGCCATTGCGTGTGGCCTGCGGAGTCGCTAGCACTCTTCAAGAGTGCAAGTTCCCATTTCTTCGTGTAATTGGATTCTCATTTCTTACAATGATCCAAAATCCCTAATGGTTCACAACCAGAATCTACAACTTCTCGTAGTGATATGGGGTTCTTTAATGTTATTTTAGCCAATATTTTTGTATAAATTTTCTCTACCAAATGTCTTCCAGTGAGAATTCCCATATGATATGACTAGGAATATGGGGAGAGACTAGCAGAGGGTATTGAGAAGAAAAAAAAAAAGTAGGAACCCAACAAATTTGAGGAGAGACTAGTAGAGGGTTCATGGGAAAAAAAAATAGCGCGCTATTTTGCCGCTATATCACCCCGAAAGACTTGGCGCGACGATATTGCTCATTTCTGCGCTATTGCTTCTATTGCCGCTATTACAGGCTACAACGTTGCTAAACCGAAATAGCGCCGTAGCACACTATTTAGTCGCTAACCCTAAATCACTAGTTTGTGAAGTACTCAAATGTTCCTGTTTGCTTATTAACTTATGATTATCATGAGAATTATGACTTATGAACTTATGATTATCATGATATTATGGGAATATATTACTTGTTTAGTGTTTACCGTCTTTATTTACACTTAAGTTATCATGTGTTGCTTGTTGTATTAAAATAAAGAGCTATAGCGTGCACAGCCACATGACGCTACGTCATATACATAGTCGCCGCTATAGCGGCGCATAGTGCCCAGAAGTGACTGTCGTTAAATTCTATAGCCCGAGATTTTTTCATTAAATAGGTCTGCCGTTTTTTTTTCTACATTGCCTAAATTGAGGATATAAGATTTAGTAGTCCTCAATAGCAAAGAATACCACGGTAGCCAAAGTTTAGCCGACATGTCGAGCTTTGCAACTGGACAATAAATGGGCTTCTAAGAGCATCTCTAAGAGTTTGCCAAAACTCATTGCTATCTTTGTTTTTTTGGCAAAACTAGAAAAATCAAGGTCCAACAGTTTGGCATATGGCTTGGCAAATTTTCCCAACTTGCCATCCACCGGTCCTTCACGTGCATATTTGCGCGCGGTAGGCGTTTTGCCATCGCGTTGCCATCTTCTTGGGTGAGCATGCAACCACTTGTTTGGTGCCATGCAACCACTAGCTAGTTGATCGGTTGCAAGTGGGCTATTTTGATTTTTGCCAAGCCTAAATGGCAAACTATTGAAGATGCTACAATATTTCACTTGTCATATATTTTAAACACTTGTCAAGTGAGTTTTAGCAAACTCTTGGAGATATACCGACAAATAAAGAAGAACAAAAAGGCTTTGCAATTCGTCAATTCGCATATACTATTTCTCACCGGATTTTCGTTTGAGAAGCGTGGCCTCAACACATACGGGCAGCACAATCTCTGAAAACACTACACAGATCTCATCTCACACGGGCAGCACAACCTCTGAAAATACTACACGTACGGATCTCATCTCACACGGGCAGCACAATCTCTGAAAATACCATATACGGATCTCATCTCATCATTACACGCCGGCAAGAACATTCTTTTTGCGTCTGAACTCCGGCGTCTGTTCCAATCATTATCACTGAAGTGCTCGTTTCAACGTGACACAATCTCCTGAGCCATGGAACCAAATTAAATAAAACAAACTTGCCAACAACGCGATCACAACCAACGCCCCTAGTTACATTACTTGGCCGCACGTCTGCGCCATTTTTTAAGTTTTAATTAACACGCTGACACTCTCACAGCCCTAAACATCGCGTCTAAACATCGCGTCTATATAAACCCTGAGCCTCCCGCCATTTCCACACAACCATAGCTCAAGCCATCTCCATCGATCTCCTCCTCTGAGCAACGCACGCTTCCTGCTCCTGCCAAGCAAAGAATGGCAGCATTCTTCCCCGCCGTCGTCCTCCTGTCCCTCCTCGTCACCGGCGCCACGGCCGACGGCTATGGCAGTCAGACAACCCCTAGCACCTCGACACCAGCGTCCTACACCCCGACGCCCGCCACACCACCATCACCGACGCCAACGCCACCCGCCACGCCGCCCAAGCCAGCACACAACTACGACAACGACGACGACGACAAGCTGGCTGCGGTGGTGCTCGTGGTCGTGGAGGGCCTGGTGCTGTGCCAGAGCTGCGTGAAGCGGGGTCTGGGCGGCGCGGCACCGCTGCCGAAGGCGCAGGTGATGGTCAACTGCGGCGACGGGAAGCACCGGGCCATGGCCGTCGCCGACTCCAACGGCTACTTCCACGCGGAGTTCAGCGTCGAGCGCGCCGATGACGATTTCTGGACCAAGGACCCCAGGGGCGCCTGCTTCGTGCGCCTGCACTCGTCGCCTGAACCCAAGTGCAACATCATCAGCGACATCCACGGCGGCTGGCATGGCGCGCCACTCCACGAAGAGGGCAAGCACTTGATCGACGGCCACGGCGTCAGGAAAGTCTTCCACGCCGCCCGCCCGCTCGCGTTCAGGCCGGTGAAGTGCGCGCCCCCTCACCGCCACTGAGCGCACGTGACGCGAGAACACTGGTGTGTCACGGCCATGATGAGCACGCACGGGTACCTACATATGCTCTGGTGACGAGAGAAGTGGTTCAGCTGGTTCTGTCTCGGAGTATGAATGATTTCCATTTCTTTATTTTTTTCTTTATTTCCCCTTGTTTTAATTGTTGTTTAATTTGTTGTTTGCAGTGTGACATTCTCTTCTGTAAGCTAATTTGTTCTGTTATCTTAATAGTACGTGACAAGGCATTTATTTGTAAACTTCAAGGTTCAAAACCTCCTAATCGTGGTTCTATTTGTATACGTCTGATCGTTTACAATACATGCTACCAGACGGCCGCATCTGAACTGTGTTAAGTTCTTGATTTTCTTTATTTCTCTTTTACCAATGTTATAAGAGTGCAGACATGTGTCTTATAGCTCTCTTTTATTGTGACATATGAGTTTTTTTACAGGCAATTCTCTTTTATTAGTGTCACATGAGATTTTTACAGGCTGATAATGTTAGTGAGTAATCCGCTTACGATGTAAGGTGAGGGAACAACATTCATATAATATCTTCGCTCCCAAAAACGCGCGAAAGCACGGTTGTAAAAAACTCGTCTACTTAAATACAAAGATACATAAGTCTTTTGCGTATTCGAGAAAAAAAATGTTAGTGCGTGTAACCACTAGGAAACATTTTGGATGCGTTTGACAATCAGTAACATTCCGCTTCCTGAATCTGATTGCCATGTCTCGATATGAGTCTAATAATAGATCGGGCTAAGTAGCAATTTAGCTTCATCAAAAAGAATATTTGTCACCTTCACCTCGTTACTCTTGCTTGACTCAATGAATGAAAATTGACACTCATTCAGAAAATGTCACTCTCTCGATCCAGAAAGTCATTACTAAAAAGAAATAGAACCAAACTAATTACAGTTTCAAACACATGCAAGAATCTTACCAGTCAAGCTGTTGCTTCCCAAGTTCAGATCACTGAGTTTGGTTGAATTCCCAATCCACGAGGGTATGGACCCAGATTTGTTGCAAGAGTGTAGTGTAGTGTTAAACTATAAAGATTTGTAAGATTGGTAATCCAAGAGGGTAAAGCCCCAGATAAATCATAACTGTCAAGCTCCAGGTATGCCAAATTCTTAAGACCGCCTATCCAAGACCAAGAGAACTCCGGGTTCCTTGGTCCTGATATTCCAAAGAGACACAGATCCTCCAATGACTGGATTTTTCCAATAACTGAGATATCTGACGCCCTTGAAATCCCTGACATGCTCAGGCCCAAATGCTTCAGAGACTTGAGATTGACCAGTGATGCTGGTATGACACTGGAACAGTTGATCTTTGTCATTACAAGATCCAACACTTCCAATTGATATCCCCTCTGAAACTCTGGTAATTGAACACAAAGATTATCATTCCAGTACAGATCAAGGAACCTCAACCTCTTTAGCTGGAAGATCCGTGTGGGGAACTGCCCCTCAAAGTCGTTCCCTGACAGGTCCAGAACTGTCAGCAGAGAGAAGTCTGCAAAGAACTCCGGAACCACACCAGTGATTCCAAAGTTGCCCCGGAGGTTAATCATCGTCACATCGTCAGAAAACAGAATCTCGAGAAAGAGGGAGCAATGGAACCAGACAATCCGCATGACATTAAGCTGAGGATTTTTTTTTAATAAAGGAAATTATATTTCCGGCTTCAGTCATCCTCTCACGAGAACGCATCAGGCCAAATTATTACAACAGAAAATTAAAAAAACAAAACTGACGGAAGAGAATTACATCCCCAACAAGGGGCTCGACTAGTCCTACGCAACATGATTTGCTACGCGATGTTCACCAAGATCACCAGCGTCGATACACAGTCGCCACACGTCTGTCAGACCAAGAAAGTGTACTGAGAGATCGTCGGACATCGGCCACCATTGAAGACGGGCAATGAAACTTGGCAACAACACAAAGCCTCTGGTGCAACTGCATGGGAGCCACCATTCAAGGAGTCTTCTAAAAGCGATGTCTCCAACGAGAAAACTGACATCCACAGACGCCATCATCGCCCCACCAGAACACTGGAGATGGGTTTTTTACCCGGAGATCCCCTGAACATGGAAGAACATCCACTGCTCACCATTAGCCGAGCTGTTACGCCTCGATTGGTACCTCCGTCTTGAAACTTCGCCATCCCCTGCCCAAAAGGCGGCACGGCCGGATCCCGATTGCTGCCCTGGCGATCCGTTGACGGACTACGAAGACGACGCCTCCATGGAGGTGATGACGCGGATGCGCCACCGCCGTCACCCCAAAGGGCAGGGTTTTCACCCCTGTCCGTCGCAGACCGCAGCCGCCATCGTGCAGCAGACCGCCCAGCCCAGGGCGATGGCGACTCACCGAGATCGGTCTCGCCGCCGCCGCTGATCCGGAAGTAGAGCCGCTGCAGCGAGATCTGGCCTCGGCGCCCCAAATCCGATCCCAAGAGGGCGAATCCGATTGGCCACCGCTGCCTCCCGCCGCCGGCCACCTCCGAACTAGCTGCGCACACCAGAACGAGGCCTGGTAGCTAATTAACGAAGAAGGCGTCAACATATATAGTTAATTTGATTCCTTGGTTCCGAGTCCAAAGTCATCAGCATCGGTCAGGTGGCAAATGCTGTTAACCTTGTCCAACACGGTCAGTGTGATCAGTGTGATCACATCAGAGCCTGATGCGGCACAGTAAGGAGGTACACCCGTACATGTGATAGGCGACGGCAAATGCAGAGTAGACCTCACTCCATGGAAAAAAAATCGTCACGCTGGTTACAATTATAATAGATGGTTCCGCTGCCACACAATGCAGTCCACAAGGGCCTCCTCTGTAGCCACACGCTCGTGCTCAAAGTCAAGGGCATGTGATTCAATTCTATTCATTTATCATGGTTAGAGTACAATAATTCAATTCAGATCGTTCTGTTCAAGTTTAGTCTAAGTTTTCTCCATGTGTTATATTTTTTCAAAAAAAAAAACTTTTAGCACTTGACATAGTCAGTAAATTTGTCCTTTTCACCTTGATATTACACCACTATCCTTGGGAATCTAATCTGAAACAGAATAGTCAGGAAACTGCAATCTTATCTTATAACATCGAGATACATTTAGCCAGTACAACAGCAATATGTCTTATAGAAACAATATCAGGCATATGTTGTATTACATATTCATATAAATATAGAAATGTTTGCAAATCCATCCTTCTATGCGGTAAAATATTCGGGACAAGATTGCCAATGCGAAACCCACTCCAAACCCCAAACCAACAAACGTGAACAAAAGGATGGCATCAACTCTGTCCTGCCACAAACCGTTGGACTCTTGATGGTCTAATGCTCTTGGAGTAGTTGAACCGGGATTGTCACATTGTTTTGACACTTGACTTCCACAAAGGCCTGAGTTGCCTTCAAAAGAACTGGATGGAAATGAAAAAAACTGGTTTTGCTCTGGTATTCTTCCAGTCAAGTTGTTGTAGGAAAGATTCAGCCAACTGAGAGAAGTTAGAGAGGCCAGATCTTGTGGGATTTCCCCTGAGAAATGGTTACAAGAGAGGTCCAAAGACTCCAGTCTAGTCAAATCACCAAGCTGTGATGGAATTTGTGCCACAAAATTATTGTGCGACATATTAAGTCCATGCAGTGAGACAAGCTTGCCAATCGACAAAGGAAGGGGACCCTCAAATGAGTTATCCGAGAAATCAATTACTTTAAAAGTGGTTAGGATTTTTGTTATCACTATCTCAAAATTTTTGTATGTGATGGTGACAGTGTCTTGATAGATACCTATATTTGATATATTGGTGTAATGCTCTAAAATTTGCCCCTTGTCATTGCTGTGATTCATCATTGATTTAAATGTCTCAAACCATTCTGAATGCAAGTAACCAGATAAATTGTTGGACGATAGATCTAGTATTTGCAAACTCGTGAAATGGTTTTTACTTGTATGATCAGGATGAAGATCCACTATAGTGCCATTAAGTTTGTTGGATCTTAAGATAAGAACTCGAAGGTTTGGAAGGGCACCCATCCAATATGGAAATGAACCAACAATACGATCACTGCCAACATCAAGGAGCTCTAAATCTTGACAATTTTTTAGTGATTTAGGTAGTGTACCTTCAATTTGGTTTCCACTCAAATCTAATGTTTGAATCTTACATCCTTCTCTAATATTTTCAGGGAACACCCCATGTAGCTTGTTTTCTCTTAACTTTAATACAGTGAGGCTTCCTCTTTCTATCAAACATGATGGGACCAATCCACTGAAGTAGTTGTAAGATAGGTCCATGACATCAAGGTTGTTGAAACTACAAAGCTAAGGTGGTATATGGCCACTTAATTTATTATTAGAAAAATTGATATAGGTGCTATTTGTAAGATACCTATCAAAGTTAGGCATGATGGAAGAGAAGTTATTATTTGAGTAATCCAATGTAACCACATCGGATGATGTTACTGGTATTGGTATTCTTCCCTGAAGTCTATTAAAACTGAGATCAAGAGAAGTCAAGGATGGCATATGAACAAAAGAAGGAGACTTCTCTAAAGTAGTAAACATGTTGTGTGAGAGGTCCAAAGTTTTAAGTTGGTACTTCCAGTTTTCCCATATCCAACTTGGTATGACCCCTTCCATTTGGTTATTCGAAAGGTCAAGATATACAACAGTGTCAATATATCTGAATGCAGCTGGAAGTTTAGTAAGATTGCAAGATGCAAGAGCTATGTCGGTGATATTAGGGAGAGACGGAAACACTGTATCACCTTCTTTGTCAATGAGCGATATCATATTGTTAGATAGGCTAAGCGTATCGAGGCTTTTCAACCCCCAGATTGAGGTAAGCTCAATTGTGCCCATCAATTTATTTGACTCAAGATTGAGATACTGAAGATTTGCAAGCTGAAAAAATGATTTCGGAACTGGTCCTGTCAACTGATTACCGCTTAAATCGATGTATGTCAACAGTGAGGATGAGGGAGCAGGAATGTCTTCTAGAAAACCAGAAAGCTGATTCCCACCACCTAAGTAAACAGTTTGCAGTGCTGGAAGAGCGAACAAAGACTTCGGAATGTTTCCTGCACGCAAGGACAATATATGTCTAGACTTATATCTATAATAGGAAAGTAAAGAGTAGTAAAGAAGCAATTATGATTTTGAGTCTTACCGGTGAGGCGATTACCAGAGAATCGCAGCTCCTCGAGTTGGCTCAGGTTCCCAATTGTTGAAGGTATCAGCCCTGAGAAATTGCAACCAACGAGATCCAAATATGTTAACTTTGTAAGATTGCCAATCCATGATGGTATTTGCTGCCCATAGACGTCACCGCCCATGACCTCTAAAGATGTCAAAGTTGTGAGATATCCAATCTGGTGTGTTATTGGCACAGAGAAATTACAATTCGATAACCACAAATGTTCCAAACGTGGCAGGTTGCCGATCCAAGTGGGTACAGACTGAGAGAGGTCGTAATCATCAAGCTTCAGGTGTTTCAATTCTTTAAGATTGCCAACCCAAGATAATATTATCTTCTCCAACCAGTGACGGAACTAGGGGGGACTTAATTTTTGTACTCATTTTTAGTTAAAAAACTCATCTTTTTACTAATTTTTAATTGAAAAACTATGATTCTAGTTAAAAATAGTGTAATTTTTTTAAAAAAACTATTGAAACGTATTATTATGTATATTTTATCATAGTAAAAAATGCGATCGCATTTGTTTGGCCCCCCCTAATTATGATCGCTGGTTCCGTCAGTGTCTCCAACCCAGATCCCTCTAGGTGTAGTGTATTCAGTGACGGAAGCCTAATTGAAGCGGGGAGTTCCTTGGCCATGCTTGCCGTGGTAAGGCTCAAAATCTGGAGAGCCGTCAGATTGGCAAAAGAGAATGGTGTGTCATAAGTGAAGTTGGTCCCCACTAGATTCAGGGTCTGCAAGTTACTTCCATTTGGGAAATATGTTAGTCTCACTGAAAGCATGGGGTTCATAGACAAATCAAGATTCCTCAAACTTTTTAGCTGGAAGATCGTTGTTGGAAATTGCCCTTCAAAAGAAGTGCCTGATATACCAAGACTTCTTAGGGAAGATAATTCAGAGAAGTAGTCAGGGACTTTGCCACTGAGCCCCCTATTGTTTCCAAAATCTATCTCAGTCAGTAAGCGAAGCCTTGAGAAGGAAGGGTGAATTGAACCTGACAGACCACACCCAGCCAAGCTAAGAATCTGTAGCTGGGGAACAGAGTCTGCTAAGACAGTAGACCAAGTCGACCCACTGCTACTGCTAGATAAATCCACCGAATCAAGATGGAGCTCCCTGAGATTGCTCATATTTGCCATGAAGGTTCTGAAACTTGGCTCTTGAAAATACAACCCAAAGTTAAGTGAAAAATCAAGAGTGTGAAGGTTCTTGAGGCGGGAAAATCCACTGGGGATCTGACCAATAAAGTAGGTATGGGAGAAGTTGAGGTGAGTGATATTTGTGAGCTGCTCAAACCCTGATGCTGGTAGCCGAGCATCATAGAAGTGATGGTAGGCAAGGCTAAGGTTCCTGAGGGAGGTGAGGTTGAAGAGCGCAGGGTGTAGGCGACGGCTTATCAGGTCGAAACCACCAAGGTCAAGAGAAATCACTCTCCCGGAGCTTGTGTCGCAGATGATGCCCTCCCAGTGGCAGCAGTCTGTTTCAGCTCGCCACGACGGCAGGTTGCCATCGATGACCAAACTTTTTAGCTGGAGGAGAGAAGAAGCTTGATCCACAAGGCAATGGGCTGTGGTGCTGTTGATCATGGCTGCAGCTTCTGCGGAGTAAGAGCAGAGCAGCAGGAGCATGAGCATGAACATGGGGAAGCGATGCTTAGTGGGAGCCATCTTGCTATTGGTAATTGGTTTGCTGTTCCATTCCAATGGCATGCGATCCTTTTATACAAATAGTAGAAAGACATGTTTGTTTTTGTTTGTTTGTTTATGGTCAGCCTTTGACATGTTTTGTTTTTGTTTGTTTGTTTATGGTCAGCCTTTGTAGGCCAATTCATGTTTGACGGCCTTTCAATATAGGGGTAGTGGACTATTGAAATATTTTGCTGCCAAAAGAGACTTTGACTCGTGATATACGATCCAAGTCAGAACTTAGTCTTAATACCATTACTGTCTCCCGCGCGATCCAAGTGAAGTTGTGCAATAATTCACGCAGTACCTCACTGACCTAACAGCAATGCACACCGAATAAGAAACGAAAGTGAGCGCAAAGCTGATAGAGACACGGAACGACGAGAATGAAGTGAAGGCACATCCACACCAAGGAATGTCAGCCCTTGTGAAAGACAAATTGGTCAGAAGCAGCATCGTGTGGAGCCAAGAAGAACAATCGACAGAAACAGCATCGTGTGCAGACTGCAGACAATAACGACGAAACGAAGCGCATGCAGCAGTGAAGGGGCCAAAGGCTGCCTACAGGTGCAGAGCAAACAGCAACGGCCAACGGAGGCGCCGCCGACGCGCCTGTATATGGAGAGCCAGAGGCAACGAACAGACGCGTCATGGAGACGCCAAGGGAACGAAGGCGACCGTGGCGAAGAGGCTCGCCGATGGAGCAGGCGGCGGACAGGAGCAAACGCAGCATGGAATAAAGCACGATGAATAATAATGACGTAATAATTCATAATAATAACAACCAGTTCTGCATCTGCTCTGCTCACCTTGATTGAAGCCGCCGAGGGGGAGGGCCGCTCAGCCGGACACCAGGACACGGACGCCGGTCTCCGGAGCCCTGAGGGCGGAGGGTGCTGCAGAAGGGGCGCCTCCGCCACCGCCGATGGCCGGGTCTTCGCGCTGGGAAGAGGAAGCCGTAGCTCGCAGCCCGCAGGGGGCAAGCAGCGAGGGGGAGGGCCGGAGGGCGGAGGGGAAGGGGAAAGGGTGCCCGCCGACGTGGGGTGGGGGAGGTGGCGAGATGCTGCCCACCGGCGCTGGTCGCCGGAGTCGCCGGTCTGCGGGAGGAGCTCGTTCGTGCTGCGGCCTGCGGCGCGAAGCAGCCGAGCGGCCCGAGCAGGAAGAAATCAGCAGGAGCCAGGGAAAGGAGAGATCGTTTCTTCGTGGACTTGAACTTCGTGGGCTGCCAGACACGGCTTTTGTATTGGGCCCATGGGCCATTTTGCACAATATGACATGATTGTATTATAAACATGTTGCTAAAAAAAAGATTACGTATAAATGTGTGTATGGTTATTAAATGATCTTGAGAGAACTACATTTGGTCAGCCAGTCTATTAACTTCGAGAGTATAGACCATTTTATTCTATGAGGATATTATCATTTATATTACAGCCGAATTTTAATAGAAAATTGCAATAATTTTATCAGAACCAAAGTGGATTTAAGCTCTCCCCTCTAACAAGTATGGCAAAGATACATGGAAGACAGCACAGTGTTACATAATAAATTGTGTTACATATGTTCACCAATAATGCTTGCATATCCAGCCTTCTATATAGCAAAAGCGGTGAACACAAATTGCCAATGTGAAGCCCACTCCAAACCCCAAGCCAGCAAATGTGAACAGAAAGATGGTGCCAAGTCGATCTTGCCACAGATTGTTGGGTTTTGAAGTAGTCAATCCATTCGGGTTTCTGGTCCTCGATTATCACATTGTTTGGAGACTTGCTTTCCACAGAGGCCCGGATTTCCATCAAATGAACTATTCGGGAATGTTAGAAACTGGTTTCCCTGTGGTATCCTTCCAGTTAAGTTGTTGTATGAAAGATTCAACAAGGCAAGAGAAGTTAGAGAGGTGAAATCCTGCGGGATTTCTCCTATGAGATGGTTCCAAGAGAGATCTAATGATTCTAGCTGAGCCAAGTCACTAAGTTGTGATGGGATTTTTCCTATGAAGTTGTTGTATGACATGTTAAGCCCGTGCAGTGAAATTAGCTTGCCAATTGATTCAGGAATAGGGCCTTCAAATGAGTTATTTGAGAAGTCAATTACTTTGAAAGCGGTTTGGATTTTGGTGAAACTAAACTGTGAATGTTTGTATGTTATGGTGACAGCATCTTGATAGACCCATTCATGTCTTATGTCTGTGTGGTGCTTTAATATTTGCCCATCATCCCTGCTGCTATTCATCATTGATTTCAAATTATGAAACCATTCAGAAAGCAATTCACCAGAGAAATGGTTGGAGGCTAAATCAATTATTTGCAAACTTGTGAACTGCTTGGTATTTTGATGGTTGCTGTGAATATCCCTTATAGTGCCGTTGAGTAGGTTAGAAGTTAAGACAAGAACTCGAAGGTTTGAAAGAGTACCCAGCCAAGAAGGAAATGGACCAGAAATCTGATTATTACCAATATCAAGGAGTTCTAGATCTTGGCAATTTTCTAAGGATCTAGGTAGTGAGCCTTCTATTTGATTTCCATTCAAATCGATTGTCTGAAGCTTACAGTCTTTTCTAATATTTTCAGGCAGCACCCCATGCAATTTATTCTCTCTTAACTTCAGTACAGTCATGCTTCCTCTTTCTATTAGACACGATGAAAGTGATCCACTAAAATGGTTGTAAGATAAGTCCATGATCTCAAGATTGTTTAGAATGCAAAGTGAAAGTGGTATATGGCCACTTAATTTATTTTTGGACAAATTGATATAGATGGCATTTGTAAGATAATTGCCAAAGTTAGGTACGATGGAAGAGAAGTTATTGTTTGAGTAATCCAAAGCAATCTGCTTAGACGACGTTACTGGTATTGGCATGGCTCCTTGTAGTATATTAGAGCTTAGATAGATAAAGGCTAAATTTGTCATATGAATAAGAGAAGGTGACTTCTCTAAAGTAGTAAACATATTGTGTGAAAGGTCCAAACTATTAAGGTTGTAGGTCCACCATATCCAACTTGGTATGGCCCCTTTAATTTGATTATTCGAAAGGTCAAGCTCTAAAATAGCATCCAAATACCTAAATGCAGTCGGGAATTTTGTAAGGCTGCAAGATGCAAGATATAAGTATTGGATGCTAGGAAGAGGAGGAGTTATTGTTTCACTTTCGTTGTCTATGACTGATATTTTATTGTTAGATAGGCTAAGCAAAATGAGACTTTTCAATCCCCAGATTGAGCTAAGCTCTATTGTGCCCGTCAAGTTATTTGACTCGAGGTTGAGATACTGAAGATTTACAAGATGAAAAAATGATTTTGGTACTGAGCCTGTCAATTGATTACCGCTTAACTCAACAATTGTCAGCGGTGAGGATAAAGGAGTAGGAATGTCTTCTAGAGAACCAGAAAGCTGATTTCCACCATCCAAGTAAACACCTTGCAGTGCTGGAAGAGTGAACAAAGACTTAGGAGTGTTTCCTGCACGCAAGGACAATATATGTAAGAATATTTTTTCAATCATTATTAATGTCTTCTCAGTTTTTATACGACAAATACTGGGGACGTTGCCAACATGCAAATCTGAAAGTTGAAACCCTGAAAATTTCAAGGCAGAAAAGTTTTGGGCAAAGAAGTTCAACACCAAGCAAAGTTCAAGCTGAAAAATTCCAGATAAGTTTGATAGTAAAATTTTCAATACCAGAGAGTTGCAAGTAGATAATTCAAAATGAAGCAATTACAACTAAGCTGTAAGTAAAGCATAAATACTATTTTTGACCCAAGGAAATGAGATCAAGTAACATGAACACAATGTATTTTATATGTAATTCAAAAAAATCATGAGGTTCAACCTCGCTTTCTAGTGTTAATTCCTAAAGAACAAGTCATTCAAACGAATTGTAGGTAGTAAGTAGTAATTCCTAAAGAACAAGCCATGAGGTTTAATCTTAGCTTTCTAGTGTAAGTAGTAATTCCTAACGAACAAGCCATTCATATGAATTCTAGGATATGTAAAAAGTCCACCTTTGTAATAATTCGTAAAGAACAAGCCATTCATATGAATTATATGAGTCAACCTAGATGAAAATTCAGTATAGGATTAAAATCTATGAAAAATCCTCTATTTTAAATTTTCTTTGTTCTAAAGGGGCCTTATTAGAGTATTGTACTATTGTTATTAGTTTTTGGGGCATTCCACTCTCTAAGTATGACATGTTGTATATATAGTAGATATAACTATGTAAGACTTCTTATTTTGCAAAGTAAGAAACATTGCGATTTAGAGTCTCACCTGTGAGTCTATTGTATGAGAATTGTAGTCCTTCAAGTTGGGTCAAGTTCCCAATTGTTGAGGGTATTGGGCCCGAGAAATTGTAACCATTGAGATTGAACCCTGTCAACTCTGTAAGATTGCCGATCCATGATGGTATTTGCTGCCCATAGACGTCACCGCCCATGAACTCCAAAGTTCTCAAATTTGCGAGATATCCAATCTGATGTGGTATTGGCACAGAGAAATAGCACCACCATAACCGCAAAGTTTCGAGCCTTGTTAGGTTGCCGATCCAAGTGGGTGCTGACTGAGAGAAGTCGTAGCCATCAAGCTCCAGGTATTTCAACTCTTTAAGATTTCCAACCCAAGATAATACTGGTTTCTCCAACCCAGATCCCACTAGTTCCAATCTATTTAGTTTCGGAAGCCTTATTGAAGTGAGGAGTTCCTTGGCAATGGTTGCCATGGTAAGGCTCAACGTCTGGAGAGACGTCAGATTGGCAAAAGAGAGTGGTGTGTCACAAGTGAAGTTGGTTCACGCTAGGTTTAGACTCTGCAAACTATTTCCAGCTGGGAAATATGTTAATCTCACAAAAAGTTTGGGGTTCGAAGATAAATCAAGCATAGTCAAACTTTTTAGCTGGAAGATCTCTGTTGGAAATTGTCCTTCAAAAGAAGTGTCTGCTATGACAAGACTGCTCAAGGAAGAAAATTCAGAGAAGTACCCAGGGACTTTGCCACTGAGTCCCGTGTTGAATCCAAAGTCAATCTCCGTCGGTGAGCGAAGCCTTGAGAAGGAAGGGTGAATAGAACCTGATAAACTACACCAAGCCAAGCTCAGAATCCGTAGCTGAGGAACTGAGTGTGCTAAAACAGCAGACCAATTGGACCCACTCCAAGATAAATCCACATGATCAAGATGGAGCTCTCTCAGATTGCTCATATTTGCCATAAAAGTTTGTAAACTTGGCTCTTGAAAATACAAACCGTCATTATAAGAAAAGTCAAGCTTGGCAAGGTTCTTGAGGCGGGAAATTGCAATAGGGATCTGACCAAAAAAGTAGCTACCGGAGATGTTGAGGTGGGTGATATCTGTGAGCCGCTCGAACCCAGATGCTGGGAGGCGGACATCAGTGAAATCATTGAAAGCAAGATTGAGATTCCTGAGAGAGGTGAGGTTGAAAAGTGCAGGGTGTAGGCTACGGCTTTTCAGGCTGAACCCACCGAGGTCAAGAGAAATGACTCTACCGGAACCAGAGCCCGTGCCGCAGATGATGCCCTCCCAGTGGCAGCAGTCTGTTCCAGCTCGCCATGATGACAGGTTGTTGGCAATGATGAACTTTTTAGCTGGAGGAGTGAAGACGCTTGAACTGGAAGGCAATGGGTTGTGGTGTTGTTGATCATGGCTGCAGCTTCTGCGGAGTAGGAGCATAGCAGCAGGAGCATGAGCATGGGGAAGCGATGCTTATTGGGAGCCATCTTGCTACTGATTTGCTGTTCCATTCCAACGATCATTTATACATATATAGTAGAAAAATATGTTCTGTTTTTGTTTTTGTTTGTTTGTGTTTGTAGCCTTGTAGGCCAGTTCATGTTTGACGGTCTTCCAATATAGGGGTCGTGGACTATTCAGATATATTTTGCTGCCAAAAGAGACTTTGACTCGTGATATACGATCCAAGTCAGCACTTAGTCTTAATATCATACTGTCTCCCGTGTGATCCATACTGTCTCCCGTGTGATCCACGATCCAGTAGTACAAGCTAGTACCCCACTGGTCTAAGATCAACACACAACGAATTCCAAGAAGAAACGAAAGTGAGTGCAAAGCAGATAGAGACACGGAATGACGAGAATGAAGTGAAGGGACAGCGCCACACTAGAGAAATTGGACAGAAACAGGCAAACACCAGTACACCACAGAACAGCATCGTGTGGATCCAAGAATCGACGAAGACAAGAAGAACCATTGTTCAAAAAAAGAAAAGAACCCAATATGGAAAAGGATATCCCGGCCAGCAACGCACAAGCGCAAGTAGCAGTGAAAGGGCTAAAGGCTGCCAACAGGTGCAGAGCAAACAGCAACGGAGGCGCCGCCGCCGTGCGTAGGTAGAGTAGGCGGCGGACAGGAGCAAACGCAGCCAGGAATTTGCCACGCATACAAAAGTTTCGAAGCAAATATGCAATATAATGGACAATGAGTAATAATGAAGTATAATCCACAATAATAGCCAGTTCTTTTCCTCAAAATAGCCAGTTCTGCATCGGCTCTGCTCACCTTGCTTCAAGCCGACGAGGAGGAGGGCCGCTCAAACGGACACCGGGACACGGACGCCGGTCGCCGGAGCCCGGAGGACGGAGGGTGCTGAAGAAGGGGTGCCGCCGCCGCTGCCGTAGGTGGTCGGTTCTTCGCGCTGGGAGGAGGAAGCCGTAGCGCGCAGCCCGTAGGGGGCGAGCCGTGAGGGGGACGGCCGGAGGGGAAGGGGAAAGGGTGCCCGCCGGCGTGGGGTGGGGTCCGTGGGGAGGTGGCGAGGTGCTGTCCGCCGGGAGGAGCTCGTGCGTGCTGCGGCCTGTGGCGCCAAGCAGGCGAGTAGTTCAGAAGCGCAAATCAGAAATTGTTTCTTCGTGGCAGGTTCAGAAGGCTTAACGGTTTGACTGTTTGAGATGTTTTCCGAGTTTATTTTTTAGAAAACTTTATCCGATTCAAACTGGTTGTTAATTGAATTTGAAATGGTTTGTACCATGTTTGGAATAAGTTCGAACTTTTGGTGATTTTATTTTTAAAAGGTTGCAGAAAACAGGTGTTATACTTCCTGCATTGCAACAACAAAGTTCACCTGATTAGCAACCACTTCAGTTTTTTGAACTTCGCTCGATGAAAAAAAAAACGTTCAGCCTGCCACATTGCCACACTATGCATGTCCAAGATGACTGCATGTGCCCGTTTGCAGGATTCACGTTCTGGATGGATGATGGATCATCGAACAACCTCGATTACATTCAGTTACCTGTTTTTTTTGACACAATCATTCAGTTACCTGTTGCTCCTGAACTGATGGAATATGGACCTGACTGCAGAAATAAACGCAGATTCCCCACCCCTACAGTTCTCCTCCGCGACTCCACCTCACCACCTCTGCCTCCGCTCCTCGTACACCTTCTATATCCTCGGTGGCAGCCCTCCGCTCTGCCGGCGTCCAATCCTTCCTCCGCCGCGTGGCCGCAGGCAGCAGAGCACCTGGCTCGCCTGCCTTGCTACTCTCACTCGAGCCGACCCCTAACCAAATCGAGATGGCTATGCCGGATCATCAGAACCAATCAGGGCCTGGATACCACACCGTGTCCAGCCAGCGCCCTCGCACCCCGGCACCTCGCACCCCGGCACGCTTCCCTCCCTATGGTTCATCTTTGATTCCACATTCCCTAAAATCTTGTCTTGGCTGCTTATTGTTTTCTTGGGGTCCAGAGGCAAGCTTCCTGAAGATGATGGGAGAGCGATGGGATCGAGTGTCAGACAGGCCGGTTTTCTCCTGCACTGGCTAGGCAACCACGTTCAGGTTCAGACTTCGGACATCTGGAGCCTATGGTTCCATGTTTATTCACTTCTGTTCTTTTACCATGTTTAGAGTGCAATAATTCGATTCACATAATCTCATCGTTTGGTTCAAGTTTAGTATTACTCCCTGTACTGTAGTAATATATGTTTAGATTTAGCACTGAGAAAATTATATTCAGTACAATAGCACTTTTCACCTTGATATAACACCACTATCCTTAGGAATCACATCTGAAACAGAATAAGCTGGAAAGCTGCAATCTTATCTTAAAACGAGATATAGTTAACCAGTTACAATACAAAAAATATATATGTCTCTGAATTTTTTATAGAAACAATACCAGGCATATGTTGCATAATGTGGCATTACATGTTACATACAAATACAGAAACGCTTGTAATTCCATCCTTCTATGCACCAAAAGGTTTGGGACAAGATTGCCAGTGCAAAACCCACTCCAAACCCCAGACCAACAAATATGAACAAAAGGATAGCATCAACTCTGTCATGCCACAAACTGTTGGATTCTTGATGATCTAATGCTCTTGGAGTAGTTGAATTGGGATTGTCACATTGTTTAGATACTTGTCTTCCACAAAGGCCTGCATTGCCTTCAAACGAGCTGGATGGAAATGAAAGGAACTGGTTTTGCTCTGGTATTTTTCCAGTCAAGTTGTTGTAGGAAAGATTTAGCCAACTGAGAGAAGTTAGAGAGGTCAGATCTGGTGGGATTTCCCCTGAGAAATGATTACAGGAGAGATCCAAAGATTCCAGCCTAGTCAAATTACCAAGCCGTGATGGAATTTGTCCCTCAAAATTATTGTGCGACATATTAAGTCCATGCAGTGAGACAAGCCTGCCAAACGACTTGGGAAGGGGACCATCAAATGAGTTATCTGATAAATCCATTACTTCAAAAGTGGTTAGGATTTTGGTCATCTGTAACTCAGAATTTTTATATGTGATGGTCACAGTATATTGATAGTTCGGTTTATTTGGTTTGTCATTGCGCTTGTGCTCCAAAATTTGTCCTTTGTCATCGCTGTTACTCATCATTGATTTCAATATCTCAAACCATTCTGAATGCAAGTAACCAGAGAAATTGTTGGAGGCTAAGTCTATTATTTGCAAACTTGTAAAATGTTTATTTCTTTTATGGCCAGTACGATCTGTTACAGTGCCATTGAGTTGGTTGGATCTTAAGATAAGGACTCGAAGGTTTGGAAGAGCACCCATCCAAGATGGAAATGAACCGATAATATGATTATTACCAACATCAAGAAGCTCTAAATTTTTACAATTTTTTAGTGATGTAGGTAGTGTACCTTCAATTTGATTTCCACTTAGATCTAACGTTTGAAGCTTACATCCTTCTCTAATATTTTCAGGCAGCAACCCATGTAGCTTGTTTTCTCTTAACTTTAATACAGTGAGGTTTCCTCTTTCTATCAAACATGCTGGGACTGGTCCACTAAAATAGTTGTAAGATAGGTCCAAGATATCAAGGTTGTTCAAACTACAAACCGAAGGTGGTATATGGCCACATAGTTTATTATTAGAAAAATTGATGTAAATGCTATTTGTAAGATACCGGCCGAAGTTGGGCAAGATGGAAGAGAAGTTATTATTTGAGTAATCCAGCGTAACCTCCTTGAATGATGATACTGGTATTGGTATTCTTCCCTGAAGTCTATTAGAACTGAGATCAAGAAAACTCAAGGATGGCATATGAACAAAAGAAGGAGACTTCTCTAAAGTGGTAAACATGTTGTGTGAGAGGTCCAAACTTTGAAGTTGGTACTTCCAGTTTTCCCATACCCAACTTGGTATGGCCCCTTCCATTTGGTTATTCGAAAGGTTAAGATATGCAACAGTGTCAATATATCTGAATGCTGCTGGAAGTTTAGTAAGATTGCAAGATGCAAGTTCTATGACAGTGATACTAGGGAGAGACGGAAATATTGTATCACTTTCTTTCTCTATGAGCGATATCATATTATTAGATAGGCTAAGCTCCTTGAGGCTTTTCAACCCCCAGAGTAAGCTAAGCTCAATTGTGCCTGTTAATTTATTTGACGCGAGAATGAGATACTGAAGATTTGCAAGCTGAAAAAATGATTTCGGTATTGGGCCTGTCAATTGATTACCGCTTAACTCAATACTTGTCAACAGTGAGGATGAAGGAGCAGGAATGTCTTCTAGAGAACCAGAAAGCTGATTCCCACCACCTAAGTAAACAGCTTGCAGTGCTGGAAGAGCGAACAAAGACTTCGGAATGTTTCCTGCACGCGAGGATAATATGTGTTTAGACTTATATCTATAATAGGAATGTAAAGAGTACTAGTATTTTGTAAGGAAGCAATTGTGATTTGGAGTCTTACCGGTGAGGCTATTATATGAGAATTCAAGCAGCTCAAGTTGGGTCAGGTTCCCAATTATTGAGGGTATCGGCCCCAAGAAATTGCCAACACTGAGATCCAAATGTGTCAACTTTGTAAGATTGCCAATCCATGATGGTATTTGCTGCCCAGAGACGTCACTGGTTGAGAAATCTAAAGCCGTCAACGTTGTGAGATATCCAATCTGGTGTGGTATTGGTGCAGAGAAATCGCACATCCAAAACTGCAAAGTTTCCAGCTTTGTTAGATTCCCGATCCAAGAGGGTACCCATTGAGAGAAGTCATATCCATCAAGCTCCAGGTATTTCAACTCCTTAAGATTGCCAACCCAAGATAATACTGGCTTTTCCATACCAGATCCCCAGAGTTGAAGATCCTTCAGTGACGGAAGCCTTATTGGAGTGGGGAGTTCCTTGTCCATGGTTGCCGTGGTAAGGCTCAAAGTCTGGAGAGACGTCAGATTGACAAAAGTGAGTGGCGTGTCATAAGTGAAGTTGGTCCCCATTAGATTCAGATTCTGCAAACTGCTTCCAGCTGGGAAATATGTTAATCTCACGGAAAGCACGGAGTTCCAAGATAAATCGAGCTTCCTCAAATTTTTTAGATGGAAGATCTCTGTTGGAAATTGCCCTTCAAAAGATGTGTCTGCTATGACAAGACTGACCAGGGAAGAAAATTCGGAGAAGTACTTGGGGACTTTGCCACTGAGTCCCCAGTTGTATCCAAAGTCTATCTCTGTCAGTGAGCGAAGCCTTGATAAGGAAGGATGAATAGAACCTGACAGACCACATCCATACAAACTAAGAATCCGTAGGTGAGGAACTGAGCGCACTAAAACATTAGACCAAGTTGACCCACTGCTAGATAGATCCACCCCATCAAGATGTAGCTCCCTGAGATTGCTCATATTTGCCAGGAAGGTTCCGAAACTTGGCTCTTGAAAATACAACCCGACATTATTTGAAAAATCAAGAGTGACAAGGTTCTTGAGGCGGGAAATTCCAATGGGGACCTGACCAGTAAAGTCGCAATAGGAGAAGTCGAGGTGGGCGATATTTGTGAGCCGCTCAAACCCAGATGCTGGGAGGTGGATGCCATTGAAGTCATTGGAAGCAAGGCTGAGGTTCCTGAGAGAGGTGAGGTTGAAGAGTGCAGGGTGAAGGCGATCACTCGCCAGGTTGAACCCGCCGAGGTCAAGAGAAATGACTTCCCAGAACCGGAGCCTGTGCCACAGATGATGCCCTCCCACTGGCAGCAGTCTGTTCCAGCTTGCCATGATGACAGGTTGTTGGCAACGATGAAGGAACTTTTTAGCTGGAGGAGTGAAGAAGCTTGATCTGGGAGACAAGGCGCTATGGTGTTAAGCGTGGGTGCAGCATTTGTGGAGAAACAGCATAATAGCAGGAGCAAGAGGACGTGGAGGCCTTGCTTTGAGGGAGCCATTTTGCTACTGGTTTTGTGGTTTCCAACTGTGGGCTGTGTAATCCTTTATATACTGTACAATAGATAAATCAGGAAAAATGTAGATAAATCAGGAAAAATGTAGAATTTTTGTTTTTGTATTGCTCAGAAGCACGCAAGTCAATTTTTGGACAGGGGCTGATAGCCTGATAGTGCTAGTGGGCCAGTTTATGTTTGCAGTTCCATTCCAACGGCGTGAGATTCTTCATACATATATATTAGAATGAAAAAACTGCATGGGTTAAGTTATCAGGTTGCTCTGAACCATGCATGCTTTTGTTTTTGTGTTTTTGTTTTTGTGTGGTTGCAGGCCAGTTCGTGTTTGACGGTCTTCCAATACAGGGGTTGTGGACTAGTTCAAACATTTTGCTGTCAGAAAAGACTTGACTCATGATATAATCCAAGTCACAGCTTATACCGTTGCCGTCTCCCGCGAGATCCAAGTAAGTCGCCGGTGACCCAATAATTCACCCAGTAGTACAAGCTAGTACCCCACTGGCCTAACTGCTAGCAACGCACAACGAAGAACGACAGTGAGCGCAAAGCAGACAGAGACACGACACGCCTATAAGGAAGTGAGGAAGTGATTAATGGAAAAAGTCTAAATACCCCCATGAACTATTGGCCTAGATTACATCACCCCCTGAACTATGAAACCGTTTATTTAACACTTTAAACTATGAAAATAGTCTGATTCACCCCCTGGGCGGTTTTGGAAGCCGGTTTTGCACACGTGGCCTCCCAGCGTGGTGCAGGAGTAGAACAGGAGCGCAAACCTGGCCGTGGTCGCGGCAGCCGCTTGCCATGGCCGCCCATGGCCGTGGTCGCGGCAGCTCGTAGCTCGCCTCGCGTCTCGCTGCAATCACTCTGCGCTCACGCTTGCGAGCCAGGGATCCCGCATCGACGGCCATATGCCATGGCTGCAGCTCTCAGCTCGCTTCCCACGGTCCCGCCATAGTGCATTTGCACGCGAACTGCATCGAGGAGCTCCTCACGCACGCCATGGCCGACCACGTGGTGGAAGGCACCCCGTTGCTAACGGCTGAGAGCCCAGGTCCGTGGCGAGCTATTCTCGGCCACGGCCTCTACGCCGCACGGCGAACCACACATGCGCGCATGCTGAAAACAGGAATATGCAAGGCTAAATATAGCAAGGCTTAACTAACAGTGCCGACTTTGGCGGCCATGGAGGCTGGAGCACGAGATGGTGGCGACGCACATCCGCGAATAGACGACGCTGCAAGAGATGTTGGACTTGGATTCACCGGTGCGAAAGAAGCGCGCGTCCGTGGCCATGGCCCTGAGCTCCAGAGAGGCTAGAGGCGAGCGAGCTGCAGCGCGCGACAGTCGGCGATGTTTCGGTCCTGCCCATGCCGCCGCGTCGTCTCGCCTCCGCCCTCGCCGCGGCGTCGTTCGCGCTCGCCGCGCTCCCTTCCGTCCGCCGGCGAGCAAAGAAGGCCGTGGCCAGGGACGGAGCGCGCGGAGCTCAGGAACGTGTTCATGCCCACGTACGCCGTGGCGTCCGCCGCCGCTTCCCTGGCGGCCAGGCGCCGGAGCTGCGTGCGTTCGCGGACGTCTGCGCTTTGCGCGTGCTGACTGCCGTGGACGGCCGGGCCGCGTTCGTCGACGAGCTGGGGGAGATGGCAACGCCGTTGCCGCTGTCGCTGCTTCTAGGCAAGCCCTGGGCGCTCCTCCTCCTTCCCCCGGTCCTCGCGTTCGCTGCCGCGACCGCCGTTGCGTGGCGGACCCGCGGCGCACGCCTGCGCGCTTACGCTCCTCTTCCTCGCGGTCCTCACTCGCTGCCGCGGCCACCGTCGCAGACTCGCGACGCCCGTCGCCCGCGCGCGCGCTCACCTTTCTCCAGGTCTGGCCACGCTGGGAGGCCACGTGTGCAAAACCGGCTTCCAAAACCGCCCAGGGGTGAATTAGACTATTTTTATAGTTTAAAGTGTTAAATAAACGGTTTCATAGTTCAGGGGTGATGTAATCCAGGCCAATAGTTCAGGGGGGTATTTAGACTTTTTCCAGTAATTAATCCATAATAATAGCCAGTTCTGCATCTCCTCTGCTCACCTTGCTTGAAGCCGCCGAGGGGGAGGACTGCTCAGGCGGACACCGAACACGGACGCCGGTCGCCGGATTCCGGAGAGCGGAGGGTGCTGCAGAAGGAGCGCCGCCGCCGCCGCCGCCGGTGGCCGGTTCTTCGCGCCGGGAGGAGGAAGCCGTAGCCCGCAGCCCGCAGGGGCGAGCCGCGAGGGGGATGCCGGAGGGCGGAGGGGAAAGGGTGCCTGCTGGCGTGGGTGGGGGAGGTGGCGAGGCGCTGCCCGCCGGAGTGGCCGAGTGGTGGACTGGTGGTCTGCGGGAGGAGCTTACTCGTGCGTGCCAGAAACAGCCGAGCAGAAAGGAGAGACTTTTTCTTCGTGGGCTTGACCTTAGTGGGCTGCCAGAAACAGCTCAGCCCACGCCGGCATCTCCCAAATCCTTCTACTGATTGCATAGAGATGCAGTGGTTTCAACGTTTCATTGCTGGTGAATATTCTTTTCCAGATCTTAAGCAATAAACACTGCAGTAAATATTTGAAGAAGTAAATGGTTATTTTAAGTTTTTTTAGTAATTTGTCAATAAAATGAAAAAGAGTATTAACAACTATAACTAAAATCTACCGGCAGCAAACTAGGTTTTCTAACAAAAGAGTCCATAAAAGTCCTCTAGTTTGCTAGAACCAAAACAGGTGAACAGAAAAAGATCGCGTGCTTCAAGAAGCTCCTGCGCCAAAGAATGCTTGGCCTAGTGGTCAAGTCATTCAGCGGCACCCCCGGGGCGAGTTCGAACCCCAGGCTCCGTGCCTTTAGCGGACCATTTAGGGCGAATTTCAGGGGCTTAGGGTAATAAAATCCCCTCGTCAGTCCCCACTCCGAAGTGCAGGGGCTGGGGTTCGGGGGTTTTCCGCGATCCGGTGAGAAGATCCATCTTCTTAATGAAATACCGGTGGGACGTCGTCCCCCCCCGGCTCGCGTTTTTTTTTTCAAGAAGCTCCTGCCTCCCGGCAAGATCTCTCTCCAACTCTAGTATAGGCCACAAGGTCTAAAAAATTTATCTTGTATTAGAGTGAGGACAGGAAGGAAAATGATTATTATTTTCAAAGACTTTTTGAGTGAATTTCAAAAGGGTTTCATAGCAAGGAACCACCCTGGTTTCAACACAACACAACACAACACAACAGGATGAGTATACAATTCAAGGCTTCAAGATTGACCATTTGAGGTGTTTTCCAAGTTCATTTTTAGAAAAAATTTATTCAATTCAAGCACTAGTTAGGAAACTGGTTGTTAATTTGAGTGAATTTGAAATGGTTTATTACAATATTGGGAAAAGTTCAAACTTTAAGTGATTTTACTTAAAAACGTTGCAGAACACATGGTGTTATACCTCCTGCATTACAACAACAAAGTTCGCCTGATTAGAAACAGACTTATTCAGTTTTTTAACTTTGCTTGATGAAAAAAAGTTATGTCTGCTCTTCCTCGGTACCGTGGATGTTGTCACTGATTAGATTACACAGCAGGCATGACATTGTGAATTCACTGAATTGTGATGGAACTGCATAGTTGATGGAATTTGGACCTGACTGCAGAAATAACGTTTTGGTCCGATTGATCCAGTCCTCCATCAGGCGACTCTGGTGACTATCGCTTCTGCAACTCCAACTCCATCTCTCTCCTTGGTGGCAGCCCTCCACTCCGTCGGCGTCCAATCCTTCCTCCGCCGCGTGGGAGCAGTCAGCAGAAGCACCTGGTTGTCTGTCTCGCTCTCGCCTGCCTTGCTCCGCTCACTCGAGTCTGCACCCCTAACAAAATTGAGATGGCTTTCCCGGATCATCAGAACCAATCTACGCCTGAGTTTACCAGCCCGAATCCAGCCGGCGCCCTTGCCCCCTCCACGCCCACACCAATGCTCTAGTATCTTCCCCACAACTCTCCCTCGGTTCGAATGCTCCTCCTCCCAAATCCAAACATTCTCCAGGCTTTAACTACCTTCAAATTTCAGTCAAGTTCATCTTTGATTACACATTCCCCAAAATCTCGTCTTGGCTGCTTATCGGTTTCTTGGGATCCAGAGGCAAAGCTTCCTGAAGATGATGGGGGTCGATGGGATCGAGTGTCGGACAGGCCGGCTTTCTCGTGCGGTCGCTAGGCAACCACGCTCAGGTTCGGACTTCGGACAGACACAATCTCTAACTTCTGGAGCCTACTATTGTTCCTGCGCTGCATGTCATTCACCTCTGTTATTTTATCATGTTTAGGGTGCAATAATTCGATTCACATCATTCGGTTCCTCTGTTATTTTATCATGTTCAGAGTGCAATAATTCGATTCACATCGTTCGGTTCAAATTTAGCACCTGAGAGAATTATATTCACTATTCAGTACAATAGCATTTTTCACCTTGATAACACCACTGTCCTTTGAAACAGAATATGCTGGAAAGCCGAAATCTTATCTTATAACAACGAGATATATTTAAGCAGTACAACACAAATATACGTGTCTCTGAATTCTTTTACAGAAACAATACCAGGCATATGTTGCATAATGGTATTACATATTACATACAAATACAGAAGCGCTTGTAATTCCATCCTTCTATGTGCCAAAAGGTCTGGGACAAGATTGCCAGTGCGAAACCCACTCCAAAACCCAAGCCAACAAATGTGAACAAAAGGATGGCATCAACTCTGTCCTGCCACAATCTGTTGGATTCTTGATGGTCTAATGCTCTTGGAATAGTTGAATTGGGATTGTCACATTCTTTAGATACTTGTCTTCCACAAAGGCCTGCATTGCCTTCAAATGAACTGGATGGAAATGAAAAGAACTGGTTTTGCTCTGGTATTCTTCCAGTCAAGTTGTTGTAGGAAAGATTCAGCCAACTAAGAGCAGTTAGAGAGGTCAGATCTTGTGGGATTTCCCCTGATAAATGGTTACAGGAGAGATCCAAAGATTCCAGCCTAGTCAAATTACCAAGCTGTGGTGGAATCTGTCCCATGAAATTGTTGTGTGACATATTAAGTCCATGTAGTGAAACAAGCCTGCCAATTGACTCAGGAATGGGACCATCAAATGAGTTATCTGATAAATCGATAACTTCAAAAGTGGTTAGGATTTTGGTCATCTCTAACTCCATATTTTTGTATGTGATGGTGACAGTATATTGATAGTTCAGTTCATTTACTTTGACTGTGTTGTGCGTAAAAATTTGTCCTTTGTCATTGTTGTTATTCACCATTGATTTCAATGTCTCAAACCATTCTGAATGCAAATAACCAGAGAAATTGTTGGAGGCTAAGTCTAATATTAGCAAACTTGTAAAATGTGTATTTCTTTTATGGCCAGTATGAAGATCTGTTACAGTGCCATTGAGTTGGTTGGATCTTAAGATAAGGACTCGAAGCTTTGGAAGAGCACCCATCCAAGATGGAAATGAACCAACAATACGATTATTACCAACATCAAGGAGCTTTAAATCTTGGCAATTTTTTAGTGATTTAGGTAGTGTACCTTCAATTCGATTTCCACTCAGATCTATTGCTTCAAGCTTACATCCTTCTCTAATATTTTCTGGTATCACCCCATGTAGCTTGTTTTTTCTTAGCTTTAATACAGTGAGGCTTCCTTTTTCAATCAAACATGCTGGGACTGGTCCACTAAAGTAATTGTAAGATAGGTCCATGACATCAAGGTTGTTGAAACTACAAAGCGAAGGTGGTATATGGCCACTTAGTTTATTATTAGAAAAGTTGATGTAGGTGCTATTTGTAAGATACCTATCAAAGTTAGGCATGATGGAAGAGAAGTTATTATTTGAGTAATCCAATGCAACCACACCGGATGATGTTACTGGTATTGGTATTCTTCCCTGAAGTCTATTAAAACTGAGATCAAGAGAAGTCAAGGATGGCATATGAACAAAAGAAGGAGACTTCTCTAAAGTAGTAAACATGTTGTGTGAGAGGTCCAAAGTTTTAAGTTGGTACTTCCAGTTTTCCCATATCCAACTTGGTATGACCCCTTCCATTTGGTTATTCGAAAGGTCAAGATATACAACAGTGTCAATATATCTGAATGCAGCTGGAAGTTTAGTAAGATTGCAAGATGCAAGAGCTATGTCGGTGATATTAGGGAGAGACGGAAACACTGTATCACTTTCTTTGTCAATGAGCGATATCATATTGTTAGATAGGCTAAGCGTATCGAGGCTTTTCAACCCCCAGATTGAGGTAAGCTCAATTGTGCCCATCAATTTATTTGACTCAAGATCGAGATACTGAAGATTTGCAAGCTGAAAAAATGATTTAGGAACTGGTCCTGTCAACTGATTACCGCTTACATCGATGTATGTCAACAGTGAGGATGAAGCAGCAGGAATGTCTTCTAGAGAACCAGAAAGCTGATTTCCACCACCTAAGTAAACAGTTTGCAGTGCTGGAAGAGCGAACAAAGACTTTGGAATGTTTCCTGCACACAAGGACAATATATGTCTAGATTTATATCTATAATAGGAAAGTAAAGAGTCGTATTTTGTAAGGAAGCAATTGTGATTTGGAGTCTTACCTGTGAGGCTATTATCAGAGAATCCCAGCTCCTCGAGTTGGGTCAGGTTCCCAATTGTTGAGGGTATCGGCCCCGAGAAATTGCAACCATAGAGATCCAAATATGTTAACTTCGTAAGATTGCCGATCCATGATGGTATTTGCTGCCCATGGACGTCACCGCCCATGACCTCTAAAGATCTCAAAGTCACGAGATATCCAATCTGGTGTGGTATTGGCACAGAGAAATCACAATACAATAAGGACAGAGTTTCCAGTCTTGTCAGGTTGCCGATCCAAGAGGAAGAGGGTACTGATTGTGAGAATTCATAGCCACCAAGGTTCAGGTATTTCAATTCTTTAAGATTGCCAACCCAAGATAATACTGGCTTCTCCAACCCAGATCCATCAAGCTCCAGTTCAGTAAGTGACGGAAGCCTTATTGAAGTGGGGAGTTCCTTGGCTATGGTTGCCGTGGTAAGCCACAAAGTCTGGAGAGACGTCAGATTGGCAAAAGAGAGTGGCGTGTCATAAGTGAAGTTGGTCCCCGCTAGATTGAAACATCCTCAATTTTCGCGAAAGGAAAATCCAGAATGATATACAACGAGTTGATAATCAATTCCATACATGAATTCGAGAATACGAGTGCAAGTAGAAGGGTTTACATTAATAATTACAACGCCACCTTGGCGCAAACAAAGTATTTCTAACATCGAGAACAGCTTGCGAAGGTAGAAGTAAAACGGAGCGACTTCGAACTCCAACTTGACGCGAGGCACGAGACCATCTAATCCTTTCAATCCCTAACATCACGGGGAAAACTGCACACCGCCGGATGTGTGCGAGGCCATGGTCAGCACCGAATGAGCTTTAGTGGAAAAAAAGAAAATAAAGGGATGCGGCGATCCTATATTTACCGTGGTTTGCATCCTAGCGCATGCGAAGTAGCAACAAGTATAATAATAATAATAATCAAGTTTAACATATTCCCAAATCCCACACACACATCCATCCACCATCCCATCCATCCCATCCACACATCACCACACCTCACACCCCACACACCACACCCCACCACGCTTCACGTGGCCGGCAAGACGACTCCCTCTCGTCAGGCCTCAACGACCCGCAGACTCCCAGGCTCACGGTCGGATGTAACATACCCATATCCCAAGAAAGGTAGAAGACTCCTCTCCTAGTCAAGCGAGCATCACACGGGACTGGTCCATAGCCAACGAGTCAGCTATGTATCGATCGATCAACCATACACTCTGCAGAGGTTTCACTATTCCACAAGATAGCCATCATAGGTGTGCCCACCTAGGCGATATCGACCGCCATAAGCCTAGAACGAATACCATCCACGCCACTCGACCACGGCCGCCGAGGCGTGAGACATAGTACCAGGCCTCGGGGGTCACTATGTTGGTTAAGGAGGGTGTGAGCACTCTCGGCCCGTACCTCCCGACACATCCGCTTACACCAGACAGTAATGGCATTCGTTCTACCGGATGGTTAGACCGTCTCCTTCCCATTAGAGAGCGAGTGGAAAGTAAGCGTCAATGATCCGGTCACTAGCACTCAAGTCCTTAGGTATTGGCCGGACAGGCGATGTCTCCCCTGTATGGGCTAATCTTTACCGTCTTTGCCACGGCACCCCCTTTCCAAGGCTCCACCCCAAGGAGCTCACACCAAGGACACCTCAATCCAAACCGGTTACCCGCCACGGTACTCACAAAGCGGGGATACCCGGGCCGTATCCCCTCGGCAAGACTCGCTCGAAGCTCGTCGTAATCCCTGTCCGCCGACTCAACCCTCACCACACACCCAAGACTCACGCGGCACACCGCTCATCACCATAACCACAAGTCCGGCATCCCAAGCCAAACCATTCCCAGGGGGTTCACCACCCGCGCCACATATACAATGCGAAGTGGAGTTATAATAAGTATGGTGATAATAAATGCAAGCACGCGAAGTGCGGTAATATATATATAAGTGCGAGCGCAAGGCTGGGTAACATGGTAAAAGGGCTTGAACAAGGTAATTATAGCTCGGGCAATATCATGCATCATATACTAGCAAAGGAATAAATATAAAGCGCTAGCGATTCTAAACATGCAATGTCTAATAGGATTCTCTAAAATAAAGGTGCTGCCATGACACTGCGATGTCGAGGAAGTAGTGGTACAAGTCCGACAGTAGTCGTACAGCGGATCTCCACCTCACGTCCTTAGGTCGCTCCTTTCCCGAATCGACTCTGAAACCGAAACGTAATAGTCGTGTTAGCGACTCCTATAGAATCCACAAAGAAGCAAATGAAATATAGAAGAGCCAAATGCACTCAAACATAGCCTTAAACTGTGCATCTCGATTTTAGATGAATTTTCATATAAAGATCATAATTTTCGGAGCTCGTATGAATAAGTTATGAATTTTTGAAGTTTACACAATATTACGAAAATAATAAAAGGCTGATTATTATAGAGCCGACACGTGTCGGCACTGAGAATAGGCCACGTGGCACGCGGTTTGGACACTTACACGTGGCGGTGATCAGTGGGCGGGGTGACGTCGGCATGACATCATGATGACGTCACCCGTTGACCGTCAACCCTAATTGGGCCACTATTGGGCCGGAATGGGCCGCCAATGGGCCGGTTGGGCCGGACTTGGCCGGGCCGGCCGACACGTGGCGCGTTGCGGTCTTTGCCACGTCGCTGTCGGGTCGGTTCGGGCTCGGTCTACCGCCCGGTCTACCGTGGACAGAACACCTTGGTCCATGGACCACCCTCCCGTCCACGGTGCACCGCGTCCATTTACTCCTCTCCCTCTTGGTCCACCACGAACGAGTCTACGGGGCGGTGCCAGTGGGGTTCCGATCCATGCGATCGGCTCACCGTGGATGCGTAGGCGTGGGGCGGGTATCGATCCTACACCCCATGGACCGAGTCCATCCTCTCTCCAGCCTCCATCTCCTCCCTTTCCCTTTCCTCTTGCTCTGTCTTGCCGCACGAACATCGCCGCGGCGCGCACGGCGGCGCAACACGGCGCTCTCGGCGGTTCCCGAACGCTCCCGGCGAGCGCGCCGCTGCGGCGGCATGGCGGGGCCTTTAGCCCGGTTCGCGGGCGTCGGGTGCGGTTAGCCACGGCAACGGCGACATTGCCGCGGGGGCGACCGACGGCGAGGGGCCATGCGGGTGTCTCGGCCAAAATTGAAAGGGCGGTTCGTCGATTGGGGCGTCGGGCTCGTGTCCGGCTTGCCGGTGGTGGCCAAGGCGTCTTGCGACGCATGGTGCATGACGGCGGCGCGCGGCGGCGTCCGCCGAGCTCGACGGCGCGCGGCACGTCGTCAAGGCTTCAACCGAGTGACATCTCCACCACGCGAGGTGCCACGGCGTGCGGCGGCCCGCGGCTCGATTTCACGACGCATCCTCGACGACGAGGCGGCCGGAATTTGGCCGCGGCGCGGGTCGCGCCACGGTGGCGCGGGCGCCCGTGCGGACCTTCCTACAGTGGGAGATAGGGGAGCGGGCTCCACCGGGTCGTCTCGCCGGTGGTGTGCGCACGGGGTGCGCCTCGCCTCGGCGGACGGAGTCCCGGTGCCCAAGGTGTCCAAAGCGGGCTGTTTTGCCGGGAACGGCGGCGCGCCGCGCGGGCATGGCCGCGGCGGCGTTCATGGCGGTCGGGGCCTCCGGCGTGTGGTGGCGCCGAAATCCGGGGCTTTGGCCGGTCGGTGCTCGTGTGTGCGTGTGCCATGAGCCGGGGACGGCTCGGCCTACGTGCTCGGTGGAGCACCATGGCCGGAAAGCGGGGCCGAGGTCGGATTAGGGGCTCGGTGGTGCTCACGGTCTTGTGTCGGCGACGCAGGTTCGGCCGTGACGAGGCGGGGCGCGGCGTCGTCGTTCGGCTTGGCGTGGTGGTACGGCGTGGTCAGCGAGAGAGGAAGCTCCGGCGCGGTCCGGCACGGCGTTCCGCTTCCCGTGGCGGCGGCGCTCTTCTTTCCGGCGTCGGCGTCCTTCTTCTCTTCCCTCTCTCCTTCCTTCCTCTTCTCGGTTTGGGGTTGTGTGGTTGGTGAAATCGGCCACGGAGCGGCGGCGGAAGGCGAGGAACCCTAAGGCGCCGGGGTGTTCCTTTTATAGCACGCGGTGAGGTGGTAGGTACGGCGGAAGGCCCATGATCGTGGAGCTCGATCCGGTGGCTCGGGATGCTCCGGCGGTCGGCTGTCGGGGCCGGAAGGATCCGGTTGGCGGTGGGGTTCTCAGTCGGCTTTGCGGGCAAGGAATCGGGCGACCGCGGGGAACATTGGCATGTGCGCCCGACGGCCGTTGCACGCGAGGGTGAAATCCCACGCCGCGAGTGCGTTCTTTGTCATCGAGCCGGTCGGCTCCGGTTGGCATCGCGTCGCGTGGACGCGCCGGGCCAAGGAATCGAATCCGAGGCGGGGACTCGGCTTGGCGGTGAAGCCTTTCCCGCTCGCGGTCGAAACGAAGGAGGCGAGGTGGGGAGTGGCTTATGACGTGTGGGGCCAAGCGGGGCCGGGCGTCGGCGGCATCGGCCGCTTCCGTCGGCTGCGGGTTGAGCGAGCCGCGCGGTTGGGCCCAGGCCGAGCGAGGAAAAGAAGAAGATGGGCCGGTGGCGGTGTTTGGGCCGTGTCACTTCTTTGGGCTGCGGGACAAGAGAGGAGATTGGTGGCGGCTTTGGCTCGGTAAGGGTGGGAATAGGAATTTGGCCGGGAGAGGCTGAGTTGGTCCGCGCCGGCATATTTTCTTGGGGTCGGTTCGTTGTTGGTGGGTCGAGGAAGTAAAAGAAAAAGAGAAGGGAGAGTGGCGGGTTGGGCCGAAGTGGTAGGCCGAAATGGCCTTTGCCATTTCCAATCTTTTCCTTTCCTTTTTCCTTTGCTTTTCTATTGTATACATGTATGTATATACATCGCGATTTACATCTCTCGTATAAAGTTCCATGGTGGTCATAATAGGTCATAGGCTTGTTGGAGTGTTAGTCCCATAATATTATTTCATCTATTTATTGTATAAATAAATGGATGTTGGGTTGTTGATTTATTAGTCAATACACAAGAATTCAAATAAAAACCAAATCAAACATGTTGCATATCGTCTTACTGGATCTAGCCTTATCCAAACATAACTATCATACTTGCGACAAGATGGTGTAATGCTTGGCTATAACAGCGTGGTACATAGATGGGTGATCTACATACCTGTCTAATACGACTAGCTCATGATGCGTTGAGGTGCAAGGCTAGGTTTAGCCCAAACAGGTGAGCATGGGTAGGTTTCTATGTGGCATAACATCCCCTCTAGAGTTAGCACTAGGTGTTCTACTTAGATTGGCTAAGCATCTAGATCATGGATGGGCAACTAAGCAGCTATACCTTAGTTTAAGTGCTAGTCATTCTCCATATAACACTATGGTGACAAGATGGTCTACTAGGTGATAAGCATAGGGTTAGGGCATCTCTCTCTAAGTTGGCAAGGTTAGTAGGTTGCCCCACTAGGGTGGTCTGGTGGGGTTCACCCATAAGAGTGGTGAGGTAGCTAGTCGAGCTAAGGTAGGTAGTCACTTGAAGTGGATAGGTTCTATTATCATGGCTTACGGTTCAGGATCAATGCTCCCCTATGTGGAGTCATGGGCATAGGTTCAAGTCACTATGTCATGGGTTAGTGTGATAAAGACGACCACTAGCTAACTCTAGTTAGGCTGTAGTTGGTTGTAGGGTTTATACTATGGGTAGGTGTACATGTATTCACATTACACCTTGGTGACATTGCTACTAATTCTAGCATAGGATCATTAGGGTTTAGGTTCATATCCTAGGGGCTATCACTAGGGCATACTATGGTTAAACGGTTGGTCACATACACTCATCGGTAAGTATAGGAGGTTTCCCTAAGGTCCTAATCACATGTGGCTTAAGGACCATATTGAGACACATGTGATGTTGTCGCATCACAATGCTTAACAACTAAACAAAGGTACTTTGTATGCGAACTAATAGGGTTTCGTACATGACAAGCAACAAACAGAGGTTTATTTAGAAAAAAAAAATTTGTAGTTCGGATTTTTGGGATGTTACATAGATCCAGGTACTGCAAACTGTTTCCAGCTGGGAAATTTGTTAATCTCACGAAAAGCATGAGGTTCATAGATAAATCAAGCGTTGTCAAACTTTTTAGCTGGAAGATCTCTGTTGGAAATTGTCCTTCAAAAGAAGTGTCTGCTATGACAAGACTCCTCAAGGAAGAAAATTCAGAGAAGTACCCAGGAACTTTGTTCCTGAGTCGGTTGAAGCTGAGGTTGATCTCTGTCAGAGAGCGAAGTCTTGAGAAGGAAGGGTGAATAGAACCCGATAAATGACACCCAGGCAAGCTAAGAATCTGTAGCTGGGGAACAGAGTCAGCTAATACAGTAGACCAAGTCAACCCACTACTATATAAATCCACTGAATCAAGATGGAGTTCTCTCAGATTGCTCATATTTGCCATGAAAGTTTGGAAACTTGGAACTTGAAGATACAATCCTTCATTATAAGAAAAATCTAGAGTGACAAGGTTCTTGAGGCGGGAAATTCCAATGGGGATCTGACCAACAAAGTGGGTATCGGAGAAGTTGAGGTGGGTGATATCAGTGAGCCGCTCGAACCCAGATGCTGGGAGGTGGACGCGAGTGAAGTCAATGAAAGCAAGGTTGAGGTTCCTGAGAGAGGTAAGGTTGAAGAGAGCAGGGTGTAGGCGAGGGCTCATTAGGCTGAACCCACCGAGGTCAAGAGAAATGACTTTTCCAGAACCAGAGCCAGTGCCGCAGATGATGCCCTCCCAGTGGCAGCAGTCTGTTCCATCTCGCCATGATGTCAGGTTGTTGGCATCTGTGAAGGAGCTTTTTAGCTGGAGGAGTGAAGACGCTTGATCTGGGAGACAAGGGGCTGTGTTGTTAAGCGTTGCTGCGGCATGTGTGGGGAACGAGCATATGAGCAGGAGCAAGAAGCCGTGGAGGCCTTGCTTTACGGGAGCCATTTGCTGCTGGTTTTGCGGTTTCCAACTGTGGACCGTGTAATCCTTTATATACTGTACAATAGATGAATTTGAAAAATGCAGAATTTTTATTTGCTCTGAAGCACGCATGTCAATTTTTTCATAGAGGCTGATAGTGCTAGTGGGCCAGTTTTTGTTTAACTTTCACGATGCTTGGTGGCAGCCATCTTGCTATTGGTTTGCTGTTCCATTCCAATGGCATGCGATTATTTATACTGCATATATAGCAGAAAGAAAAATCTGCAGGGGTTAAGTCTTAAGTCATCCGGTTGCTCTGAACCATGCATGCTTTTCTTTTTTGTGTGGTTGCAGGCCATTTTGTGTTTGACGGTCTTTCAATACAGGGGTTGTGGACTGGTTCAAACATTTTGCTGTCAAAGAAGACTTGACTCATGACATGATCCAAGTCACAGCTTATACCGTCGTTGTCTACCGCGCGATCCAAGTGAAGTCGCCGGTGACCCAATAATTCACCCAGTAGTACAAGCTAGTGTGTCCCACCGGCCTAACAGCTAGCAATGCACAACGAATTACGAAGAACGACAGTGAGCGCAAAGCAGACAGAGACACGACACGCCGAGAAGGGAGCAACTAGCCAACTATCCGTAATGATGGCCAGTTCTGCATCTGCTCTCACCTTTGCTTGAAGCCGCCGAGGGGGATGGCCGCTCAGCTGGACACCGGAACACGGACGCCGGTCTCCGGAGCCCTGAGGGCGGAGTGTGCTGCAGAAGGGGCGCCGCCGCCGCCAGTGGCCGGTTCTTCGGAGGAAGCCGTAGCCCGCAGCCCGCAGGGGGCGAGCCGCGAGGAGGAGGGCCGGAGGGGAAGGGAAAAGGGTGCCCGCCGGCGTGGAGTGGTGGGGGTGGCGAGGTGCTGCCCGCCGGCGCCGGTCGCCGGAGTGGCTCGTGGCTGAGTGGGCGCGAAGCAGCGGAGCGGAGGCGCGGAGCAGGAAGAAAGGGACAGCCGGGGCCCGGGGGGAATCAGGATCGAGGGAGCCAGGAAAGGAGTGATCGTTTCTTCGTGGGCTGCCAGAAACGTCTTGTGTATTGTTGCTAAAAAGAATACGTATAAATGTGTGTATAGTTATAGTTTTTTCCCCAAAGGCTTTTGAGTGAATATCAAAAGGGTTTCATAGAAAGGAACCACCATAGTTTGAAGAGTGAATTAGAAATCAGGCCCTAGAAATAAAGCTGTCTAGGAATCAAGGCCTCCGTCTTGAATTTAGAAATCTGGCCCTAAAATAAAATTTTCTTAGGAATCGAGGCCTTGTGTTAGATTGGAGGTCTAATGGTGTTGTCGGATACCTAGATTAGGGGGTCCTAAATTGGGTGAATTAGAGGCAAGCAAATCAGCCTCATCCCTCTCTAAGAATCCCAAAAACTAGCGACTGAGAAAGCACGTCCTTCCATGCGGGCGGCCCACTATCAGCCCCAAAGCCTCGAATCTTCTAACTCGAGCGGCGGTGCTGACCCGCTCGAAGAGCGGCACGAAGAAACCGCTCGAGCGTGCGCCGCTCGAGACGGTGGCGTAAACCGCTCAGCGGCGGCCGCTCGAGCGGACGGAGAGCAGCTTGAGCGAGCGGCCGCTCGAGTCCGCCCGCAATAATTGCCTACGGAGCACGCACATGGCTACGGGGCTCGAACAGCGCCGAGTACACCGGCACCGCCTAACTCCATGGCTACGGGGCCCGCAACGGTGGAGCGTGCGCGGTCGCTTCACCATTCTGCCGCCCGTCCGGATTCGAGGATGGCGGCGCCACTATTAAGCCAGGTCTTATCTTGTGCCACGTGCGGCCCCCCCAAACGCCATTACCAACTCTCCGTACCACCAACTACGTCGTCCCGTCCGTCGCCGGATCGATGCCCTCTCGGCGGCCCCCGGCCGCTCGAGAAATGATGATGGACGCGACGAGCATGGGCGCGCGGTGCCTGTCTTTCCCGCCTCGACGACCATACCGCGGGGTTCCGGGCGCACGTGCTCGTCTACGCCCGGCCACCGTGCCTCGACTACGTCGGCCCACGGCCCGAGAAGGACGAAGCAGGCCGTCATCGCCCACGCTGCTACGGCTCGAACCGGACCAAAGGAGCGTCTACGATCTCGGCTTGACTCGACATGGCGCTGTACCTCGGCGTCACGCCCACGCGGCCCTAAACACCGTGTAACCACGAGCCTCTTGGCCTATAAAGGGGCCGCGGGGCCTTGTATGAAAGAGGTTTTTTCACGCCTTCACGCACACACGTTCCCACATTTTTCACACACTCATTCACGGCTAAGTCTCGCTTGTAGTCACCCCTGTACAAGCACCCCGGTGCAAGATAATACAAATCTCACCCCTGCTGGACGTAGGGCATTCTTTGCACGAACCGGGATAAACGCTTGTGTCCATCTTGCATCACCATCCGGATTAGGAGCACGCATAGAAATTTACTCGTTGGTGTTATACCCCCGGGTACGAAACACCGACGGTTGGCGCGCCGCCGAGTAGGGGCCGCGTGTGTTACGAACGATTTTCCGCTTTTTCTTCCGGATGGCGAGATTCCACTTCCTCGCTTCCCGCGCGCCACGATCATCGGGTTTGGGAGTTTGGAGTTCGTGTCGCTCGGCTCGGGCCACGACATAACTCGATCTCGGTCGGAGACGCGAGCGGAGGCCGCGGCGCGCGCCCCGCGTTCGGGAGGGCGGCTGCGCCGTTCACGCACCCGCCACGGCTCTCCTCCCGAAGGAGCGCCGTCGGCACCGTCGTCATCGCCAACCCGCGCCGGCGGCGCCATCTGCGATTCCCCCGTCCCGGCTGGATGCGGGTCTCCCCGCGGGGACCTATCCAACTCACGCCCGGGCGGAAGCGGCCGGCAAGCCTCCGCCGGGGCCGACTCCACCTTCACCATGCGCGCGTCAAGGGAGCTGGCGCGGCCCCCTCAGCACGCGCACCGCCATCGCCACCCAACCTGCTGCCGCACGGATTTACGAGGCCCGTCGGCGGCTCTCGTCCGGCCTCGCCAACGCCGCCGTAACTTACTCCGCCGGGATGCACGCCCCATGAGTCCGCACGAGGACGGCCGGGGCTCACCCTCTGCGCTACGTGGATTACGAGCCAACGTGGCCGGCATCTCAAGACGGCGGCCGTGCGCACCCCGGCTCCAAGGCGCCACGCCACCAACGCCACGAGACGGCGCCCGAGGACGAGCCGCGCGCGGATCACGCCCTTCTACTCTGGCACCTTCGACCTCGACTTCGACCACCATGACGAATGGTGAAGCCAGGGACGCACGAGCCGACGGACAGCAAGGGATCGACCCTCGCCGATACATGAAGCATCAAGCAGCTACGTCACTCTTACCCCTAGGCCTCGAGGCCTTGCACATTTCCGTATTTATGTACACATTTCGCACCATGAATGAATAAAAAGTCCGCGACCCCAGTACTTTTACTTTCATTCGTAACTCGAGGTACAGTCGACTCCACCCCTCGACGCCTCTCTTCCTTCTACTCCTCGAAGTATGCTTCACGACAGGGTAGGAAACGCGCTGGAGCCCTTCAAAGGGTCGGGGGCTGCCAAGCCGGGACCTCTCCTACGCCTCTGGGCTAAGGTGCTCCCACTTGCTCCCCCCCCTCGAGGGACTCAAGCGTGCGTCCAGCACTCACGTCAAGAAGCAGAACAGTCGGGCCAGTGGAAATAAGAGCGGCTCGAGAAATAAAAGCAACTAGGAAACATTCCGATGCGCTTTAGTTCTTTTCCGTTTCCGCTCGTAACTTTAAGGTAGACGCGCCTTTGCTCCTACAAGGTTGAGCCTTCCTCGGGGGCTAACGGGGGTCCTAAAAAGTCCCAGCGCTGTCTTTCGAAAACTCGACGCCTCGCTTTTCCTCCCACGCTCCGAGTGCGCTCCGCGACTAAGGTAGGAAGAACGGCTCGAGCCCCTAAGGGGACGGAACCGGTCGAGCCGGGGGCTCGCCCACGCCTCTGGGCTAAGGCACCCCCACTCACTACTCCACCCCTCGAGGAGCTTGAGCACGCATCTAACTCCTAAGTCAAAGGCAAAGCTCGAAACGAGTCAGGAAATAGGACCGCTCGGGAACAAAAAGAAGCTTAATGTTGGTATAAATTAAGTGCACATAAAATAAGAAGGATTCCGCAAGCGCACAGAACTTACCATTGTAGCATTTTACCGGGAGTAAACCAGGTATCGTTATTTATATTTTACCACAGGGAAGCAAGGGTTAAAGAATCTAATAACTCACCATCATGCATCTACTAACTTAGTAAACCAACTAACTATAGCGGGGATAAATGATACATGAAATGATAGGATTTATACAATATGTCACACATGGGATAGGTCTCTAAAGATATACAACTAGTTAACTTGGGAGATCTAGGGTGAGGTCGATTCCTATGATATTCTTATCACATGGTCAAAGATATACCCAACTATGCTAAGACTTACCACACTCTTGTGCACTTCGGGACGTCACTAGACAGGAGAGAGCAACACAAAGGATACCTCTACGACGTGACTACGGTCCTACAATTTAAGAACCTGCTCGACGAGATATGGGCCAGGGCTGTCACCTCCCGTAACTACCATACGACTAGGAACGGGGGTGTACTCACGGGCGAGCATCGTGTAAGCACCACGCTTACATGAGGCTCGGCTACTTAGCCCAACCATGGTAAAGCAAAGACTAAGCGCTCTATGAACTAGCACACAAAAGCAATGATAAACTCAACTAGAAAGATATAATGAAAGTAAGCATAGCCATGTGAATAAGAGAATAAGTATAAGTCTTACGGAGAATATTGAAGTGAAGATACAAGGCTATACCAAGCCTCCATGACTAGATCCGGAACCTTGAGCAAGATCCCAACTCGACCCTCTCTCCCAAGATACTAATCTATTACATTGGAGAAGCTAGACCTAATCCCCTAGAGAAGAGAAGTCATCCATTCAAGGGACGCCTCTACAACTCGATCCCTGGGAGATAATGAATTAGGGTTTAAGGGATGCCTCCTCCGGGGGCCGGGGGCCCGCTTATATAGCCTCTAGGATGCACCACAGCCCTCGGATCAAACCGACCTAAACGGACGATTATTATTCATCCTCAAAGGCGGTGGAACAGGGATCCGCGAGGCTGATGCTGATTGGTCCAGGTCACGGGTCGGCCGACCAAGGGTGGGAGTCGGCCGACTCTCCACCGAGCCCGTTCGGGCTCCGTTTGGTCCGAGCCTTCTCGAACCTTCCAGATTATAGAATTTTCACCGGTTCCCGATTATCTCTATGTAAACCCGACATGTGGGCCTTCCTTGGGTATTTTCAGGTGACACCTGCAGAAAGCAGAGACATTCACCAAAACTCGTGGAATTCTATCAGTATAACCCCTATATCTAGTTGGTGAACATATTTTAGTCCTTTCTCATGTTTAGTTGACGATAAAAATTGGCACTTAACGACCGTCAACAACTCCCCCAAGCTTTCCTTTTGCTCGTCCCTGAGCAAAGATAAACTCAGTCTGGATCAGGAGTTGCTACAATGCTTTCACGCCTCAAAAGTACACATGCGTTCAAACAAGAACTCTCCTCCGAATTAGAGTGAACTATTCTGACTCAAAACTTACTCATATTACCTTTCACCACGGGGCTTGTAACCGTCACTTGGGTCTTGAGCGGTTGAAGACAGAACGGTCAAGTCAAGCGCTATGTTTTTCGCTCTTTGATCAACTATTATTCTAGAGTTTTTGCAAGATTTTCAAATAAAAACTCAGAGTTCCTTGTATGAACCTTTGAGATCTCTCATTTGTGGTATTTACGGATCCTCTCCAAGGCATGAGTAGTGTATGCCTTTCTCTTCTCTCAAAATATGTGGTATTTGTGGAACTAAGGCATAGTGGAAAGTGCCTTCTCTCTCTCACCCTACTTTCTAATAGGCTTATGTGGAGCTCATAGGTGGGGAGACACTCAAACTCACTTGCATATATTGCACAGTTAAACCATGGATCCAATAGGAACTAAAATAATAATAAAGTCATATGTGCATGTGAATGAGAAAATGGATGATAAGATCATGATAGGATGATGATGAGATGATGATAATAAGGAAATGATTATAAGGGGTGATCACTTGGTGAACATCTACTTCTACACTTGCTCCTTTGGGGATAACGTGACTCCCTTTATTCGGAAACCTTGAAACTTCTTGAAGGGAAGGACTTGGCTACTCTTTCTTTCTTTTTTTTTTTTTTTTTTTTTTTTTTCTTCTTTTTTTTTTTTTTTTTTTTTTTTTTTATATAGCAACCAATCCTCGAAAACAAAACTTTAGCAACGGGAGTGTATAACTTGAAATGATAATATTTGGAGCTTTTATGTAGGCAATTGGAACGGCGATGATTATCTCTAGATGTTCACTCCCGGGATAGGATGGCCATGAATATTTTTGAGTGTTCACTCCCGGTGTAGGAGTAGAACATTTTCGAATGGAACGAAATGAGTGGCATATATATATATATATATATATATATATATATATATATATATATATATATATGTGGAAGAATGGATGGATGGATGGATGGATGCGTACTCCCAGGGTAGGAGCAGCATAAGCGCGTATCTCCAGGGTAGAGACAGCACAATATGTGGGGAAATGCGTACTCCCAGGGTAGGAGCAGCATAGGTGCGTATCTCCAGGGTAGAGATAGCACAATATGTGATGGATGTGGATCTATATATGGGTGGTACTTCTAGGGACAGAAGTAGCACAGAATGAATGTAGTACTTATAAAATGGGTGCGTGCTTCTGAGGACAGAAGTAGCATAGATCAATGGATGGAGAGCACATAGTATTGACTTTAGCGCATGATTTGATTCCTTATGGGTCCTGACATAACCACACTCAATGCCTATAAAGACTACACTCAAGCCTACAATATGGTCTATATAAACGAGATGGGTCTTTCCTAATCTAGTAAGCATGAATATATGGCTGTGGTAGAAATTTGAACTCTCATCATAAAGGAACTCATCATGCAGGAATATTTTCATAAATAAATTCTCCAGAACTCTAGCATCTCTAGGAACAAGATGGACAGCAGCTCAAACCGTCCCATATCATATCCGTCAACTACCTAGACTTAGATCAAGTGTTTGCTACCCACAAGTTTCAGGTTCAGAGCAAATTTCAAATCTAAACAGTTGTGTCCAAAACTCGGGAGAGTGCAAGGTTGAAAACTAGGTACTTGAAAGAAATTACGGCAGAGCAACTATTCATCATCTCCATGTAGAGTTTATTCTAGGGATCACTTTTAAGACAGATTGCAAGAGCTCTCCAAAACTAGAAATAAATAAGGAAATCTTTCTGGGTTTCTATGGTTATGCATCTTTTTAGTTGTTTTAACAAAGCACACTCTAACAAAGCATAAATAGATAAGTTGGAAACACTTAGCTTGGTACACGGGGATGCTCTCCCCCAAGCTGGATGTTGACATAGTCTGCTGATGTTGCTGACAGGTAATGAAGACGTTCTAGTCTTTCTGGAGTGTCGTGGATAGTTGCTGTTGAGGGCAGCATTTGAATGTTGCGGACAGCACTCCGACAGGAGACTGGACATCCTTCTGTCTGTTAGCTCTTCTCGATCCTTTATGTTCTGTGAAGCTCAAATAGACAACAAAGCTTGTGGAACTGATTAAGCATTAGTGATAAAAATCTCTAAGCCTTGGTTGTCTAGAACTGCCTTAACTCAAATGTCTTCTAACGGGATCACAAGAAATATTTTTATCTTTTTATAATAAAGGATGCAAACGAGAGAAAATAGATATGCTAAAAAATTATTTTTATGCCACCACGGTGAATGATTATTCACATGAGGCTTAATAGTTTTGTGGATGCAAATGCACAACATCTTTATTTTCTTTTTCTAGTGCGAGAGATAGTAAAGCGAAGATGCAATTAAGATGCATGTAGGGAAAATAAATATGCTCAAAGGAAAATGCAATCTTTGTGAAAGGAAATCTTGATAAATACCAAGTTACCTCCTTGGCGAGGTTCGGTGATTTAAGTCCTCCGAACAGGACTTCTTATCATGTTCACTCCTTGGTGCATCATTTGATCCCAAAGGTAGAGACCTTGAGAACTGCACCTCTTGAGATGGTAACTCTAGGAAAGGAGTCATCCATGTTCTTTCTTGTCCGGCGGTCTTTATTCTTGGAGTACCTTGTGATGAAGAGTAGATGCTTCTAGTGGTCCTTTACTTCTTCTTGGAGTTTGCCATGCTTGATTGACCTCTCTCCTTGAGCATCTTGTCTTCTAAAATTTCACTCCTTCTTTTTTTCCTTTCTTTCCTTTTTTTTTTTTTTCTATGCCTGGACCTTGTGCTCCACTCATTGTTTCTTCTCGGCGTGCGGAGCGACGGGGGCTTGAAAAGAGGAAAAGCATTCTTTGGATCATTGTTTGAAGAGTCATCGTCCATCCCAAGCTTGACCTTGTTGTCGCTCGCCATGTGAAACAAAATATGAGTGTTGAGTCATCCCTCGAGTGTGTTGTACTCCTATGTCCTTAGACATTGTTTGTCCTCTGTTTGTAAACCTTCATGTATACGAGAGGGACTTGATTATAGGTGCGTTGAGTAGAGATCTCTCCTTTGCATTCGCTTTTGTTTGGACTATCCAATCCGGGATGAGGAGACAGACAGTTGCATGATCTTCTTTCGTCAACCATTCTTGATTTTCATTGAGTCTTGGTTGATGCATTGATGTTCATTGGAGATGTAGACTCGACTTCTTCCTTGATGGTCTTTGTCTTCTAGCGGCATGGCGAAGAGTTGTACGCCATCCATCTTGATGATCAAGGAAGAGGCTTTATTATTATTTGTATGCAGACTTCATCTCCAATGGCTTAGGGACATCATCTTGTAATTGTTCGTGGTCTTCTTGGGCTTGGGCGATAGTCAACCCTTGATGATGATTGGATGACACAAGGATGTATGCTTATCATGCCATCCTTGTCCTTGCTGCCGACGTGCAAGATGGTGTCTTCAAAGTTGCTCATAGCTTGTCGCCTTATTCATCCACTTCTTTGAGTGAGTTCAACATGTTGATCCTTTTATGGCACTCTTGTTTTCTCCTTTGTTCCATCACTTCTGAAGTGGTGATTTGGCGAGTTCATGTCAAACCATGGATAGGCACATCGTAGATTCTTTCCTACAAAACGTTAGTGGACACATACCCGAAGGATTGCAACAATTCAAACTATGGGCTATATATCCACTATCTATTTGAAATTCATCTATGCTAACAAAGAGATGGTTTTTGAGTCACCTTAGCATAGTCTTTATTTATCATGTTTTCTAACAGCTCTTTTTTATGGCACGTTAACATGGTTCAAGGCAAAGGTAAGTTGCAACAAAATACAATGTGAATGATATTTGTTACTTACAATTCTTCCTTGGATGATGAATGCGCTATGTCTTTTGTTGGAGTTCATTATATGCCTGGCTTCATCTATGAAGTGAGTTCATCTCTTGACTTACCCAAATTGGATTTGAGAGTTTTCTGCAGGGGTTAGTCCAACAAAATAACCAATATCTACTAAAGCACATTTTTAGTTCAATAACCAAACTGGACTCCATGTCTTAATTTGGTCAAGGAAGACAATTTAACCTAAGCACCATGCTTAATTTAAAAAGCCTTTGGAAATACCCTTAGAAGTACTTCCAAACCAAAACATACTATAGCAAACAAAGGTGACATGAAAGCACTATAGAGATTTACTCAAATGGAGATGACAGAGCATGATCATGGTGAGGAAATATATATATATATAAACACATTTTTTTATTTATTTATTATTTTTTTTAGATGCAGGCGATGTGAATGCATGCAAGAAACTAAACATGCAATGGATGAGCAAACATAAATAAGCTAAACGGAGTGAATGCATGAATTGTTAAAAGTAAACATGCGGTGGGGTGCAAGAATTTAAAATATAACTACTCATCAATTTAAAGTCCATGAGCAAGACTATCTCACCTTTCGATCATACTTACCATGACTCACATGATGAAATTTACGAGTGGTGCGGCATCTATGTTCGTCACTTGAGATGTGATTTGAATTCTGTGTGACGACCTTTTCTCCTATCTACACATGGTCAGAAAATATATTTATGTATACGCAAACCTGAGAAGTGGCAGGGTTCCAGTTGAATGTTGAAAGTTGAGGGACCCTGGGCTCTTCAATATCTTGTGGAAGCTTGTCGGAAGGTCGAAACGACATCTTTTGTCCTGTCTATTCCACAACTCAAGAACAAGGGGTAATCCTACTAAAGCTAGTGATACACTAAATTAGCGAGACATCAAGATCATTATCAAAAACTTAACACCGATTGCTTCCCCGGCAGCGGCGCCAAAAATGCTTGTTGGTATAAATTAAGTGCACATAAAATAAGAAGGATTCAAGCGCTGAGAACTTACCATTGTAGCATTTTTGCAGGGAGTAAACCGGGTATCGTTATTTATATTTTACCACGGGAAGCAAGGGTTAAAGAATCTAATAACTCACCATCATGCATCTACTAACTTAGTAAACCAACTAACTATAGCGGGGATAAATGATACATGAAATGATAGGATTTATACAATATGTCACACATGGGATAGGTCTCTAAAGATATACAACTAGTTAACTTGGGAGATCTAGGGTGAGGTCGATTCCTATGATATTCTTATCACATGGTCAAAGATATACCCAACTATGCTAAGACTTACCACACTCTTGTGCACTTCGGGACGTCACTAGACGGGAGAGAGCAACACAAAGGATACCTCTACCGACGTGACTACGGTCCTACAATTTAAGAACACGCTTTCGACGAGATATGGACGGGGCTGTCACCTCCCGTAACTACCATACGACTAGGGAACAGGGGTGTACTCACAGGCGAGCATCGTGTAAGCACCACGCTTACATGAGGCTCGGCTACTTAGCCCAACCATGGTAAAGCAAAGACTAAGCGCTCTATGAACTAGCACACAAAAGCAATGATAAACTCAACTAGAAAGATATAATGAAAGTAAGCATAGCCATGTGAATAAGAGAATAAGTATAAGTCTTACGAATATTGAAGTGAAGATACAAGGCTATACCAAGCCTCCATGACTAGATCCGGAACCTTGAGCAAGATCCCAACTCGACCCTCTCTCCCAAGATACTAATCTATTACATTGGAGAAGCTAGACCTAATCCCTAGAGAAGAGAAGTCATCCATTCAAGGGACGCCTCTACAACTCGATCCCGCGGGAGATAATGAATTAGGGTTTAAGGGATGCCTCCTCCGGGGGCCGGGGGCCCCGCTTATATAGCCCTCTAGGATGCACCACGGCCCTCGGATCAAACCGACCTAAACGGACGATTATTATTCATCCTCAAAGGCGGTGGAACGGGGATCCGCGAGGCCGATCTTGATTGGTCCAGTCACGGGTCGGCCGACCAAGGGTGGGAGTCGGCCGACTCTCCACCGAGCCCGTTCGGGCTCCCGTTTGGTCCGAGCCTTCTCGAACCTTCCGGATTATAGAATTTTCACCGGTTCCCGATTATCTCTATGTAAACCGACATGTGGGCCTTCCTTGGGTATTTTCGGTGACACCTATGAAACAGGACATTCACCAAAACTCGTGGAATTCTATCGGTATAACCCCTATATCTAGTTGGTGAACATATTTTAGTCCTTTCTCATGTTTAGTTGACGATAAAAATTGGCACTTAACGACCGTCAACACTTAACTTCTTTCGTGTAAACACGAACGAGTGTTTAAGGTCCCTCGGGCCATGACATCATGATAATGCTAATGTATTTCGTTTACATGGGCCTTGTTGCCCAGATTTTGGCTCGCAGGCCGGCTAAAAACTACTCCACATCGGGCGGGAGGACTTCTCGCAGCAGATCGCCTCCAAGACGGGCGCCCGGCTCCTCAGCCTCGGCGTTAAGCTGCTCGATCCGGGGGTTGACCCCTCCTTCTTGCTCGCCCTCGGCGTAGGTGAAGCCGCTCGCAAGCGGCCTCCATCCGGCCCGGGCGTCCTCCTCGAGATGCTAAACCCCGAGTAGAAGATGGCCATCGTCCGCGCGCAGCCGAAGACGAGGGCTTCCGGATACGACCCCGCGAGAGGCGCCGAACTCACGGACCCGGCTAGCATAGCTCGGCCAGCATCCGGCCCTCGACGTCCACCACCGGCGGGAAGCCCCGGTTGGCGCTAAGGGTGTCGATGGCGCCGGTGATGTGGGCCTTGGCCGAGAGCACGCCGTCGGCCCGGCGCATGGGTTGACTTTGCGTACTCACGCGCGTCCACCGAGTCCGCCTCCAAACCCGAAAAAGGACGACAAGAATCAAGTACTCAATCAAGTGCTCGAGCAACACGTATGAATCACGCACGAAAAAAGGACTAAAGGACTCGAGCACTTACCGGTACGACGGGTCGAGAGCCCTTGCTCGCGCTCGAGCGCCCGCGAGCTCCGTTTCCTTCCTCGGAGGGCGCGCTCGACGTCGCGCTTTTCCGTCCGCAGCTCCTCATAAGCCTTGCCGGCGCCCGGATGGCGAGGTCCTTTTCCGTCACCACGACGGAAGTTGACCACCTCCGTCCCGGAGACCGCTCGCCCGCTCTTTCTCCGCTTCGAGCGCGGCGCAGGGCCTCCTTCTCGGGTTCCGGGTGACCGCCGCCTACAACTCTTTTGCAAACGCCTCGACGTTGGCCTTGTCCTTCTGGAGCTGCTCCATATCTCGGCATTTGGCCTTGTAGCCCTGCACCGCCGTAGCTGCGTCCTTCTTGAGCTGCTCGAAGGCTTCGTGCAGCTGCGCGTACTTCTGACGAGCGGTCTCGGCCTCTGCGCGGCTTGGGCAAGCTTCTCGCCCGCATCCCGCCGTGCCACCTCGGCCTCTGCGCCACCCGAGCAAGCTCATCTTGAGCCTTCTTGGCGTCCTCCTTGGCGGCGTCTAGGGCGGCATTAGCCTCTCGAAGGAGCCGAGCAAGCGGTGCCGCTCGCCCTCGGCCCTCTGCCCCCATCCGCACGTACCGCCGGATCTCGTGCTCGCTCTCTTGCGTGGCACGGACATGCACGGATTTGGCATAAGAGCGACTACGTGTCGCCGAACCTCGAAGGGGAAATGTTAGAATATAAACGCGATAGACCAAAAGGGCAAGCAACCGAACTCAAGGGCACTCACGAGAGAAAAGCCGGGGTATGTCCTCCGAAACGAGCGACAAAGCGGTCTTCAAGGCGCTTTCGAGCCATTGCCGGCGCTCCTCGGCCTCCACGTGTGCCTCAAGCTCCTTCGATCATTCATCACGATCGGGGCGCCTCGTGGTCAAGGGGGTCGGAGAGCACCGGCGGCGGCCTCTCCCAAAGAGGGAACTCCTCCCGCATCTCCTTGTCAACGGAGGAGTGGAGTCTCCTCCGCCGCCTCCAGTCGACATCCGCCGTCGCCACCCGCTCGGCCGGGGTTGGTGGGCGTTGCGGCTGACTCCGGGAGGAGGACGCCTCTTGGGCGCGCCCGCGCCTCAATCCGCCTCCGCTCCTCGATAGAGACGTCGGTGGGCTCGGTGGGACCGAGGCCGACCGACCGCATGTGGGCATCGCGATGGCCGCCGCCGTCAGCTTCCTTTGGGCCTCCTCCCATTGGTCGGCGTCGGTCATGACCTCGAACCTCACCTCGCCCGTCTCCGAGTCGGGCACGAGGTAGGGCACCAGGTCCCCCAACGGCTGCAGAGGCTGCGGCGGCGCCGGTACGGCACGAGATGGAGCTCTCGCTCGACGTCCCGCGCTCATCGCCACCGTACGGAGGGATTTCTTGCACCACCGGGCTCCGCTCGCTCCGCGCGCCGCCGTCTCCGCTGCTCCGCTTGCACCGCGCTCTTCGCCGCTGCGGCGGCGATCGCACCACCGGCCCTTTGTCGCTCCACCGGCTCCTCCGCCTTCTCCTCCTCTTGCGTGACGGCGGGGTGCTCCTCGAGCGCCCCTCTCGAGCGGCGGCTTGGGCCTCCCCGTCCTCGACCCTTTGCCCGCCCCGGGAGGTCGACCTCCATATCCCGAGGAGGGGTTGGGGCTCGCTCGGGCGAGGCTCGGCGCCGTTCCGCCTCCCGCATCTCCACATCCTCCGCCGGCCGATCGGTGGTTGCCGGCGTTTCCTCCTCCCTCCTTCCCTGCGCTCCTCCTCGGCGGCGCGAGGCCGATTGGCCGGGAGGACTTGGCGCCCGAGCTCGGACTCGTCTTCGAGCATGATGGGCTGCTGCTCCGATCCAGCCCCGTCGCCGGAATAGAGGCCGCCGGCTCTGGCGCCATCGCCCTTGTCGCCCGCCGCCGCGTCACCCGGCGCGCCGACGACGTCGGGGTCTCGAGCGGGAGGCGGTCGAGGCCGTGGTGGTGGTGGCGTCCTCCTCCCCGTAGCCTTGGTCACGGCCCCGGCACCTGCACGGGACGCAGCTGCCATCAGCCTGCCACGCCTAAGTGCATCCTTGGCCCGCTCTAACCAAACTGGAGTAGAAGGAGGAAGGGTCACTCCACCTGGCATCGACGGGGTACCACTCGACCCTCCTGTGGTCCTCAGCCTCTTAGTAGGCAGCATGGGGGGGAGGGACGGTAACGTCTGCAGGGGGCGCTTGGTCCTGAAAGAAAGAGAAAAACAAAAATCACTATGACGAGACGTTCACGCATAATCGAAAAAGACAACAGGAGGCGGGGTCGATTGAAAAGCTTACCCCGCGGTCGAGGTGGCGCGGCCCGAGCCACCCGGCCTGTTCAAAGCGCTCGGGGGCTGTCGAGCCTCAGTCGCCCCCCTCGAGTCACTCGAGGACTTGGGGACCTCGAGCCCGCCGCTCGCGCCGCTCGGGGGCTTCGAGACCACAGCGGCCGCCCCGTTACGCCGACTCCTTGGCGGGTCGGGCACGGTGTCCCTTACGGGATCCGGGTCCTGCGGGTCGAGGTCCGCTCGGCCGGTGGTCGCGGAAGGATCCCGGCGTTGCTCGCCGGGCGCGCAAAAGTCGAAGTGCGCACATTTGCAGCCTCATCTTTGCCGGGTGTGCGCGCCCGTTGAAGAAGAATGATGGCGGGGGAAGAGTCCCGCCGCGTCGGAGATGGCGCCCGCCCGCCATGGCTAGAGCGGCGGGGCGACTCCTCCCCGCCGCCGCTTGAGCCGGCGACGGCGGCGGCGCGATGGGCTGGAGCGTTGAGACGCCCCCGCGCTTGGGCGGCCGCGACGGCGCTCGAGCGCCGCGGCTCGACGCTCCTCCTGGCCCGCTGCACGAACCGGCGACGAGTCGTCGCGCGAAGGCTCGGGCGCCAAAGCTAGCTCTCGCACGCGAGAGCGGAGGCGTCGGGGCTCGGGTGGCGGTAGCGCCATCGCGTCGGTCGCCTCGTCGTCTTCCTCATCGTCATCGCCCTCATCCTCGTCGGTCGACTCGAGACTAGAGCTCCAGTCGGTCGGGTCCGCCGCCAGACGTATTTCACGCGCCCGGCGGCGCCTAGCCTTACGCTTCTGAGTCTCCTCTAAGTCACGAGCCTTCTTTGCTCTCTCTTCCCTTTCGAGAGCACGGCGGCGTGTTCTCGTTCGCCCTCGGGCGTCTTACCTCGCGGACGGGCGCGTCCTCCTTCACCGGGGGCCTCGATTCCGCGTGGTCGTTGATATTCTGGAAAAAAAAGAGGACAGGCCTCGATAAGGATCGCTCGAGTAAAAGAAACGACGAAAGAGGATCTCGAAAAAACTCACAAAGCCCAGCAGGTTGAAGGCCGGACGCATGCGGAAGAGGCCGACTTGGTTCTCGCCGAAGTTCCTCCCGCCGTCAATCGCGTCGCGCACCCGAGCCACGATTGTGGCGACCGGGAGGGGCGCGTCCGACATCCTGCTGGCCGCGAGCGCCGCAGGATCAGCGTCCTCCGTCATCTGGTCGAGCCGTAGCGGGCGCTCGGCGAGCGGAAGCACCCGGCGGCTGTGGAACTCGGCAACCATGTGCGCAATGTTGAAGAAGAGGTTGCCGGACCTCCGGTTGCGGAGGCTCGAAATGGCGTTGAGCAGGGGGTCCATGCGGGGCTGGCGCGCCTGCGGCTGACCGTGCGTCCAGTTGAAACCGGGCGCGGTTAGCACGGCGCCGGTGTATTCCGGGAAGAGGCCCTCCTCGTTGCGGAGGTAGAACCATTCTCGGTCCCAGCCGGCGTTGTTCGACGTCCACGCGCCGGATAGCCAGCACTCCTTCCTCTTCAGCCCGATCGAGCAGGAACCCGCTCGAACGTAGCGGCGGACCTTCGTTTTCTTCTTCTTCTCCTCTTCTTCCTCGTTCTCCTCTTCCTCCTCCTCGTCACCGTCATCACCGTCGTCGTCGGCGGCCTCCTTGTCCTTCATCGCCTTGGTGAAGAGCGTCGCCTTAAAGATGTGGGTGAACAGGTCCCACTGCGGCGCCATACCCAGATACCCCTCACACACGGCGGCGTAAGTAGCCGCGAGCGAGATGGAGTTGGGGTTGAAGTCGGAGCTCAACCCCGAAATGGTGGGGGCGCCCGCATGAAGCGGCTCGGCCGCGCACCGAGTCCCCGCCGGTGGAACCCGATAAAACTCGGGATGTAACCCGGCGGGGATTGGGCTCGAAGTGGTCGTCGTCGGCACCCGCCACTCCGGTGACCCCTCCGCCGGATTGGGCGGAAGCGATCCGCCATTGACCGGGTTGATCGGCATCGCCTCGGTCACCGAGGACCGAGGCCACGGAAGCGCCTCCTCCATCACCACCGGCGTGGGAGGCTTGGCGGCCTCCTTGCCTTTGCCCTTGCCTTTCCCACCGGCGCCCGACCCGAGCCCCGGCCCGTCTTCCCCGCCTCCTCATGTCGGCGGCGGGAGCGGGCGGTGGAGCGACGACGGCGCGAGTGGGCTAGAGCGCGGGGCGGTCGCGGGCGCGGCGGCGATTGCAGATTACGGTGGCGGCGGATTGAATCTAGAGCAAGGCGCAACCGACGGCAGAGCGCGCGGGAAGGCGAGAATGCGGGGAAGAAGAACCGGAGCCTCGCTCCTCCATATTTATAGAGCCCAAGCCGATCCGCGTGAATTGCATCCAACGGCCTAGATTACGCCATCCAACGGCCGCGCGCCCCGGCGGACTCGACGAAAAAACGGTAACCGCATTTATTGCCACGACAAACCGCCACCTACCTCCACTTGCGGGCGCACGCGTCGCGAGACGGAGCGGAACCGTCGCCAAGCCACGATCACCACGATGCGCCGGTTTCCGCCTAAAAGGCGCGCCGCTTGCAACGGACGGATGCGCCTCGAACGGGCGTAACGACGGACGTCTCGACGACGGTCCCTTACACGGTAAGAAACCCGGGGACCCCGGTCCCACAAGTAAGTCTCGAGGAGCGGAGGCCGACCCACGGACGGGTTCGAACGGCCGCCCTCGAGCACCCGAGTTAGGGGCGCCTATGGGAAGGAACCCTCGAAAGGTTCCGCTCGAGAACGAACCCTCGAACCCGGATGGCGTGTCCAAGGCGGGGCACTAGGTATCCAAGAGATCCCGTCGACGGGAGGCACTCGAGCCGCCGGTCCCCTCGAACGGGGCCGGTCCTGCGGAAACTAAGCGCCCGGCTCTAATGAGAGCGCCCGGGCCATGAAGCCGTCTCCCCTCGAAAGGAGGCGAGCTCTCACTTGGACTACCCGCCATCAGCTCACAGGGGGGTATGGCGCTCGCTCGGTCGCGAGTAGTGTCAGACCTCTCACCACTTGGATCTGATCCAAGAGATCCAGCGAGGAACTGGATCACGACTCCAGCCCAGCCATTCGAGGCTCGGGGGCTCGAAGAGTAATCTCCTGCCTCGAGCTGCTATAACTCCAGTTAATAATACTCTTACGCAAAACCGTTCATCTCAAAGCCCCCAGAGGAATGCCTCATTCCTCTGGGGCCTCGGGGGCTACCCCCGCGGGGGACGCTCGCGCGCCCCCCACGGAGAAAGGACGAAATGACTCCTCGAAACAACATGACCCTAAGTCTAGGTACTTCAACTCACTTCATGATCCCTTACTTGAAGTTTTTTCACAATCAAGCAAGGGCTCGGGGGCTACTGTCGGATACCTAGATTATGGGGTCCTAAATTGGGTGAATTAGAGACGAGCAAATCAGCCTCATCCCTCTTTAAGAATCCCAAAAACTAACTGACCAGAGAAACCCCCAATCCTTCTCATACTGGGCCGGCCCACTATCAGGCCCGCAAAGCCTCAGAATCTTCTAACTCGAGCAGCAGCTGCTGACCCGCTCGAGAGAGCGGCACGGAAACCGCTCGAGCGTGCGACCGCTCGAGACGGTGACGTAAACCACTCGAGCGAGCGACCGCTCGAGCGGGGACGGAGAACGCTTGAGCGAGCAGCCGCTCGAGTCTGCCCGCAATAATTGCCTACCCAGAGCACGCACATGGCTACAGGGCTCGAACAGCGCCAGAGTACACTGACACCGCCTAACTCCATGGCTACAGGGCCCGCAACAGTGGAGCGTACGCCGGTCGCTTCACCATTACGCTGCCCATCCCCCGGATTCGAGGATGGCAGGCGCCACTATTAAGCCAGGTCTTGTACTGTGCCACGTGCGGCCCCCCTTCAAACGCCATTACCAACTCTCCGTACCACCAACTACGTCGTCCCGTCCCGTCGCTCGGATCGATGCCCTCTCGAGGCGGCCCCCAACCGCTCGAGAAATGATGATGGACGCGACCTGAGCATGGGGCGCGCAGTGCCCTGTCTTTCCCACCTCGACGACCATACCGCAGGGTTCCCGGGCGCACGTGCTCGTCTACGCCAGCACCATGCCTCGACTACGTCAGCCCACGACTGAGAAGGACGAGCAGGCCGTCATCGCCCACGCTGCTACAGGCTCGAACCGGACCAAAGGGAGCGTCTACAGTCTCGACGACTCGACATGGCGCCTGTACCTCGACGTCACGCCCACGACAGCCCTAAACACCGTGTAACCCTGAGCCTCCCCTTGGCCTATAAAAGGGGACGCCAGGGCCTTGTATGAAAGAGGTTTTTTTCACGCCTTCACGCACACACGTTCCCACATTTTTCACACACTCATTCACGGCTAAGTCTCGCTTGCAGTCACCCCTGTACAAGCACCCCGGTGCAAGATAATACAAATCTCACCCCTCTGCTGGACGTAGGGCATTCTTTGCCTGAACCAGGATAAACGCTTGTGTCCATCTTGCATCACCATCCGGATTAGGGAGCACGCATAGAAATTTACTCGTTGGTGTTATACCCCCGGGTACGAAACACCGACAGGTGTTAACTTTGGGTGTGTAATGACCATTTTACCCCTGATAAAAAAAATAAAAAAACAGAGTTTGGCTTATTTATTGTATATTTAGACTTTATATATATAATTTGTAGCTAGCTTCAGAATATGATATTGTGTACCCAGGTCCAACCGACGCGCCTGAGGCACCCTCCTAATTACCGGACCTGCAGCGAGCCAGGTGAACCGGACTGGGAATTAATTACCGTGGCATGCAGCCACGCACTCGTAAATGACGATCTATCAACGAAGAAGACTTTTCAGCGCTAGTGCATGCATGTAATTCAAAAAGCATTTACGAGAATCTGCAAATATATTTACGAGAATTAAGAAACGTGAAAATTTACGGTAATGTTTACTGGACTACTCAGTCTTTTACAGTAAACTTTACCTAGATTTTCACACTAGTTACGATAATATATTTACTAGATTTTGTGCAATACTATTTACTAGAACATATACTCCATGAAAATATTAAAATGTATTGTAGTATACAATAGTCGAAGTTTGGCAAATTATCGACATCGGGAACCAAGGAAAATATACATGCAACAAAATAATTGAACTAGAGATTCACAATCTATCATGGCAGACCGGTAGGAACACCAACTCTATTATGTATTTACATCCAAAATTTAAGTGAAAAGAAGGTGCTCTAAATCATTCAGAACATCTCCATGGCTTTGGATCAGACACTAAGCCATAAATAGTGAGATTGGTGTCGATGGAGAACAATTCTATTTGTGCAGTTGAAGAGCCGTTAAGAAACGTGAAAATTTACGGTAATGTTTACTGGACTACTAAGTCTTTTACAGTAAACTTTACCTAGATTTTCACACTAGTTACGATAATATATTTACTAGATTTTCTGCAATACTATTTACTAGAACATATACTCCATGAAAATATTAAAATGTATTGTAGTATACAATAGTCGAAGTTTGGCAAATTATCGACATCAGGAACCAAGGAAAATATACATGCAACAAAATAATTGAACTAGAGATTCACAATCTATCATGGCAGACTGGTAGGAACACCAACTCTATTATGTATTTACATCCAAAATTTAAGTGAAAAGAAGGTGCTCTAAATCATTCAGAACATCTCCATGGCTTTGGATCAGACACTAAGCCATAAATAGTGAGATTGGTGTCGATGGAGAACAATTCTATTTGTGCAGTTGAAGAGCCGGGCCTACAAAAGGAAGAAATCAATTTTCAAGCACCAGCTGTGTACGCTAAAAAATCCCACCGACACAAATAAGCCAAACTCAGTTTTTTTATTTTTTTATCAGGGGTAAAATGGTCATTGGACACCCAAAGTTAACACTATTAGACTTCCAATCTATAGAAGACCCGATAGTTCAAACAAATTACATCATGTTCATTTTTGAGCCGGTGTTTCCAGATAACAAGGTCATCACAAGTTCTAGAGATAATGGACCGAGCGGTGTGGTTTTCGTTTCTGAAGACCGCTCCATTTCTTGCATCCCAGAGCCGCCAAAGGATGGCTTGAAGGACATTTTTTCCAAGTTTATTCTTAAAACTTTATTCGATCAAGCATTAGTTAGGAAACTGGTGTTAGTTTAAGTGGATTTGCAATGGTTTGTTACAAGTTTGGGAAAAGCTCAAACTTTAAGTGATTTTATTTTAAAAACGTTGCCGAACACAGGGTTTATACTTCCTGCATTACAACAGCAAAGTCCAACAAATTAGAAACGGGTAGTCTTGACTTCTTCAGTTTTAAAACCTTGATGAAAAAAAGTTCAGTCTGCTTCTCTGTTCAATGCTCTGCCATACTATGCACGTCCAAGACGATAACGTGTGCCCGTTTGAAGGATCCCTGTGGATTACACTCAATTCAGGAGCAATAGGGTAAGAGCATCTCCAAGAGACTTGGTAAAAATGAATGGCTAAACTCATCATATAGCCAACCTCTAAAATAGAAAACCATGTAAAAAAACAAAAATCTCCAACAGTATTTGTAGTATAGCAAACTAGATGGCTAGCGACACATGCAAGCTATATTTACCATACGAGAACTCCGGAATACATGACTTGCTATTTTAGAAAACCGGATACAATAGCTGTTGGACTCTCTTTTCTTTCCAAAATAGCTAAATATAGAATACACAATATAAATAGCTCTTCTCTTGGAGTTGCTCTACCTAACCGCCAGAGCTCCGTCATTGGCAGCCCTCTGCTCTGCCGGCGTCCAATCCTTCCTCCACTGCGTGGGAGCAGAGCACCGGGCGTAGCGCTGTCTCCCTCGGCTGCAGGGCCCTGCTCACTCGAGTCGGTGATATATCCAACCAAATTGAGATTGCTTTCCCGTGACCATCGACAGAGCTAATCCACCCTTCGTTGTCCAATCAATGCCCCCCTCGATTCGACTGCTCCTCCTCCCCAAATCCAAACATTTGTCCAGGATTCAGCTATCTCCAAATTTCAGGCAACTTCATCCCGATTTCCCACATTCCCCAAAAGTTTGTACTGGCTGCCTATTGTTCCTCCTGAAGATGATTGGAGATCGACGGGGTAGAGGGTCGGACAAGCCGGTTCTCTCTTGCGACAAACTGTGGGCAGTTGGGCAACAACGCTCTCTTGGTCTTGGAGTTCAGGTTCGTACAGACAGCCTCTGGAGCCTTTGGCACTTGCGTTGCATGTGATTCACTTTTGTTCTTTTATCAGGGTTAGAGTACAATAATTCGATTCAGATCGTTCAATTCAAGTTTAGTCCAAGTTGAACTCCCTAGCTGTACTAATATACACATTATTACTAAAAAAAGCTTTACTAATATACTGTATGTTTAAATTTAGCACATGAGAGAATTATATTCAGTAGAATAGTACTTTTCACCTTTGACACTATCCTTAGGAATCAGATCTGAAACAGAATAATCTGGAAAGCTGCAATCTTATCTTACAACAACGAGATAATTTAACCAGTACAACACAAATATATGTCTCTGATTTTTTTATACAAACAATACCAGGCATATGTTGCATAATGGTATTACATATTACATACAAATACAGAAACCCATCTTTCTATGCGCCAAAAGGTTTGGGACAAGATTGCCAGTGCGAAACCCACTCCAAAACCCAAGCCAACAAATGTGAACAAAAGGATGGCGTCAAGTCTGTCCTGCCACAAACTGTTGGATTCTTGATGGTCTAATGCTCTTGGAGTAGTCGAGCCAGGATTGTCACATTGTTTAGACACTTGACTTCCACAAAGGCCCGTGTTGCCTTCAAAAGAACTGGATGGGAAGGAAAAGAACTGGTTTCCCTCTGGTATTCTTCCAGTCAAGTTGTTGAATGAAAGATTCAGACAAACTGAGAAAAGTTAGAGATGTAAGAACTTGTGGGATTTCCCCTGAGAGATGGTTACAAGAGAGATCCATAGATTCCAGCCTAGTCAAGTTACCAAGCTGTGACGGAATCTGTCCCGTGAAGTTGTTGTGCGACATATTAAGTCCATGGAGTGAAACAAGCCTACCAACTGACTTGGGAATGGGACCATTAAATGAATTATCTGAGAAATCTATTACTTTCAAAGTGGTCTGAATTTTGGTCAAACTAAAAACAAAATTTTTGTATGTGATAGTGATAGTGTCTTGATAGATTTCATTATTGAACACCAATGTGTAATTGTGCTCTAAAATTTCTCCCTTGTCGTTGTTGTTATTCATCATAGATTTTAAACCCTCAAACCATTCTGAATGCAAATAACCAGAGAAATGGTTGGAGGATAGATCAATTATTTGCAAACTTGTGAAACTTCTATTACTAACACTACGAAGATCCCTTATAGTGCCATTGAGTTTGTTAGATCTCAATACAAGAACTCGAAGGTTTGGAAGAGTACCAACCCAAGATGGAAATGAACCTACAATATGATTATTACCAACATCAAGGAACTCTAAATCTTGGCAATTTTCTAATGACGTAGGTAGTGTACCTTCAATCCGGTTTCCACTCAGATCTATTGTTTGAAGCTTACATCCTTCTCCAATATTTTTTGGCAGCACCCCATGCAATCTGTTTTCTCTTAGTTTTAATACAGTCAGGCTACCTCTTTCTATGAGACATGATGGGACCGGTCCACCAAAGTAGTTGTAAGATAAGTCCATGATTTGAAGTTTGTCCAAACTACAAACCGAAGCTGGTATATGGCCACTTAATTTATTTTTGGACAAATTGATATAGATGGCATTCGTAAGATACCTGCCAAAGTTAGATACAATGGAGCAGAAGCTATTATTTGAGTAATCCAACACAACGACATCAAATTGGGTAACTGGTATTGGTATGGTTCCTTCAAGTTTATTAGAACTGAGATTAAGAAAGACTAAACTCGGCATATGAACAAGAGAAGGTGACTTCTCTAATGTAGTCAACATATTGTGTGAAAGGTCCAAAGCGTTAAGTTGGTCCTTCAAGTCCCCCCACAGCCAACTTGGTATGGCCCCTTTAATCTGGTTATTAGAAAGGTCCAGCTCAAAAATATTGTCAAGATATCTCAGTGCAGCTGGAAGTTCTGTAAGATTGCAAGATGCAAATCCTAAGTACTCAATGCTAGGAAGATCAGGAGCTATTGTATCACCTACGTTGTCTATGAGTGATATCATATTGTTGGACAGGTCAAGCTGAATGAGATTTGTCAACCCCAGATAGAGCTAAGTTCTATTGTTCCCATCAATTTATTTGAATCAAGATACAGATACTGAAGGTTTGTAAGCTGAAAAAGTGATTCAGGTATTGGGCCTGTCAATTGGTTGCCACTTAAGCTAATTGTCTTGATTTGCGAGAATTCTGAGGACAAAGGATTAGGAATAATGTCTTCCAAGGGACCAGAAAGTTGATTCGTGTCAAGAATTAGATTTTGAAGGGCTGGAAGAGCAAACAAAAAATCTGGAATGTTTCCTGCATGCAAGGCCGATAATTGTCAGAACATTTGGATTTTTATTAATACATTTTCATAATAAAGAAAACGAGTCTACAAACAATATTCTTCATTTCATAAAGTAGATGCATATATAACATATTTTTGGGATTTGGCTTACATCTTAATAATGCATCAAATCGATTTTCAGACTTTGTTGTACTGTGTTGTTTATTTGTTTGTACTAATTAACACTTTTAAAGGGTTTAGCTCTAAACCCTTGTATTCTTAGCGTAAATAAAATCAATTCTTTCATATGAAACTTCTCAGCCTATAGCCTACTCTTCCACTCTTCTCCTCGCAGACGCCGTAACACTATGATGCACAATAGTAATTAAGAGCGCATTATAATATCTTACTCCCTCCATTCCAAATTATAAGGCATTCCAAGAATCTTGAAGAGTCAAATATTTTTAAGTTTGACCAAAATTATAGAAAAAACTACAAAAACTTGTGACATCAAATAGGCATGCAATGAAAATATAAGTAATGGAGAATCTAATGGTACTTAGTTGCCATCATAAATATTATTATTTTATTATATAAAGTTGGTCAAAGTTGAGATGTTTTGACTCTTGGAATGCCTTATAATTTGGAATGGAGGGAGTATATCCTTATTTTAGTAGTGCTATCATCAAGAAGACATTAATATTTAAGCCTAGCAAAATTGTTTACTCCAAGGGAATTTCAAAAAGTAGATAAAGCCATAGCCACCTTTGATCTGCATTAATCTTATCCGCTTAGCACTTGAGATATTGAATTTCTCTATCATAGAATTATATGTGTATTCGTGTTTATTAATAGGAAGTGCTGACAATACACTATCAATATTTATATGTCATAATGATTCAAGACATAAAATTTTCTAAAACAATCATTTACACAAAATATTCTTATGGATATTAAAATAATTTCAAATGAATTTTAAGTATCATTTGGTCTATGAATTATACATTTTTCATGATCGATAAAACATACAGTTAATATTTTTAATGCTCATGCATGCATGCATAGTTAATTTGCATGATGGACCAACATGCATATTTTCTATAAGTTAATTTTCTTTATATATTTAGTGATAGATGTGGATAAATAGAAACATGTGTAGGTGTAATTTATTGTTCTTCGGGCCTTTCATAATAATAGGTGTTAGTAATTTAGATGTGGACTAGGGTTTATTTTAGTTCATTTTTAATAATGTAAAAGGTGGGTAATTTCAATGTAAATTTAAGAGTAACTAATACGACGTATCATGTTGGCAAGACAGATACAGATTTTATTTTAAGATTAATGATTATGAAGTTCGTATTTTTTTAAAAAAATGACTTTGGACGGAGAAATGACCTATACCAAAAGTTATAGTACTCAAGTTCAAACTTTTTTTAATTAAATTTGTTTAGGTTGTGACCAAAAGTTATATAATATACCCGCCACTTATTTGTAAGTGACTTTGAGGAGCATTAGTGAAGAAGCAATGTGCAAAGTCTAACTTTTTTCCGACGCGTGTTGTGTTCCTCGGTGTAAGGGGTTAGATGAAAAAAAAAAAACATGCCATGTAGGCATACCACCAAGAAAAAAATACTCACAAAGCATTATGGACATGTGGTGTAACGTTTAACAAGTTAGGTGATGTATAAATGCATTTCCAAAGTTTATGGACCTTGCTGCATTTAACTATGTAATCAATATATGCTAGTAGGTGTTGACCTTTAGTATGCATACTAGCAAAAATGCCCGTGCGTTGCAACGGGACACGTGGCTTAATGCACATATGATCTGTGCCACAAATTTTATTTAAATAACTCGTCATTTGTTCCAAATTTATTTTTAAATCAGTTGTGTCTTGCTCTAAATTTTTTTTAACACAGTTTTCATCTGACTCATACAAACATAAAAATTTTGGAGATTCATCCAATAATGCATCATACATTTAATTGATCTTATCATTAAACACCGTGGGACATTTTCATATAACTTGAGACCAAATACTTTTATGAAATAAAAAGTTTGCCTTGACAACATCTCTAAGCTGAGTTGTTGTAATTTTTTTCTAAGAACGATTAACTTTCCTTTTGAAGTAGAAATTTTGTTGTTTTCCAAAAAGATAATCAATGTGGGTGAAATTTTTTATACTACAGTGTATTGAACTTGACATGATCACTTAAGTCAGTTCTCAAAAAAATCACTTGAAGTCGACTAATCCATTTAAAGTGCAACACCAATGTTCACCATATCTAAGGTTGATTTGTGGGAACTGTTATTTGCATATGTCTACTTTAGATAAAATTTTTATCTTATTATTAAAACTGCTTTATTTGATTTTTGGCGTCGAAGAGTTTTTTCTTAAACTAAATTTTTTTGACATATATGATTTTCGATGTGGAAGAGTTTGCCTTGAAATTTTTTTTGTCCGTATTAGTGATTTTCAAAACTTTTTCGCTGTATAAAATCTTTCTTTCTTCAAAAAGGGAACGGTTGTTTTTAGCATATATTTTTATTTCGGACTTCTATTTATAGAAGAAGATCTGATTTTGCATGTGTGGGCATGCAAACCGATCCGGATTCCTTTTTTTTTTTTTTTGGAGAGATTAGGGGACAGAAAATTTTAGACCATGTGGAAAAATTTTGGCGGACTGAAATTTGCCGTTTTATTATTAGGGATAGATGTCACTTTTTCTTGTTGAGACATGTACGTTAATTTTATATTAAAATTGCCCACCAGAAAATATGGAGGGGTTTGGTACCACCAGAAAACGCTTCTCTCTCCACCTTTTTTCCTCTTTTGCATTTTTATATTTAGAACCTTGTATATTTATTATACTTATTTCTCTCCTAATCTGCTTCCGTATGATGGACTTCTAATTGGATACGGCCACTGTCACGTACTACCGACGGAGCGTCACGTACTACGGAGGGAGCGGACAGAAAAGGCCGGGCAGAAGGATGGAATAGGGAGACTGAAATTTTGCCTTTTTATTATTAGGGATAGATATGTTGTCTGCAATACTTGTAGATCACTCTGGCTAGGAACGTCACATTTATTCACCTTTTTCTATATTAAAATATAAAATATGCCTAAACATCTGACAAATCTCTAGCAAAAAGTGAAGAATGCCCCTAAAATAACTAGCTACTCCATAGTAATTTGTGGATTTGTAGGATTCCAGTCATTTTTTTCGAAAAGGTGTCAGAAAAAACATCGTATGCCAATCTAAGAGCATCTCCAATAGTTTGGTATAAATTGCTTGCCAAATTCTGTGATTTGGCAAGTTGCTAAAAGGTATGGCAAGTGAAATACAAGACCTTCTCCAATGGTTTGCCATTTTGGGTTGTCAAATTAAAAAAAGAGGCCCACATCACACCTAACCCAACTACCGCACGCGATTCTTCTCTTCGTGTAGCCTGCTGCCTCTTTCTTCCCCTCGACCGCATCTAGTCAGCCGCCCCTCTTTCCATCGTGATCGTCAGGTCAACCACGTGATCGCCATCATGATCTCCATCCCGTTAGGTGAGCCTCGGCTCCATCGTGATCTCTACCAAGTCTCGTATCTTGTTATTTTGCTTTCAACATCACTTTCAAGGAAGTCTCGTACCAAGTCTCGTATCCCGTCAGGTGGAGCCGTGGCGTTAGAATTGCGCTTTGCTTTGCTTTGTGTTGTGGGGAATAAGGCTGGGCACAAAACCCGATACCCGAACCCCGAACCCGAAAAATCCGAACCCGAACCCGAAAAACCGAACCCGTTAGTACCGAAGTCAAAATCGGGTAGTAAATGCTATTACCCGATTTTATTTCGGGTAATTCGGAGTAACATCCTCCGTCGACCGAACTACCCGAAAGTACCTCAAGTCCTAAATGTGTGAACCTATTATTGTCTTCGTGATTGTGTCCTTGTTGTGGTTTGCACTTGCTTGCATGTTACATTTACACAAGATTATTTAGTATTATTGTGTTGGCAGTTTGCCACCTACGATGAAAACTTTTATAAATTATTAAATATTTTGTCAAGTTCTAGTTCTATGTAAAAATCTATGTTTTTTGAGTGTTCCCTGTCATTTTAAATATTTGGGTAAATCGGGTATTACCGAACCCGAAATTGCGGGTACCCGAAGTTGCGGGTAGTGTTTTTTCGGGGCTCCAATCGGGTAACAATTCTCATTACCCGAATTTCTCAAACCCGAACTACCCGACCCGAAGTTTTCGGGTAACCCGAACGCCCAGTCTTAGTGGGGAATAAACAGAGTTGACAGAACTCGATTCAGATTGTTTAGAGGACCTCGGTGGTTTTTTCTTTGCATGCCTTGATTTTTCATCTCGTGAAGCTAGAGTTGTCAGGTGCAGTTAGGTCAGCACCACCACCATCCGTCTCCTGCTGATGAAACGGTACCATGCACCATCCATGAAATTAAATAATAGCATGCACTACGTGAAAAAAGCTCTAAAGAAACGCCACCCCCCACACTGTAGGGGCGGTTGGTTACAGTGGACCACTGTAGGGGCGGTTGATGATCCGTCCACTGTAGGGGCGGTTGGTGATCCAACCGCCCTATATGGTCCACCGTAGGGCGGGCGGTGATTGAACCGCCCCTACAGTGGTCTGTAGGTGTATAAGTGATTTTAAAAAAGTTTAAATTTCGTAAACTATCTCGGATGAAAAAACTTTCTATATGAAATTTGCAGATCTCAAAAAGTTATAAAACTTTGTAGTTGACAACTTTTTGATTTGACTTCATCTTGTCATACGAAACCTACGTTTTAGTTTCTCAAATTTAAAATTCAAATTTTATAAATGATGCCAGATGGAAAAACTTTCTATATGAAGTTTATAGATCTTAAAATGTTATGAAACTTTGTAGTTGAAAACTTTTTTATTTGACTTCATCTAGTCATGCGAAACCTACGTTTTAGTTTCTCAAATTCGAAATTCAAATTTTATAAATGACGTCGGATGAAAAAACTTTCTAAACGAAAAGTGTAGATCTCGAAAAGATATGAAAGTTTGTAGCTTACGACTTTTTGATTTGATATCGTTTAGGGTCTTAAATAAGTAAATTACTTTCGAGTTAAGACAATATATTTAACCAAAACTATATAGAGACAAATGTGATGGTGTAGTGCAGTGGTAAAGGAAGAAACCGCGCGAGGGTGAGGTTGTGGGTTCGAATCTCGGGTGAAGCAAAGTTCAATAAATGCTCGAAAAAATATGGTGTGAATAGAGTGGCATGGTGGTTGATTGGTGGGTGCCCTTCCCGGGTTTAAAAATTTTTTTTGCTATTATTTTCGGATTTTTTTTCGAATTTTTTTAAAAACCCACTGTAGAGGCGGTTCGTGATCCAACTGCCCCTACAGTGAACGCCCACCGTAGAAACACCAAGATAGGGGCGGTTGGTGTTGAACCACCCCTACAGTGGCCGCCCACCGTAGAAACACCAAGATAGGGGCGGTTGGGCCAACCGCCCCTACAGTGCTTTATTGTAGTAGTGATGCACGTACACGGTACACCTTTTAAACAGAAATTAATCGAGTACTGATGCATACAATAAACAATTCTTGAAAGCAGATTAATCCCAATTCTTGAAAGCAGATTAATCCTTTGCGGCTGCTTGCGCCTGCAGACTTGCCCGCTCGAACATGAGGCAGAGTCGCACTGTCGCCGTGAACCAGTGGTGCTTGCTCGCTGCTCGCGTTTGGCAACGGCGGACGCGGGCACACGGCCACGGACGACGCCATGGGGGTCTGCAGACTCTACTCTCCGCTCTGAAAGTCTGAATCCTCGTCGATCAGAGGCATGGAGATCGATTGACGGGGCAAGATGATGAAGTACGATACCAGATCGGTCGCGGCGGCGGACGGGATCGCGCGGTGGTGTAGATGGGACGGGGGATCGCCACGGACCACGGATGATCGGGCGCAGCGGCGAACTAAGGCGGATCACGAACCGATCGTGAGAGGTCGCAGAAGATATAGGACACCGGAGCAGCGCGGGAAGAAGTCGCGCAGAGTCCACGCACGCGGGAAGAAGTCGCGGAGTTGTCCACACGCGCGCGGGAAAGAAGTCGGAGACGTGCGGGCTCGCGATGGCAACACCGATACGCACGCGTAAATATACGCGCGCGGCTGCGACGGATAGCAAGCCGGGAGATATGGCAAGTCACTTTGGCAAACTGTTGGAGAACGAATTTTGATTGTTTTGCTAAATTTTGAAGGATAGCAAATCATTTACATAACTGTTGGAGATGCTCTAATCGTTCCCGTTTTCCTTTGCTATAAAGGAGCCTAAAAGTCTTATTATTTCCCTCCCTTTTTTTTTTTGGCTTGCTCTTGACCATCGGTAGGGCATGTAATAATATACTCCGTATAAGTGTAAGACGTATGTACAAGCGCAAAAAAGTATTGGAAGAAAGCAATTTAGATTTAGAATCTCACCGTTGAGATTGTTGCTAGAAAGTTGCAGCTCTTCGATTTGGATCAGGTTCCCAATCGTTGAGGGTATTGGCCCAGATAAATGATGGTTATCATAAATGTCCAAATATGTCAACTCCGTAAGATTGCCGATTGATGATGGTATTTGGTACCCAGAAAAGTCACAACCTTCAATGGACAACCCTCTTAAATTGGCAAGATTTCCAATTTGGTAAGGTATTGGGCCAGAAAAATTGAAACCAGTAATGAACAACGATGTCAACTTTGTAAGATTGCCTATAACTGATGGCATTTGCTGAGCAGAGGTGTAACAAGTTTTGAGCTCCAGGTCTGTTAAATAAGCAAGACTTCCAATCTGGGACAGTATTGGCGCTGAGGCACTGCAAGTCCGTATATCCAATGTTTCAAGCCTTGTTAGGTTGTTGATCCAAGAGAGTGTTGATTGAGAGAAATCATAGCCATCGAGGTTCAGGTTGTTCAAATATTTAAGATTGCCAACCCAAGATAATACTGGCTTCTCCAAATCTGATCCCCAGAGTTCCAGTGTATTCAAGTGATGGAAGCCTTATTGAAGCGGGGAGTTCCTTGGCCATGGTTGCCGTGGTAAGGTTCAGATTCTGGAGAGACGTTAGATTGGCAAAAGAGAGTGGCATGTCATAAGTAAAGGTGGTCCCCACTAGATTCAGGTATAGCAAACTGTTTCCAGCTGGGAAATATGTAAATCTCACGAAAAGCATGGGGTTGTCAGATAAATCAAGAAACATCAAACTTTTTAGCTGGAAGATATCTGTTGGAAATTGTCCTTCAAAAGAAGTGCCTGATATACCAAGACTTCTCAGGGAAGATAATTCAGAAAAGTATTGAGGGACTTTGCCACTGAGTCCCCGGTTGTATCTGAGGTTGATCGATGCCAGCGAGCGAAGCCTTGAGAAGGAAGGGTGGATAGAACCTGACAAACCACACTGAGGCAAGCTCAGAATCTGTAGGAACTGAATGCCCTAAAACAGCAGACCAAGTCGACCCACTGCTAGATAAATCCACCGAATCAAGATGGAGCTCCCTGAGATTGCTCATATTTGCCATGAAGGTTCCGAAACTTGGTTCTTGAAAATACAACCCATAGTTTCTCGCGAAGTTGATTGTTGTCAGTGCGCCAAGCCTTGCAAAGGAAGGGTGAATAGAACCTGATAAACTACACCCAGGCAAGCTTAGAATTTGTAGCTGAGGAACCGAATGCCCTAAAACAGCAGACCATGTCCACCCACTGCTAGTGCTAAATAGATCCACACAATCAAGAAAGAGCTCCCTCAGATTGCTCATGTTTGCCATGAAAGTTTGGAAACTTGGCTCTTGAAAATACAAGCCGTCATTATAAGAAAAATCAAGAGAGGCAAGGTTCTTGAGGCGGGAAATTCCACTAGGGATCTGACCAATAAAGTAGGTTTGGAAGAAGTTGAGGTGGATGAAATGATTGAAAGCAAGGTTGAGGTTCCTGAGAGAGGTGAGGTTGAAGAGCGCAGGGTGTAGGCGATGGCTGATCAGGTTGAACCCGCTGAGGTCAAGAGAAACGACTCTCCCGGAACCGGAGCCAGTGCCACATATGATGCCCTCCCACTGGCAGCAGTCTGTTCCAGCTCGCCATGATGACAGGTTGCCATCAATGACGGAACTTTTTAGCTGGAGGAGCGAAGAAGCTTGATCTGGGAGACAAGGGGCTGTGGTGTTAAGCATGGCTGCAGCATCTGTGGAGAATGAGCATATGAGCAGGAGCAAGAAGACGTGGAGGCCTTGCTTTGCGGGAGCCATTTTGCTACTGGTTTTGCGGTTTCCAACTGTGGGCTGTGTACTCCTTAATATACTGTATGATATATAAATCTGGATTTTTTTTTTTTTTTTGAGAATTTGGAAAATGTGTTCTTGTGTTGCTCTCAAGCACTCATGTCAATTTTTGTAGGGGCTGATAGTGCTAGTGGGCCACTTTATGTTTGACAGTTTGACCGTTGTTCATTCATCACACACGATCCTGAGAAATAAGGGAAATTCATATGTGAACTGCTGGAGATATTTTCTACTACTATACTTGACTGCTCTGTGTAGAAAGTCGATGAGTTTCCATTCATTTTCCTAGTTCGTTTCTCCTCTTTGTTTTCCCTGACCTTTATTTCTTCTTGTTTTTTCTCCATATACGCCTTCAGATTTTTTTTTCCGAAGACGTTTGATCTGGAAGGCAAGGTGCTGTGGTTTTGTTGATCATGGCTGCAGCCTGCAGCATCTCTGGAGTAGGAGCCTAGTAGCAGCAAGAGGATGTGGAAGCGGTGCTTAGTGGCAGCCATCTTGCTATTGGTTGCTGTTCCATTCAAACGGCGTGCGATTCTTTGTATTGTACATATATAGTAGAAACAGGGGTTAAGTCATCCGGTTGCTCTGAACCATTGTTTTTGTGTGGTTGCAGGCCAGTTCGCGTTTGACGACCTGTCAATACAGGGGTCGTGGACTAGTTCAAAACATTTTGCTGTCAAAGAAGACTTGACTCATGATATGATCCAACTCTGACAGCTTATACCGTTGCTGTCTCCCGCGAGATCCAAGTGAAGTCGCCGGTGACCCAATAATTCACCCAGTAGTACAAGCTAGTGTGTCCCACTGGCCTAACTGCTACCAATGCACAACGAAGAAGAACGACAGTGAGCGCAAAGCAGACAGAGACACGGACACGCTGAGAAGGAAGCAATTAATCCATAATAATGGCCAGTTCTGCATCTCTTCTGCTCACCTTGCTTGAAGCCGCCGAGGGGGAGGGCCGCTCAGCCGGACACCGGGACACGGACGCCGGTCACCGGTGGGAGGAGGACGCCGTAGCACGCAGCCCGCAGGGGGCGAGCCGCGAGGGGAGGGCCCGAGGGGAAGGGGAAAGGATGCCCGCCGGCGTGGTGTGGGGGAGGTGGCGAGGTGCTGCCCGCCGGCGCCGGTCGCCGGAGTGGCCGACTGCGGCGCGAAGCAGCCGAGCAGGAAGGGGCAGCTGGGGGGAATCAGGAGCCTTCGTGGGCTGCCAAAAGCGGCTTTTTTATTGGGCCTATGAGCATACCCCTGCCGCCGCCCATGCACGCAGCCCACGCCGGCACAATTGCACAAAAAGGACTGCATCGCACCCAGCCGTGATATCCGTGATCGACCGTCGTGGTTCTTCACCGTCATCTACTCATCTCCCAAGTCCTACTGTTTGCATAGAGGTGTAGTGACAGGTTTCATTAGGTCACCTTCATTGTATGAAATCACTGAGAAAGAAAGTGAATACAGAAAAAACTCTCATTCCAGAGCTGTGTTCCTCTTTGTGCTTGTTCTGCATATGCTGTGTGTCATTGTGTAGCAAGAACTTGATTTCTAAACACTTGTGTTGCTCTGAAGCACGCAAGTCAATCTTTTGATAGGAGTTGGTAGCGCTAGTGGGCCAGTTTATGTTTTACAGTCACACACAGACCTGACGGACCATCACTGGGGATCTTGCTATTCGTTTGCAGGGGTTAAGTTATTCGGTTGCTCTGGACCATGAATGGTATTTTTTGGGTGGTTGTAGGCCAGTTCATGTTTGACGGTCTCTCAATATAGGGGTTGTGGACTAATTCAGATACTTAGCTGTCAGAAAAGACTTGACTCATGATATGATCCAAGTCAACTTTAAATACCATTGCTATCTCCCTCGCCATCCAAGTGAAGTCGTCGGTGACCCAATAATTCATCCAGTAGTACAAGCTAAAGCTAGTATCCCACTGGCCTAACAGCTAGCAACGCACGGTGAAGAAAAACGAAAAGTAAGCGGAAAGCAGACAGAGACATGGCACGCTGAGAAGGAAGTGACGGGGCAACCACACCACGGAGAGGAAGGGGACAGAAACAGCATCATTGATCTAAGAACAATCAAGGAAGAAAGTTTTTCTTCTACTAAGGAGGGGGGAAATGAGGAGGGGAGCTGACCTACAGGCCGCGGTGCAGGCCAAAAGACGAAAGAGAAGAGGGAGAGAATGAGCCCGAGCAGGGGCGACACTGCCTTGTCCTTCTCGCAAGCATTTTTGACAAATTTTTCATACTACATTCAAGGCTTGCGACAGCACTAGTATTAGTAGCAATTAATAACAGTTTACAATCTTAAGGAAAATAGAATAAAGCTTTGAAAGACTGCGTTGGTATATATGCACTTTATTGCTAATACACCCTCCATTCCAAATTGTATGTAATTCTGGCTTTGTGAGATGCATGGTTTTGTCTTCTTCATATACACTTAGCTAGATAGTACATACTAGCAAAAAACTATATATTTATAAAATTCAAAATGATTTATAATTCGAATAGTACATCTTTGAGCATGCTGTCTTCTTCAACACCGTTTTCTGATAGGGATTCCCCAAGCAACTACAATTGCAACGGCAAACCCAACTCCAAATCCTGCTCCCACAAAGAGGAATAACACAATGTCTACATATTTCTTCTTGGAAGGCACCGCATATGTCTCTGTTATGTTGTTGCATGCTCTTGACAATGGAGGCCCGCATAAACCGTCATTTCCTTGAAATGATGAGTTGGAGAACGTCAAGAAATGAGGCGACACAGGTATGCTTCCTACAAGCCTATTGTCAGACAAGTTCAATGTCGTGAGGAAGTCCAATGACGCTAGCTCCTGCGGGATCTCTCCAGAAAGCTCGTTGAAGGACAAGTCCAGAGCTTCAAGCTTGTTCAAGTGACCGAGCTGAGATGGAATTGTGCCGGTGAGGAAGTTATGTGAAATGTTGAGCCCGTGTAGCAAACCAAGTTCCCCAATAGCCATAGGGATGCTACCATTGAATCCATTATTGGAGAAATCAATGAACACCAATGTTGTCAGTATCTGAGCAAAGGTGGTATCATGCCCCTTATATGTGATTGCAGTAGTATATCTATATGTCTTTGTTACTCTTGGCACTTCATGATACATGACAAGTGATATGTTTGGATCTCTAGATATCATTGACCTTAGGTTCTTAAACCATTGATCTTCTGGCAGTGGGCCAAAAAAGTTGTTTGAGGACACATCAATTATTGTTGCACTAGGAAATGCACAAGCACTCTTTAATTCTTGAATTGGCTCTACAACTTGACCAAAAAACTTGTTGGATTTTAGGACAAGGACCTGCAGTCCAACAAGTTCACTCATCCAACATGGAAATGAGTCACTAATTTGATTATTTCCAACATCCAAGATCTCCAAGTTTTTGCAAGCAACTAGAGATCTTGGAAGTTGCCCTTCGATCCGATTGTTGCTGAAGTCCAATGCCTCAAACGTGCAACCTTCCTTGTTGTTATTTGGAATCTCTCCATGGAGTTGGTTGTTTCTTAAGTTTAATGATTGCATTCCATTAGCATTGTCCATCAAGCAAGAAGGGATTGAGCCATCGAAGTTGTTGTAAGAGAGATCAAGGAGCAATATATTTATGCCACCACAAAAAGATGCTGAAAGATTTCCAGATAAGTGGTTTCCAGGGGCCATGAAGAGGTCAACATCGTTGAGATGTGAACTAAGATGAGAAGGTATAGATGAAAACATGTTGTTTGAGTAATCGAGTGCATTTGCATAGCCCTGAGGTATAGGTATGGATCCCTCAAACATGTTGTTGCTAAGATCAAGAACAATTATGTCTTGCACCGGAAGAAAATGGTCATAACCAATACTAGTAAATTCATTGTTAGATAGAACCAGATACACAATATCATTCCAAAGCTCCCATGCCCACCTAGGTATAGCCCCGTGGATTTGGTTGTATGAAAGGTCAAGCCAAGCAATTTCGTCTTGATGCCTCAAAAAATTAGGGAATTTAGATATGTTGCAGCCACCCAAAACTAAGCTGTTGAGTTTGGGAAGGAATCTCAATGAAGAATTATATTCTCCATCAAGCACAACAAGATTATTGGCAGAGAGATCTAAGGCAATTAGATATGGCATATTCCCAAAAAGATTAAGCTCAATCATGCCCTCCAAGTTATTTGAGTAAAGCAACAATATTTGTAGTTGAGTCAGATTTGCAATATGAGATGGTATTTCTCCTGAAAAGTTGCAATCACATAGTGCTAGTTTTTTCAAATACCTCAATTCAGTAATAAAATGAGGTATTGATCCAGATACACCACAATCGTAGAATTGGAGAGTTGTCAAAGATGTTAGGTTTGCAATCCAGGATGGTATGGGCCCGACAATTCCCATCCCAGAAATCTCTAATGCATTCAAGGATTTGAGATTGCGGATTGATTCTAATGCATTCAAGGATTTGAGATTACCTATTAATGAGGGTATGTCTCCAGAAAAGCCACTTGCACCAAATCCCAACTCCTTCAAAGATGTGAGATTGCTTAGTGAAGTTGGCATTATACCATAGAAATTAGTTCTACCGACATTTAGATTCTCCAGCCTGCTACCTGCTGAGAAATTTGGTAAGTAACCAGAAATCTCATAATTATCGTAAAGATCTATCGTCACTAGTTTCTTGTGTTGAAAGATTGCAGGAGATACCGATCCTTGAATATCGCTACGTCTAAGTTGTAGAACGGTCAGATCAGAAAAGTTGGTAAAGAAATCTGGGAATGGACCGGATAATGCATTATACTCCAGCTTAATAATAGAAATAGAGTGCAAGCTGGAAAGTGAGCTACAAATAGGACTAGAGAGCCCACAACGTGGTAAGCTAAGCACCCGAAGATTAGGACATGATACGGCTACAACATTGCACCACTGTCGCCCACTGTTGGACAAGTCCACAAGGCCAAGGTGGAGCTCCCTTAAATTTCTCGGATTTGCGACTAAGGCTTCAAAGTTTTCAACCATGAGTCGCGCATCTGAATGTGAATCTCTGTATAACAAGAAACCATCATCAAGTAAATCATAAAATTCATAACTGGTTGAGAGGTCTAGGGATATCAGGTTTGTCAAGCCACCGATGGAGGCTGGTACTTGACCAGAAAAGCTAGAAGTGGAGAGGTTCAGATGGGTAAGATTGACAAGGCGCTCAAACCCAGTAGATGGGAGTTGTGACCCATTGAAGTTATTGTAGGCAAGGTTAAGATACTCCAGAGAAGCTAGATGAAAAATCACAGGGTCAAGACCCCCACTCTCCAACCCATAGTCAGCCAAATCGAGGGAGGTCACGCGGCCATCAAAGTTGGTACAGCCAATACCTACCCAATGGCAACAGTCCGTGCCGACCCTCCATGACCTGAAGGCAACGATGGAGTGGTTGGTTGTGACGAACGATCATTTTAGCCGGAGCAACGCTAAGGCCTGGTCAGGTAGGCATGAACGTGGCATGGCAACAGAGTGGTTGCCGTTGCCGATGGCACTAGTTGATGAAAGGAGAAGCAGTGAGCACCCAAGGAGTACAAGAAGGTGGATTTGTGTGAGCAGATGCAGAACTGCTGCCATGGCGGTGGGCATTCTGATAGCAATAGCTTTGGGTGGCTAAGATTCATTGCAAGTGGGCATTCTGATAGCAATAGCTTTGGGTGGCTAAGACTCGTTGCAAGTGGGCAATGCCTTGGTTTATATACAAATTGCCATGAAACTATTTGTTGATGTAAATACTAAAATGTAAAAGGACCTATATGTAAAACTAAGAGATAAGAATAGAGAGTGAGGGCAGTGCCAGTGAGCCTGCCAGAAGCTTCCCCAATTCTCAATTGCAACATGGTATTCAGAGCCAGAAGAGCTAGGGTTTGCTGTACCTGTGGCGGCGTGTGGTCGCCGGCGTGAAGTGCGGGCGCCGAAGAGAGCGATCTCGCGAGGCGGCACGTGAAGGAGGTGACGGCGTGCGTGTGCGCTCGTGTGGAGGTGGCGGCGCGAACCAGCGAGGACCGGAGGCGGCAGCGCGGGGCAGCTCGGTCGCGTGGAGGCAGCGGTGCGGGCCAGCGCGGACCGGAGGCGGCGTGCGGCGCGAACGCGTACTGCTCGGAGTGAGGGCGCTCGCGGACTGGAGGTGGCGCTGCTTGGGGCGGCGCGGCGGGGCGGGTCGGGCCGAGGCGGCGGCTTGTGCGTGGAGGCGGAGCGGTGTGCCACGCCGTGTGGCTCGCACGAGAAGAAGGGCGTGTGTGTGTGCACGCGTTGCTGAGGAGATTGTCGTGGTTTGGCCTTACTGAGGAGATTGCTGTGGGTTGCTTCCAATTTGGAGAAGCTGAACAGGATTAGAAGCCTGTGTGGTTGACTGGAAGCTGCTGGATTTTTAGTTGGCGTGCTCAATTTGAAGAACAGAGAAGGGGCAGGTTAAGGCCCAGTGGGTGGTGCAGAAGGCTAATCTGAGGAAGGGGAAGTTTGTTGGTCCTCTGGCCGCTGTGTCAGGCTGCTGGTGTAGGTGATTTGATTGCTAGTGAGAAGCTGATCTGAGAGATGGATCCAGGGGAGGAAAAGAAGAAAGTGGCAGAGGCTGCAGAGAAGGCAGCACGTGAGCAGAGGAGTGGTAGTAATGGTGATCCGCTGATTACCAAGAGTGAGTTGAGAGATGAGATGAAATCCATGATTCAGGGACTCATGGAGATGAATTTGATTGGCCCTAGGGAGGTGCGTGAACTCAAATTGGAGCTCATCCCAAATGATGTCAAACTGGAGGGAAGTAAGAACTATCTGAGTTGGTCTAGAAGGGTGAAGGTGATACTAGGAGGAAAAGGCGTAGAGAACTACTTGAGTGAGGATTGTGTTGAGCCGGCTAACAAGCTTAGCCCCGAATGGAGAGTTTGGCACACAACGAACTCTACCATAGTGGCATGGTTATTGACATCTATGTCACCATTGGTGAGTAAAGTGGTGGAGACTATGACCACTGCAGCACAAATATGGAAAACTCTAAGTAACAGGTATTCTAAGCAAGGAAATGTGATGGTGATGATGGAAATTCAGAACAGGGCTGATGCAGTGAAACAAGCGGGATGACCGGTGGAGCAATATGCTAGTGAGTTGCAGTATTTGTGTGGAGAGCTAGATCACTATGCTCCACTCAATATGAGAGATCCACAGGATGCCCATGATGTTCAGAAGTGGATAGAGGACAGGAGGGTGACTCAGTTCCTGAAGAACTTAGATCCTGAGTTTGAGAGCAGGAGGGTTGCCTTCTGTCATCAGGAGAGTCTCCCTACCATAGAGGAGGCTGTGTCGGCCATGGTGATTGAGGAGAGTAGACTAAGGATGATGGGTGGTAATAATCCTGTAAAGTCAGCCTACACCTCAATGGCAGAGAGAAAGTGCTACAATTGTGGAGAGGAGGGGCACTTAAGCTATAATTGTCCCCTTCCCAAGAGCTATGGTGGCAGAGGTGGAAGTCGTGGAGGTCGTGGTGGTGCTCGTGGTGACCAAGGAGGTCGTGGTGGTCGTGGTGGAGGACGTGCAGGAGGACGTGGCAGAGGCCGCGGTGGTCCTCAGGCTAATGCTGCTACCTGGGAGAGTGGTTCTCAGGTCACTACTGCTACTACAGGGGATCTTCCATCTGTCACATTGACTGGGGAGCAAGTCAAGCAGTGGGAACAATGGCAGAAGATGAAAGAATCTGAAAGTTCCAAAACCACTTCAGATGGCCCTGTGATTGCCACCACCAGTCACTTTGGTAACTTTGCCAACTATGCCCACTTGGGCAAAGGTATTCAGGCACAGGCACTTGCATCCACATGTAGGCATAACATAGAGTGGGTTATTGATTCAGGAGCATCCAAGCATGTCACGGGCATATCTAGCTCTTTTAAAACTTACACTCCACATTCTCATACCGAAACCATACAAACTGCTGATGGTACCTCCCAACCCATTCATGGTGTAGGATCTATAGAATGCACTCCATCACTCCATCTATCTTTGGTTTTGCATGTTCCTTCCTTTCCAGTTAATCTTCTCTCTGTCAGTTCTCTTGTCGATCAGTTCAAGTGTGTTGTTATATTTGATGAAAATTCTTGTGTCTTTCAGGAGAAGAGGACGGGGAGAGTGATTGGGGCTGGAGTCGGGCATAATGGGTTGTGGACAATCAACCGGGAGGAGTCGGCATTGGCGCGGCGGTTGGAGCACGGGAGAGGGAGGTCTACTTGCTTCATTGTCGGTTAGGACATGTGTCTTTTGCAAGTTTGAATAAATTATATCTGCTATGTTTGAGGGTGTGGACAGAAACAAACTTGTGTGTGATGCATGTGAACTTGGAAAGCATACAAGGGCAACCTATCCTAGTATTGCTCTTCGTAGTTGTGAACCTTTTATGATGATACATTCTGATGTTTGGGGTCCCTGCTCAGTTACATCTTTGAGTGGGTTCAAGTGGTTTGTCACCTTTATTGACTGCCATACTCGTATGACATGGGTCTACTTGCTTAGGGAAAAGCATGAAGTTCTCCAATGTTTTCAAGACTTCCATAATCTGGTTGTCAATCAATTTAATGCCAAGATTAAAATTATTCGCACAGATAATGGAAAGGAGTATGTGAATAATGATTTTATGGCATACCTTTCGGGTCATGGCATTATTCATCAAACCACATGTCCTAATACTCCATCACAAAATGGCGTGGCTGAAAGGAAGAATAGACATTTGCTAGAGGTAGCAAGGTCATTGATGTTTCAAATGAATGTGCCTAAGTATCTCTGGAGCGAGGCGGTGTTGACAGCAACATACTTAATTAATCGTATGCCATCTAGGATTCTTGGAATGAAGTCTCCAGCTGAACTTTTGTTTCGGACATCAGGAATTCAAGGTACCCCCCAAAGTATTTGGCTGTGTTTGCTTTGTCAGGGACCATAGACCTTCAGTTGGCAAGTTAGATCCTCGAGCGGTAAAGTGTGTTTTTGTTGGATATTCCTCCACACAAAAGGGTTACAAGTGCTGGGACCCTATTGGAAAGAAGTTGTTTGTGAGTATGGATGTGATGTTTCGTGAGTTTGAACCATACTATACAAAACCATGGGATCTTGATCCACTCTTGGAGGAATTCTCTTCAGTCACTGAGGGTGATAGTAGAGAGGGGGGGAATGGAGGAATCGATGATACTGATGATACTAAAAGGACAGTAATTGTTGGTACCATCCCATGTCCTATGGATACTGAGACTCAAGAGGTGATTCATGAAGATAATGAAGGTGTTGATGTGAGGAATGAGGACTGTGAAGGTGAAGGGATAGTTGGTGATGAGGTAGTTGGTGATGAGAATAAGGAGACAACTGTTGGAGGAAATACAGAGGTAAATGTCTTGCAAGAGAAGGAACCCATAGTGTGCCAGAGGAGACGGTTCAGGAGTCAGGAGGAGAAAATCAGGAGTCAGGGGGAGCAGATCATTGTACCACAACCACAGCAGCCTGATACACTAGTCCCAGATCTCTCCTCGGATCTCTCTCCATCAAGTGGTAATGTCACTTCTAACCTTGAGCATGTAGAATTACCCCTTGCACAACGTAGAGATACTAGATCTAATTTTGGAAAACCTCTTGTTCGCTATGGGTTTGAGCATCCTAGTACAGATCATGACATTGCTAATTTCCTCTCATATTCTCATCTTTCACCTGCATATAGAGCATTTGTTGCATCTTTATAAACAGTGCCTATTCCAAGAGACTGGAAGTGTGCAAAACAGGATCCTAAGTGGAAGGCAGCAATGGAAGAAGAGATGCGTGCTCTACAAAAGAACAAGACATGGGAGCTAGTCCCACTTCCAAAAGGGAAGAGAGCAGTTGGTTGCAAGTGGGTCTATACAGTAAAGCAAAACCCAAAAGGAGAGGTGGATAGATATAAGGCAAGATTGGTTGCTAAAGGATATAGTCAAACATATGGCATTGACTATGATGAGACCTTCGCTCCTGTGGCAAAGATGGGTACTGTTAGGACCTTGATCTCTTGTGCAGTTAATTTTGGTTGGCCACTCCATCAAATGGATGTGAAGAATGCATTCCTTCATGGTGATCTACAGGAGGAGGTCTATATGGAGATTCCACCAGGATTTGCAAATAGTCAAACTATTGGAAAGGTATGCAGACTTAAAAAATCATTGTATGGACTAAAGCAGTCACCCCGGGCATGGTTTGACAGGTTTAGGAAGGCGGTTTGTGGTTTTGGATACACTCAATGCAATGGTGATCACACAGTCTTCTATAAGCATAGAGGGACATTTATCACCATTATGGTGGTATATGTGGATGACATAGTAATTACTTGGAGATGATGTGGAGGAAATTAAGTGTCGAAAGAAAATCTTGGAAGGGCCTTTGAGGTAAAGGATCTAGGACCACTTCGATACTTCCTTGGAATTGAAATTGCCGAGGTCACCAAAGGGCATTGTTCTTTGTCAAAGGAAGTATATTCTAGATCTCTTGGCGGAAACTGGAATGCTTGGATGTCGGCCATGTAGTACTCCTATTGACAAAAATCATCAAATCTTTGCTCAATCAACGGGGATCCAGTGAATAAAGAAACCTATCAGAGATTGGTTGGTAGACTGATTTATTTGTGTCACACAAGACCTGACATTTCGTATGCAGTAAGTGTGGTAAGTAGATATATGCTGTGGCAGAACCTCCTAAGTAATGTGGCCCACATGCACCAATCCTCGTCTTAAAAGACCTCAGATTACTATGCATGTGTTCCACACGACTTAACAAGCTCTGTCGGGTGTCCTCGGGAAACCCGAATCATCCACGAATCTTTCGAACTGGATCGATCATTATAAGAGACATTGCAGTATTACAACAGTTTTGTATAAATAAATTATATCGAGTAAAAGTGCGGAAGTATTACGATAACATAAGTTTATAAATCATTTATAAATAAACTTTACAAATAATAAGATATGTTTATTACAACCATAGTAGTGGAATACCATTACTTAACTTTATGATTCACCAAAACGTAGTGCTCTGCCCAGGAGCCAAACAAACTACTCGACGTCCTCACTTGACGGACACACCTGCAACAAGGGTAGAACAAACCCGAGTACAAAAGTACTCCGCAAGACTTACCCGACGAAAAAGAGGGAGAAGACTCAGGAAATGAAGGCCAAATAGGACAAGGTAAGGCTTAGCAAAGATTCAAAGCATTTTGCGAGAAAAGCACTAAAGACTAGTTTCAACCTCCAGTTTTACTTTCCAGATTAGTCATTAGGTTCTAAAGTGAGTCTAGTCTAGCTTGAATACGAGATCAAGATAATTCACGAAGATCACATTCTTAAACTTCCATCAAATTCCTTCAAGTTCCATAAGTTACTACGATGTATGGTCGGAGGATCAAGTCTCCATAACCAGGAGCACGACGATTCGAATCGATTTACTCGGTGAGGATTCCTAAACACACGATATAAGTGGGGCTCTAACCCACAATTATATCAACAATACCCGGACATTCTAGAACTAGGCTCGGCTTCCGCGCCACCCGGAGTACGGTCCTCCTCGAACCCGAGACCTTGTCCCCGAGGATACCCGCTACTCCCGCCATCTCGCCACTCCCGGTGCACGGGCTCACCGTACTAGTCCTTAGATTATCCTAGGGTAAAGCTTTTCCGTAGATATGTGAGTAGTTGCAAGGTCTTGTCAGTGGCCAAACAACGGCCGGTCCTTAATCGACAAGTCGGAAACACTACATCAAGACTCCATTCCGATGCAAGTTACCCGACCGGTCTCAACTTTATTATAAGATATAAGCTGATCCGGACCAAAGGATTACTTCGAGACGTCATTCGATGTAACCCAATAGCCGATCAAAGATAACATTCTTTGAGTAATATTAATCTTACCGACGGGGTAAGCACTTCCTTTTGAAAACGTTTTCGAAATGCGAACTAAATTAGCAAGGCTAAGCTTTGTTACGCATTTTTCAATCAAAACGGTTTCAAGGATGATGTTGAAATAATCAAGGTAGTTAATGCATCAAGTAGGTTATCACTCAACTCCTATTACTTAATGCGGCAATATAAACTCAAGTGATCAAACTTTTGCAAAATCAAGGAATGGGTTGATGGATCCGGGGCTTGCCTTGAAAGTCGGTGTAGACGTTCTTCAACGACGTATCGGAAGTTACGACTAATCACCAAAGATGGAATGACCTCCTCGGGAATTAGGGTTGACCCGACAATTACTTCCCACGTAAACTGGATCGACGGAACTCTCTCGACCACGGGGACTACACGAGATAACATGACATACTTCAACATGATGGGATATAAACATGATGCTCGACGGAAGCTAAACAAGATTAATGATAAGCACAAACAATTAATTAAAATGCCGAGAGGTCATTAAGGCTAATGACCTAGGGTCACCACTCAATTCAAATTCCAAAGTCAAACAATTAAACAATAAATAAGAAAATTAGGTATTAAAATAAAAGTTGTCAAATAAATCTCAAAAATTAAATTTAAGCTCCTCAGGCCCTAAGAAGGCTACAAAATAATTTTCATGATTTTTGGAATAATAAATAAATAACTAAAAATAAGAGAAGGAGCATTTTTCAATTAAAAGAGCTAATTTTTGAACATAACAAAACTACTCAAATTTGGCATTTTGAATTTTTCCTAGATAGAGGACATCATAAAGAGCACCCACAATAATTTTCAGAATTTTTGGAGCAATACACAATTTACTATGAATTTTGGAAGAATAAAACATTTTTTTGCCTTAGAAATAGAAATGAAAAAGGATTTAGAAAAAGGAAAAAGGCCGACTGGGCCGCTTTCGACTGACTCGGCCCAAAGACTGTTGATGGTTCGGCCCAAACAGTAACAGGTCGGCCCAACAGGCTCGGCCGAGCTGGGCCGACGGCGGCGACTAGCTCGCCGGCGATAGCTCGCCGGCGGCGAGGTCCTAGGTGACTTGGCCGGTACCTACGTGACCCTGACGACACGGCGCATCTCCTGGGCTAGGTAACGCGACTGCAGAAGCGGCGGCGCACGCTTGCCGGTGGCAAAGGCGGGACGGCGGAGCTGCGGCTCGGCGGGAAAGCTCACCGGAGCTTTTTCGGCGGCGTTAGCGCGCGCGCGAGGTGCTATGAGATGTAGTGGACGCGATGCGCTAACTCAAGGATCCAGCGCATGACCCTAATGGTCTTGGCCTCGGACGTGGCGGCGGCAGCAAGGGCGAGCGACGGCGACGCACCATGACCGGGCGCTACGGGAACCTAGAAGTCAATTAAAGAGCATGGGCGGGTGCAGGAGCTCACAGCGGGTATGGTGCGCTCGAAGATGGAGAGGATGGACGGTCGGAGACGGGAGATTGACGGCGGCGGAAATGGCGTCGGCGACGGACCCGGTGGCACGAGCGGCGTTCCGGCGTGTCCTGTGCACCGATGACCAAACCAAGGGGAGCATCGTGAGCAGCGCGTTAGGGCGAGCTTACCCACGCAAGGAATTGAGAAAATGCGCAGAGATGACGACGGATTACGGCGGCGATCCTCGGCGGCTCGGCTTGCCGGCCGGGAAGAAGATGATGGCGAGCGGCCGATTGAGGGGAGGCGAGGGAGCTTGGTGGTGCAGGGTGGGTGCGCAAGCTCACGGTGAGCACGGTGGTGCTGTTGCTTGGGCTAATGGCGGTGCGAGCGCGACGGCGATGGAGAGCGGGGTGAGCGGCAATGGCGTCGGGACGAGGCAGAGCGAGGCGGCAGAGAGATAAGGGAGAGAGGAGGGGTCCGGGTCGCGGCTTAATGGCGCAAGGGACAACGGGCGGTGAAGGCGACACGGGGCGGCGAACCTTCCCGCTCGGCCGTGCGCTGGCGGACGTCGGCGACCGGGCGGCATGGCGCCATGGCTCGGCGGTGGGAGCTCCAGTGAGGGGAACAGGGGTGGGGTGACGTCAGCAACAGGGACAGAGTTTGAAATTTTCAAATTGCTCCAAAATTTTGAACTAAATTTGAAAAATTCCAAAAAGCAACCCTAGCTAATTTTTCATTCTCTACAACTTTCTCAACTGGCACATTTTCAAATTTTGCAAGGAAAATTGAATTTGAATCAAATTTTGAAAAGGGGACAAAACCCTAGAATGAAATATTTGGAATTACTTTGGATTTTTCTAAAGAACTTGAAAAACCCCAAAACTATGGAAAACTCAACTTTTCAAACTGCACATTTTCTCCAAAAAGTGTTTTTCCAAAATATGCATAGTTTTTGAATTATGATTTGAAAATCAAAGGGGGACAAGCGTCGGAAAACGGTATTTTCAAATTTGTTTGAAATTCTTTTGAAAACTTGAAAAACTTTATTCACCAACATTGTAGCTCTCATCGAGACTCACAATTTTCCTTTTTGAACCAACCCCAAATTCTTTGTAGATTTTGAATTGGAGAAAAGGGGGTAAAAGTAGGGTTTAGGAAAAACCAGGTTTTGAAACGAAATTGGAACTCGATTTAATTTCTACACTAACTAATCGGGCATTAGCAATTACAAGCATCATTTCATATGTAAAACAAAGCATCACATCAAAAATAATATTAAAACATGAATGCATTAATGCCATGATGCTCGATGATTAGGCCTTAATAAAATTCTAAATCAAGTTTTAGTTGCAATTAACATCTAGGATGTTACATATGCATGATCCTAGAACAGGGCATATGGAAGTTGTTTATAGAATTTTGAGATATCTGAAGGGAACCCCAGGGAGAGGGTTATGGTTTAGAAAAAACATGCACCTGGATTTGGAGGGATCTTGTGATGCAGATTGGGCAAGTTGCGGGGATGATAGGAGGTCTACCTCGGTTATTGTGTGTTTGTGGGAGGTAATCTTGTCTCGTGGCGAAGCAAGAAGCAAAGCGGTTGTTGCTCGGTCTCGCAGAGGCGAGAATATAGGGCAATGGCATTGAGTGTATGCGAGATGTTGTGGTTAAAAGGCTTGTTGAAGGAGCTGCGGGTGTTGAGAAATGAGACGATGATGCTTCATTGTGATAACATTGCTGCAATCAATATTGCAAATAATCCGGTCCAGTTTGACCGTACCAAGCATGTGGAGATTGATCGATTCTTCATCAAGGAGAAGCTAGATAGTGGAGTTCTAAAGTTAAAATATGTAAAATCACGTGGCCAACTAGCGGACTGTTTTACAAAAGGTTTAGGACCTAGTGAGGTTGAGTTGAGTTGTAGCAAGATGGGCATGTTAGATATCTTTAGCCCATCTTGAGGGGGAGTGTTGATGTAAATACTAAAATGTAAAAGGACCTATATGTAAAACTAAGAGATAAGAATAGAGAGTGAGGGCAGTGCCAGTGAGCCTGCCAGAAGCTTCCCCAATTCCCAATTGCAACACTATTTACAGCTTCGACTACACGTTACTTTTCATGTTTGTTGTTTGAATGTTTCAAAGTTGTATGAGTGAATTTATCTTCAATAAATCAATAATAGTTTTAACAAGAAAATGTTTGATGTACTTCCTCAGTTCCAAATTATAGCTGACTTTAGGCCTTCTTTGGTTCAAAGGAAAATTGGAGGAAAAACACAGGATTAGGAGTTCTATAGGAAATGCTATTGCACATTTGTTTGGTTCACATAAATGAGCATAGGAAATTAGGAATGGCATTGGAATTTTCCTTTGTCTGCTATTCCAAAGGAAAACTGTACAAAACTTGCATCCACTCAAACCTCTTGGTAAATCCTCTGCCAATGTACGCTCTCGGAAAAAATCCTCTGCGTGAAACATGTGGACTTCAATGGTGCTGCTACTAGTTAATGAGGGTTCTTGTACGTGGGTCCCAACTGTCAGTTGGTAACCGAAGAGATGTTTAGCCATGTTTCATCATCTGGTGAAAAAAAAACAAGTTCATCATGGATGAAAAGTAAAAACGCTTTGGTGTTCCTAAATTTTTTCTTTGGCCTATCCAAACCGTCATTGCTCCAAATTTTCTATGTTTTCCAAACATATTTTTTAGAACTGCGTTCACGTGGATTTTCTATATTTTCTTTTCATATTCTTGCTTTTTTTTTTGCATTCCAATGTTTCAAATGGGGGCTTACTGCTACATTATCCTAATTAAGTTATAGTTTTTGTTAACTTTTGATAATGTTTTGAAAAATATATTAACTTCTAGAAGTTCAAATAAATGTACTATCAAGACTTCTAAGGAAAATGGTGAAATTAAAAGATATTTTTATTTACGCAAAAAAAGAGTTTATTTAAGTCAAGGTCGCCAATGGCCAATGGTGGGGGCTGTTTTCAGCGGGTTCAATCAGGCATGCTCTGCCGTGTGATGAAGGTTTCTGCCGCCACTGGACAAACAAAAGGCACGCTTGCTCGCATTAGTCAAATAGGATCAAAGTCGTCGCTAGAAGGTGATCAATGCAAATCCGTCACCGATTCACCATTGCTCTTTTTTTCTCTCCTTTGGCCAACAACAAACTAGGTTAGCACGAAAGAAAAATCAATTGTGGTGTCGTTGATTTCCAGAACCATTTTCACCGCTTTCTTCCTCAACACCAGCAACATAACACCAGCCGCCTCCCATGCGTGTGTCGTTCGCCGAACAACAGGCTAGTTAAACTGCATGTCTCTATAAATTCAATTTTAGAGGAAGATGTCCATCTTTTTTCTTTTGAGGAATCAAGATGTCCATCTTTAAAATTCACTAATAACAGCGGCAGTCATTCTAAGGGTTTGTTTCTAAAAGTCGATTAACAGAGGCGAACATCTAAGGTTGCTCGTCTATAAAGATGGTTTCATGCAAAAATAATTATTAACTTTTCTATATAAACTTGGATGGAGACAAATGTTATACTAAAATTGTAGTTTTCGTCGTGATCTACAACTTTGTTGCTAGCAAGTTTTTTTTTATTTAAAATTGTTTAGAGTTCCAAAAATATTGTTTTAAGTTCACAGATTTAGAAATTTAAAATTTTCTAATAACTTTGGATGTTGAAATGATCTGCAATGAAGTTGTAGTTTCTAGTACAATCTACAATTTCGTAGTTAAGAAGTTTTTTATTTAAAGTCATCTCGCATTTCAAATATGTTTTTTAAGTTTTTAAATTTTTAAATTTTAGAATTAACAACTTTCCAAACGGCCTTGAATATTCACATAGCCAATACTTACTAAAGTTATAGTGACTGACCTGATCTACATGTTTTATGTTGATATGTTTTTATTCAAAGTTGTTTTTACTATCTCAAATATTTGTTTTAAATTCACATATTTTGATATTCAAGTTTTTGAATTTTTCAAGTAACCTTGCATGAAACATATCCTATACAGTGTTGGATAAGATTTAAAACTTTTTTAATATGCATTCATTTAGTACCAAAATATTTAATAATAATCTGAAATATTTATCCTAATAAAAGATTAGAATCCTAGGGCGGGGACTTTATCAAGTTGGTCAGTCGTTCGTACCTGTTGCAACTTCAAGTCAAGGTCGCCGCCATGCAGTGGGCAATGGTGGAGGCTGTTATCAGCGGGTTAAATCAGCCAATTGCCTCTGCCGTGCGATCTAAAGTTGCTGCCGACAGTGGCCCAAACACTAACCACGCTCGCTCCATTCGAACGAAGTCGTCGCTAGGAGTGCTCCTCTGTCCGACAACCCACTCGGTAAGCCTATCCCGTGTGTCGTTCGCTGAGGTATGGGATAGGCTGAAAAGTGTTAGGATGATCTCAATCTTGAATTGGGCCCAACGGCCCAATTCGGGCCCCTTGACCCACGCGCCCTGATCGGGGGCGCCCAGCCCACTATGGCTGGAGGGCCCCTGTCACCCTGCGCTATAAAAGGAAGGTGGGGGCCGGCGGCTCAAGGCACGAGGTTCGCCTTGAGCTCACCAGACCCACCGACACAACCCTAATCCGATCCCTAGGGGCGCAGCCAGTGACGGGAAGCTCCTCCGCCGCCGTCACATGCACTGCGCCATCGACGACTTCATCGCCAGCCGCTTCACTCGTCTCTGCATCGACGACATGGCCGACGGCAGCAGCAGCGGCGCCGCCGGATCTTCCTCCACTGCCCCCGTGAAGGCCCCTGGTAAAGCCTTTCCGACTTATCCTCTTTCTCTCTACCTATTTGCCTACCAATCCCCAAAGGTGTACCCACCTAGATATCACTGCTAGATTGATCCTAGGGTTAAACAATGGTATCAGACGCCTAGTAGCATGTGGATCTAGTGTTTTTTGGGTTAGAAAATGTTGATCCAATCGGATCAAGAAAGGCAAACCGATCTCAGATCGGCCACGAACCCTAACCCTAACCCTAGTTTTAGATCGGGAAGGGAAAAGAAAAGGAACAGAAAGAAAAGAGGGGCTGCAGGCCTACCTGGGGCCTCGCCGTCCCGGCCTCGCCGCCGGCCATCTCCATGGCCGGCGCGCGGACAGACCACGGGCCGCGCCGTCTGCGCCGCGCGCGCGCGCCCGCATAGGGGCACCGCCTCCCCATCCACTCGACGGCGGCGCGCCCTGCCATGGGTGGACGCGCGCACCGGCGAAAGGACCGGGGGCGGCGCCGAACTTGCTCTTCCTGCCGGCGGCGCGCCATGAACGGTCGCCACTGCTTCTGCTCGCCTCTGCGCGGCGCTTGAGAAACAAGGGAGGAAGGAGAGCACAGGCAGCCGTCGGCACTTGCTCCGGCCGGGCCGCCGGCGAGCCGGTGGCGGCGACTCTCAGCGCGCTGCTGCTGCTGCTCATCGCGGCTCAGAGAAAGAGAAGAGAGAGAGCGGCGGTTGGAGACAGAGAAAGGGAGAGTGTGAAATGAGGGCTAGGGTTTCCAGGAGGCGCCGGCCGGGCGTTTTGTTTGGGCGAAATCGGCGGACAGCCGTCCGATTCAATCGACGGCCATGATCGACCGATCGGCTGGGCCGCCTTTTCGGCCCAGGCAGGGGCGCGAGCGCGGTGCTGCTGGGCCGCATCGGCCAGTGGGCCGATTGGGCCGCGCCGTTATTTTCGCGTAAAAAGAAGAGGAAACAGAGCTGGGCCGGGCCGATTTTGGCTGCTGGGCTATACTTTCGTTTGGGCCAGAGCCAGAGAAATAAAAAAAAAAGTGCGCTGGCGCCGGGCCGCATGGCGCGAGCGCCGTGGAGTGGGCCGCGCTGAAGTTGGGCCGCAAGGAGCGCGCGCGCGCGAGTTGGCCGCGGCCCGCGCTGCTGGTTTTGGGCCAAATTGGCCAAATGAATAGGAAAAGCAATCTTATTTTGTTTTTCAATTTCCAGAAACTGCATAGAGGCATATTTTGATGATTTTGAATCGGTTTGAATTCAAATTTCTGTCCAATTTTGTCCAACGATAATTTTGGTTCAGAATACAGTAAAGTTCATTTATGTTTCTGGAAAATTAATTATATGATGTTAAAGTTTCCATTGCGTATTTAAAGTTATATTCATTTTCATTGTTAAATTCGAACCAACGGGAGAGTTTAATATTTGAAAATGGATAATTTTTGTGATTATAATGTTGCTATTATTCTGACCAACGTTGATTAATAGCAATATTATGATTTTGATTAATAGTTTATTGCCCACATTAATTCTATTTCTGCCCAACGGTAATTTAGAATTATTGCAAAGTAAATTTTATAATTTTGTTCTCACCCCATATGAATTGTAATTTCGGGTAGTTCCTCCCCGATGTACGCACGAGAGAGATTCCACCACCGAGGGAGACAACTACCTTGAGTGGAAGAGGAAGATTGACTTCACTTTCACTATAGCCGAGGTTGATTTGGGTGCTCATCGAACCGTGTCCCACGGTGCACTGTGGAACCGGTGCGGGAGACCGTGAAAGTGATGAAGCATGGGAGAAAAGAAAGAAAGATTATGGCCCCATCGGGATGGCCTATGATATAAAGCATGCTCGATGGGTCGGTGACAACAAGAAATGTTTGTCTTTGTCATTGAGAATACAATTGACCCGGCTCTTACGGGGTCAATTGAAAAGTGTGACACTTGCTATTGCTTACTTTGAGAGGATCAAGAACCAGTTCTTGGTTCCTCCAAAGTGTATGCTACCCATTTGTTCGAGCAATTGACAAATAAAAAGTTCAAAGGAGGTAGCATACGTGACCATATTTTGAAAATGAGTCACTTGGCAAATAAGCTAAAAGGAATGGATCCGGAAATACAACCACGGCTCCTTATCCATTTTGTTTTAGCTTCCTTGCCTAGAGAGTATGAGAACTTTGTCATAAACTACAACATGCGGCACGAGAAATGGGACTTAGACAAGCTCATTGCTCGGTGTGTTGATGAGGAGCTCGGGATCAATGGCCAACCTGGTGGCCGGGCGAACATGGTCAAAGGGAAGGGCAAAAGGCCCTTCAATGCCCTTCAAGGCTCCCCGGCAAAGAAAGGTCCTATGCAAGGCAAGCCACGGTTTCAAAGGGGGCAAGCCACGGGCGGTGACAACTCATGCGGCTTGTGGTAAGGAGGGCACAAGAAGACCGGCGCCCGATTGGTTGAGAGAGCTCATGAGGAAAAAGGGTGAGAATGTTATTTCATTTGTAAATGAATCTCTCGTATGCAAAGTTTTCAAAGTCAACATGGTTTATTGACTCGGTGCAACTATTCATGTTGCAAATTCTTTACGGAGGATTCATTTTGACGAGAACTACGCTAAAAGAGAAGAGGCCATTAGCGTTGCGAATGGCGTACGAGGCTGCGAGTAGAGGCAATAGGAGATGTAGCATTAGATTTACCTAATGGCTATAGTCTTACTTTGAGAGATGTTTTTTATGTTCCTACAACTATAGCGCAATTTGATAAGTGTAATAAAGTTGGATGATTCGGGTTTTCCGTAATTTTGGACATGGCAAATGTGTCATTTGGTTTAATGATATTTTTGTTGGTCTTGCCTTCCGACAAGACGAATTATATATGTTATCACTATGTGAAAGTGTGAATTCCATATGTAATGTGAATGATAGCGTTTCCTCGTCTACAAATGAGAAAAGAAAAAGAAAGCGAACTACAAACGCAACGGCGAAATTATGGCACTGTCGTTTAGGCCATATTTCGAGGGGGAATAGAAAGACTAGTAAAGAATGAAATTCTTCCTCCTTTGGAGTTATTTGAATTAGAGCAATGCATCGATTGCATAAAAGGAAAATATGTAAAGCAAATTAAAAAGAATGCCAAACGAAGCACGGGAATATTAGAGATCATTCACACCGACATATGTGGTCCTTTTCCGTAAAGAGTGTGGATGGCTATGATTCGTTCATTACATTCACAGACGATTACTCCCGGTTTGGCTATATTTATCCAATTAAAGGAAGAGATGAAGCATTGGATAAATTTAAAACATTTAAGGTCAAGTAGAAAATCAGCATAGTTTAAAGATTAAGCTAGTCCGGTCCGACCGTGGGGGGAGTACTATGGTCGGCATACCCCATATGGTCAAGTTCTGGACCTTTCGCAAGGTTCCTCCGGGAAAATGGTATAGTTGCCCAAGTATTCCATGCGGGTGAACCTCAAAGCAAAATGGAGTGGTGAAAGGCGTAACCGTACCACGATGGATATGGTGCGCGGTATGATGAGTTACTCGATTTACCATTGAGTTTATGGATAGAGGCATTAAAAACCTCCATTCATATTCTCAATAGAGCGCCAAGTAAATCGGTGCCCAAAACACCGTATGAATTATGGACGGGAAGGGTACCTTCACTAGATCACTTCCGTGTGTGGGGTGTCTGGCGAGGCTAAAGTCTTTAACCCAAATATTGGGAAACTTGATCCCAAAACGGTGAGTTGCCATTTCATTGGCTATCCCGAAAGGTCAAAAGGTTATCGTTTCTCTTGTCCCGATAGACTCACAAAGTTTGTGGAAATGAGACACGCTATTTTCCTAGAGGATAAAATGATGAGGGGAGTATGGCTGCTCGGAAAATTGATCTTGAAGAGAAGCGGGTGTGTGCACCCAATCCCGTGATTCGGGAGCCATTTTTCAAGCTACCTATTGTTCCCGCACCAATAGTGCAAGACACGTGGAGCAAGAACACCGTTGTTGTTCCTCCCGTGGTAACAACAGAGGAAAATGAGGAACCTGTTCATCAGGAACCCATTGAAAATATTGTCACAAATGAGGGGAAGCAATCTCAGCCTCCAACGGTAGATGTGCCAAATGTAGAGGCCCCTAGAAGGTCTCAAAGAGAAAGAAGGCCAGCTATCTCCGGTGATATATATGAGTTAAATAATATCTTTGAAGAGTATCAAATAGAGGGTGATCCCACCTCATTTGAACAAGCCATGAGAAGCGATCATTCATCCAAGTGGTTTGAAGCCATGGAAGATGAAATGAGATCGATGAGTGCCAACGATGTTTGGGACTTGGAAGAAATTCCCAAAGGAGCCAAAAAAAAGAGGGTCGTAAATGGGTCTACAAAATAAAATATGACTCCCAAGGGAACATAGAGAGATTTAAAGCGCGACTTGTGGCTAAAGGTTTCACACAAAGGGAGGGAATTGATTACACGAGACCTTTTCTCCAGTCTCATGTAAAGATTCTCTCAGAATAATAATGGCATTGGTGGCACACTATGATTTAGAGTTGCATCAGATGGATGTAAAGACAGCATTCCTAAATGGGGATTTGGAGGAAAATGTATACATGGCACAACCGAAAGGTTTTGTCGTGGAGGGTAAAGAAAAGATGGGATGTTGCCTAAAGAAATCGATTTATGGATTAAAGCAAGCTTCAAGGCAGTGGAACTTGAAGTTTGATAAAACTATAAAGAATTTTGGGTTTAAAGCAAATGTCGAGGACAATTGTGTTTATACAAAGTTTAAGAATGGAAAATACATTTTCCTAGTCCCGTACGTAGATGATATTTTACTTGCAAGTAATGATATGAGTCTACTACAGGAGACAAAAAGATTTTTGTCCTCAAAGTTTGAGATGAAAGATCTTGGTGAAGCTTCCTATGTTTTGGGCATAGAAATTCACCGTGATAGAAGAAAGGGGGTATTAGGACTGTCTCAAAAGGCATACATTGAAAGGGTCTTGGAGAAATTCCAGATGCATAAATGTAGTCCATCACCCGCACCTATAGTCAAGGGCGATAAGTATGGGGATTTTCGGTGTCCCAAGAATGAGTATGAGCTCAACCAAATGAAAAGTGTGCCATATGCTTCGCAGTTGGACATTTACGGTATGCTCAAGTATGCACACGCCCGACTTGGCTTATGTAACCGGCCGCTTGGCGATTCCAAAGTAATCCAGGTATTGAACACGGAAATTGGTAAAGAAAGTCTTGCGATATTTACAAGGTACAAAAGACCTGATGCTAACGTACAGAAGATCTGACTCCCTAAAGATCTTAGGATACTCAGATTCTGATTATGCGGGAGATGATAGAAAGTCCACATCTGGATATGTGTTCACTCTCGCAAAAGGAGCTATATCATGGAAAAGCTCAAAATAAACAGTTACTACAAACTCTACTATGTATGCCGAGTTTGTAGCATGTTATGAGGCATCGGGGCAGGTGAATTGGCTAAAGAAATTCATACCGGTTTAAAAGTGGTCGATGACATCAATGGACCAATGACTCTATCGTGATAATAATCCGGCTATAGAGTATGCTCACAACAATAGGTCAAGTGGTGCTTTGCCAAACACATTGACATAAAGTACTATGTTGTGAAAGAGAAAATCCAGGATCATGTTATAAATCTTGAGCACATAAGCACGAAAAGATGCTCGCGGATCCGCTTACAAAAGGCTTGCCACCCAAAGTGTTCGTTGAACACGTAGCCGGCATGGGTTTAAGGCGAAGTCTATGATTCCTGGATAATAATAAGGGCCCAAAGATAAAGTATTTATTTATTTCAAACGAGAGATGTGTATTGTAGTGTGAAATCCAACGGCAATAGACCGTGACGATGAAACATGTTCTATGCACAAATCGAGGTGGAATAAGTAAAATGAAAAGGTTAAAGTGAAAGAATAAAGTTAAAGATAAAGTTAAAGATGAGATCAAGGGGAGAATGTTAGGATGATCTCAATCCCGATTGGGCCCAACGGCCCAATTCGGGCCCCTGACCCACGCGCCACGATCGGGCGCCCCCCCCACTATGGCTGGAGGGCCCCTGTCACCCTGCGCTATAAAAGGAAGGTGGGGGCCGGCGGCTCAAGGCACGAGGTTCGCCTTGAGCTCACCAGACCCACCGACACAACCCTAATCCGATCCCTAGGGGCGCAGCCAGTGACGGGAAGCTCCTCCGCCGCCGTCACATGCACTGCGCCATCGACGACTTCATCGCCAGCCGCTTCACTCGTCTCTGCATCGACGACATGGCCGACGGCAGCAGCAGCGGCGCCGCCGGATCTTCCTCCACTGCCCCCGTGAAGGCCCCTGGTAAAGCCTTTCCGACTTATCCTCTTTCTCTCTACCTATTTGCCTACCAATCCCCAAAGGTGTACCCACCTAGATATCACTGCTAGATTGATCCTAGGGTTAAACAAAAAGGGGTTGCTGCCATCTAACATGGAGTCCTGGACTGAAAATTTAAAGAAAAAAAATTACAGACAGATTGTACTTCCTCCATTCCAAATTATATGATTTTTTTGGTTTTGTATATAAAAAAGCCAAAATGTTTTATAATTGATTTAGAATAGAGGTAGTACTAAGCTGATTATAATCAGCAGGGATCCCCAGCCAAGCCAACAAAAGTCATGTCTGTACCCGTGTGCAATTGCTTTCATTTCAACAAATCTGTATGGTTCCACAACACTAGCAATGGCAATACACGGTCCCAGGACTACCATGATTATTGCAAACAAATAAAAGAAGTGACCTGGTACATAAAATTTATTTAAGATCGATACATAATTAACAAGGCTTCCTGCCTTCTCAAGATTGTTTTGTAGTGGGAAATCCCCAAGACACTGCAACTACTGCAATGGCAAACCCAACACCAAATCCTAGTCCAACAAAGAGGAATAGCATAATATCCACTGATTTCTTCATGGAATGACGCCGCACCATCACAGTTGCTGGTGTCGTGTTGTTGCACTCTTTTGACAGAGGAGGTCCACACACAAACCATTATTTCACAAAAACGATCCATTGGAAAATGTCATGAGATGGGGTGACTCCGGTACTCTTCCTTCCAACTTGTGAGATAGGTTCAACATGGTAAGGAAGTCTAGAGATGCTAGCTCCTGGGGAATTGTTCCTGAAAGCTCATTGCAGGACAAGTCCAAAGCTTCTATCTGGTTCAAATGACCAAGCTGAAACGGAATTGGCCCTGTGAGTGAGTTGTGTGATATGTTCAGCATATTTAGCATAACAAGAACCCCGAATAGATTCAGGGATGCTGCCCTAGAAAGCATTGTTTGAGATATTAATGTACGCAAGGGTCTATAATGTATTTGAAATCATGAAGTCAAATCCTTTGTATGTGATTAATGTGGTAATCTTGTACATGTCATTGACTGGGCCCGCATATATCTATGATCTGGGTCTCATTTTCAGTTTTGACAATCATGGACTTCAATCTTGTAAGCTATTTCTTTGTCAGTGTAAGAAGTTATTGGAGGCTACATCAAGAATTCGTAGACTTGGAAATTCGCAAGTGTCTTGATCATCAGCAGCAGGCGTCACTTGGCCATAAAACTTTTACATTTCAGGACAAGAACTTGAAGTCTAGTGAGTGTATTCATCCAACAGGGAAAATGATCACTTATTTGATTGTTTCTGATATCAAGGACCTCCAAGTTTTTGCATGCAACAAGAGATCTGGGGAGCAGCCCTCTAATCCAGTTGCCACTGAAATCTAGTGCCTCAAATGAACATCCTTCCTTGATATTATCCGGGAACGGCCCGCGAAGTTGATTTTCTTTAAGTTTTAGAGATTGTATCAAATTAACATTCTCCATCAAACAGGAGGGAATTGAGCTACTGAAGTTGTTGTAAGAGAGATCGAGAAGCTGTAAAGGTACAGCAGGTACACCTTCAAGCATGCTATTCTTGCTGAGATCACAAAAGGACGGTGAGATTCTCCCAAATAACTTGTTTCCAGAGGCCTTGAAGATGGCAACTTAATGCAGATGAGAAATAAAATTGGAAGGTATAGATGAGAAGTTGTTGTATGAGTAATCGAGCACTCTTGTAGGGCCTCGTGGAATAGGTATGGGCCACAAAAGATGGTATCGATCCAGATAAGCCACAATCAGAAAATTGGAGAATTAGAGCTGTCAGGTTAGCGATCCATGATGGCTTGGACCCTTCTACAACCTCCAATTCAGACAAGTATTTTATCAAACCACTTGATGAGGGAAATTTACTGGAAAAGCCTGTTGCACTAAGTCCTAGCCTCCTCAAAGCTGTGAGATTACTAATTGAAGTTGGTATTGTGCCAGAGAAATCGATTTCACCAATATCCAGATTCTCCAAACAAGTACTAGTTATGAAATTTGGCAGGTAACCAGAGGGCGAACCATGCGATGCAACGCACATGGCCATATCGACAGCACACCAACAAACCGACCAAAGTCCCAAGATAGGTCCAAACACGTGCAGCAATGCAAAGGCTGTTGGTACAGTCAACGCACTCTGCTCAGAATCAGCGAAAACAGGCATGTTGACATTGACAGAGTTTACCCATGGCACCGAGTTCTGAAAATGGTGTCCAAAGGGAGAATACAACCAAGCTGCTGGCATCGCTGTTGGTGTGTTGGAACCCACATGGATCCAATAACACAACTTTATATGGCTACGGGTACAGTTGTGTTTACCTAAACAACAGTTTCACATGAACTACATGCATAGGTGGCCCGCCCCTGCGGCAACGCTGGACCGCAAAAGTTCCGAGTAGCATCAGGCTTGCGCCATCTGCACATGAACATCAAGGAGTCAGAATTTGGTGCAGCCGCAGATCCCATTGGCTGTTTCTTACTTCTCAAAAGCAGTTTCATTCTGCCTCCGGTGAACTCTGTTTCAAAAATAGGTTAAAATGAATGTTTTTTCTATGCCATGGTATAATTACCTTTGGAAATCACAATCATCAGTGAATAAGTAAATGGGTTTATGAAAACTTCTGATTTCAGGTTCTTTTAGTAACCAATCAGTCGACTAGGGGCTACGGAGCTGGATTCTACTCTACATGTGGAAGGACAAGAGCATATATAAAAGATACATAGACTAGAGCCATACCAATTTCACAGCATTCCTGTTCTTCAGTGTCAAAACTGCTGCTTCAGCGAAGGCCTGTGCAGCTCGGGCCTCTGCTTCTGCAGCCTCTGCTTCCCTAGCAGCTGCTTCAGCTTCTGCCATGATAGCCTCTGCTTCTGCAACTGCATGAGCAGCAGCAGCTGCTGCTGCCTCAGCAGTCATAGTTGCCATACGAACCAATTCAGCATCAACTTGGGATCTCGTGAGGGTTCTACTAGCATCACTCCCTAATTTCAAGGGTTCTCCTTGCACGTCTTCTAGCAGCATCATCTTGGGGCTTCGGCCCTCTAAGCGTGGTGAACTAGGTGCTATCCTGTACTTCCGATTCACCTGCAAACTTCCACTGGGTCATGCTGAAAAGCTCAAGGTTCTTCAATTTGAGAACATGCAACTTCTGATTGGATCAAAATATGAACATTCAGCAATGAAAGTGGGTCGGGACACCATAGAGCCCACTAATCGAGTAATGCTCCGGACAGCATTTAAAGTAAGATCAGCAGGAAACCTGCAATCTAACAAGGATTTACATGAAATTGAACAAGAGAACAGTATGTAATAGACTAACAGTGGAGTATTGTGCATCACTAAACAAGAAATCAGTGCTTGCTAATACTGATAAACATGTTTGGCACTGTAATAAACTAATAATACACAGATAGTAGAGTATGGTGCATGACTGAAGAAGTCTATGTGTGTGCACCTTCTAGAGCACAAGCTTTATGCCCAAAGATATGTGTCATGATAAACCTTCATATAATTGTATTCACAAATATGGCATATGAGTTAATCCAGTTGGGTGAAAACTAGACTTCTGATGGTGTTATGCACAGATTTTACTTATCTAGCACTACTTCATTAGATGATGTCATGAAAATGCAGAATGTGGTGGTTGGCCAGTGCCACCCAGTTGGTGCCATAGGACCAGAGCTCGAACCCTGGTTTTCACAAAAGGTCCCTCATTGTGTAACTGCTTTCAGAGATATACACAGTTGCATCCTGGGTAGTCAGCCTTCATGCAGTGCATTGGGGGAGACCTTTACCCCAAGAAGAGGAATTTTCGGTGGTGACATTGATTGAATTTACTCACGTGGTGTCACCTAGTAGTTCCATCTTTGAATCAAGTTTATTTCTCATAGCATAAAATGGTGTAGGGGGCTAAAAAATCAAATTTACCTTTAGCAATTTCCCACTGGTAGCTAAACCCTTCAGTTTTGCAGATAATAAGTGATCAAAATCACTAGGTGGCCAATATTGCTCCTACATAAAACCAGGGTAAGAACCTGATTCTGCACATAGCAAATAAGACGACCAGACACAGTTGGCTAATAACTTTTATTAACAAATAAGAAAGAACATGAAGAATTCAAAATGAAATCAGAACTCTGCAAGAAGACAGTGCAATAGCTAACTTTTGACCAACAGAAGGAGGAAATCTAATGTAGCTAGACATGCTTTTTTTTATTGGACTCAACTATTTGATATCTATGATATATCAATTTTTATACAGTCAAATCAGGTGTACTGAAGTTCTATGTATCAAACGGTGTCCATTATTTAGGTGTTTAGGAGTAATGATCCTTGCAACAGATATTGAGCGGCACCAGCCATCACCGCATAGGCAGGCAACCTGCCAACTTGGGCAAAATCATGAGTTCATTATACACGTTTGTCAAAATAAAAAGAATAAAATTTATTATTAACAAGATATCTGAAAAGCTTTGGCTGATTAAATACAAACAAAAAGGCAAATAATGTTGACATTCAAAAGTAAAGGAAAATGGAAATGTAGACAGACCATAAAGCATATTTCTATATAAGTCCTAGAAAGAAACAAAAACAAGATAAGAATGTACACCTCTATGTAATTAGCAATAGTAGTTTTGTGTGACCCTGTAGGCTCATTCAAGTTCTTTATAGCCTCCATTATAATATTTTCTAGCCTGCATTAAAACCATTAAAATAAGTGAAGACTTAAGTCTATCTAGTTTTCAATTGAGATGATAAAAGAGAGGAAAAAAAGTTAAACAGCACAATTATGTATTATTACATTTATGCATATGCAATCACCTTGCGTGAGATTTCTTCGAATTTGAAGTATTCCAAGCTTCAACAGGCACTGATGTTATAGGATTTGCATCAACAATCTCATCGTCAACATCAGAAGTAACTGTGCTCAATGCCAACGAGTGATTATTATTCTTAGGAGCAGCTCGGGTTCTCCTCGTGGAAGTTCTCCCCGTCACGAGCAGTCGGTGAACTGACAATTACATTCATGTTGCGCCATTTGTCCTAAGTAGTGAGTAAAGGAAAAGAACATATGAGCATTAAGATTGAAGATGAATCTGGAAATTTAAAAATCAAAAGACACATGATTTCAAGGAATGCCCAGATATGGCAGTCCCTTCACTAAAGAAAACTACGTAAAAAAGGAATCGAGTGAATAGTTTTAACCTTTAGGTCAACATTCGAGCGGTAGCACAATGTGGAGCCAAGTTCTGGATCATTCAATATCATACGCCAATTTCCAACTCCATGTCTCACTACTCCAGCTCTAAGAGCAGCCTCTTCCTCAGAAGTCCACCTCTGTTTTGGAGCCCCCATGCGTAGGCCCAATCTTTTCAGTCAAATACAGTATGAACACGAATGTATACCTTCTAACCTGGATTGTGAATTCAATGCATTAGAAGATAGTAAAACTGAAAGGAATATAAAAACTGCTGGACCACATTAGATTAACACTACTGCAAACATTGAATCAGCTGAAAACTCAATTCTAAGGATATTTTGGTAACAAACAAATCCAACATGTGCAGGAACCTATCATAAATAAAATATGTACAACATCCTACCATGCTTGGCTAAAGAAGAAAATCAGGTTTGTACTACAACTTAAATATACCAACAATTAGGAGCGGAAGTCTAAGGTACCACATAAAAATCTGTACAGGCCTAGAAATTACTGAAGAAATATTTGCTGATTTCCAAAGGCTCCATTATTGTTCATGAATACAGTCTATGATATCCGTCATAGTCTTATTCCCTTCGGTAAAAAGTGATGTAATAGAAATAGGCACTGTCCCAAATACACAACTTTGACTACTGATTCCTGTTGTGATATGTTATGAATGATCTGCAGTCCAAGTTCAGATCGGTTCTTTGCACACAACCCAAAAACATCACTTATTTGTGATTGGAGTACACATGAGTCAAACTGGCATAAAGTGGCCTCTACGATGTGATCAAACAGAGCTTCAAACTAGAGCTTGCAAAGCAAATTCAGAACTACTTTTTTTTTTCTTAGAAAAGCGGTCCAATCATATCCCAATAAGCTTGTGCATTTCTATTTAAGAATTCCATTGCTATGGCATTAACAGCATGACCCGTAACCTCCTATGATACCAAAACAAACCAAGAAAAAGATAGATGCAAGACATAAGACAACATGGGAGCATTTCATTTCATGAAAAGGAAACTGCTTCACCATCTCCATTTCTTTCTTACTGAAACTCCAAGAATGCCCTTTCCAACAAATCCTAACAAATTTAATAAATAAACTGCAACATGTGGGCGGACCCAGTAAAGTACATAGGTGTACCAATGTACAAATGTACGCCTAATATTTTTCGCCAAAAAAAAAAAATCGCAGCTGGTACGCATAATAATAATATATAAATACACTCGCAATTAGATCAGATCCGAATATACAAATACCCATATAGGTTAAGTTAGCCAGTTAGGGTTCGCGTGCTCGGTTTCGCACAACGGGAAGGGAAGAGAAGGGATATGCATACCTGGTGGGTGCTCGTCCCCGGCGAAGGGCCCGAGGAAGACCTGGCGAAGGGACCGACGAGGCGGGCACCTGGCACAGGTCGGCAACGGCGGTAGCCCAGCTGCGCCACGCGAGAGAGCGAGTGAAAGAGCGCAGCGCACACGCGCGGTGTGCACGGCGGTGAACGGGGTACGCGCGATTTTTCCCTCCGCGGTGACAGTGCGTTCCCGACGGCGTGTGTCCTGTCCTGTGTCGCCAAATCTGAGATTTTTTATTCAGAAAAATTTTGGCCGTCCAAATCTATACTAACCTATAAAGAACGTGCACCCAAAAATTTCCGCCACACTCACATTTCACTGTACGCAGCACAGTCATCGTGAGTCCACGGTGAACCGTGTCCACGAACCAAAGCAGGAACTGGTAACAGTACACCGCCTCCGCCGTCCGCTTCCGCAACCTCAGGATCACGTCCGTCCACGCCTGCCTCCCTCTAGAAACATCGCGGCCTCTCTCTGCTCGCCTCATCCCGTCCTCCTCAACTCCACTCGCTCGCCGACGCCGTACTCCATCGGCACCTCTTCACGGCTCCGGCCCGATGCCTCCAGGCACGGCACGGCGGGAGCGAGCCTCGCCCGTTCATACGGACGCCGCTGTCCAGACGAGATCTGCCCCCACACACCGATCAAATCCACGCGCTCACCGACGCCGTTTTCCATCGCCGTCCCCGTCTCTTTCCCGGCTCCGGCGACCCCAAGCCTTCAGGCACGATGCGTCGCCACGGACGCGGCTTCCCAGCCGAGGTCTTTCCGCTCGCCACCCCGGTCCACGCAGACCACAGCAGGAGGGCGCCACCCTGCATCAGCTCCCCTCACCTTCATCGTGTCCGGCGCCGATGCAGGACGAGGCACCCCTCAACCTTTCTACCGTAACCTATGCGTGCAGCGAGAGCAACCCCAAGGTATGGCACCGTGCATCCTGCTGCGCATCGCATCCCCTCCCTCTCCTTCTCCTGCCACACTTCCCCACGCCGGCCGCCGCAGATCCATATCGTCGACCTCCGCGCCTGATCATCCCCTCCCTCCGACACCCTCATCACACGGCCACAGGTTCACGCCCGCTCATCCCGCCCGTCCTCCCCGCCGCATCCTGCTGCGCGTCGCATCTGCCGCCGCGGCCGCCGCAAGCGGCGTCCTCCACAACAACACGGGCCTGCCAACATATTGAGATCGCCGAGGTGACCATCTGGATCCGCATCTCTCTTCTCGGCTCACTGATTTATGGGTCATGTTAGCTTCAGATAGTTCCCCATCCACTCCTATACGGTTCATGGGTGTGCCAGATTTCGCAGTTGGTCTCATCATGTATTCTTTGTGGAAAGGCACATACATCAACCTGATCCATCTGATATTCGTTGCTTATTGTTGTTTGCCAGATACTACATTCAAGGTCAGTATGGACACATGCTACAGGCGACGACGCGTTCATCTCGACAATCTAGAACAGGGTAATGTTATTTCCACTTATGATGTGCATGAACAGCTCTACCATTGTACCTAAGCCTTCTTTAACTTCTTTGTAGTAACTAACTACACCTGACCACACTATGGTTCCTGAGCACAGCGACCAAAACAACACTCATAAACACAGGAGGTGCATACTGCGATCTCTCGGCAGTCGGCACACAAGGTACAGTTAGACAATGCCAACAGCCCCGTAAGTCTGCACAATCCCTGTTATCCACAGAAAACTTCTAGCATCTTTATTACAAATACCGAAGTTGTAGATCAAAATACATATTGCAGCATCTTACTTACAAACTCATAATGTGTTTACTCTGAAATTTTAAATGACATATCAACAGATGCACACTCAACTCAAACTCAGGTATTACAACCTACAATTTCTGTTACTAATTGTGTACTCTAGCTGTGATATTACTTCATAAACGTACAACTTGATGTGCATCTTAAATTCTGAGTTTTATCGGCCTCACTATTGCTTCATCATTTATGAATGTCTTGCATAGTATAGCTCTGTGATTTAGACAACCGTGTGCGTCTTCGTTTGTTCCAATGCACCGGCAAGAGGGCTTTAGAAGATACAAATTCAGGTTTCTGAAATCAATTTTACTTTCCATTCTTGCAGTGACAGCCCCCCCCCCCGCGCGCGTGAAAACAGGTCATGCCGATGCATGCAGCTGTGCACCTGCAACAGAACAACTTCAGCCGGGGCGCTGAGCATCGGTGATGTACATCAGATTCTTATGTTCAGTGTTCACTTTTTGCCAACATCGATATACAGCAGCAAATTAGGATTAAGGTACAGTAGCCCCAACAATCGCATTTTATTTTCGGTTGTACGTATTGAATATTATGCCAACTGCATCTACATGGCTGTGCACCAGGTGCTACATGAAACGCCTTACTATACAAATTTTGAGCCTCAGGAGGTCCAAATTATCTATTTGTTCTTATTTCCTCTACCTTTCCGCTTTGCAGGCATAAGATGAAAGGTCAACATTGGCTACACTTCAAGTCAAATAACTTACAGTGACACCAAAACTAAGTAGAGAGGATTACAAAGTGCAGGAACTAAAGAAGGTTAGTGGACCTCTGTTCTTTTTCCTATATTGATTTTTGTTCTCTGCATCTATTTTGCATCCACTTAGTATGGATGCTTAATATTTGTTTCCATCTGTCATCGTAGCGAACCATTACCATTGCTATAGGGTTGGGGATGTAAACCAGGGAGCAGCTCTCTTGAATCTGAACTTTCGCACACCGTATGACTACCAAATTTAGAGAGTACATTTTTAAGTCCTCAAATTTCAGTTCTACTGTATGTTTGCAATGGTGCACATTCAGTTACTACAATGCTATAATACTGATTTTGATTTACACTACTTAATTAGTCTACCATACCTTTGTTACCCTCCTCCAGATTTTTTCCCACGTCATCTCTTATTAGCTTCTTGAGCTTACACCCGGTTATTACACCCAGTTATTTGCTTTAGTTTAAAATTAATTTATGGAAACACACTTACCATATTGGCAAATTTGGACGCAGCATATGTGTGCACAAATAAACTACCCAATTCCAACTTTCCTCATAGTCAACACACTGCATTGCCAACCAGTAAGCAACAAACCATATTTACTAATTTGATTTTTGTTTCCTCATAAGTTCTTCAGTTTGCAAATGTGTATCCTCCGACCTGTGCACCTATAACCTACTTACTTTTCGATTTGCCTGTACGGTTCCAGGTCATCGATGTTTTATCTATCATCACCACAATCAAGTCTATTGGAACGGCATCCGACAAAAAGCCTCGCTTGCCTGGTCGACAGCTTTGTCAAACATTGATGGTTCTTAGGCAAAATGAGCCTCCATATCCAACTTAAACATCAATGTATTATGCTGACATTATTGTACGAACGACGACTCCATTAATGACAACACATTTGTAAATTGTTCTATGTATAATCATATGATGTTACAATTCCGATTTGCTGCCCCGTGCTTCGTCTGCTAGTAATTACAAATGTGGGATGTGCCCGCACCTATCGGTTACTGGGGGGCCGACAGGTCCATATCGGCAGCCCAGTAACCGCCTAGGGCCCGTACCGCGATAGGCTCCTGTCGGCCCGCCTAGGGCCCATAAAGCATCTTCTCCCTCGCGTTCTCTCTCTCCCCTTCCGCCGCGCGCGCTCTCTCTCGCCGGCGCACGCCGCTGCTCCTGTGCCGTGCGAGCGGCTTGGGCTCGCCGCCAGCCGCCCGATAAGGCGGAGGGCTTGCCGCCCCCGACGTCTCCCTAAAACCACCACGGGCCACTTTCGGCGGCTCACCGTACACCACCGCCGTAAACCGATGACCCCTGCATTAGGCTTCTCGCGGTCAGGGCTCCTCAACCGGCGCATCAACTATCCGGCGAGTCAAGTCCTTCGCCTCCGCCTCGCCGTCCCTGTGCGACCCCTCCGCCGCCGCCGCCGCCGCCGGTGGCGGCCCCCAGACCACCATCAGGGAAGGGAAAGCGGAGATCTTTTTGGACGAGTCGAACTCGGTCTTCTACAACAAGGCCCAGGTTTGTGTTCTTGGGATTATTATATTCCATTTTCTAGGAACAAAATGATACTCTGTATTTTAAATGGATGTTTTTTATGGAAATTTTAAATGGATGTCATCGATTTATTCGAACAGATTTATCTTTTACTGTAGCATAGAAGCCGAGTGGTCGAAAGAGCAATCTGGTACCTTTTGTGTTCTCAGAGTTTAGCTCCAATTCAAATTAGGTTGCTAAACGTTGCTCTTCGTTTGCTATATGAACTGTGAAATTTAGACATTAAGTGTTGTGGCCTTTTTCTAGTTATATTTATAGGCTTCGGTGCCATAAAAATTGTTCAAAACCATTGATTTACTTTTTTCCAATTCCTTTAGCAGTTATGACAAGGATTTTCTTCTATTGATCCATTACAATTTTTGAAGTTTGGAGAAGTACCATCACTAATTACATATTTTGAAACTCACCGTCGCTAATTTTAATATAAACTTTTCCTACTAAATGCATCATAGTGAGATTCCAAGTGGTATAACTAGTGGTAGTGTTTTATTATTAGGAGAATTCCACTTCTTTTTGGTAGTTTGTGGCATGATGATGGTCGCATGGTGGCGCATCTCGGGCATGACAGTGGCATGCTAGTGCAGCTCCGCACGGCAGGCTCAGCATGTCGTCGGGTCAACACGACTCGGCTAAACTGTAAGAGGGTCGTGTCTGGGGCTCTGGCTAATGGCACAGCCCATGGGCAAGCACGACACGATCGAGATCGAAGCCGTGCCACCCCATTTGGTCATCTATACATGAATGTGACTTATTTGGAGGGGAATGAAGAGTCTTGGCGGCTGGCAACTTAAGATATAAAATGTGCATTATTATGTCGAAAAGGTGGACATGTTTCGATATGGTTTATATGTAAAAATAACAATGATGGCTCATTAATTAGGAAGTCTAATTTTCTATTCTTAATTAATGAGCCATCATTATTATAGACTTCCTAATTAATGAGCCATCATTGTTATTTTTACATCATTGCTTCCAGGCAGATTTGGATAACAATGAGGAATATATATTTGGATAACAATGAGAGAATATACTTTGATGCTTCATTCACCACCAATTTGGGGACTTCCAATGTTAGATCACATATATATATTTTTTGCTAGCTAAATATGTGAATAAGTATATATAATCATGGCCTAAAAGAGTGTAATCCTAGATTTTTTGAATAAATTGAACATTTTAAAGTTTAATAGGTTGGTAGAAAACGGTATCCTACATTTGTATTTCAAAATATCTTTGTTATAAAAATATATATCATGATTGATTTAATGATACTTAGTATGCCATATGGCCATATACATATTAGTATTTTAAATATATGTTTGGTCAAATTTGAAATGGATAGCTCATTGAAAAAAATGAGAATTACATTTTTTTGCGTTAGGGTAAGAGTAGCAATGAAGTAAGGTGACGCAGCAAGACCAGCTATCGCTAAATGTTTTTTTAGATAAAGGGATTTATTTATTATATAAAAGTAAATTTACATCCAACCCCTTGCAAGGGTACCCCGAAAGAAAATAAAATTACATTGAAGTCCTTGGGGAGTCATCCCTTCCTTCTTCATCGTCGCCGATTAGAGCCGTCGATCGCCAGTTCCCGTCGTCGTTGATAGGGAAAACCACCGAAAAAGAAACTTGAAGCCGATTCCGATGCGAATGAAGCATCAACAAGATTTAAAAGGGCCATCGGCGGCACAAAACTAGACGAGCCGTGCACCTCAAACAACCATCGACCATAAGCTTGTCACGGAGAACGGAATCCGTCGCTGTCGCCTCATTGACGGATCCCAATTGTCGAACAAGGAAGAATCGATGAAGGGGAAAGAAGTACACCAACCCAATCTCTCGAGCGCAGGTTATAAACATACCTTACGAAAAACCTCTCCGGTTAAGGAATTTGTATCGACGCCGTCCCTAGATTGATCCCGAAGGGAGTAGAGCCTCACCAAATCCTCGCAGAAAACAACGTCGAGCTCACCATCGCCATTGCCTTCGGAGAATTCAAGCAAGGGACAAAAGATCCCATACGACATCGATGTTGTGGGAAGACAGCCTAGCCTACCTAGAACTATACTAGTAGCTAGTATACAAACTTCACCGGGCATCGATCCCTTAACCCCTCCAGCTCCCACGGTGCCGGAGAGGCCGCCGGAAGAGAGGAGAGATCGAAGCCGTGCCACCCCATTTGGTCATCTATACATGAATGTGACTTATTTGGAGGGGAATGAAGAGTCTTGGCGGCTGGCAACTTAAGATATAAAATGTGCATTATTATGTCGAAAAGGTGGACATGTTTCGATATGGTTTATATGTAAAAATAACAATGATGGCTCATTAATTAGGAAGTCTAATTTTCTATTCTTAATTAATGAGCCATCATTATTATATAGACTTCCTAATTAATGAGCCATCATTGTTATTTTTACATCATTGCTTCCAGGCAGATTTGGATAACAATGAGGAATATATATTTGGATAACAATGAGAGAATATACTTTGATGCTTCATTCACCACCAATTTGGGGGACTTCCAATGTTAGATCACATATATATATTTTTTGCTAGCTAAATATGTGAATAAGTATATATAATCATGGCCTAAAAGAGTGTAATCCTAGATTTTTTGAATAAATTGAACATTTTAAAGTTTAATAGGTTGGTAGAAAACGGTATCCTACATTTGTATTTCAAAATATCTTTGTTATAAAAATATATATCATGATTGATTTAATGATACTTAGTATGCCATATGGCCATATACATATTAGTATTTTAAATATATGTTTGGTCAAATTTGAAATGGATAGCTCATTGAAAAAAAATGAGAATTACATTTTTTTGCGTTAGGGTAAGAGTAGCAATGAAGTAAGGTGACGCAGCAAGACCAGCTATCGCTAAATGTTTTTTTAGATAAAGGGATTTATTTATTATATAAAAGTAAATTTACATCCAACCCCTTGCAAGGGTACCCCTGAAAGAAAATAAAATTACATTGAAGTCCTTGGGGAGTCATCCCTTCCTTCTTCATCGTCGCCGATTAGAGCCGTCGATCAGCAGTTCCCCGTCGTCGTTGATAGGGAAAACCACCGAAAAAGAAACTTGAAGCCGATTCCGATGCGAATGAAGCATCAACAAGATTTAAAAGGGCCATCAGCGGCACAAAACTAGACGAGCCGTGCACCTCAAACAACCATCGACCATAAGCTTGTCACGGAGAACGGAATCCGTCGCCTGTCGCCTCATTGACGGATCCCAATTGTCGAACAAGGAAGAATCGATGAAGGGGAAAGAAGTACACCAACCCAATCTCTCGAGCAGGTTATAAACATACCTTACGAAAAACCTCTCCAGTTAAGGAATTTGTATCGACGCCGTCCCTAGATTGATCCCGAAGGGAGTAGAGCCTCACCAAATCCTCGCAGAAAACAACGTCGAGCTCACCATCGCCATTGCCTTCGGAGAATTCAAGCAAGGGACAAAAGATCCCATACGACATCGATGTTGTGGGAAGACAGCCTAGCCTACCTAGAACTATACTAGTAGCTAGTATACAAACTTCACCGGGCATCGATCCCTTAACCCCTCCAGCTCCCACGGTGCCGGAGAGGCCGCCGGAAGAGAGGAGAGATCGAGATCGACGCCCGTTCCTCGAATCGCCTGGATTCGCCTCTCTGCAATGTAGATGGGGAACGAAGTCTCCAGACTATCGCTATTAGGCGTGTGGAAATTTTTAACAGGCTGTCATCTATAAACACGGGCCGGCCCACTAAATTTCAGCTTACAATGTCCTTGGCCCGTGCGATTTTAGCCAGGCGTGTTGCTGATTGCGGCTGCAAGCCAAGAATGGCGCATCCGGCATGCGTGCAGGTGTGTCAACAATTCAACATGGATTGCAGGACAGCAGGAGGCAAGGTGTGCGCACGCATGCTAGCTAGCGAGCGGGCTTATTGCCACGTTGGATTCAGCAGGACGTACGGATCAGCTAGGCACGAGCACGACCACGTGCGTGAGAGCGCGCTTCTGCGCCGGTGTCCCAGAATGGTTCAGATTGGAACCCACCTTTACGAAGGGCAAACAACGCTGACTGCATGTAACGACGTCTCGTGACATCAGGATCGGTGATGCATGTATATGCGTAGAGTTGGAAGGAATCAAACATCAGCTGGACATCTGGTCGATGCCGTGACGTGAAGATGAAGTTGATGACTTGACTTCTGGACGACAGTGTATAGGCTGAAATTCAAACTTAGCCTACTGCATGACTTAAATATCATGATGGGAATGGGCCGACCCGGCCCTGGCCTTGGACCCGGCCGTACGGCCCCAAGGCCAATTTTAGGGGCCATGGGTCAACCCATTTTGCTAAAAAGCTATGGCCTTGCCGACCCAATGGGTGACGTGGGTCGGCCCAAATTTTTTTCTCGTACCGTTGCAAATGATTCGGTGCATTCCGACCAAAATAGTTATGCCGTTCATTTTGATATAAGATGATGCACACATGAAGCCGGTCGTTGTTAGGCGAAAACAACTATCACGTGTGCTCAGGCTGAAGCTGCTGGACGCCCCCTACTACTTCTCTCAGCCAAACTACTTCTCTCAACATGCTAACGAGGACACCGAATGATTTCATAGCATAATGACATCCATGAAGCTATGACAGAAGACAAATAAACTAAGAAAAATGATTAATTGTGATGATTGAGTCGACCCACCGTATCCATTGGGTCAATACGTACCGGCCCTATTGACCCATTTTAGACTTTGAGGCCGGCCCCCTATGACCCATTGACCTTACTTTTGTGGGTCGGGTCAACTACCCAATGGGTCGACCCGGCCCATTCCCATCCTTAAATAATTGGTACTCCATCCCTTGGTTACAAATTATAAATTATATTCTAATTCTAACTTTCTTGAAGAGTTTAAGCATCTTAAGTTTTACTAAAATTATAAAGAGAATTAGAAAAAATTATGACATTAAATAAATATACTATGAAAATATAATTAATAAAGAAATCTAATTAAGTATCTAATGAAGTTATGTAGGTATAACAAAAGTCTATCATACACTAACTAGTTTAGTTAGCCGGAATTAGTTTTTGGGTTATGTGTGGTCCGCCACAGAGCCTGATGACAAATGAAAAATATGGTTTAATGCGCTTTCGGGGATTACAAAATTAGTGTGTAGCGTGTAGACGCATGCCCTTGACGAAAAACAGAAGTGTTAATTTTTTACACGGTTTCGTGAACGCGTAGCTGTTCGACTACAAATACCAACGGCGACCGATGGAGACCGGCCGGCCGGCTGCATCAGGACTTGGTCACGCGGGTCACCACGAACGTGCCCTGAATTTGCCGCTGGTTGCTTGCGCCTTGCGGGCAAAGGCAGTTAGTTTCATGAACCCATAGCTGTCCACGTATTTTCTTTCTGTTTCTCAAAACGTCACCACAAGACAGGTGTCCATGTGCGTGTCGATCACGGCCATGTTTGATAGAGCTTCGGACGGCTCCTGACTCCTCCTTATCCTGATAACAAGTTGTTTTTTTCTCTCCTGATCAAAACTTAGTCAACAAAGCTCATATATTTGTCTTCACTAGTTATGACTTATGACTCCTTTCGTACTTGCAGAAGAATAATGCAACCAAAAATCAGAGAAAAGAAACACTACACGGTATATATACAAGGCGCAGGCAACAGAGGAAATGAGTCTCAACTCTCAAGTTCTCACTCAACATGATCTCCTGTACCAGCCACCACCACCAGCAGCAGCTTCTGCTGCGCTTGCTCCTTCACTTGCTCCTTGGAATCCAGCAACTCTCCAGCTCCCTCGCCACCTACAGCAACCAAACTACCGTACAACCACCCCCAGCAGCAGCCGTTCGGTGCCGGCCGGACCAGTCCTCGGCGCTGCTCCGGCTGCGGCGTTCCTTCTCCACCACCACCGACTCCACCTGCACCCTTGCGTCGTGGCGGGCCGGCACGGACTGCTGCCGCTGGGAGGGCGTCGCCTGTGCCGCCGCCGACGGACGCGTCACCACCCTCGACCTCGCCGAGTGCGGGCTGCAGAGCGACGGCCCCCACCCGGCGCTCTTTGAGCTCACCTCCCTGAGGTACCTGGACCTCTCCTTCAACAGCTTCAACGAGTCGGAGCTCCCGGCCCTCCCGGCTGTCGGGTTCGAGCGGCTCGCCGAGCTCACCTACCTCAACCTCTCCTACACCGACTTCATCGGCAGCATACCGCACGGGATACGACAGCTCAGCAAGCTGGTATATATGGACTTCACCAACTGGATTTATCTTGTCGAAGGTGACAACGACTATTTCCTGCCACTCGCCGACGGGAGGTGGCCTGTTGTAGAGTCAGACATTGGAGCACTCGTCGCTAACCTTAGCAACCTCAAAGAGCTTTATCTAGGCAACGTCGACTTGTCCGGCAATGGGGCAGCATGGTGCAGTGCCTTCGCTAATTCCACTCCACACCTTCAGGTTCTCAGCCTACAGAATACCCACATCGATGCTCCCATTTGTGAATCATTGTCCAACATTCCCTCGCTGACCAAGATCAACCTAAACTATAACAAAGTGTATGGCCGAATTCCAGAGTCCTTTGCTGACTTACCTTCCCTCAGTGTTCTTAAGCTTGCCTATAATCGCCTCGAAGGACAGTTCCCGATGAGGATCTTCCAGAACAAAAACTTAACGGTTGTTGATGTTAGTTATAATTCCAAAGTATCTGGTTTGCTGCCCAATTTCTCATCTGGCAGTATTATGACGGAACTGCTTTGTAGCAACACTAACTTCTCTGGTCCTGTTCCGAGTTCAATAAGTAATCTCAAAGCCTTGAAGAAATTAGGTATTGCAGCAGCTGACTTTCACCAGGAGCAGCTTCCATCTTCAATTGGTGAGCTCATATCATTAACATCATTGCAGGTTTCTGGGGCTGGTATAGTAGGAGAAATACCATCTTGGGTCGCAAATTTAACTTCTCTAGAAACTCTACAATTCTCGAGTTGTGGCTTATCTGGTCAAGTACCTTCCTTCATAGGTAACCTCAAGAACCTAAGTACATTGAAATTGTATGCATGCAATTTTTCTGGTCAGGTTCCTCCACATCTATTTAATCTAACTCAACTACAAATCTTAAATTTACATTCCAATAGTTTCTATGGTACCATTGAACTCAGCTCATTCTTCAAAATGCCCAGCCTCGTCAGGTTGAATCTTTCAAACAACAAACTTTCCATAGTAGAAGGAGAATACAATTCTTCATGGGAATCCCTCCCAGATTTTGATACTCTATGTTTAGCATCTTGTAACATATCCAAGCTCCCTGATACCTTGAGGCAAATGTATTCGCTTGCAGTCCTTGACCTTTCAAACAATCACATCCATGGCCCTCTACCTCAGTGGGCATGGGATAATTGGATCAACTCTCTCATCTTGATGAACATATCACACAACCAATTTAGTAGTGGTATTGGATATGGTTCTGTCATTTCTGCTAACATGTTTGTCATTGATATCAGTTATAACCTATTTGAAGGGCCTATACCTATACCAGGACCGCAGAACCAACTTTTTGATTGCTCCAACAACCAATTCTCATCCATGCCATTCGCTTTTGGTTCTCACTTAAGTAGTATTTCCCTTCTCATGGCTTCTGGAAACAAGTTGTCTGGAGAAATTCCACAATCAATCTGTGAAGCAACAAGCCTTATGCTCCTTGATCTCTCCAATAATGATTTGCTTGGCTCCATCCCTTCTTGTTTAATGGAGGATATGAGTCGCATCAATGTATTAAGTTTGAAAGGAAATCAACTTCATGGAAGATTACCAAATAGCCTGAAGCAAGATTGTGCATTCGAGGCATTAGACTTTAGTGATAATCAGCTTGAAGGACAATTACCTAGATCCTTAGCTGCCTGCAAAGACTTGGAAGTTTTTGATATTGGGAAGAATCTTATTAGTGATACATTTCCATGCTGGATGAGTACGCTTCCTAAACTTCAAGTTCTTGTTCTAAAGTCCAACAAGTTCATCGGAGATGTGGGACCATCTATTTCAAAAGATCAAAATAGTTGTGAGTTTGGAAAACTTCGAATCATTGATTTGGCTTCAAACAATTTCTCAGGATTGTTGCGAAATGAATGGTTTATGACAATGGAATCCATGATGACTAAAGATGTCAATGAGACGTTGGTCATGGAAAATCAATATGATCTACTTGGTCAAACATACCAATTCACCACTGCCATCACATACAAAGGATCTGATATCATTTTTTCTAAGATATTGAGGACCATTGTCGTCATTGATGTTTCGAATAATGCATTCTATGGCCCTATTCCTGAGTCAATCGGGGAGCTTGTTCTACTCGGTGGGCTAAATATGTCACATAATGCTCTCGTTGGACCGATCCCATCTCAGCTTGGCATGTTACATCAACTTGAGGCACTAGACTTCTCTTCAAATGAACTTTCTGGGGAAATTCCATGGGAGTTGGCATCACTGGACTTTCTTTCCATATTGAATCTATCCTACAACCACCTACAGGGAAGAATACCTGAGTCTTCCCACTTCTTGACATTCTCTGATCTCTCATTTTTAGGAAACATTGGTCTATGTGGATTTCAAGTGTCCAAAGCATGCAACAACATGACACCAGATATGGTTCTACATCAGTCGAAGAAGGTATCAATAGACATTGTACTATTCCTTTTTGCTGGTTTGGGATTTGGTGTTGGATTCGCAATTGCAATTGTCTTGACATGGGGAATCTCAAGGAGCTCATCCTTACCTTTTCAATCCACCATTGTCGAGGATAATGTTCCATCTCCAATCTGTCCAACTACTTCACCTAATCAACCATGTCATCTCAAGGAGGACCAGCCCCACCTCGCCGTTGCTCAAGAACTAGAGGCTTGTAAGCTTCGCTGTATGAGTTCCTCTTCAGAACATATTTTTTACAGTTAGGGGTATGCACATTTTGGCCCTCATTCCAAATAGGGATTATGCCCACCTTGACATCTCTCTACCTAATATGGAGAAATTGATGTTGTCCCTGGATAATAACCTTGCCATTCAATGGGGTTCTAGATCACTATTGATTGTTGATTAATGACAAGGGCTATGCTCCATCCATCACCATGCATAAAAGGTGGATCAAATCTACAAATCCTAGGCCATGTTGGAAGAGGGATTCTTGCACCTACAACTAACCATTGGATTTAAGGTATCTAAATGTGTTACTTTAAATCCTTGTGTCCATTCTAGTTTCAATTGATAATTTGTGTCCATTATATAACAATTACTTGAAAATGCAATTCAGGGCATGAACTTCTCCACCTTGGAGCATGGTGTGTTTCCAACAGTCAAGGCATTGTCTCTGAAGGTGGAATCTCCATATTTAATAAGTGTGCCTAGCTTCCATCATACACTACTATGTTTGGAAATACTCCATACCATTGTACATGTTTATCATAGCTTTAGTCTTTTGAGTTTGTTATTTATGATAATCCATTTGCTTTACCAATGTGCTTGCCATTATACAGTGTAAAGGTTGTTCATCAATGGAGGCTAGTATATGTGCCAACCTTTTGTCTAACAAATATGCCCCACCTCCTCCAGCCCCCACAATATTGTCTGTCTTGATTTCTTGAACATTCAGACACGATTCAAGATTATGATTAGGGGTCATTCATTCCCACAAGTAAATCAGATATATGCATGTGTTTCATTTGGTCTGATGTTGGCTGAGCCCTGCCATAGGTTCAGGGAAGGGAGAAAAGTCTAGTGCCTCAAGTTGATGTAACATGTCAATGCATGTCGTCTATTTTTGCCCCGGCAAGGGAGCAGTCGGGAGGCTAGGATAGATTGCTGACACCTGGTGATCCAAGGGTCACAGGGAGAGGGAGATATGGCTCGCCGACGTTTGAAATATGCTATACAAACATAGAAATGGTTGTGGTATACAATAGATATGGCTGAATCTGGCTGCAGTTTTGGCCTGTTTCAGTATTGCATACGATGAATTGAGAAATTGCTTAGGGAGGCAATCTGTGAAAATTAAAAATTCATAACGTTGTCCTTGCCTATCCGTTGGAATGGATATCCCAAATCCCAATGGTCAATGGAAGGCGATTTGGACCCCTTGCTTGTCGGATGCCCGAGGAGCGGGGGTGTTCAAATCAGCTGGAGCGGCTGCGGCTGCGCACAGTGTTCTATGTGTCCGCAATTTATCTCAAGCGAACGCAGCCTCACGGCGACGTTTGATGCATGGTGTGGCCGAGAACGGATCGTGTTTTCATGTAAGCTATCTGTTCCCTCTTGTTGAGCTGGAGGCCATGTGGGCCCCTGGACAGGAAAGCACGTCCAACACGGTTTCACCGGATGGTGGCGCAGTGAAATAGATCAACAAACCTATGCAGGCAGAAAAATACAGCGTGTGTTTGGTTTCCTGACTAGGATTGCAGCCAGTCTAGTGGTTGCAGCAAACCAACAAGGGGTTGTTTGGTTGTTGTCTAAGCCTGGCTAGCTCCACAATTGGTTGCATGGTTTATTTTGATACAGTCAGCTTTTCTCTAAATCAGTAAGTTTACCGCTTTCAGAGATTTCGTCGAACACGTGCTGGGCATCCTCGGCCAGTAGCTGCTGGGCATCACACCGCAGTCCGCAGTAGCAGGGCGAGCAACGGGCAGCACACGACAACAGCAGGGCAAGCAAGGGATCTCCGGCGTGCCTGCATTCCGCATCCGGTCTCACAGAAGCCAACCAGGCAGCGCCGGCGTGCCTGTAATTTGAGGATCGAGGATCAGATTGAGCTTCATGAATAAGAGATACCAAGATACCAGGAAAGTAACAAATGGAGACACAAACCAGCAACATGCAACGAACAACCCAATGAATCGCATGAACCAACGACGAGATAGCAGGAAAGAACCTTGTGCGTCTTCATCTTCTCCCAGCCGAGCTGAGCTCCGGGAACGGGTACGACGGCCGCGGCTTCCTGCGGCGGCGCAGGAGGGGGGCGGCGGCGCCGCGGATGAAGGCCTCCCTGGAGCTGCGGGCGCGCGCGCTCCTCGCGCTTCGACGCTACACTGGCTACAGGGAGGTCGCGCTCTTCTTCGTCGTCGTCTTGCGGAGGCCGTCGTCTCGCGCTCTTCTTCGATGTCGTCCCGCGGAGGCCGTGCCCCGAGGCATCGTGGATGCGGCCGTGGACGGCGGCGTGGAGAACATCGTGGCCGTGGCGGTCGCCATGGCCGAGGACCTCCGCCGTCCGTCGCCAAAGGCTCTCCTTGCCAAAGGCCCCCTGTAACCGACGTAGAGCTCGTTTAAGAGCCCAGTAGGATCATCATAGGTGGGCCGGGCCGGGGCTTTTAGGTGGGCCACATAGCCGGCCCAGTAGGATCCTCTCCTGTCACCGCCACATAGCTGACCAATTCCTTCCATCATTCTCTCCCGACCCTGTCACCGCCGCCGCGCAGGGTTTAGGGTTCAGCGGAGGCGCCACCAGCTTCTCTCCTGAAGACAGCCGCGGGCACCGCCGACGAGACGAGCTGTCGGCGATGTCGTCTATCGCGTCGCAGCTAAAGGCCATCAAGTCGGCGCTCGGCGCCGCGCCGGAGCCGGCCCGGCGGCCCGTCACCCGCCCGTCCGTGCTCTTCGACGCCAAGGAGGCCGCCGACATCGACCTCCGCGCCATCCTGCCCATCGCCCTCTCTGGTTCGTACCGCTGACCACTGACCTGATTGATTCGAGCATGCTGTTGCTTTGTTAGCTGTGCTCTTTTAGAGTAGCTAGCATTTCATGGAGGACAAGCTTGGTGGCATTTTCCACTAATCCGAGCGTTCTAGAATTTTTTTGGTTCTTATGTTTGAGCTCCCATAATATTCCAACCAGCTTTCTCCAAATTTCTTCTGGAGTTTAGCTGCTACTTGCAGGTTGGTCCTGTCTGAGCTTAGAGTACACCTAGTTGTTTATGCTTGTGCACATAATCATGTGATCTTCTAAACTTTACTAATATCTCAACATGAACTAAGTTTTGAAAAACAAAACCAAATTAGTTTTGCATATGAGCTACTTCATTCAAAGAGCTTCTCTTCCTCTATGTCATCTGAATCAAATTGCTTTTCAGGGTTGGAGCACCTTACCAGCATAGATGAGAGGTTTGCAAAATACAGCAACACTCTGTTCAGGGAGACTAGCCTTGAGGTGAACCGCGAGCAGATGACTCCCAAGGAGAACGACAAACTCAACAAGTCCATCTCCACCTACCTTCGCCTTCTAGCTGGCTATTTGCATCTCCCCTCTGCCATCAAGACCCTTGAATACCTTATCCGTCGATACCTGTATGATCTTAACTCAGCTACTTTTGACGATGGCATCTACGAGCTCTAGCTTATTCTCTTGTTGGTTGAAACCTTCATGTAGGGTGCATGTATACAATTCGGATGAGTTGCTGCTGAGCGCACTGCCATACCATGATACACATGCATTTGTCCGGATCGTGCAATTGGTCAACTTAGGGTGAGTGTGGCTCTGTTCTGGGCTGATACTTATTTTCTCCACTGGTCTTCAATATTGACTCGAGCTTGATGATGTGTTTTCAGTAATAGTAAGTGGGCATTTCTTGGTGGAGTCAAGTCCTCAGGTGCACCACCACCCAGGAGTGTTCTAGTGCAGCAGTGCATCCGTGACAAGGCTGTTCTGGAGACCCTCTGCAGCTATGTAAGGATGAAATTAATAACCTTTTTAATGCTAGGATTCTGTCATGATTTTGGATCTTAGTCGTTGACAAGTCATTTTACTTCCAGGTTACACCAACAAAGGAATTCAGTCACTCGAGGACGGTCGTCTGCTTTTGCACTGCGGTGATTGTTGAGTGCTTGGGTGCTGTCCCTAAGCTTGACACAGATGTAGTGCAGAGGGTGTTGGGATTTGTATTCGAGTCTCTTAATCCTGCAGTGACGCGAGACCAAGAATACAAGGTTACCTCAAATGATTTGTTACTTCTTTCCCCTTTTTAATGATTGAATCTTTAACCTTATATTTTATTTTTCTTTCCCTTTTAATCTGCAACCCTCAACTGGATAGTGTGTGTACACTTTTTTGTATCCCTGGTTATGAACCTTTTATTGTGCTATCTGGATTTACTTACAGTTAATGGACTATTGATTTCCTGCTTTCTGGGCATAGTTATAACTACAGTTATGTTGGATCTTTATGACCAGGCTGGCGCTCTTATGATTGTTGGAGTACTTGGAACCCGGGCGACTCTTGCGCCTAAACTTGTCCAAAATTTGATTTTCTTTGTTGCAAGGACTGCACAACATGATGTATCCGAGTCAGTTGACTTGCCATGGCTTCGTGTCTCAGTGATGGCTCTTATAAGTCTCGTTCAGGTTTGGATTCAACTTTTTGTCATACATATCCTTAGGAAGTTCTGGCCAGCTATGTAAATATATTGAACTCAATATAGGTGATGCTGAGCTAGAAGTATTGATAAATGTCTGCTAATTTTGCAGTCCCAATCCGCCCATGATTTCCCTAAGAAGCCATTGATGATTTTGAAAGACATCAGGTTTACCGCTGTTTTCCCAGCATATGCATTATATATTTGCTCTTTTTCTGTTTCTCCTGGTGTTTGTTGAATTGCTATGGTAAACTTTTTTCAGGGATTTTTCTGGTATACTTTCTGTATTATCCGGTGAATACAACATCCAGAGATTCATTAGGATTTATGTTGAATCATTAATTGACTACAGGTAATCTTTTTTGCTTATCTGATGTGATTATATTTGCACATTTCTCCCTGGGTTTGTATGAATGTTTATAACTCTTATATCATGCGAACAGTATTTCCGATGGTTCCTGTCACACACACCTGATTGAAACTATTGAGACTCTGCCGGTGAAGAATTTCATTGAAAGTGTCGTGTGCAAGGTTCTTAGAAACTGTATCAAGGTATCTAAGGCCACAGAAAACCCAGATATCAATCACACAGGTAGCTGCTGGTTCAATTCCATTTTAAACAAATAATTCTCTTTTCTTTTTTGTGCATACATTTATTTTAAGCATATCATGGTTTTCTGTGCTGTATGTACTATGCAGTATTTCATATATACTGTTTCATCATCTATTTTCCAGAATTATGGGCTAAGAAAATTTTTAGCGCAATTGAAAGAAAATATCCCCTGGAGCTACGTGATGCCATTCGTAAATTTCTTGAGGTACAAGATGGCACACTTACCATTTATGGAAATTGTCAATTCTTATCGCTGCTATTTGACCCTTCTTTCTCCCTGTTCTCAGAACTCTGAAATTAATTTGTCGGGTGGGGATTCTATGTCTGAGGTTTTCGGCATAGTGTTTGATGAAAGCAATAACTTGCCAACTGAAATATCCAACTCAAACATTTGGTTCAGTCTGGATCATCCAAAGGTACATATTATATGAAACTTGGTGCAGAATTTTACTTTCCATGGAAACTCTGGTGAATTCTATCCTATCTTAATGCCTCTAGAATGATTTCTTGCCCTTCAAATCATATTTTGGATCGCGTGTTTTCTAGTCTTTGATGCATTGCAATTTTATTTATGATGCAGGCTGCGGTTCGTCAATCTGCTCTGTCAAAAGTTGCTACATCTGGCATCTTCAATAACAGTACTCTAAATCCGCAGGTAACAGGTTTTGCTCTCAAAATGTTTGCTTTTACATGTTCATTGTTGCATTGAAACTTTCCTCAGATGATGATCTATTGTATTGGCTTATGTTTCTAATTCTGAGTTCGTGCAGAAGTTTATCAATATGCAAGATGCTATATTACGCAGTCTGTATGATGATGATCTAAGTGTTGTCCAAGCTGCTTTATCCATAGAAGGACTAGCTGCTGTTGCCAATCCTGATAGCCTTTTAAAAGCATATGATGATGTGCTCACCAAATGCATCAAAATCATTAACAAAGGTGGGCATTCTTCAATGTCTGCTTGTTTTTTTGGCCCAATTTTAGTGAGTTTTTTTTTTAATTTTTAGGGAAGAGGTCTGCAGAATTATTTATATTGCCTTCTACCTTTTTCTATCCATGTACGTGAGTCTAATACAGCTATAGTGCACTTTAAGTATAAGGCACAGATAAAAACTAATTTATGCATGAAGGTTTTTAGATAACAGAGATCAGCATTGACAAGAAGTGGATCCATTGATGTCTTCTAGCCTGGACCACCAAACCAGATGTTTTATGCCACTTCTTTTGCAGTATATTCATTGTAGGATTTGTAGCTAAGGTTCATTAGGTTGTACATTGGTTTAATTTTCTATGTTTGCCCTTGTTCTGAACCCTTATCTGTGATGTGATTTGATCTGAAATGTTCTATGGTACGGATGTGTGGTGATATACCACATTGGAAAGTATTTTTTTAATCACGGCTATATGAATTTTGTTTATAATTCTCCAGGTGGTTCAAAAGCATCAAAAGCTTCTGATGTTGCTGTTTCTTGCTTGGAAAAACTGGTAACGGAATACCAATCGCATCATGTGGAACATGCCAAGGATATAGCTACATTAGTGTTTCGTCTGCTTATTGTTCACCCAAAGGTTACCTAGTTATCTTCCATTACTCTATCTACCTTTTTATACTGTCCTGTGTTGATTCTAATTTTCAGTGTTGAAATGGAACACAGACCCTTAGGGTGAACTTAAAGGCCTTGGAGCTAGCTAAGAAAATACAGTGGGAGTTCTACACAAGTAGTTCTCTTGTATATGATGGGGTCAATTTTGATAAAACGAAGGTGAGTTTTCTTACTGGCCTGACTGACTGGTGCCTCTTGCTATGCTGTATTGATCTTTAGTGTAAGCCTATCATATGGACACAAGTCTGTCCCCCCACCCGGCCACCCCCAGCATTTTTGCTCTTGTTCTTAATGCCCATATCTTGTGAACCCTTAGATGACGGTCTACATATATGGTTAGATATGTGAGGCTGTGCTTTTTATGATTGAAATGTCTATTTTCTTGATGTTTCGATCTATATGATCATATTTTGTTCTGTTTATTTGTATGTAATTCTTCTACCATTATGTTGTTACAGAACATGAGTGCAGACTCCATTGCTTCTATTAACATGAAGAACATCAAAGCTTTTGCTGAAACTTTCCTAGCTGACCCAAATAAGCATGTGGAGTGGTTGGCTAACTCTGGAGGTGGAAGTAGATTTTCTAAAACTTTGTTTCTACTGATAGTACTGCAGACACTTGTTTCCACAGAAGGTATGCCCATCTTTGCTGTTCAATTTGCTATACCATTCTGGTAGAACTTATGATGGTTGCATAATAATTCTGTTCTAACTATTATCTATTATCATGTGCTAGTGAGAATGCTGTTATTTACTCCTTGAAATCCTTAACAATTGTTAGTTCTTTCTCTTGGTATAGCACCTGGTCTCCTGTCATCTAATAGTTCTTACCTCCCTTGCGCAGATATACTAAACAGATATCTCTTGAATGATATATAAATGCTGTATATGTAACAGACTCCTGTGATCCTGATATGTTGGCTTCTGTGCTAATACAACCGCATATGCTGATTATTTACTTGTTCCTTTTCAGTTTTGGACGAGCAGGTGAATCTTTGTCATGCTTGTTTGCCAGTCCTGAAGGGTGAATGGCATAATGTACAGCCTGAAGATAGTGGTGTTGGTGATGAGGTATTTATTCTTTACCATTCAATGTTGAATGATATGCCAATAATGTAAGGCCATAACTTTACTGTTTTTTGCTTTGCAGATCAGCATTGACAACCTTGAGATGTGCAGTTTAGAATTGGTGAAGCATTTTTTCAACAGAGACACAGAGGCATTGAATGTTAGAATCCTTGTCTGTATATTTTGGGGTATCCTAAGGGTGCAGTCCTCCTGTTTTAAGCAGAATCCCGTGGTATGTATCTGTCAAGCAATAGCAGCTTCACCTATTCTTCTCACTTCCCTTCCGACAATATGTCATGATGTTTGCTATATTTCTGTTATATATATCCAGGTTGGCGGTGGTGGAAACACAATGCTGGATGATTTGTTTCTCTTCTTCCTTGTATCACCTGCCAAAAATATCTTCCAGAAGCACCTACAGTATCTTGTTGTTAATTGCATTGGAGGACCTTTTCAATTTATTTCGAAGTACTTTCTGGATGAAGGTTTGCTACATTGTTCTCCCCCTTAAGCAAAGCTTATTTTGTTACTAAGCATGTGGTAGATGAGTATTTTTCATTCTTAGTGTTGTGCTTTTGTCTAAACTTGATATTTTATACTTTGACTTCATTTTTAGGGGCATAGTTTTCTATTGTTTTGCAGTCAACCAGCCTATAACGTGTTCTTAATAATTGTTCTATCAGGCTGTGATTTCTCCTTTTTGGGCAATTATTAGTGACGCCCATGGTTTCCAGTGTTCCACGTCACAACAGCAAATAATGTGTTTAGTTTTTGAAAAGATAACAATAAGATATTGCAATTATTGTATGGATTGTCAGTATCCGTTAAATATGATACCAAAAAGGTGTAGCAGTCATATAGTTGTGGATTGGCTGGATCCTTAGTGAACTAGACTTGGCTAACCCATAACCGGTCGAGGACTCTCTTTTTCACACTATTCCTGTTTTGATGCTTCTATTTCCTAGCAGATCTAGTGTTTCCAAAAATGGTCATATGATTCCCATTGTATAAAGGTAGCCTCACTAATCAATAAAGGTAGCCTCACTAATCAATCAATAATATTTATAAATGGCCACCAATATGGCATCAATCAGATCCTCAAGTTACAAGGGAGAACCTGGCAACCTGAGGGTGATCAGGCCTTATGTTGCCATCACTATTTTGTCTGCATACCGCATGTCCACATTGAATGTACTGGTTCTATTTGGTTTTATTTACTAGTAAAAAATTAAGGATTGAACTTCTGCAAGTGCACACAACATTACTTAACATGCAGTATGGCCACAATTGTTTTCCTGTTTTTTTAAGGGTGCTTGCAATGTAGACATGGGCTCAAGGGGACAGCAGAATCATTCTATTCCTCTTCTTAAATGCCTGTGCTTTTGCAATGGATTTTTTTACATAATATCATATTATCCAGCACTCAGCGTGTTAAGCTGTCACTTTCTAAACTTGGCGTGCCCTTAGATGCTCCATGGCCTATTGCACTCAGCCATGCTTCATGGGAGCTCACACTGCACATCTTTTACAGCACTTGACAACACCCTTTTCTCTGCCTTGATGACTGGCTGAGTTCCATAGCTGCAAGTGTTATGCCTCCATAGCTATGCCTTGTCTTTCATTGTTTGTAACCAAGTTCATTGGTGGCTGATTGCTCTTCTAATATCTTAGTGTAACTCATTATTCCTTAAGCAACTTGCCCATCCCTTTATATTCATCTTTTGTAAATTATTGATGACAATCCTGAAGTTTATGTAGATTTATCAGAAAGAGTCCAAGTTGAGAGTCTTCGTGTGCTTGCATCTATTTGTTCCAAGTGCGCTTCCTCTGAAAGCAATAGCTTGGATGAAAGCATCTGTATGCAGCTTCTACTAGGCTTTCCTTCCATTATTCCCCCACTTGCTCATGATAACAAGGTATGAATACACCCCCAATCCTTTTTCTGTCTGGTAATCTGTGAGCTAGCTCCTTCTGTTGTCAGATCTTCTATCTAGATATTGACCATGTTTATTGCTTATATGTCTTAGGATATAAGGTCATCTGCGATTAAGTGTATTGAGGGCTTATCTTTGGTGTGGCAGCGCTTGAGCACTTCTGTACCAAAAAATGGTCTGTTAGCCTTATCTTCATATTTATTTCCAAGTGGACCAATTCGATGTTGATCTTTATTATCTGATCTAACATATACAGGAAACAACATCAAATTACCTCAATACTTGTCATCTCCAACTTTTGGTAGTTTCCTTGACTTGTTGGTTAACCAAAAGACCATGATCTCCTCAGACGCAAAATTTCTTCCTGCATATATTTCATCTATGCTGAGCCCATGTAATGATATGCTGGTTCCTGAGGACCTCCATGAAAGGTTGTCCATGTAGCATTCTTCTACAGATACACTTCTCTTGTGTACTTATTACTAATTGGGGTGTAACACGTTCTTTTGTTTCTATTATCAGATTCGACCAGCATACAAAGGATACTATTCTTACTTTCATCTTGCGCTCTGCTTTGAAGCTCCCTCCTTACGGACAGGTTGGTTGATCCGCAATCTCGAGTCAAATCACTAAGTCAGTCTAGCCTACTTGTTAGACTTTGGTTCTCTATTGATTTGGCCTACCCTAGAAGGGTGGCTATATAGTGTAGTACACATGGGCCTCATGGGCCTAGCCTCATGGGCCTCCTAATACATGTAATGCATGTATATTCCAACACTCCCCCGCAGTCTGAACTACCGGCGCAGCGGAGTTCTGGACTGGACATCTAAAAGAAAGAGCACACACACATGTCCCCCCACATGCCACAACTAGCCACTTGGTGATGTTGAGGCTGGAGCGGAAGTCGGTGAAGGTCGACGATGGGAGGCCCTTGGTGAAGATGTCGGCGGCGGGAGGTGGTCGGTACATGGAGGACCCGCGCCTCGCCGATGGCCACCCGATCACGGACAAAGTGAAGGTCAATCTCCACATGCTTCGTGCGCGTGGTGCTGGACGGGGTTGGTGGGAGGTAGACGGCGGCGACGTTGTCGCGGTAGACGGCGTGGCCGGCGAAGGGCTATGGAGCTCGGCCGAGGCTGCCGGAGCAGGGAAGCCTCGGCCACACCATTGGCGGACGGCGCGGTACTCGGACTCGCTTGGAGCGAGAGGCCGCTGGCGGCGCTTGGAGGACCGGGACACCGGGTTGCCTCCGAGGAAGACAAAGATAGCGAGAGGTGGACCGTCGAGTGTCGGGCCGGCCGGCCGGTCGGCGTCGGTGTAGACAACCGGCTCTGCGAGAGGAAGACCGTCGGAGTAGAAGTAGGCCATGATCGGCGGTGCCTCGAGGTACGAGGAGACGCTTGAGAGCGGTGAGATGAGGCTCCGAGGATCATGCATATGAAGGCACAATTGCTGAACCGCATAGGTGATATCGAGGCCGAGTGAAGGTGAGGTGCGAAGAGCACAGCAAGGCGCGGTACGCCGTAGGATCGATCCACAGGGGGCCCTACGCCTCGGACTTGCTTGCTCGAGTGTCAAGCGGAGTGGTGCGGGGCTTGCAATCTGTCATCCCGGCCCGCTCAAGTATGTCCGAGTGTGCGACGAGTGAAGAAGAAGCCAGTTGGATGAGGCTCAACGGTGACCCCAAGAAAGTGGTGAAGCACACCCAAATCCTTCATCGCAAACTCCTGAAGAGAGGTGATGATCCGGCGAAGAAGGGACTCGGAGGCCATCGGGACTATGTCATCCACATAGAGTAGCGGATATGCGTCTCGGCCCCATGGTGATAGATGTACGGGGACGTGTCGACTTGGCCTCCACAAAACCAAGTGTCGGGAGGAAAGCGGCAAACTGTGGTTCCGTGCCCGAGGAGCCTCGCTTGAGGCCATAGAGAGACTTGTTGAGCCGGCGAGACCATCTCGGAAGCTGGAGGAGTCCACAAACCAGTGGCGGCTGACCGATGAAGCTGTCTCGGTGAGAAGACCATGCGAAAAGCATTCTTCACATCCGGCGGTGCACGGGCCAGAGCGGGTGAGAGCCGGTGAGAGCACGGTGCGGACGATGCGAGCTTCACCACCGGTGAAGGTCTCATCATAGTCAACCCCGGGCGGCGAGTGAAACCCCGGAGTACCCACCGAGCCTTGTACCGCTCAAGGGTACCATCGGCCGGCGCTTGTGGGTCCGGATCCACTTGCGGTGACGACGTTTGCCCCGCGGCCGAGGCACCGAGATCCGTGTCCGGTTGGCGGAGGGCCGCGTACTCCTCTTCCATCGCGCGGCGCCGGTGAGGGTCCGCCAAGGCCTCGCGGACGGAAGAAGGTGCGGGAGATCCCGTCTCGGGCGGTGGCGGAGTGGGCTGCGGGCGGGGACGCCGCCTCGTCACCATCGGGTGAGTGTGACGGGTCCGGTGGCGGCGGCGGGTGGTAGGCCGGCGGCTCCACACGGGCGGCCGGAGGGCGGCAGCGGCGGCGACGCGGCGTCGGTGTCGCCGGCGGAGAGAGGGGCACCACCGGTGGTGCGGGTGACCCTGGCGAAGAAGGGGGCCACTGCGGCGGCGCGGTCGCGCGGCCCGTCACGGCGCGGGTACACGTGCCGGCGGGCGAAGCGCCGGGTGGCGCGAGGTGGAGCTGAGGTGGCGGTCCTTGGCGGGGTACCGTGCACCGGGGGGCGAGCGCGTAGGTGCGAGTGTCGCCGAGGCGGCGGCTCGGGACCCGCCCCCGCTCGGCCCTCCATGGTCGAGCGGGAGCGAGGGTCGGGAGAGGCCGCGGCCGCCGGTGGCCAGGGCACGGCCCGGCGAAGGGCACGGTGCGGTAGTACTGCGGGAGAGCAGTGAAAGGTGGCTCGACCACCGCGTCGTAGTGGGAAACGAGAGAAAACGTCCGGTTCTGTGGGGTGGAAGTGGTGGGAGGAGGGTGGAGAAGGGAAAACCGACTCATCGAACACCACATGGCGAGAAATGAGAACCCTACGAGAGGTGAGATCATAGCACCGGTGCCCCTTGTGATCGGGAGTACCCAAGGAAGACACACAAGGTGGACCGAGGAGCCGGCTGTGGGGAGCGGTGGCGGTGGTGTTCGGGTAGCACGCGCACCCGAAGACTCGAAGGTGATCGTACCCAGGAGGTGCGAAGAGAGCGTGGTGTGGTGTAGGAGCTGGACAGGCAGCGGAAGGTAGGCGGTTGAGGAGGTATGTGGTGGTGTGCAGGCTCTCAGCCCAGAAGCGAGCAGGAAGTGAGGCCTGGAGAAGAAGCGTGCGCATGGTGTCGTTGATGGTGCGAATCATGCGCTCGGCCTTGCCGTTACGAGAGGAGGTGTACGGGCAAGACATGCGCGGTTTGGACACCGTGAGAGAGAAAGAACGCACGGGAGGTGGAGTTATCAAACTCGCGACCATTGTCTGGACGGCCTTGATAGTGAGGCCAAAGCGTGTGGACACCCAAGCGAAGAAGTGGTGAATCGCGGGGAAAGCATCGGACTTCGCACGCAAGGGAAAAGTCCACAAGTAGTGAGAAAAATCATCAACCACCACAAGATAGTATTTATAGCCGAAATGCGAGTACGGCGATGTCCACGGGTCGCGTGTACAAGATCAAAACGATGAGCCGCATGTGAAGAAGAACTAGAAAAAGGAAGACGAACATGACGGCCCAAGCGGCACGCATGACACAATTGCTCATCATGAACTCGAGTACAACGAATGTCCGAGCTATGACTAAGGCTGCATCGGGGCATCACGTCCGGGGTGTCGAGACGCCGGTGCCAAGTAGAAGAAGTAGTGGTGGCGAGGGCGGTGACGAAGATGGCGAAGAGGTCGGAAAGCGGAGAGTGTAAAGGGGCCCCAAGTGTCACATCGGGCGAGGAGGACGCCGGGTAGCCAAATCCTTCACATGAGAAGACCAAAAGAGTCAAACTCCACTGAGCAAGAGTTGTCGGTTGTAAAACGACGAATAGAAAGAAGATTGTGGACCATCGGGGGTGCAACAAGAACATCGGGAAGGCGAAAAGAGCCATGGTCACCACGGCACCACGAAGTGACGGAAGACACGAGCCATTGGCGACCATGATAGAGGAAGGGTGTGAGGAAGAAGGAGGAGAGGAGGACGAGTATACGGAGTCCGGGGGGTGGTGTGGTAGGTGGCACCCGAGTCGGCGATCCGCTCCGGGCCGACGGGAGGTGTCAAGCCCGGGGTGGAGAAGGAGCGCGCGAGCCTCCCGACTCGGCCGGCCGGCCCCGGCGAGGCGCGGAAGGTGTGCCACCGGGGGTCGCCGCCGTGGGTAGAACGTCGAAGGAGCTCCGCGAACATGGCCGCCGGTGGACTTGGTCGCCGCCGGGGCTGGAAGGGCCACATGGCAATGCGCCGGACCGAGGGGTTCTTTGTAGGAGGGCCGGGCGGGGAGGACGTGGGCTGGCGAGGAGCGCCACGGCCCCCCCACCGCCACCACCCCCGCCCTTGCCCTTGCCCTGCCACTTGCCCACCACTTCGCCGTTGCCACCACGACCGCGGCCCCCCCCGCTCGGCCCGGTGGGAAGAGGAGCCAACGGTGGAGTGTACGGGCGAGGAGGACGTGGCGGTGGAGTGGCGGCCCGGGCGTCGAGGACGTCGAAGAACTGCCGCGGTAGAAGAGAGACCCGGCGGAGGTGGATCGCGCGGGCCTACGAGTGAGCTCCTCCATGATGAGATCGTCGCGGACACGGAGGTAGGTGGGAAGCGGCCGCATGCGGACGATCGCGCGGAGGGGGGCGTAGCGCCCGGCCCGCGGAGGAGGTTGAGGACGAGTGCGCGGTCCGCCACGGGGTACCCCAGGTCGCCGAGGGAGTCCGCCATGGCCTTCATCTGCCGGCAGTACTCCCCAACCGCAAGGTCCCCCTGCTCGAAGGTGCGGAAGCGGAGGTCGAGCTGCAGGGCCCGGGTCTCAGCGTTGCCCAGAAACTGTCCCTCGAGGGCCAGCCAGGCGTGTCGAGCGGAGTCAGTGTTGCGGAGGAGGTCCTGCAGCTCGGAGGTGACCGTGTTGAGGATCCAGGAGAGAACGATCTTTGTCGAGGCGTAGCCATGACGCGATCCCAGGCCCCGGCCGGCGGCTCGGCGAGGACGTGGTCGTCCAAGGCGTAGCGGCGCAGGGTGAGGATGACCTGGTCCCTCCAGCGGGCGTAGGAGGTCGACGCGGGGTCAAGGACGACCCGGATGAGCTGGCCAATGTTCTGGACGCCCCCCGCCTGGTAGTGGAGCTGCGCGACGAAGGGGTCGGCCGGGTCGTGCCGGGTCACCACGGTGGAGGTGGTGGGGTGACCCGTCGAACCGGAGGAGGTGGCCCCAGGCAAGGTGCCGGAGGCCTGAGCGAGGAGCGCCTCCGCCTCGGCAATCTGGCGAGCCAAAGTGGTGGCGGCGTCCTTCTCACGCTGCCAGGCCCGGGCAGCAGCCTGGAGACGCTCCTGCCCCGCTGCAGCCGCTGCACGTGCGGAGTCAAGGGCGGCGGCGAGGGCGGAGTCGGGCCGGGGAGCGTGGTAGTCGACCGGCGGTGGCGGGGGGAAGGTGAAGCCTCCGATTGCATTTCCAGCCGGCGGTGCAGAGGGGTTGGAGTTCCCGCTGCCCCCCTGCTGGAAGGAGAGGGCGCTGCTCGGGGAGGGAGACAGCCCGAGACCCGCCAAAGCAGCAGCAGCAGCGACTGCAGCGTAGTTGGCCACAGCCGCCGGGTCCAGACCTGCCCTGGCGGCGGCCGCAACCGCTGCATCGTAGGCAGCCGCAGCTGCTCGGTCGCTGAAGGCCATCGGACGAGGGTTGTCCAGCGCCGGGTCTTCTGGATCGGCATCGGGGTCGACCTCTCCACCACCACCCCCGCTTCCCCCGCTCGCGCCCGCTCCAGAGACGCCCGCATCGGTCGCGCCCGGAGCAGTGACGCCCGCATCGGCCGCCAAGGCCATCGCGGAGCGTGAGGCGGCGGCGCCGGCGCCCGGCGGCTGCTGCGCGAAGCCAGGCGGCGGGGATGGAGCGCGCGGGCCCCCGACGGCGCGCGGACCGGCGGCGGAGCTGGAGGAGCGCGGATCGGCGGCGGATGTGGATGTCCCGGCGATTTGCGCCCAAGAGGTGCCGCTGAGGAGAGGAGGGAAGGAAAGGAAGTAGGATGGGGGAGGAGGGGGGCCGCCATGGCCGGCCATGGGCGCCCCGCGGCGGCGGCCCGCCGGTGGCAGTGGCGGCGCGCCGGCGGCTGCAGGTGCTGGCGGCTGGCGGCTGGCGGCTGGTAGGTGGAAACCCTAACCTAGTCTGATACCATGTTAGACTTTGGTTCTCTATTGATTTGGCCTACCCTAGAAGGGTGGCTATATAGTGTAGTACACATGGGCCTCATGGGCCTAGCCTCATGGGCCTCCTAATACATGTAATGCATGTATATTCCAACACTACTAACACACTCCCACAATTATAATTCATTCACTTAACCCCAACCAGTACCACAGAAGCAAATGCATATGCATGGGCACCTATTTTTGATGGTGGTTAATATTTTGAGACATGTTGCAGTTTATGGTTCTGTCAGTCCTGAAAGGAGTCAGAAGCATCTTATTTCGTGCAGAAGATGTGAAGTCTCTGTTCTTTGATCTTCTGGACCGTCGTGATCAGTATCAGAATCGACATAATTGCAAGCAGATCGTATCGACCTATGAAATGCATACTTTATGCTTGCTTTTGGAGGTAAACACACCATCGTGATTTATATATATGTCCATGGATGATATTATATATGTCGCCAATTAGAATATCCATTATGCATATTTACTGCTGCTGTGTATTTTGTAGGTTTTGATCTCAACGGCAGATCATGCAGATATTGGTTTTAACATGTTTGAACCTCTGATGAAAGTTTTAAAGGTTAGCAAAACCTTCTGTTAAGTACGGATATCAGAATTATCTTCTGGACTCAACTAACTGCATAGAACTTTAGGTTGATGCTCCGTCTCCAGGTGACCCTGTTGTTGTGATGCCATGTCTTACTGTCCTGCAGAATCTTCAACCAGGGTTCTTTGATAATTTAAAGACTGATACTAAGGTTCTTTCTTTTTTTGCATTATATCATCCCACATTACATTTTCTTTATTTTAGAACTGCTTGTTTGGTGCCATTTCAATTATCTGCACATCTGAACAGGGAAAAAAAACTTGGAGTCCTTTTTTTTACCGTCTAGGATTTTTCTTGTATATGCAACTAAATTGTCTGCATACAGTAATTTGCCATTGGGTAATTTACTGAACAAAAGCAGCATATATAATATATTTTTGGCATTGCTAAAGGTTATATTTGTAGCAAGTGATATTGCTTGTCTTGCGTATCAATTTATGTTAATACAAAAAAAAAATTGTTGGTTGTGCAATTGTTCATCATGTCTTAGCATATCATAATGTCATTTTTGTATGACTGATGTACCATGAGCCTATGAAATTGGAGTGCAATTATGCTAATGGTTAATTGTCACACTTCCTGAATTTCTTTTGAATTTGCCACCATTCCTAGTTTTTTGTGTTCTACACTGTATAACTAGGCTAGGTCTCACTTTGTCACATGTTTGGTTCTTATATTATTTATACTTTTGGACATAATGTGATCTGAAATATTATAATTTCTGACATGTATGTGATCATAAATGAGGTTACTTTGGCATATGTCTGTACCTGTTGTGATTACCATTTCTTCCCGATATATGTTTTTTTTTGTTTGGAAATTAGTTGATCAGGTAAACATGAACCTTTTAACTATGCTTATTTAGGTAACATGCTTTTGCAGGAAAAAGTTTTTGGACGCCTTATTTCCTTGGTTCGAACTGAGAGTTTCAAAGTACGAAATGCCGCACGGGATGCTTTACTGCGTATTAATGTTGGTATCTATACCCTTTTCTTTATTTTTACATTTTCCAGAAGACCAATACATCTGTTCTGTTGCTTAAGTGTTTCCTTTGTGTCCTGGCATTTATTATCCCTGTATTTGATGTTTACTTACCCTTTTTACATTTTTGCTTATGGCAGGTTCATTCTTCCACTTTGGTCAAGTTTATTGAATTAATTTTAGCACTTGATGGCGCAAGAGGACATTCAAAAAGGATAAGGAGAAATGAAGATCGAAATCTTGATGTGTTTTCCAGTTTTGAGGAGATATTTGGAGAAAACTCTGTAGCTTCTATTCTTGTTTCTCTTCTAGATATCTTGTTTCTTAAGAAAGATGTGAAGCAAAGGTCTGGAACTACATAACTATTTTTGTGTAGTACCCTATGGTGTCTATGGCTGACATGTCACCCTCTTGCAGGTCATGTTTATTGCAACCTCTTTTCCAGATTCTATCGAAGCTCCTTTCTGATCAATGGGTCTCAATAGTTGTTAGCCAGTATAACAACCAACAAGATACCTCATCTGAAATCCCTGATTTATCCAGTTTTGTAAAAGAAGTTCAATGCTTGATACTGCTGGCCCTCAAAGATATTACGGATTCACTACAATCGGGTCACCATGTACTTGCTTTTGTTATTTTCATTTGATCACTTCGGTTCTTTTGAGGTTCCTTTATTTCTTTGGATTTATGGATTGCATATCTTCCTGCAGGATGCAATGTTCAACAGCTCCAATGTAGGTCTTCTTATTGATTGTGTACGGTCCATCAGTGATGTAGGAACTCGGAATCATGGCTTTTCCTTGATAGCTTCTTTGGGAAAGGCTTGTCCACAACTGGTCTCAGAAAATATTGTTGATTTGTTTGTCGCTATTGGGGATGCTATTAAACAGGTCTGTTTAAATTTTATGGGCGCACATATGATCTTTCTGCAGTCCATTATTGAAATATCTTCATTTCAGAATGGAGTTTCTTTTTAATTTCTTTCGTGTTCTAGTAGACTTCTTTCTGTGTTGATTTATACTACCACAATCATAATCTTTGCCTATGTTTATTTTGATTTTGAAATAGATCCACTTGTAATGTATTTTCTCATTTTTTTTGTGAAACTAATGCTACACAGATCCTTTTGATTTCCTAATAATACCTTTTTTTTCCTTCTGTCTGATATTTGCAGGATGACAGCCACTCACAACGTGTTTTGGAGGATTTATTATCTGTCTTAGTCCCATGTTGGTTGTCAAGGACCACAAGTATAGAAAAACTTCTTCAGGTTCTCTATAGTTTTCCTTGAAGTTCCTTTCTGTTTTTCATTTTCTTGAACAGCAATGCATTAAAAGGTTGTGCACCGTTGCTGTTGCAGATATTCATTAAAGCTTTAGCAGATGTGCCTGAACATAGGCGATTGACGCTCATGGTGTACCTCTTAAGGTAGTATTCTATCCTAAGTTCATTAATATTCTCTTGTTTCCTTTCGGGTCTGGTTGCCTTGTATTCTTTTCTGTTCTACATAAACTATTCTTTCATTTAATGAGAACACCCACACCCCCCCCCCCCCCCCCCCCCCCCCCCCAAAAAAAAAAAAGGTAGGGGGATCCCCTACTGATTCGGTCTAAAAATATTCTCTTATTTCTTGCTAACCCTATCTCAAAAAGAATTGCATTCTAGTTTTATCCAAAGTTAAACTATCTTAGGTTTGACTAAGTTTCATCATGAAATGTAGCTTCATGATGTACTTATTTGGTGTCACAAATGTTAATAATCTTCTACATAAACTTGGTCAAACATAAAATAGTTTTGACATAAGACAAACTGACAAAGCTAAAGTGTGATTCTTTTTGGGACGGAGGTAGCATATGGCTAACTAGCTAAATTTGTTATACTATTTTCAGGACCTTGGGGAAGGAAAATAGTTTGAGCACTGTGATCATGCATCTATTACACTCATTGGTTGAGCGGATTTTGCCCTCTTTTTCTGTACATCATGGGAGCGATTATAGATTGGCTATGTCACAGGAGTGGGAGTATGGATTGGCAGTCAGTGTGACCGACCAATTTTCGTATAAATTATGGTTTCCTTGTTTGAGTAAGCTACTAAAAGACATCAGGGTTCATGAGAAGCAAGATCTACATCTTATGCTACATTTGGCAATGAGGCTTATTCTATATAAGTTGCAAGATACAGAATTGATTTTTGAACTTGAATCTGAGGAAGCTGCTAATTTTATCCAGGTAGCTCATTTGGTTAACTGTTGCTCTATGAGTCTAATTAGTATTTTTTTTTTTTTTTGTCATTCATTCACTGGCAAGTTAACAGTGAACTCCAGAAGTTGTTTGGTCTTTATTTTTATGTGCTATCTTCTTTTGCTTCTTGTAGGGTTCTCTTGGGTCACTTGTGGAGGAAGTTGTCTTGTGTGGTGTGTATGCCAGAGATAAAAAAAGAGATGTTTCTAGTGAAATTGTTAAAGAAGTCAGAGATTTTGCAGATACAATACTCAAAACTATTACAGGATGGATGAGTGCTTCAACATATTTGACAGGAATTACTCGGCTTTTGGATCATTCAGATAGTCATGTGAAAAGAAAGGTACTTGTTGGTTAGCAGTTTTTTTGTTCTATTGGTTATGTTGCAATTTTCACTAATTAATTTCCTTGGAAGATGCCTTTTTCCCCATGTGATCGTAATTGATTTGTACTTCTCTACAGACACTTGGGATATTGTCTGAAACGGCCAGAGGAAACAGTTTGGTCCAGAAGACTCAAAGGAAAACCCAAAAACTGAAACATATATCTGGTACAACTGCTATCAAAGTAGACAAGAGCTCTGGTCCTTATTTCAGCAAATTGTGCTTAAAGATTCTGGAGTTGATTGACAGAGATAGTGATTCGGACACTTCAGTGAAAATTGCTGCTATTTCTTCGCTTGAAACACTAGCAAAAGAATATCCCTCTGATAATCCTGTATATAGCAACTGCCTTGCAACAATCATTGATCAAATTGGCTCTGATGAGGCAGCTGTGTCTTCTGCGTTAATTCATACTGTGGGCTCTCTGATAAATGTGATTGGATCAAAAGCATTATCACAGCTCCCATTAATCATGAAAAATATAATGCTAATATCACATCAAATTTCATGTTGCCCTAGTGGAAATTATGCTCATGGTTCCACTAGAACTGGTGCTGAACTTTCTAACCAAGACATAGCTTTGCTGCTATCTGCACTGACAACAATTGAGGTGATTGTGGAAAAGTTGGGTGAATTTGTTAATCCATATTTGAAGGAAATACTTGATCTGGTAGTACTGCATCCTGAATGTAGCACTCAAATGCATCCCAAATTAGATGCAAAAGCAGCACATGTTCGAGAGCTACTAACTGTAAAAGTTCCAGTATGTTCCATCTAAATTTATCTAGTTCTTTTCTTTTGTCATATGATGAAACGTAAATGTGCCTATTTTTTCCTTGGATCTCATCTAGTTATTGCTTGCAGGTCCGGCTTATTCTCTCACCTTTACTGAATCTGTACTCCCTTGCTGCAAATTGTGGAGATGCAAGCCTTTCATTGGCATTCAATATGCTTGCTAGTCTAGTTGGTACAATGGACCGGCTGGCTGTAGGAACTTACCATTCGAAAATATATGAACATTGTCTAGCAGCTCTTGATCTCCGTCGCCAACACCCTGACTCTTTGAAGAATATAAATATGGTGGAGCAAAGTATTATTCATGCCATAATCTCTCTCACCATGAAGCTTACAGAGGGCACTTTTAGGCCACTTTTTCTTCGCACTTTGGAATGGGCTGAGTCTGAAGTTGATGAGTCCTCGTCAAAGAAAAGTTTGGACCGTGCAATTGTTTTCTACAAATTGGTTAACAAACTTGCTGAAAAACACAGGTACCTTCATAACTGCATCAGATTTACTGTATCCTAATGTGTTTTCACCTTTCTTTAACTCAGTATTGACACTATTGGTCTGTTATATTAAGCTCATCATTACTAACATCCCCAACTAAAGCATGCTTTTGTCAACTACCAGCTTCCATATATTTACTGTCCCTTGATTATTTAATTTGTCTGTGAAGGTCCCTGTTCACACCTTACTTCAAGTATCTACTCGAGGGATCTATACAGTATCTCTCTGAAGATGATGCTTTGACTGGTTCAAAGCAAAAGAAGAAGAAGAAGAAGACCAAAGTCGAAGATGTTCAAGTTGAACAGAAGGATAAATTATTGGGGTTAAAACTGTGGAATTTAAGAGCTCTAGTTTTGAAATCCTTACACAAATGTTTCCTCTATGATAATGACCAGAAGGTCCTTGATTCCTCTAATTTCCAGGTTAGTTGGTTCATAGTACAAGTGTTTCCTGTTTTGTTGACGTCAAGGTTTTGCAAGTCACAAGGGAAAAAGTGCATGGCAGTGACCTTTCATGTTCTGCTATCATTCTTTGTTCCTATGATAACACCATCTGCCTTCAACCCATGCAGTCTTTCCCAGTGATATGTTTGCATCTTAATATATTTTTGGTATTTGCAGGTTCTTTTGAAACCTATTGTCTCCCAGTTTGTTGTGGAACCACCAGAATCTATTGAATCAGTTCCTGATGCTCCATCAATTGAAGAAGTAGATGAAACTATAATTTTGTGCTTGGGCCAAATGGCAGTCACTGCAAAGTCAGATGATCTTTGGAAGCCTCTTAACCATGAGGTGGGAATCTCTTTTAAGGTTTTCAGATTTTTCGCCTAATAACTTAGTGATACACCTGCACCAATAAAGTAATATTATAGCTCACAGGATTTAGGTTACCCTAATATAAAGAAATAGTAAAGACTAAAGACTGAACAAGAGTGTGTACAGGATTTATCGTTCACTCCCTCAGTCTTACAATTTTCAAATAAAACTGCAGGTGCTGATGCAGACCAGGAGTGATAAAGTTCGCCCCAAAATGCTGGGCCTGAAGGTTATCAGGTACATGGTCCAACATCTGAAGGAGGAATACGTCTCTCTCCTACCAGAGACCATCCCGTTCCTGGGTGAATTGCTTGAGGATGTGGAGCTTCCTGTCAAGACACTGTCGCAAGAGATCTTGAAAGAGATGGAAACCCTCAGTGATGAAAGCCTCCGGCGGTACCTGTGAGGCCGCAGCTCCTCGCAATAGTACCCTCTGGTTGATGATCTGTAGCTGTAAAAGTGTAGAACATCTTGCTCATTTCCTTTAGATCAACAGCTCAACAGGTCAGCATATTTGTATGATGACTGAAAACTGAAATCACGTGTTGTCTTCATGCAAGACAGTGCAATTAACCAAACCTTCAAGGAGACAAAAAAAATTATATATTTCAAAGTCGAAAGGAACCACATTATGTTCTTGGATGGGTTTCTGTGTACTTATATGTTGAAAGTATACATCTTCTATACAATGCTTGCTGCTCCAATGCAATGTCGGCTAGCGCGCTCTTGCCCAAGTTCGCACGGTGGCAGTGGGGCGAGGTCGCCTGTGCCTGGGTGACCGTTGGCGCTGCAGCGGTGAGCCTGTCAGGCCTGCTCGTCCGTGCCTTGTAATTATTAACCATTATATCTTGTTAGATGGATGGCTCTCATTATTTAAATGCGCTGTAAAATTACACTTTTTCGATGTATCTATCTCTGATTTACTGATGGTAATGGTGATTTTGTGAGCTGGACAGGTGCTGCAGCCAGGGCAGCACCTGGTCGTGGCCCCCTGCCCACGAGGCCACAACGAGGTGTCTTCATCCTGGTCTTGGTCTTGGTCAAGCACTCACGCTCGTCGGTCGTCGTGTCGTCGCTTCTGCAGCGTGTGGAATGGAAAGCGTCTTCGTCTCGGTCATGTTCACGCACTCACGTTGCCGTCGGTCGTCGCAACTGCAGGGTGTGCAATTGCAAAGCAACTTCTTGGCTTAGTGAACATATGCTGTTCAGACTCTCTATGGTCTGTCTATATCTATATATACACGAGGATAGTGGGAGAGCAGTCGGACCTTCACCAATAATTCACCGTAGAAAAACAAACACAGCATTTGGCAATCAACATTCAGCATGTCGTCCACCTCCGGTCACCACCGCAAGCCTCCACCACCACAGCTGCTACTAGTGTTTCTCGTTCACCTATTCCTCGGAATCCAGCTCTCCTATTCTCTTACCACCTATAGCAGCAACCAAACTTCCATACCAGTTCGTTGCCGGCCGGACCAGGCGTCGGCCTTGCTCCGGCTAAAGAGTTCCTTCTCCACCGACGGATGGGGTCCCTATCTCCATCGGTTCGTCGTGTGCACTGCCCTCGCATCATGGCAGGCTGGCACAGACTGCTGCCGCTGGGAGGGTATTCGCTGCGGCCATGCCGATGGCCGCGTGACCACCCTTAATCTGGGTGGGTGCGGCTTAGAAAGTGCCACCCTGCACCCCGCGCTTTTTGATCTAACCTCCCTGAGCCATCTGGACCTTTCCTGGAACAGCTTCAATGGCTCACAACTCCCTACCGATGGGTTTGAACGACTCACTGACCTTGTTCATCTCAACCTCTTTTCATGTGGATTTGATGGCCAAATACCACATGCAATAGGACAGCTCACCAAACTGGTAACCCTAGACCTCTCTACTGAAATGTATCTTTTTGATGAATACCATGGTTTTTTGTTCTTTAATTTATGGTCACCTCAGTGGGGGCTGGTAGAGCCAAATATTGAATCATTAGTTTCCAATCTTAGTAATCTTAAAGAGCTTTATCTTGATAGAGTCGATTTGTCCGGCAACTGGCCATTGTGGTGCAGTAATTTCGCGAATTCCACTCCTCAACTCCAGGTTCTTAGCTTACCAAATTGCAATCTCTTTGGTTCAATTTGTGAATCACTGTCTAGCATAATCCCGCTCACTGAGATTAATCTACAGTATAATATGTTACAAGGTCCAATTCCAAAGTCTTTCGCTGATCTACCTTCCCTTAGTGTTCTCGGACTTGCCTATAACCAGCTTGAAGGATGGCTCCCATCAAGGATCTTCCAAAACAAAAACTTAACAATTATTGATGTTACTTATAATTTCAAATTATCTGGATCATTGCCGCTGAATTTCTCATCAAATAGTATTTTGACAGATTTACTTGTCAGTAGCACTAACTTCTCTGGTCCCATTCCGAGTTCCATAAGCAACCTTAAATCTTTGAACGAATTGGGTCTTGCAGCAGTAGACTTCTCCCACAAGCTTCCGTCCTCATTTGGTGAGCTAAGATCTTTAAGCTCATTACAGATATCTGGGGCTGGTGTAGTGGGAGGAATACCATCTTGGGTTGCAAATTTAACTTCTTTGGTATGGCTCCAGTTCTCTGACTGTGGCTTGTCTGGAGAGATACCTGCTTCCATAGGTAATCTTAAGAACCTAACAAGATTACAATTATATAATTGCAATTTTTCTGGTACACTGCCTCCACAGATATTTAACCTAACTCAACTGGAATTTTTGTATCTTCATTCAAATAACTTCCATGGTATAGTAGAACTCAGCTCATTCTGGAAACTACCTGAACTATTGTCTTTGAGCCTGTCAAATAACAAACTCACTGTCGTTGTTGATGAAGAAGGTAATTCTTCAGCCATCATTCAGATGAGTGCTCTGCACCTATCAGCTTGTAACATATCCAAGTTCCCAAGTGCCATGAGGCATTTGCATCTTGAATATCTTGACCTTTCAGACAACCAAATCCATGGTGATATACCGCATTGGGCATGGGAAACTTGGAGCCTAATGTCATTCCTTAACTTATCACACAACAATTTCAGTGGTATAGAACATGGCTCTCCAAATCTGATTGTTATAGAGGTTGTTGATCTTAGTTTTAACCAACTCAAAGGACCCCTACCAATACCCGGACCTTACACTCAGCACCTTGATTGTTCAAACAATCAGTTCTCATCCATACCAATTAATATAGGTTCTCAGGCTAGCAAACTTTTATATTTCAAGGCCGATGCAAATAACCTCTCCGGAAAAATCCCACAAACGATATGTGAAGCAACGAATTTGATACTCGTTGATATATCCTACAACAATCTGAGTGGATCCATCCCATCTTGTTTAATGGAGGATCTCAGTTCCCTGAATATACTAAAGCTGAAAGGAAATCGACTACATGGAGAGTTGCCATACAAAATGAAGCAAGGGTGTGCATTACATGCATTAGACCTTAGTGACAACTGGATTGAAGGACAACTACCAAGATTAGTTGCTTGCAGAGACTTGGAAGTTTACGACATCGGGAATAATCATATTAATGATATCTTTCCATGTTGGATGAGTATACTTCCTAAACTTCAAGTGCTTGTTCTGAAATCCAACAAGTTTTTCGGGGAGGTGGGGCCTTCTGCAGCAGGAGAGCAAAACAATTGTGAGTTCATAAAACTACGGATTCTTGACTTGGCTTCAAACAAATTCTCTGGCACTTTACAAGATAAGTGGTTTATGACCATGAAATCCATGGTAACAAAATCTGCCAACGAGTTCATGGATACTCATCTGGGTCAAGTTGAGCAAACATATCAAGTAACCGATGCAATCACATACAAAGGGAATGAAGTACTACTGTCCAAAACTTTGAGCACCCTTGTACACATTGATGTTTCGGATAACGCGTTCCATGGCGCAATCCCAAAGTCAATTGGTGATCTTGGTCTACTAATTGGTGTAAACATGTCACACAATGCCTTCACTGGCCCAATCCCACCTCAGTTTGGTGCTCTGCTGCAACTCGAGTCATTGGACCTCTCTTCAAATAATCTCTCGGGGGAGATCCCACAGGGATTAGCATCACTGAACTTCCTCTCAATGTTGAACCTGTCCTTCAACGAGCTGGTGGGGAAAATACCGGATTCACCTCATTTCCTGACATTTACCAACCTCTCGTTCCTGGGCAACATTGGCCTCTGTGGGTTTCAGGTGTCCAGAGCATGCAACGGCATAACACCATATGTGGAGCCACACGATTCAGAGAAGAAATCAGTAGACCTTGTGCTGTTCCTTTTTGCCGGATCTGGATTTGGCGTCGGATTTGCAATCGCAATTGTTCTTACTTGTGGAATCCGTGTCAGGAGGAGATCCCAGAACCACAAATTTCTGTGCTGTAAGAAAGTCCTCTTCTTCATGTAGATGGCCTGCGAATGCAAATATAAATGCCTCTACATTAGTGACTAGTGAGTGAGTACTATGTTGCTATGTTTGTGTCATCAATAATGCTGTACTGAATGTTTGAATCCTGTAAGTGTGCCTCTACGTTTGTTAGTATATTGCTATGTGTTGTATCATCAATAATGTTGTACTGAATGTTTGAACCCTGTAAGTGTAAAAGGCGAAGATCACAGGATGAGTAGCCTGTTCAATACACCATACACCATATATAATATATTCAGTTTGGCTTCATTCATTCAGAGCACGTATATGAGTTATTAACACTACGCATGTCCATTAGATGGTGACCTCGGGCTGTCGGTGAGCTTAGGCACGCACCGGGCGAGCTCGGGGGCTCGGATCGCAGGGTCGGCGGCCGTGGGCGTGTTGGGCCGCAGGGGCAGCGACCCTGGTAGCGACGAGCCGCAGCGGGCGCTGGGGGGCCAGGCTACCCCTTCTGTATGGCCGGCCATGGCCATGGTCGGAAGCTCGGAGCTCGAACTTGTGTAGTCGACGGCGAGGAAGAAACGGATGAGGAAGATACGGGATGAGCGCAGGAGGTCGACCGGAGGTGCGGCGGCGGGCCGGGGTGCGGACGCGAGAGAGAGAGCGAAAGAGAGGAGGCAAAAATGTGATTTCCGTGTCCTGAAAACGCAGAATCGCAGATCTGAGGATATAGCTACGAGCCCATGGGCCCATGGGCCTCTTTGATTTAGAGGACCTGTTTGATTCACCAGTCTAAAGTTTATGCAGTCCATTGTTAAAGACAAGGATTAAATTTGTCAAAAAAAAAAAAGACAAGGATTAAAAATTTAGACCACTTTAACTCACTTGTGTAAAGTTTTATCATTTGGTAACTTTAGAAAGGACTTTAGACATTATGTGTAGTCTAAATTTTAGCAGCTAAATTATCTACGTGATAATTTTGTATAAAAGCAGCATTTCAACAATAATACTGCCTCCATTTTAAGTTATAGAATGTTTTGACGGTTCTAGTTTTACATTGATTTTAGCAGATACTTAGACAGTGTATATCTAAATACACAGAAAGTCAAAACAGGTTATAATATGGAATAGATATGAGAAGAAATTCTTTTTCTTAAAGGGTGTATACATTAAGTGTACCTCCTTGGTAGGCATGAAATCACTGAAAAATAGTTGCCTAGTTCTGATGAAATTGAAAGCAATTTGGAATTTAATAGAACCACGAGAAGTTATAGCAAGAGCTCCGTTTAGGTATCGCAAACTTGAAGCAACATAAACATTAATGTTTTCCTTTCATTATAGCCAATATAGTCTATGGAGACTATTATACTAAATAATGTGGTTGTACCTTATATCGCGCAGGTCTCTTTAGTGGTGAATCAGGGGATGATGTGGCTGCAATGGATGGATAATGAAATTGACAGATATTTGTGTGAAGATTACAATTTGATAATACCTTCCCTTGAAGAAATGAGTACTAAAATGTTCTATTAGCAGAGCTATCTGGCTATGTGTACCATTAGTCCACTGTCCTATGCACTACACCTATTTTCTTCACCGAGTACTACCGTGGAGAGAAGAGAACAATATCCCACAGAGAGCAGGTTCCATGTCAATGCACATGGGTAATTAAAGCCCTCGAACCATTGGGGCGCATCGAGATTTGGGATCTGTTCTTCCAAAAAATACCTTTCCAGTATTTTACTCGGAAACCCGTGGATCTATACAATCCCAATGCAGCAATTTTTCACCTCCGTTTTCATATTCTAATCATGCTTGGCTAGCTATGACCGACCTGCTTTGAATGTAAAGAAAAGAGAAGAGGAAGTGAACTGAAACCCTGCATCTGCATGAGCCACCGGATTCCCTTTCCACACTCTTGTTTGACCCTTGCCAGTTTGCCACGCACGAATGCACGATGACACGATCCATGGCTGGCAACAACGAGCTGATGAGTAATTTATAATATGCTCTTCAACCTTGAACAAATAAATACTCGAGATTTTATTTTTTAAAAAACAATGATAAGTTCACTAGCATTAAGCAGACACGAGAGCCAAGACAAAGAATCATTTTTTGGCAAATTACTTATTACAAGTTGCGAGGTGCAGCTCTCATGCATGCCGGCTTAGACGCCACAATGAGGGAGCAGTACAGAAGCAGCAAGGCGGCCGGCATCCGGCGGCACTACCGCCGCTGCGCGCCGGCAACGTCCCACATCGCCGTCGCCTTCCTCCTCGTCGCGCTCGGCGTGCTTTACCTCGTCTTCGGCCCGACCAACTCCGATCTCAACCTCGTCTTCGCCATGCCGCGGGTCCGCCTCGTGTTCGACGAACCCATCCGCACGGTCGACCCGGCGGCGTCTACTGCCGCCGCGCCTGCCCCCGGCAGCAACGCGACCGACGACGACGAGGACCGCGGTCTCCCGCCGCCGCGGCAGCTGACGGACCCGCCCTACTCGCTGGGCCGAGCCATCCTGGGATACGACGCGCGCCGGTCCGCGTGGCTCGCGGCGCACCCGGAGTTCCAGCCAGTGGCGGTGGGGCGGCGGCCGCGGGTGCTGGTGGTGACTGGGTCGGCGCCGGCGCGGTGCCCCGACCCCGACGGCGACCACCTGCTGCTGCGGGCGTTCAAGAACAAAGCCGACTACTGCCGCGTGCACGGGCTCGACGTGTTCTACAACTCGGCGTTCCTGGACGCCGAGATGTCCGGGTTCTGGGCGAAGCTGCCGCTGCTGCGGGCGCTGATGCTGGCGCACCCGGAGGTGGAGCTCCTGTGGTGGGTGGACTCGGACGCCGTGTTCACGGACATGGCGTTCGAGCCGCCGTGGGAGAGGTACGCGCGCCACAACCTGGTGCTCCACGGCTGGCACGCCAAGGTGTTCGAGGAGCGGAGCTGGGTCGGCGTCAACACCGGCAGCTTCCTCATCCGCAACTGCCAGTGGTCGCTGGACCTCCTCGACGCGTGGGCGCCCATGGGGTCGCGCGGCCCCGTCCGCGACAGCTACGGCGAGCTCTTCGCGCGGGAGCTCTCCGGGCGTCCGCCGTTCGAGGCCGACGACCAGTCGGCGCTCATCTACCTGCTCCTGACGCAGCGGAGCAGGTGGGAGGAGAAGACGTTCATCGAGAGCACCTACGAGCTCAACGGCTTCTGGGAAGGGATAGTGGACAGGTACGAGGAGCTGCGGCGGAAGGGGCGCCCCGCCGGCGACGGGCTCGGCGACGACCGCTGGCCGTTCGTCACGCACTTCGTCGGGTGCAAGCCGTGCCGGCGGTACGCGGACAGCTACCCGGCGGACCGGTGCCGGCGCGGCATGGAGCGCGCGTTCAACTTCGCCGATGATCAGATACTGAGGCTGTACGGGTTCGGGCACGAGTCGCTCAACACCACCGCCGTGCAGCGCGTCGGGAACGAGACCGGCGGCTCACTGGACGCGGACGATGAGGAGCTCCGCCGGCTACTGCACCCCACGTTCAGGGCTGCCAGGCCCACACAGACGTAGTCGACTCCACGTTCAGGGCCGGCCGGCCGGCCTTATGGTTGACTTGTTTTTTTTTTTTAATCTTTCTCTCCCTTGTTACTCTGACATTCGACTTCATACTTTTATGGTCAATTTTGGATTTACTATTGTACAAGTAGCCATAGGCATAAAGATTAGTAGTTTCTGTTTCACTATGAATCTAGCTCTGGATGCAAGAGGCAACCCAACCCAACGCACAGTCTGGCTCTGACCCGGCGCAGGCTCTGACCCGGCTGCGCCGTGCTCAGAGCCGTTGGCGCTCCGAGTGGGACACTTCACACAGTGTTTGAAATCGCATGCAGCTGATGTCCTTCTGCACCACCACCTAGTGCGTCCCCCGCGGCGCGTTCGGCATCAGCAACTTGAGCGGGCACGTCGCCTCCAGCCTGGTGCTCCGGCCGGCGTGCACGGGGCGGTACCTGACCTGTCCGGCGATCCGCACCTCCACCTCGAACACCCCCTCGGCGCGCTCCCTCGAGAGCTCCGCCGCGGCGTCGGCGCCCCCGACCGCCACCCCGCCGGACGGCGACGCGGCCAGCACGCGGAGCTCCTCCGTGTCCCGCGGCGGGACGCTCTTGCCAGGCGTGCGCCGTCGAAACGCCGGTCCGCGAAGCAGAGCTCGGCGTCGAGCGGCGCCGCCAGCTCCACCCGCATCGCCCAGTTCCGGTTGCGGACCTGCACGGCGAGCGTGAGATTGTAGGCGACGGAGACGGACGCGGCGTCAGCGGTGGTGGTGGTGTTGGCGATGAGGATGAGGTCGAGGCGGCTCAGAGAGGCGTCGGTGACGGAGGCACGGACGGGGAGCGCGACGCCGAAGGCGGCGATCAGCACCGCGGCGGCCGCCAGCGCCACGAGGAAGGTGAACCAGTTGCAGACGGCGGTGGCGGTGCACGAGCAGCACAGGAGGCCCTCGGCAGCAGCCGATGTCGTCGTCGTCCATGGCCGGTCCCTCCCTCCCGGCCGGCCGTTCACGCACGGAGAACGGATGTGCTAGGCAGAGCGCTTGCAAGATTCGTCTGCACCTGCAAGGAGTTGTGGTGCGGTGGCTAGCCAAGAACGGCAAGGAAGGCCTGGAACGCATAAAGCAACCACGACGCGGTCCGGTGAACCGATCTTTTTTTTTTCGCGAGCAGGCATTGCCTGTTTTGTATTAAGAGGAGTTTGGTCCTAAGACCGAAAACAACAAACAAGGTAACGGCGAGGCGCCGTGACCCAAGAACACACGTCTAAACTACTGGATACAAAGTGTACGTTATTACACAGACACCGGATTTTGCGACCAAAGCTCAACGCAAGCACGAAGGGTGTCATACCCAGCTTCCCACCAACCCTCTGCCTCCTGCAGCGCCGCCCTAAGCAGCTGCCGCGAGTTCACCGACGTGCGGTTGAACACTCGAGAGTTTCTTTCCTTCCACAGCGTCCAGCAGGTAAGGGCAAACAAAGTGTCAAAGACCGGCTTCCCGTCAGCATCCAAGAGTGACCGCTGCTGAAGCCACCAACGTCCCAAATCCTCGTCCGCGACAGGTACAAGCTGCTGAAGTCCCAGCGGCGACAACAGATGAAACCAAAGCTCCCTGGACACAACGCACCCGATGAACAGGTGGTCGACGGACTCGGAGGCCTGGCAGGATAGGTTGCAGATGTCATCACCTTGCAAGCCATGCTTAAATCTACGTGCTGCCGTCCAAATTCTCCGATGAAGAGCGAGCCAAAGGAAGAACTTGACTTTGAGAGGGGCCTTCGTCTTCCAAAGTTCTTTTGCACCAAGGAGCGACGTGGAGCCAGCAAAGAAAGCCCGATACGTCGACGACGTCCTGTATCTCCCGTCCGGTGACCACTTCCAAACGAAGCGATCCGCGGTGAGCGGGTCTAGCACGACTGAGCTGAGGACCGCCCAAACTCTCAAGTATTGCAGAAGTACCTGCACAGTCGGTGCGCCTGAAAGCTCTCGCGCCCACCGATTTTGGAGGTGCGCCTGAACCGATCGGGCGCAAGGAGTGAAAGGAAAGGCAGGTAGCGGCGCCGCGTCGTGGCGTCGTCGTGTCGATCGGTTAGCGCGATCGAAGATCATCCAACCGCCTTTGCACGGAGAGAGATCTCTCTCCTCCTCCTCCTCGGCCCTCACTTATGGGCTGATGGAGCAGTTCGCAGGCCTGGATGCGGCACGCGTTTGCGCACCATATTGCCGTGGCTGTAGTCCACCGGGAACGGGATGGAGATCGACGCGCTACATCGATCCTGTTACACCATTTTCTAAACTTCTGCCTTACTACAACAATACTTGCTTGCTCCAAAATTCGCCTTTACAATTTTCAGGATACAGGCGTCACTATTCAGCTCCAAAATTTGGCATTACAGTTTTCAGAAAGCAGGCATCATTGCTCACCTAAGATTTTCCATCTAATATTTTTCTGCCTCTATGTGCAGGCCAGTTACTGTAAATCCTACATTGGTTCCTGAAGGACGCAAGTTCCATAATATGTTCGAAATTTGGCTGCTCAGCAAAACTTCCATGTTCTTAGCGCCTCTATGTTATTCACTATGATGCTCTCCATATTTTGGACAGATGGACTATATATATTACAGAGTAACCACTATACTATCAAGTAGAATACTCATGCCAAAACTTCTTAAAAGGAATCAGTGCCATACTTCTGATGCATGTCAACAGTTCTTCATATAAGAAAGACACTTTTCTGTCTACCTGTGCAGTTAAAAGTCTATGAGTCTTCCAAAAGGGACCTGCTAGCGCTAGGACGTCCTAGCTTAGGACGCTCCTCCCGCACGGCCCAGTTCGGCCCACCACACAAACACACACCCGCCAAACAGAAAACCGAACCCCTCCGGTCCCTCCCCGCACATCGCACAGGCCCCGCCTTGCCGCAGCATCCACCCACCAGTGAGCCTTGTCTCGCCTCCAACCATCACCCGTGCTGGAAAAAAGGAAAAAAAGGAAAAAAAAATTAAACAAATTAAAAACACATGAACTGAAGTACGGGAAATCGAAACAACAGATTCAACGACATTGAAACAAATCGTTAGAAACAACATGGCTCCACCTTCCCCCACACCCAAAAACGCCTCCAGAAACATGGCTACCCCCTCCACCTGAAACACCAGTGAAACAAAAAATGAAACAAGTGATTAACTAACAATGAAACACTAGAAAGACATGAACTGAAACCCCCCACACACTATTGTTGCAACAAAAAGAAGCATTTAGAAAAGCTTACTGAAACAGCGAAACTAAATGAATTGAAACACAGAAAAACTACGTTTTGAAACAAAAAAATCACACTCAAAAATTCTGAAACAGACATGGGGAATTGCTGAAACAACAGCAAATCATCTTATGAAACAAAGATCAAATACTCTGGATCACCAAAAAATTGCTGAAATACATGGACAAAAAACTGTTGAAAACATCATCAGGATATCTTATGATACAACATCTCACAATCTACTGCAACACTTTGGTTCGCGAAAACCTGCTGAAATGCAAAAAAAGGGCATCCTGCTGCAACAAACAGCGAAACTCTTGTGAAACATGTCGGCGGGCTACTGCGAAACGTGCAGATTTCAACCACTGGGTGACACAAAAAACAACCCCTGAAACAACATGACACGAGCTGCTGCAACATGCAACTTTTAATCAATGAAACAAACGCCAAAGCACGAACTGCATAAGCACCAAAAAGCTCGTCGGCCGGAAACACCTCATCCCCCCTACTGCAACATCACCTGAAGATGGAGGAGACAGAAAGGAGAGAGGAGGAGGCCTACTTGTGCCGAGGAGGCCTACTTGTGCCGAATCTAGCTGGATCCATCACCGCAACCATCGGGCCCGACGGATCCGTGGCCGGCACGACGGGATCCGCCTCCGCCGCCACCGCCATGGTCGCATCCCTCGCCCGTTAGCCCTAGCTCCAGCCCCCGGAGATGGAGGAGAAGCAAAAGGGTGGGAAGGGGAGGAGGCCTGCCTGCTGCAGATCCGCGGCCACACCCAGCAGATCCGGCGGGATCTGCTCCCGTCACCGCCGAATCCCGTGCTTTTGCAGCCGCTGGCGCACCCGCCATGGGGAGGAGGGAGGATGGAGAAGGAGGCGGGAGCACGAGAGGAACACGTTGCCGTCGTGGTGAGGAGGGAGGAGGGAGGAGGAAGGAGGAGACGCCGCCGTCGCCGGATGCCGCAGATCCATGGTCGGTGCGGTCGCTATGGGGAGGAGGAGCGGAGAAAGCGAGAAGAGGCGGAGGAATGAGTGGTGGAGGAGCGCGAGCGGTGGAGTGAGTGGTGGTGGGTCGGTGCGTGGGCGCGTCCGCGCGTGCCAGGACGCGTGCCGTGGGTGATCGTGCCACGTGGCGCGGTCGAGTGGTGCGGCGCGCCGGCCCAGTAGAGGCCCACCATGGCGTCTAATGGTTAGGACGTATGATAAGTAGCATTACCGAGGCAAAAATGTTCCGTGTTGCAGAATCGCAGATCTGAAAATATTCTGTAGCTATGAGCCCATGGGCCTGATTCAGAGGACCTGTTTGATTCACCGGTCTAAAGTTTTTAGTCCGTTATTAAAGGTTAGGATTACAAATTTAGACCACTTTTAACTCACTTGTGTAAAGTTTTATCATACTGTAACTTTAGACATTATGGACGGAAAGTTTTAGTAGCTAAATTATGTGTCGTGATAATTTTATATAAAAGTAAAACATTTTGACTTTTTCCCATATACTTAGACATAGTGTATCACACTACATAGGAAGCCAAAACGTGTATCACGGAGAAAGAGCTGCCAAGTTCCGATGAAATTGCAAGCATAATTTGGATTTTAATAGAAGCAGGCATAATTGGGGGCTGAAGCACGAGAAATTAGATTAAGAGCTCCATTTAGGTATCACTAGCAAAGATGCCCGTGCGTTGCACCGGGGAAAAATCTCTAAATATTTATAAGACACATGACTATAGAAAGTCTACATATTTATTTTCATTTGTAAACTATTTTGATGACCGTGACATCCTAATATAGTTATTGTTTGCATCAATATGATGACAGTGTCCTATCAAATATAATTAATACACAATTTTGATAGGCGGACGGGTTGGTGCTTCACTCACCTGGACTTATTTAACATTGACGATGCGTGGGATCATGCCAGGACGATAAACAGTCTGCGCAATGCACTCATGAAGGTGCCTCATTACCGTCGCCCATTATCGATCCTAGATCGCCTCGGCATCGCCGCAGCTCGGTTTATGAGACTATGACCAACACAACGTCTTGAGCAAGCCACAATCACAACGTCGAGCTCGAGGCTCTCGACGCGCCGCACCAAATCTGCATAGAAACGAACTCACATGGTGTCGCCACCTCTGCTGCCTCAATTTTAGCGCATATTGTCTATCGTCGTGTTGCAGACTTGGGTCCTAGGGTGGAAGCACATGCTCCCCACAACCAGCACTAATGATCATCGGGATGACACTGCGATGATCTTACCGGGCACAATGGCTTGCGGCGAAGTCTCCCAACGTCGAATCATGTTGCAAAAGGCCAATTAGAGTATGAGGCCTAAGCTCCGGCCCTTCTTCGGTGAAAAAGCTCCAGCCTTTCCATGTCTCCATGTCCCTAGAGTTGTCTATGCCTCTACCTTCGAGTTGGGTTTTCTTATAGTTTCGGCCTTTCCGGGATTCATGACGTCATAGATCGCGGCCTTGCCGTGGTCGTGGCCTGCCATCGCGATGCCACCGGCTGGTGCACGTGCGCAAAGAAGCCAAAAGGCCTAACAACCTTGGCGGTGAACTCTCACGTATGCCTCATGATTAGAGAAGGCACCCCCAGACATTGGCGTTGTCCCCTTCGATTAGAGCGAGAAGCAGGCACCCCCAGGCATTGGCGTTGCCCCCTCACTACGTGAAAAAAGCACTAAGGGAGCGCTTCCCCTTTCACTGTAAGGGCGGCTGGTGATTGAGCCGCCCTTACAGTGGTCAGGGTCACTTGTAGGGCGGCTCAATCACCGGCCGCCCTTACGGTGACCCACCGTAAGGGCGGCCAGTGATTGAGCCGCCCTACAGTGGTGCAGTAGGTGTATAAGCGGGTTTAAAAAATTTTAAATTTTGTAAACGATGTCAGATGGAAAAACTTTGTATATGAAGTTTGTACATCTCAAAAAGTTATGAAGCTTTGTAGTTGACAACTTTTTTATTTGACATCATCTAGTCATGCGAAACCTACGTTTTAGTTTCTCAAATTTAAAATTCAAATTTTATAAACGACGTCGGATGGAAAAACTTTCTATATGAAGTTTGTACATCTCAAAAAGTTATGAAACTTTGTAGTTGAAAACTTTTTTATTTGACTTCATCTAGTCATGCGAAACCTACGTTTTAGTTTCTCAAATTTGAAATTCAAATTTTAAAAATGACCTCGGATGAAAAAACTTTCTATATGAAGTTTGTACATCTCAAAAAGTTATGAAACTTTGTAGTTGAAAACTTTTTTATTTGACTTCATCTAGTCATGCGAAACCTACGTTTTAGTTTCTCAAATTTGAAATTCAAATTTTATAAATGACCTCGGATGAAAAAACTTTCTAAATAGAAAGTGTAAATCTCGAAAAGATATGAAAGTTTGTAGTTGACGACTTTTTGATTTGATATCATTTAGGTCATTAAATAAGCAAATTACTTTTGGTTGGGTACAATATGTGGGAACTAAAACTATATAGAGACACATGTGATGGTGTAGTGCGGTGGTAGAAGGAAGAACCGCGAGCATGAGGTCTTGGGTTCGAATCCCGGGTGACGCATAGTCCGAAAAATGCTCGAAAAAATATGGTGTGAATAGAGAGGCATGGTGGTTGACTCGGGTGGGGCCCTTCCGGGTTTAAAAATTTTTTTGCTATTATTTTTGAGTTTTTTCGGATTTTTTGTAAAAATGCACTGCTTGTAGGGGCGGTTCATGTTGAACCGCCCCTACATCTTGGGCACCGTAAGCGGGCGCACGGGGGGCGGCTGCCCCAACCGCCCCTACAGAGGCTGGGCAGCCGCCCCTACAGAGGCCTGCTCACGTAGTGCCTTCGGCAAAGAAAACATGCATATTTAAAACAAATTCTATTCTAAACATGAAGAATTTTATGCAACAGGCAGATATATCAAGGAGTCCGGTAGGTTCACGTTTGGATTAATATTGGATTGATCCTATATATAACATGCAAACACTCGTGGCCAATTGAAGGTACATGCACATAGAGAAGAGGGAACGACAAAACACGGTGTCCACATGCAAAGTATAAGCGACCAGGACTCCAACAACATGGGCGGCGTGCTGTTTTGAGTTAGTCCTAGTCTAATACAACTTGGCGAGGCGGAGAAAAATTAGAGGGTGGAGGCAGACAAAAAAATTAGAGAGTGGAGGCAGACTGAAATTTTACCGTTTTATTAATAGGTATAGATATAAACATCGTGAGTGTATCACGGCACTTAAGCAGTAGAGATGCAAAAAAAAATTTGAAAGATCCGGTTATCCGACATACATACAGTATAGTAATAAGGAGAAAGAGTTTACAACAGTAATACGCGAGAAGCGCCATCCCACCTGGCAGACGGCCACATGGGATGCTACAGTCTCAAGCTAATTACTCATCAAATTATGGTCTATCTCTAGGAAGGTCAGAGTCCTTCCCCTGCCGATAGATGGAAATTTCTTGCTTTTATTGTAGCTTATAATAGAGACTATTTTACTAAATATAATATAATGTGCTTGTACCTTATGTCGTGAGGCTCTTACTCGTGAATTGGGGGGATGATGTGTCTGCAATGGACGGATAATGAAGTTGACACATATTTTTGTGAAGAATATAATTTGATAATACCTTCCTCTGAAGAAAGGAGTACTAAAATGTTCTGTAAGAAGAGCTATGTGTCTATATAGTGTACCCGTAGAGCATTTTCAGTAGGCAACCTAAGGCCACATATCTTATATTTAGAAGTGAATATGAAAATTATGATTTGAATTTTATTAGGTTCCTTTCAACTAGAACTATAATTTAGAAGTGATGTAGCACATATTATTCCTTGAAGATTTGTTGTATGTTTTATTTTGTGGGACCATTCATATGTTTTTTTAATGTTGTTTTGCTTGTTTGATTATGTTGCCAAAATTACTGGTCTAAACATATTATAATTATATGTAAATTAATCTCAATCTATTTTGTATCAACTAGCAACACACTTGTATACAGAGATCATACTCAGTAAATCGTGGATACATGCAAGCATTAAACAACTTGTAGACGGTTGAATAGACATCCCATTCTATAAGCTGTCTTTTTAGCTGTCTATGCACGAATTTTAAAAACTTGCAGACAGACTGTCTATGGGTTGTACATGCCCCTAGCTCGATTGGTTGGGGCAGCGCAGCCAAGGCAACACGGCCGGGTTCGAACCCTGCCGTGGTTTCTTTTGCTATTTTTTTTTTTTTTTTTTCCTTGGACGCTTGCGCTGGCGCGGATGGTTGCATGCAACTGCACGGCATGCGAGGACGCGCAATTAAGGGGCAATTAAATGTTACAGTGGGGGTAATCTCGTCCAAAACACACTTGATGCAAAAGGGCTTTTTGTGAAAACAGATCCACCCCCTAAAACGACATGAATTCTGGGTATGGAGGGAGTATTATATAAGAGGAAAACTCTTATTCGACTACGGTTATCTAGTGTCACTAGATGATGTCTAACTGTATAAGTGCATTAAACATCGTGGAGTTGAGACACAAGTGAAAATGCTTTGAAAAATATTTAAAAAGATAACTCGATGCTTAACTGCTGGTGTTGAACATTTGGAGTTAGTTTGTTTCAAAATCATTTGGGGGGCTTAGGCAAAGGCTTTTTACCCTCACTGGAAATACCCGGTGCCACAGGCATTGTGTTCATTCATCGGAGAAAAAAGTCCTTGGCTCCTGGGAAATGTTGGCTTTGACTGGTGACCCAATCTCCCGTGGAGGCCACTTGAATGTTCTGGTGACCCCTTGAGCTCTCAAGTGGACGAACATTGAGTTTTGACGGTTGAATTGTCAGAGGCACCATGGAGTATGGCAGAAACACCAGTGGCTCTACGGGTACCGGTGAATAGGATAGGCACAATTTGGCGGAGATCGAATTTGGACCACTGATCTTCACTAAGGATTTTCTTTTCCAAAGAGTCCAACGACTGTTTCTTGAGGGACCTTATAGATATAGGGATTTTGTCCATTTTACTTCTCTTGACACGCTTGGTTGATACTCTTGCATACATAGAGCTCAAGAAATTCACTCCACTCACTTGCACACCATGGGTTTGACCCAGAGGGGATTTCGAGTGTTCTAGTGCATTTGCATTACGAAAATTACATAAAAGGTGTGCCTGGGCACGCAGAAATAAGTGCAACAATTTTTCCATATTATATGTAGCATCCCAAAATACGCAGACAACGATGCACATTTCCATTTTTTTTTCTTTTATTGCTGAGGGTGTCTGTACAAAATGAATTATCTGTAATGCATTTCCTCTACCAGGTTACACCTTAGCATCTTCTCTAACAAAACCCCAATGTTTTATGTCCAATGCGATGAACCATTGTATCCTGACAACAGGTGATCAAATGGTCAGAGGCGTTAGCAAGGAGCACTTTGTATCAGCAACTAGTTTAACTGGTTGGCGCGACACCAGAAATCCTCTGTCCTGAGAGCAACTTTGGTTAATAAAGGGTTGTTGTCAATCAGGCATCAAGCAATGTCCCCTACAGTGATGAAAAGATCTCGTCGACCAAATCAGAGAGCTTGCGGATCTTTTTGGTCATTTCACTGCTCTTTGAAAAGTAAGATTCTGCATTTGAAAGCATCACAGTGGTATCATGTCTGACAGCCTCCAGAGTTCTGTAATAATTGTTCGCTAATCTTGTCCTGATCACTTCAATAGAAAATTGAACAGGAAACCTAGGGCAAGAATTGCGTGGTTAGGAGTCAGTTAAGATGTACATTATTGTTAGATAACATTAATGTAAAACAATACACAACAGTTCAGTATGAAGTCAAAATTTTCTTATCAAACTTTTATGAGAACTTCAACAAATATTGCCTTGCAAATCATAATTCGGTGAAAATTTCTTGAAAACAATATATTACAAGTACCTATTGACGAAATCTGACTTTTCTGCAACGTTGTCCAGCTTTAAAACACCATAACGATCCTGTAAAACCATAAATTCACATTGTAATTGATCAATACCACAGAGAAATGGTAGCAAAAGTGTGATGACTAAAAATCAAATGGCTTTACCTGATCCCTGTGTGACATTTCCTGTAATCTTTCCATTTGTAATAACAATTCATCTCGAATTGTGAGATCGATATGCGGATGTTTCCATGGATTCCATAAATTGCCTGTATCATGAAGTTCCCAAGGGCTATGACGGTGATCAGAGCCATCCTCCTTATACTTTATGACATATTTTTCCCATGGACTCTCAGGAAAATCAGATGATTTAGGTTTTACTGCTGCCACCCGTCCCTCCCACCAAGTTCCCCCTACCTGTCCTTCTACATCCCTCCACCAAACTTTGCACTTGTCTCTGTTGGTCCAGTTCCGCTCAATAGCAGCTTCATACCTTGTTCTCTCCACAAAAAAATCTGGAAAGTTAGCCATCTCACGCAATGTGATCTTAAATGTTTTGCCAAATCCACTGGAAGTGCCATCGATGAATTCAATGGTTAGTTTACAGCAGCTTTCGCCAGATCCTTTGTAGGTGGCATAATCAAGACCCTGTATTTTGCAAAGTTCTACAGCTCTAAGGCCTTTTATCCGATTCGAAGGGCAAGATTCAGATTCAGTTGATTGCACTTCTTCAAGATATTCCTCATGACCCTACAAATATAGCAAGTCCAGAAAGAAGTATTATATAGTGAAATACTAAACAAAGCAACCCAAGAAGTGACTACACATGCTTGTAATTCATTTCACTTTACAAATTACATGTGCTTTTTTCCACCTATTAGTAGCCGTACACTTAGGGACAACGAGAAGCAGCAAAATGAGAACAAAAAAATGAGCTTTAATGCACATAATTTTTGCGGACAACGTAAAAATAACATTACCTGCCTCAAGTACATAACCTCATCACCGAGTTGAGGAATATAACGGTAGCTCTCTTCATGCTCAAGCAACATTAACCATGAATACTTTGAGGAAACCTGGTGCCTTCTACCCAATGGGTGTATATCAGGAAAGTTGTTACTTTCTCTTTTGTTCCTAGCAGATCTTAAACCAACAGTTTTTGAGTTTTGTCGCCACATTCCTTCACGCACGTCTGAGACAACTCGTCTTCCACTAGTTGATGCTTCATGGGAACTGAAAGAATCTTTCAATTCCGAGATATCATCCCGTGCTGTACCATCAATATTGTATGCAAATGACTTCCTTGCACTTCTTCTCAATCTACTGCTTGCAGCTGCAACAGGACTATATTCTGGAGGTTGGTATCCACCATCTTCATTGGAGATAGAAGTGCTATCCTCGTTTGCATATTCATCTGAATCCATTTTTTCTTGTTCTTTGACTTTGACCTTTTGTAAACTGCAGTGTACTTCTTTGAAGAATCCAAGTACAGTTTTTTTGAATCATGCAAAGTAGTGCTTTTATCTGGGCATTCCTGAGAACTTTTGGGCACAATAAAGAAGTCAGCATTTCTAGGTTGATTGATGGAAGAATCATCCCCACACTGCACTGAATCTTTGTCATGCTTGGAGTTCATGATGTTTCCTACTGCATCTGCAGAGCCTCTTGTCTTGAACTTAACTTTTAATTGAGGCTGAGAGTTATTGGGAACTTGTACAGTGTCATTCACTCCCTCCACATGGACATTAATATCGTCAGCTATCTTTTCTTGATCCCCCAAATTATCTCTGTTGGACTCATCAGTAGTGTTGTTTTCCTGAATGTTACCTAGAATTATTCCATGTTGCACTTCTTGTACATTTTGCTCAACACTTCTCTGGATGCCATCACCATATTCATGAGGCATCTGCTGACTGCCCGATGCCTCAATATCCTGCAAAGTAGCATTATTTGTAGAAGACCACAAACCTCCAGCTGGCTCACTGTACTTACAACGCTTTGAGGATCGCATCTTAACCTCACCCCACCTAATGGAGTTATTACTGCGAACAGCAGAAATATTATGCAGATCACCATCAGTTGTTGATTCAGGCTTGTAGGCAGAGGACTGTGCCGGCTCAATAGTTAGTTCGTGCTCAATTGGTTCATGATTAGCTAGAGAAAGAGACTTCGCTGCATTATCCTGTATAGAGAATTCTGATTTTCCGCTTCCTGAAGGAAATTGAGTTTTTAAATCACGTCGTCGTATTCTGAGAACTATTTTCTTAGCAGTTCCAGAATTTCCCTTATTATCAGTACACTGAGGACCTGTATCATCTTCAGTAACATACTGGGAGTTAATCTCTCTGCTAGTTCTTAGCTGGCCATTCCATTCTAACTGGTCAGCTTCAGCGCTATCCGTGTTCAACTCACTATCTGAGAAACTCCCGGAGTCATCTTCATCCTCTTCTGTTGAAGCTCCTATCTTTGATAAAAAACTTAATGCATTTCGAGCAGCACGTCTCTGAGGTCGCAAACCCCTGGATTTAGGGGATCTTTTCCTTTTACTAGAACGTCCATTCCTAGATTTCCTTCCTCCATGTGGCCTTGACACTGTGGCTACACCAGGCTCATCCAAATTTTTTTTCCTAATAACTCGTCGACCAGATGAAGTAACAAGATCAGCCTGCAGAAGATGTAATAGAAACAAAACATGCCAAAACTTAGAACACAACACCAAGGAATATAGGATTGATCTTGAAAGTTGGCACTTACCTCAGATTTTTTCTTCTTTCTTCTGGATCGGCGGAGAAGAGCACTATTAGGGTCATCTGCATCAATTTCTCCACTTGAATATGAAGTACCTGAGGAATCACCACTCATAATTTCCTGTTCTCCCTCACTTGAATGCTCATCCATGCCATTGTACTCAGAATCAGTATCTTCAGATATAACTTCATTTTCAGGTTCAAGCTCAAAGAAGTCTGTTATCTCTGGAAGCGGTTCCCACCTATCCGGATCAATAATTGGGATAGTTTGGTATTCACCAGTTGTTGCATTGTAAGTGGGGCCAACAGCAAAATTTACAGAGGGAGGTCGCCACTCGACACCAAGGGTACCTAACCGGCGTTTCTGGTACATACTCTGGAAGGGCTCTGGATACGGTATCATACCTGCAATTGCCAAGTATGACATGAGTGCAACTGACTATTCAAATTATTAGAGAAGGACTAATAGGAAAGTTACATACCAGCATCGCACAAAAGGTCTTGCATATTTCTCCTGTATGGTGGAAGCTGTGTTTCCTACATATATGAAGCAGAACTGCATAAGGAACAGCTGTATAACTCACTAGCTTGTGGGGTTTTGCCCCCCCCAAGGCAAGCTTATCCCCCCAAGGCAAGCTTATGGGCTTTTACAGAGAAAACAATTCTACAAAATTATATAAGAACAGGGATGAATTCTAGTAGTCTCAAATTTAATTGAGGAGAACTGTCTCCTTTGTGTACAATAATGTTTCAACATTTCACTTAAACCTACAAAACCAGACAGCTACAACTGTAAAATGAATTCTGTAAAGCTCCTGACAAAACAGTACAAGACTTCTTGACAGTGGCAGAATGAGAAGCTAACATCACAGTTACTCAAAAACATATTGTTTAGATGTCAAGGTTATTAAGATGTCAAGCACTCCTGGCTGCATAGGCAATGCCGTGGTAGCTACAAGCAGCATCGTTTAGAGTGGATAATGAACAACATGTGGCAGTATTGGAGAGAAAGTATAGGCAAGCCCAGCCCCACCAAACCAATCCAGTTGACAACAGGGCAGCTTACAGTGACAGTGAGCAAGTGCAGCGGCAATGATAAGAGACAATGGCACCAACACCAACAATGAGCAGCAAGGAGTAACAGCAGCTTTCCAGGCAATACATTATACCGAGGAGCATTCTTTTCAGATTTTCACAACGTAATGAACGAAATTATCCATTTTAGAAAATACATATATAACTCACTCAACCATAACACATATACTCAAATTGAAAACATTTCAATATCAGAAATCAATCACATTTTCTTAACAAACCTGATCAATAACACTGCCATTCGTATCACGGATGAGAGGACGATAGTCTCCAAGGAAGAACTGTTAGAAAGAACACAGGTAGTCAGCATCCCAAATGCATAAAAAGATGGGTACTACACAATAGTTTATTGTTATTATTGGGAAACTTAAGTAGCGACCCCTAAACTTGTCCCACGTTCTCATATAGTCATATAGGTCTACAAACTCTCAAATTGCATATTAGACCTTAAACTTGTCATGGTTTTCAGGTGTGTGGAATCAATGCCATGGGGGCACTACGCAAATTTATGAAGTGTTAGCCTGGGGATGAGAAATAATAATATGATTTAAATCACCACCAACCAGGAGGCATCATGGTTGCATGCCACATAGGCAGCAGGCCAATTTAGACCTGTTTAGACCAACCTAAAAAGCCAAGGATAACTATTAGAGTCCTGAATATGCAATTTGAGAGGTTGTGGACCCCAGATGAGAACTCAGGACAGTATAGGATCCGCTGATAAAATCAACTCTCTTTTTTTTTTTTGGCAGGGGGGCATTATGAAGTTTAAACACAAACTTTATGAAGTAGAATAGTGGGATATAGGCACATGTGGGTTAACTTTGTGAAATAACACTAACCCAACAGACCAGCCACATTATAGAAATTTATTTATACATGATAAAAGTGAATTATAAATTATAATATGTCTGCTGCTCAGCAAATCGATTCACTGGGATTGTAGAAAATTGCAGGGTTGCATCCAAACATTAGTTTGCACAAGGCAATCCCCAAGAATGTGATAGACTGATAGTTCAGTAACAACTAGTGTACCTGATCATATTTTGCATCTTTCTGGGACTCTCCTTGCCCAGTACCAATAACAAATATTTGCCCGATTTCATCTGATAAAATAAGTGATGTACCATCCCTAAATGACCATCCAGCACATAAAGAAAACATGCCACATAATTAATTCACTTTCATTAACAATATCAATTAAAATGCGGTAAATCAACTTTTGAAAAGGGGGCTACTCATACTATAATACTATTAATTACGAGTCGGAGAGATGCAATACAAAGATAATTATAGTATTCCTAAGTATACTCTAAGCAGGAATAGGATCAATACTAGATTCTTAAGTGTATGTGCACCCTATAAGAATCGAACCCTCCTAACCTCATCCACAAAGAAAGTAGAAGCAAAGAGAGTAGTGGCAGCAAATTCTTCTGCACACGATTCTTGTAGAGAGAAGTTACATGATGCCTAAAGGTTTAAGACAATTCCTTGTACTCTTTGAGGCTATGGCCAAGGAATTTGAGGTCAGCATCGTCAAAGAATTTAAGGCTGTACCAAAAACAAACTAAGTGATAGCAGCAAAATTGTGCGTGAAGGCATTCGGAATGTTGGCCATCTCAAAATATCTTAAAAAAAATGAATGCTAGTTAGTCTTGTCATAGAAATGAGAACACTAAGGTCGTCAAATTGGAATTCTTGTAGGGAGGACCATCTAGCGGAGTGGGAATCCTTTATGAAGCCACCAGATTATTTATACTCGAGTTTTCAAACATTGGATGCTTTACTGCAAGAAAACAAGAGTGACAAGAACAAAAAAAAGTACAGTTGAGAATTTGTGGTGAGTTTTAGTCCACAATGCAAGAGGTTTTATTTTTTCCCAAATTAAACTTCTCTAACTTTGACCAGCTTTATAAAATAATATATTAACACTAATAATACCAAACGTACACATAATGAGAATATATTCCATGGTTGATTTAACTAAATTAACCCGATGGCATATATGTTGGTGCATTATTTTATAATAAACTGGGTCAAAGCTTGAGAAGTTTGAGTTGCTACCAAACTCTTACATTTTGCAACAGAGCGAGCACAAAAGATTTTTTTTTATTCAAGAAAAATAGTACCTAATCAAAATTAACTATTGCAGGAAGGAGGAAAAAATTAATTATGTTAAATGGGCCCACTATTATTCATGGCAATCAAGAGCAAAAAAAAAATCTGGATCACTCATATGAAAACATGTTATTCTAGATTTTTAAAGTATGTTAATAAATTATTATGACAATGTAAAAGATTTCTTTAGGGTATAGGGAACTACATTGAAGCAAAAAACAAATAACCCATGGTCCAATTTTCCGTGTTCAGAGGCATAGCTGCATGAGATTCACACAAACATCAGGGAATCAACTATAAGTTGAATATTGTAGGTAAAGCAAGCACAGGAGCTTAGTTGTCAGTATGTGCTGAAACAACTCATTTGCACATTTCCATGATTTTTAATCAGGTAACATAAAAGATTTCTATAATGAAAAGAGTATCTAAGTCTCGGATTATGCGCTATTTGGATTTTTTTTCCCATGTAGAAAGGCTGTGTGCAAACCAAATAGAATCACAGGCCAACCATTTGGGTCCAAGAAAAAGAAAAATGGGCTGCTATTCAGGGGCCATCGGGGAGATCCAGATTCTCCATGAGAATCACTCCTGGGCCCTGTTTGGGACAGCTTTTGTCCAGATCCTGGTGGAAAGAATCCGTCTTACCCCTCCAAACGCTACAATTTAATGCAGCTTTCTCTCCCATGATTTCTCCAATCGCAAAGTTCTCATGTGGAAGCCAAATCGGCTCCGATGGAGCAGTGGGAGAAATCTCCCTCGATTCTCTTCCAGCTTTGATTCCATGTGAGGTCTGGAAAAGTTGTTCCAAACGGAGTCCTAGACAACCAAAAGGGTTAACTGCAAGCTACACCGCATCGCTCCCCATTCAATCCCTGCCAGAATCACTCAAAATCCTTTGCAACCTGTCCACCCCACCCCACCCCCCCCCCCCACCCCACCCCCGACACGCCAAGAAAGCCCACCTGTATACCAAAATCACTCCAACATAGAATTAGAGAGCTGGACCTAGAATAGAGAACTGGAGCTCTACCAAACAGGCCCTTACACAGGTTAAACGTATAAACCATGCTTCCAAGATGCCCTTACGAAACTTGATCAGATCAAGTATCAGTCTAAGAGCTATACTAAATCTCATGGTATTCCTAGAATCCTAGCATAGCATATGGTAAGCACACTACACACGTCAAATCAGTTCAATAAACAAAGGGATTCAGAAAGGGTTAAAAACCAAGCCTGTAAAGAAAGTATACAATGGTACTTACGGAGAGAACTTCCCATCAACTAGTTTAAATTGCCCTGTTTCATAGATCTGAACAGGCTTCCCTTCCCATATCTGGTGTAGAAAATTTGGATTAGATTATGAGGTTTGTCTATTTGTTTGAAAATAAAAGCGTCTAGTTTTTCTTTTATTTTTTATGACACAAACAAAGGCATCTGGAGAAAATAAAAACAGAAACAAAGGCATCAAGTAAGGAGCATACATCCCAGATGATCGTCTTCCCATCGTACCCAGCACTCATTGCTATACGAGGATTGAACGGATGCACATCTAGAACAAATGTCTGTTAAGAATGAAGTTTATTGATCAAATTAAAAAGGATAATATTTCTGCTACCACAAGTCAGATTTTGAACGTTGGATAGCAATATGCAGATGAAATGCAAAATAATAGGAATCATGACATTAGAACCAAATAACACATAGATGATTATGTTTATATCATTAAAGAATAAAAAATCTGCAATGATAAGTCCAAAACAAAGTATCATCATATAATTGTAAGTGAAAATAGTACTCTATTTGAGATTCCACACACAACAACTTCTACAACCATAATTCATTGCCAAAACAAATATTAATGCACTTAATGGCAGTGGAAGAGTGTGAAGTGCAGTCACTAAACATAAACCATAACTCGAACAAGGCCAAGGATGTCACTTACTAAATGGAAGCTCTTGCACATTAAAAAGATAAGAATCCATCAGAAAGAAAAAGGATAAGTCCTCTACAACAAAAACTAGCAGCAGAAACTCATACTGCCAGAGTTTTCCAACCAAAAGAAAAGGAAAATACGCAGGTTTAACGTTCCAAAGATCTCATTTGCAAGTTTTTATGTTCCATTTAAGTTTCATTATCATTAATCCATGCTCTTGGTACAAAATGTTAGGCAACAATAGATGCTGCTTCAGAGCGCATAAGATGATAAAAGTAACATGAACTTTCCTTCAAAAAGGGAAAGGAAGTAGCATATGAGTGGCAAAACATGACATATCATTCACAAAATGAAAACATAATACATAAATTGCATGGAATATGCTTACTGATTCCTTATGGCCAATCAGTGAATGCACCAAACTCCCATCAGAAGCATTCCATACACAAATTCTGCAATCTGCAGAGTATAAGAAATAAGGAAGATGAATAAAAATAACAGCACTGATAATTGAACTATATAGTTCTGATAAGAAAAAAGAAAATGACTATTGCTTCTAAAACTGAAACTAAAAGCATGCGTAGGAGGATGGTTTGAACATGGGGGTGAAGGCATGACGCAATCTGCGGAGGCTTCTAACATATTTGGTAGTATAACGATTCCAATAAACAAAAGAAATCAAAGAGATGCAGGAAATCTATAACCACAATTCCATGCTTTGAAATAGCAGTAGTTAAAGCAATTACTAAATAATGTCCTTGGCAAAGCTATAAACTATTGTTCAAAATAGTGCTAGCGGGTAAGGATGGGCAGTGTTGTTTTATTGGTGTGAAAATGGTTGATGATCAGAGCGGTCATCCAATCCACTCGTGTTTGGTCATAAATGGGAGCAAAATGAAAAAGATTAGATTCGTCCTTCATACTTATATACTTAACTAACTAGAAAATAATTACATTGAATCGAAAAGAGAAACACTCAGAAATTCCAAGAGGACAATTAAACAATTCAAATGGCAATATAAGCAAAAATTAGTGAAAAAATTAAGTAGAAGAGTAAAATGCGCTAGAGGTCTATTTACTTTTGACGGGGTGTCACCTAGGTCCATCATCTCTTAAACTGCATTTTTAGGTTCCTACAAAAATTTTAAGTGGTTCACCAGAGGTCCATAACCTCGTTTGGCTCTTAGATCCAACATGGAGTAAGCAGCCAACATGGCGGAAATATCGCAGCAGATCATGTCAGGACCCAATGCCGGTTACTTTTGCAGAAAACCCCATGTTTCTTTGTCTTTCACATGCTCACCCTCAATATCTTCCAAGCGCCAATCATGTAGGGGTTGGCGCTGCCAGACATTGATCTGCTCACAGTGCAACAGAGGGTAGCTCAGCCAGGATTGCCTGGAGGCAACGGCCGATGGGCTACGAGGGCACACGAGGCTGGTGTGCGAGCATGCTGAAGCGCAAAGCTGGTGAACAACATGGGCATGAGGGGCCAGTGCGCGGCATTGGCATGCAGGAACGCAAAATAGATCAAATCCAATGTGAATCATGTATGCTGCCTGGCGAGCGAGTCGTGCGGCAGCACGGCCAAATTGACCGTGACTCCATCGTAGGCCTCCTTGGTGTATTGCGACATCAGCCCCATCTACATGTCCTCCAACCTGGTTCAGCATCAATGCACCAAACACAGACCCCCATATTGTTCGGCAGCGCGTTGCTATAGGCGTTGTCCGCGCCCTACATGTGCCTATGTCGTCCCATATGCCGACATCTTCACCAAGGGTCTGCCTTAGACAGTCTTTCAGGAGTTCATGTCCAGACTGAACGTCTGTGCCGACACTCCAACTGCTGGGGCGGGGTTTAGACAGGAGTATATAGGCACATGGGCTATCACCCTATTATGGTTATTAAAGATTGATTGCTATTATATTAGGCATGGAGATCCGACAGTGGTCTTATTTCTATAAACCAACCCACGGTCCTCCTTAATTTCCCATGCAACTCCATTCCTTTCAAAGGAGAGAGGAAGATGGGGTAAGGAGGGGCTAATTGCACTTTACACATCTCTCCGCCTTGCTGATCTAAGGACTAAACAACCACATAAAAAAGTCCAAGGACCCAAAAATGAAGAGCTGGTGGACCCAGATGACACGCCCTCAAAAGTTAATAGACCTCTTGTGCATTTTACTCTTAAGTAAAATGATGGATTCATATGGTTGCAGTGAAAATATATGAATCAGTACACCAAAAGTACCCATGATAGCAGCAAGGACAAAGCGGTTGTCCAGACTCCAAACTATCATATTGACACCACGAGGAGTTGGCTGGTATCTTTGACGAGGACCACCTCGAGGTGGTTGAGGAGCCATTGGAGGTGGGGGAACTTTAAGATGGTAAGCACGTGTCCAGCGTCCAACCCTTCCCTGGAACAATGCAGGAACAAATTACACAGGAAACTGCTTTCAACACATTTATAGCATACAAAAAAGGCATTTGTGATCTACAGCTGAACAAAATGGCACTAGTGAAAATAAACCAGCAAACCTGACTTGTCCATTGCACTGGGTACATCATTACTGAATGAGCACATGACACAATGAAGAAATTCAATGCATACTGAATTATAAAACATGACTGGCAGCATTTCAGGAGGCGATGGTACCACTATAGAAATAGCTAGATTGAACAATCATGCATATCACCACAAAAAAACTATTCATGCAAACAAAGTTTTTGGAAAACAAAATCATAAGGTTCTAGGATACAACAGCTTACATGTGACCTCCGAGATCGTGGAACCCATATAATTGCACTGCCATCACGGGAGCAGGTAACAATATTATGCGTGAACCTAGCAAAATAGAGACCAACTTAGCTCAGGGAGGATTGTTAAACCAAAAAATGACACCATTTAGATGCTGGTGAATTGGTAATTAAGGTGAACTAAGAACTGACTGAAGCCAACAAATAAGAACTGATGTCGCTTATGCCTAATGGAAATAAATAACAAGATTTAGAAAGAGAAAACAAAACATAAGGACAAAGAAAATACTGACCAAGAATTTCTTAACTTCAGGTTATTTTCTTCCTTAGAGGTATGACTGGAATCAGATGAAAAAGATCTTGATGCCACTGCACACCCACTAAACTGCACATAGTTTACATCATTTTCATGACCACATAATAGGTCCATCTCATGATTCGGTTGTTCATGTTCATCAGAGGAACTCTTGCAAGCATTCCAGACCTAAAATGAACTTTCCTTGGTGAAAAAGGGCAATTTTCCATAATTAGACAAGAAATTGACAAGTGAAGGTAAGAAGAAAAACACACCCTCGCGAAAGTGTCCGAGCTACCAGTAACAAAAACGGTTCCATTCGCATTAAATGCACAACATAAGATTTGGTGATTTGGTGGCTGAACTTGAGCAGCGCTGGAAGATGCATCACCGCTCTTACCTGGCATCAACACCACATGGATTGGATTATCCAGAATTCGACATTACAAATGCATGATGCATGCTTCAGTTAACTAACCAGGGACAACATCTGGGGGCTTTGGTGTATACAGTCGTGGAGGTTGTTGAGAGTATCTAGCATCCCAAATCCTGCACGTCCCATCATCTGATGACCTGTCAACAAATACTATTAGACAGCTTCAAAGGGAACATAACTAATAATGGCAAGTAAAACCCTATAAACAGTTAGGTGCACTGAAGTACTGCAAGTTAGATGTTGTGGCACAAAGTATATTGAAAAAACAAACACACTTCAATGCACCTTAAATGTGTCATAAATAATCCGTGTTTAAAATGACGTGAAAATCAGCGTAAAACAAAGTTGCACTGTAAAAAGCAGTACACCATGTCTCTTACTTCAGAAGAAAAGCATAATATAAGGGTAATTTGGGAGAATTGAAACCATTTTCACTTCCCAAGAATAATTTTTTTACTCCCTTAGCATTAAATACTGTTACATGAGCCAATAAAAACTGTTTTTAATGTAATGTTGGAATCACAGTTGGCTTTAACGAAGGACTCATGTGTCATTTCTCATCTGTCTTAAATTGTTCAAAAACTTCTAAAATCCCTAATATTATGGGAGGGAGGAGGGAGTATGAAGCAGTGCATAATCCACACAAATTAATTGCCCTAAGATCACATAAACCAAAGCATTCACAGAAACATAGCAATCAACTTGTACCAGATATTTCATTGCTGTATATATTGCCTACAATATGGGGAAATGTGTGTCAAACAGTTCTTGGGGAGAGAAAAATGAACATGATTCACTATTGGAAGCTTTCAGATAAGTGCCAGCCTCATTCAAACACTCAAACTGTATAGAGAAAGTCAAAGAAAGACTGGTCTGTACACAGAGCTGTGTATCATTATATTAGAGAAAGTCAAAGAAAGACTGATCTGTACACAGAGCCCTGAGGGTAACCAGAAAAACAAAGTAGCACAAATTATATAATCAGGAAAAAAACAAGATAAAAGAAGCACTCACGACAACAGCTGGAAAGCAGCACCTGGCCTTGGACTAAATGCAATGGCAGTAACTGCCCCTGTATGCCCCTTGAGCACTGAGACTGGCATTCCATCAGGCATACGCCACTTCATTGGAAAAGGAGACATTCAAAGTAAGGAGAATAAATAAAGTCATGGCTGTGAAAGGATGTTATGGCAGTTTACTTAGGAAGAATGAATACTACTGAACTTACCACTCTAATAATGAAATCATTAGACGAAGATGCTACCACAGCATTATTGGAACTCACTGCGAGATCAGTAATATCACCCTTGATTTGAAAAATGAAACAGGATAAGTGGGACTAAGTTATCAATGAACCATTATTATTATGTATGTATATGCCACAGCAAGCAAAACTTACTTCATGGCCCCGGCAGCTAGCCAGGCAGAACGCTGTTTCCATCGCCCATATTTTAACAAGGCGGTCATCAGAACCAGTAATAACATAACGCCCTGTGCGATCAAAAGTAGCTGCAGAAACAGGACTAGTATGAAAGCGATGTGGCAGATAAAAAAGATGTATTGATGATAAGGTAAGATGGTTTGGACTTGGAAGCAAAGAAAACAAGGCAGCAGCTCAGTTTGTCAAAGATACATCATGGGGGAAAATAAGATCTTGTCAAACATAATGGACGGCACATACAAATTGATAACTGAACGAAATAACACATAATAATCAACCACAAGAACTTTTCTAACATGTATAATTGGCCTTAACATAGTACATATATATCTTTACAGTACATAACGCGGCCTGGTTGGATAGGGGGGCAGTTTGGGCCGATCCTTAGAACTCCCAGTTTGCATTGCACCTTAAGGTTGCCAGACCTAACCCTAATCAGCCACAGTTTCCTTAGAGCATCTCCAGCAGTTCCCCAATACATCTCCCCCAATAACAGTATAATGGGGGTAGCCCAATACCTCTATTTGATTCATTGGGGGGAGGTACTGCAGCAGATAGCCAATACTTGATCCCCAGTAGAGATAGGCCCGATCTGTCAGCGAAAAACATTGATTTCTCCTCATTCCTTTTTCCTTTTCCCCACGCGACGCGGTGATCTCTCTCTCTCTCCCTCACGCTTCCTTCTCTCGCGCCCTTTCCCACCCGCCCCTGCCGCCGATTCCTCTCCCACGCCAACTGCCGCTTGCTCTCCCTCGCCCACCGCCGCTTTCCTCTCCCACGCCGGCCGCCGCTTCCTCTCCCTCACCAGACGCCACATTCCTCTCCAATCTCTCACTCCCCCGCAGCCACTGCCTCCACCTCCCAGGACACCTTGTCGTCGGCCTCTTCACAGCGGGCGCCGTCTCAAGCTCGAGGAAGCACTCCGGAATCAGATCCAGCGGCACCCGTCTCCACCGCGGCGGCTCATGCCTCTCGACGCTCCTCCAGCACCGCGGCCCTCCTCGCTGGACCAATCCCCGACGGCGTCATACGGCAGCGGCTCATTGGCCTTGATGACGATTGCGTGAAATTTCACACCCGCCAAAATTGCAGGTACACGGAGAGGTTTGCGGGGAGGGGGCTGTTCACCTTTCTTTGCAGGGTGGAGGGCTGGTTTTGAGGGGGATGAAAGAAAAAAAAAATTCTCATTGGGGATAGGATTGGGGGACTGTTGGAGCTTCCCTCAAACTATAGGTTTTCTTCATTGGGGGTGTGGATGAAGGAACTTCTGGAGATGCTCTTAGGCAGTATATAGTTACTGCCAAACATTAGTCGGCTTAGCATAGCCTCTTGGACAAGTTTCATGACTAACTTTAGCTAATGTTAGGTGGCCATTTTTCTTGCCACAAAGACTAAGGCTAGCCACCTTCTAAAAAAGGTGTGGCAAAATCAGTCACTAATCAAACATGCCTTAAGATGTTTTAAACATTTATATACATAGCTAAAAGAGCAAGAAAGTTCAACGAACCACAATACACGGCATTTTGGTGCCCCCTCAATCTCTTTATGATTTGCATCTTTTCAACAAGGGTAGATGGCTTCGCGATGGCATAGCACGATGCACGTACAGAGGGAGCTCGGCAATGCTTAGTGAAACCACCAATCTCTCTCAAACTTAGACCACGAACTTGATCAGCCTGAATGTGCGGCCAACGAAGATAACTAGGCAGCCTGGGAGTTTCCTTATCTTGCCTGTCAGCTGAAGAATTCGAGAATGTGTAAAGACGCAATATTAACATGGAAAACCAAACAGTTAGTTGGGGCTACCAAAACTGGAAACACAAAACTGAATACAAATGCTCCGATATCCAAAACATGGTTAGAGCTCTAATATGTCTTGAACTTATACTGAATTCAATTAATCTAAATCTCATAACATTTTCTGATCTATTTAATAATGGCTCCAAGAAAGAATACTAAGTAACACACTGAAGAGCATTGATACACATACATGGAAGAAGTGAAAAGGAGTTGGAGCCAAGAAGTGTTGGGACATCAGCAGCATTTGGAGAAACTCTTCCAATCAAGCTGTGTGGGTGACAGGAACTACCCATCAGTTGCTTTAATAGCTTCACCAAGTGGTCTTTACCAATGTGGGGGTACCTAAAATTAAACAAGTGAGAAAATGGTCAATGTTATCTGATCATTTAGAAATAAAAGCATAATAAAGTAACAGTCCTGCCAAGGTAAAGAGGCATATATTTCATATGCCAGGTCACTCATTGTGCTAAATTGTATACATTTTCAACTTTTTAAAGATAACCATTGTTTCAAAAACAAAAGGTTTAATCGGGTAAGACTGACCAGACAAGACATGAAAAATATTAGTATCAATTACAAAATGTCGATGATGTGTGGGCAAAAGGATCCACAAGAGGCAACAAATGGATATTAAATTATGACCTGAATACAGATCTTTTTCCCAATTACAACTCTAGGAAGCATCTCCAGTCCCCTAATTAATTGCAGAATCAAGAGTTCCTCCCCACCACATGATTAGAAAATAACAAAAGCAATTTGATTAGACAACAGAGTAACATTTTTGTACCTCTCAGTTAACTTTACATAACCCAAAGGGAGTGATATGCCATCATCATTTTCTTCACCACTATGGAAACCACCACGTGAATACCAAGCATGGTATCTTCTAGGTAGCAGTTGATGTTCCAGGAGTTCATTGCACAGTTCCCCAAAGGTCCGTTTGAATGGACCATGAGATAAAAAATGCATAATGAGAAAGTAAACTTCTCTCATATCAATATCAACACCATCCATGGATGCAAAATGGGTTGACATCACTGAATTCACAGGATTAACTTTCTCAAGTTCCTGACTTGGAAAATCCAGAGGAGCTATATTAATGGAAGCTCCATTACTGGACGGTTGGTGCTTGAAAGACATGTCTACTACACCACCTGGACCTGGAAATGGTAAAGAATAAGTTTACACTCTAAATTAAATTAAATTAAATTACTAATAAAAAGATAAAGCAATGAACAAGGAACTAGATGGACAAACTTAACTGCCTCAGAAGTAGTAAATAATGAAGATATAAATTAGCAGTGCATAGATAAAAATACAGAAATAAAAGAAAAAGGAAACACAGCAGCTAGTTGTCAATCATGAGATGTATGCCAAAAAAACGAATGCTGAATGAAACCAACTTCTCTACTGAAATAATATTGCAGAATCATAGTTAAAAGAAATTTGGTGTTTTGTTACAAGAATACATGTTAAGCAAGAAACTATCCTATATTTAAAATTCAGACTTAGAAAACTTGTCAATACATTACTGTAGCTAATGAAAAATAAAGAAAGCAGAACTCAATACTGTGGAGAAAAAGCACATCTTATATAAAACTAGACCACATAATCAGCCCATGCAAGCATCTCAGACTTTATCAATGAAACATTACATAGTGATAATAACTTCTCTTAAACCTCTCCCACTCACCCACCGCCTAAGCATCAGTGCCAACAGAACAACCAATGCAGGAGTTCCAAATGCTAAGTATGTAATATTCATGTATAAAACTGGACCACATTGCAAGCATCAGTCTACTTATCTGTGAAACACATTACATAGCGATAGGTTCTCTTCAACCTCTCCAACTCACCCATCATCTAAGCATCAGTGTCAACAGAACAAATACAGGAGATTCAAATGCTATGTATGTATAATATACATATATTCATCCTATATTTTCACCTTAGCCACCTTACAGCTCAATAAATAGATACTAGCCTAACAAGCAAACAACAGTTTCTTCCTGAAACATTTAATTTCCCATCACTGGAACCCTATAATTCACAGCATTCATAAAACAAGCAGATCCAACATTCAGGTTCCAGGCCACTCAATTATGTGCACGCACAGAAGTCAGACACTTAATTTCCCATCACTGGAACCCTAGAATTCACAGCATTCATAAAACAAGCAGATCCAATATTCAGGCCACTCAATTATGTGCACGCACGAAAGCCGTGTTATCTTCATGATGGCCTTCTCCAAAATTATCACAGAGGGGCACGACCAACAGAAGCCATCCATGCTAAACCCTAGTAATAAAACCCATGAAATCGGCTCAATTATCAATAACCGGAGTTCTGAATCATTTCCTAGGTACGGCAACACCGGAATCCCCACATCCTCGGCACACCTTTGGACGCATCAACAGGCTCAAATTACCAATCTAACTAACATAGACTACTTAGGCGAAAAGCGGCATGAGGTTGTCGTAATTCGAGGCAGAGGAGGGACAGGAGATAGAGACAGACCTCCTCGTCGGCGAGCCCTCTGGCGACGCGGCTACGGCGGCTCAGAGGCATGCCAAATACGGAAGGCGCCTCGGCAGCGCCCGTGCGGCACGGAGAGGGCACCTACGGCGGCGGAGGGACGTCGGAGGCCGCGGTCCCGTCGCGGCCGTACGAGCCCTAGGCAGACGCACAGTGGTGGGGGAGGACCGGAACGGAGGAGGCTTGAGAGAGACGGACGGGGCTGTTGCTTCGCGGGTGTATGATCCGGATAGGCCGATAGGGGGGAGATTAACGGGCTATTGGGTTTTCCGTAACGGGCTACTGGGTTTTTTACTAGCGGGCTAATGGGTTAGCGGGGTTGCGTTTATAGAACCGCAGCACAGCGGCGAGCGCCGAGAGCGGCGCAGCAAAATTCCGACCGCGGTGACCCACCTGGAACCAGTTCGCACGACCGGAAAAAACCAAATCGGAGAAGGCGGCGGCGGCCGGCGGCCCCTCCACACGAACACGCCGCCGCAGCAACGTGAAGACAGAGAGCGGAGGGGAAGCGAGGCACCTACCGCCGATCTACGCCGGGCGCCGGAGCCGCTCTCGCACGACCGGCCGGCCACCAGCGGAACAGCCGGAGAGCGCGAGATGCGGCGGAGCGAGCCGCTAGGGCGGCGACGTCCAGGCTCCAGGGGAGCGACGAGGCGGAGCGAACCGGATCGAGAGCCGCTCGGTGGAGAACAAGAAGGGGACACGGGAGGGCACGCCGGCACGGGCCAAAGAAACGGTGCTCCCACTGGGCCCAAAGACGATCTGCCGGCCCACGGAGCGGGGACACAGTCCATGCGAAAAGGGCCTTAATTTCCTGTATTCCTTTTTGAGAGTCCATTGGACTCTAAAAGTGATCTGCGTTTCAAAAAAAAAACTCTTAAAATGATCATATATCAATTTTTCAAATGGTGTGAACTTAAACGAATCACTTGATGGGAAATTAGTGCATCCAGATGAGCGTTTATAGACCGAAATAAAAGTGTGAGAAAATTTTATGGATAAAAGAAGATATAGCAAGAAATAGAATGGAAGGATAGGTTGATCGTCTAGCCGACGCTAGGAGGGAATAAAATAGTGAAGGTGGCGTATGTTTGATCGTCAGATGCGTGAATCAAAACCCTATGGCTACAATAGAATTATCAATGTAGTGTCCATAAAATAAAAAAGGGGTTTTAATACGAGACCTCGGATTAACTCATCAAGAATAGAGCGAACACATTGGAGACCACTACTAAGGGCTTGTTTGGTTCCTAAGGACTAGGAACTAGGGACTAATTTTTAGTCTCTATTAGTCTCTAACTTACCAAACATAGGGACTAAAAGAGAGACTATTAGTCCCTAGTCCCATAGTCCCTGTTGAGGTGCTAATTGGGACTGATTGGCCACTTGTACACCGCATACCCCTCCTCCCTGCCGAGTCTCTCCCCTCCCCGAGCGACCTTTTCCCATCTTCGCGTGCTCCGGTCGCATCCGGTCACAGCTCCGGCGACGGCTCCTGGGCGGCCGTAGCTGCCTCCCTCCCTCCGGATTTCCCTCCCTGCAAGATCCAGCGAGCACCTCCCTCCATGGAGTGCTGACCGCACGAGCTGAGCGCGGGCTCCGGCAGCGGCCCCTCTACGGCGACCTCGCGACGCTGCTCTTCACCGGCGATGGGCGAGCGATCTCGAGGCAGCCATGGACGCCGCCACGCCGATGCCTCCGAAGGTACCCCCACAGCGAGCCGACGCCGGTAGTCCCCACCGCCGCCGGCTTCCCTTCCCGGCGCCGCCTCCAACAGTCCGTCCATAGCCAACCAAAGAGCACACACACCGCAGGCCACCAAGCCCGCCTCCTCCTTCTCCTCTGCTGACGACGAGTAGAGGGCCCCGTCGCTGAGGGTGAGACGGCGACGGAATCTGCGGAGACGGCGACTCGGCGACGGATGGAATCTTGCCTCCTTCTCCACGCGCGGAATCTGCGGGCGGAGACGGGGAATCGGCGAGCTCGCCAAGGCGGCGGCAAACAAAGCCGCAACGCCGTTCACGCTGGAGCCGCTCACGCTCGATTGCTCCGTCGTAGCTCAGCTCAGCTCTCTTTGGCTGGATTTGGATTTGGATGGAAATAGAACGGCGTGTACTATTTGCTAGCTGTACGTTTTTCTCTGTTATACTGCTATCGCCGTTGTAGACAGAAGAGTACTCATAGAAAGAACCTGGTCACGGAAACAACGAGCAGCACGGTGAAGGGCAATTACTGTCAGGGCTATTTTGGTCTTTTTTATAACCATTAGTCTCTTTTAGTCTTTGGAACCAACCAGGTTTAGAGACTACAAATTAGTCCCTAAATAGTTCCTAGTCCCTAGTCCTTAGGAACCCCTAATTCACGAAAGAGGATAGCATAGGAGAGGAGCACATGGAGGAAAAGGGGAGAGGCAATCGGGAAGACATGGTCGAATCAGTCTACTTTCACAGGCTACATGGTGTTGTACATTTTCACGAGGGTATGCAAGCTCAGTTAAACAAGTTTTTGTCTTTTTCACATTTCTAGTGGGACATGAACAAAGAGACAAGGGAACAAACACTAACAAAGACAATTTTAAAGGCAGCTAGAAAAGGTTTATAGAGAACTATTTGGTCACCTCTACTTGCCTATCAGTCTTTTTTTTTCGAAATCGTGCGCTGCACGTTACTCATTAAGGGAAAAAAGGAGTTACAATACAATCCGATTTGCGCATGGGCGAGATGCCTAGGCAGAACGGACGGGAACACAAGACACAAGGCGCCGGCTGGAACGGTGGTGCTTCGAGTGGTGTAACTAAGCCGCTAAACTATTCTTGCCTATCAGTCGTCTTCATAAATCGTTGTACAAACTTTTACAAACCACGCCATAAATAAAAAAGAATAAGATATGGAGAAGCCCATTAGCCAAGCCTGTAGCCGCAGCCCGCACGAACGGAGAACGAAATTACATGATTTTCGTGCAAAATACACATACATGTGTGCAGCCATACATTTCTCATACCACTATGCCTCAGAGTCACTTGAGACCAAGTGGCTCATACATTTCTCTATACTAACTATTATAATGCATATTTGATACCCCTATATACAAATTTAAATGAAAAGTTTTTATTGAATATTGTAATGCATATGTAAGACCCATAACTAATTTAGACAAAAATAGTGAATTGAAAAGTTTGGGCTCTTATTGGTTGTTACTAAAATTTGTCTTGCCAAGGATTTGACAAACTATGATTTTAGCTAATATTTGATCGGCTATCAAAATTTGTCAATTTCTCACATTTGACTTGCCAAATTTTTGGTAATTTTTTTCCAACTTTTATCTTGCCAAATCTTTGGTCATTAGATTATCTGGCTCTCACTTGAGTATAGGCCAACCAATTTAGGTGTTCGTTTCGTTGAAATTTGGCTTATGCTGATGTTTAATCTGAAATTTTGTGAGAGAGATAAACCTTGTCCGTTCGCTGAAAAGTATTTTTTTTTGAAAGATCTGGTTACCCAGCATATATTAATAAGAAGATAATTGAGTCGCAATCTTACAAGCGCGAGTGGCGCTGTCTCATATGGCAGACGGCCATATGAGGGCATTGAAACCTAGCTAATTACTCATGTTATTCATGGCTAATCCATTGGGCACGGGAGGTCGAGGCCCCCTTGCAGATGTGCCAAAGGCTGAGGAAGGCAAACAGGTGGGCCTCCTTATTACCTCCCGCAATCGGCCGGTGAACCATCCCTCAACCTCGTTGTGCTCCGTTGAGCTGGAAGGTCCTATGCTTGCACGGCCGCTCCATGGTGGATATGCGGCTTCACCAACCGAAACCACACCTAGCTTTATCCCCTTCTCACCCACAGCCACGTCACAAAACAACACATACAAGAGCAAAACTAACTCTACCGGCATGAGGCCGGTTGGTGCCGGTACCGACGGGCCGACTAACATGAGCACACCGCGACTATCTACTAGTCATGATGCTTATGGATCTTCGTACGCCCCCATCCGCATGATCCCAACCTCGCCGCAACCGCGCCGCGCGCCTCGGCCGGCTTCTTGTTGCCCGGACGTGCTGCCGCTCCGATCTTGTCCACGGCCTCATCGGTCAATTCGTGACCATAGGTGTCGAGGTACTCCAAGGCCGCGGCGTCGTGGTGCCGCCGTGGTTTCCATGAACTGCAGCTCGCGCATGAGCTTCATCTGAGCTCTCTGCGCGACGGGCACCGGCGAAGGGCGGGCTGCTTGGCGCAAGCTAGATCGCGTGGCCACCACAAGCCGCTTACGCCCTCTGCCACGCCTGGGCAGCGTCGCAGGCCTGGGTAGCAGCGGCGCCGGCGCCTCCTTGAACACTCCCCTGCAGAAAGCAGCACAACGGGTCGCAGCTACTGTTGACGGTCGTTAAGTATCAATTTTATACCGTCAACGCAGCAAGAGAAAGGACTAATATGAGTTCACATGTTAGATATAGGGGTTACACTGATAGAATTCCACGAGTTTTGGTGATTGTCTATTTCTGCAGGGGGTTATCAGAAAGAGAACCAAAGGAGGCCCACATGTCATGATTACATAGAGATAATGACCGAACGGGTGAAATTGTATAATCTAGAAGACTCCAGAAGGCAACACCTGAAAGCGGGGGCCCACCTGGCAGGCTGGCCAGTCGGCCGCCCAAGGGGGGAGTCGGCCGACTCCCCACCTCAACCAATCACGTTGAGTCTCGCGGATCCTGCCTCCACCGCCTTTGAGGATGAATAATTATCGTCCATTTAGGTCAGTTTGATCCGAGGGCTGTGGTTCATCCTAGGGGGCTATATATTCGAGCCCCGGCCACCGGGTGAAACCCTAATTCATTCAAGAGTTCATTCTCTCATCGAATTCGAGAAGCCGAGCCACCATCTCAATTAGAGCTCTATAGTTTAGTAGCATAGCTACATAGGAATAGATCTAGAGGGAATCAAGCCTAGCTTGGAGTCCGGATCTGTCGGAGTTCTTGGTAATTCCCCTCTACATTCTTGTAATATTCATCATTGTTCGTGATACTATGAGTAGTACTTTATTCTATTCTATTATATCGACTTGACTTTGCTCTATTTGATTATGTTCTCAATTATATTGTTCTTAGTCTACTTTGATTATATGTTTAGCATAGTTGGACTAGAATTATGTTTATGCATAGGATCGTATAGCGCTTGCTTATTAGATCGATGGGTGAGTGGTAAATATTGTGTAGGCGTGGTGCCTAGACCGTATTTATCTGCGATTGCACCCTATATTCCGGATCGTGAGGTAGATCGCGGGAGTGACGGTCTGTTGAGTCCTTTGTAGCCCTTCTCCCGAGTATAGGTCTAGCGAACAAACCTATTACATTGAAGTCATTGCTATGTCTCTTGTCTTCTCGGTAATATCACTATGCATAGACGTAACCTTTTCCCGCCATGATTGCTAGATGTTCTTGCACTAATCATTGTATGCTTTGACCTTATAGTTAGAATAACATAGGATTACACCCTAAATCGTCCTAGTCCATGCTAGTGTTATAAGCTTAGAGTGCTAAGTTGAGATGGCTTATTACTATTATTTTATGTGGCTAAATGCTCTCATTTATCTTATGTCAATTATCATTCATTCCTATATTTTATGTGACACTTACCCCGTATGAGATGATCGATACGACAAGGTTAAGCTCTCCATTATCGCATGTGCATTGCTCATCACTCATTATCCAGTGCATTCCCTTCCCAGTGGTAAAATTATAAATAACGATACCTGGATTACTCCCGGTTAAAATGCTACGATGATATATTCTGTGCGCTTGCGGAACCCTCCTTATTTCAGTTGCACCTAATAGACATCAACAGCTGCATCGCTCTGTCCACCATCGTCTTCAAGCTCCTCCTCTTGCACTACCGGCATCATCCCGCTCTGTGCATCTGCATTGATCAGCCCATCGGCAGCATCCACCTGCTCCAGTACCGAACCTGCCTCCATGGAACTGTCAAAGTCCATCTGTGTCTCCCTATCTGCAATGTCATCAACCTCAGCGTGCACTGGCAGCTGCACTTCAGACCCAAACAACACCTCAACCTCGGAGAGCGCAGGCACGGAGGCCGCGGGCACAGGAACATACTCTGGGGATGCCACCCTGTCAGCTCCATCCTCAGGCGAGTGGCACTCCACCCCCTCATCAACCATACCTGTTTCCATCGAAGTGTCAATTTCCATTTGCGTGGCCTTATCCGCAATGTCATCCACCTGGGTGTGGTGTTGCAGCCGGTCTCCAGGGCTAGACAAGACCTCGCTTTCAGCCGGCACAGACTCGAAGGCTGCAGATACGGGAGTGCACACAGGGAACTCCACTCGGCCATTGCCGTAGTCTGGCGAGCAGCTCTCCAGAAGGTCAATGCACGCCGGCGCCCTCACCCCCTGAGACTCCAGGATCAGGGGTCGAAGGCCTGGGCAGTCTGGCACGACGCACACACCATAGCCTCCTCAGCAAGTGGGTCGATGCAGTCCTGCTGCTGCTGTGCCGATGGTGATCGCGAAGTGGCGGACCAGCGGCTCGGCGGTGACCGCGAGCGGCGTCGCTCCCACTCCTCAGCCGCGTGCGCCATGACGTCGCGTTCCCTGCCCGTCCTGGACAAAGAGCGATTCATAGGGCGTCCGCGCGCCATGGCCTCCAGCTCCTGAGCACCCCCCTCCTGCTCCCACATCACTGCCTGACGGTATGAGGTGGGCGAAAGAGTGGACAGCACCCAGAGCGCGTAAGCTTGAGTTCTAGACTTCTAGTGTCAGTACTCTCGCTACGGTGATGGCCTTTATGAAGTTGGATGCGCGAGAACAAACCATGCCAGCAAATGTGGAACCGTAGCTGAGGCGCGCCTTAAAAATGGAAAATGTCGCCATCGAAGACGGCTGCTAGTGCCGACCCGCTACGGTTGTGTTCGGTTGTTTGCCATATGTAGTCAAATCTTGTACTAAACATGATCTAATACGTACCAGCAGCTTTTACTAATAATTTTGACTGTGCCCATACCTATGCGGTCGCCATCTCATTTACTAGACATGATCTAATATGTAGTTAGAGTCTTTCAAACGATTCAAATAGAGAGGTGATAATTATGTTAAGTAGCAATTATAAGGAACCCAATACGGGCTAAAATCGTAATACTTTCATCATCGAAGGACACGAATTGTTCTAACTCATATGAGCACAAGTCATATAAATATAGACTATATACAATATAGAATATGTTTGATATTTGTAGATTCATATATTTCACTATGTATGTATCCAGACACAATATACCTAAATGCATAGGAGTAATTAGGAGTAATCTTTTTTTTATTGCCTCAATCTTCGATTACAAGCTGTAGTATCTGAACTCACGCACTAACTCACACCCTACACACACCATACGCACACACGCACACAACCCTAGTGCGCTATATCTAGGTCTAGGATAACACGACTAAGAGATATGACAGTTGTGGCGCATCCGTGCGAGGCAACTGAAATTATTTGGAAAACACTGTTCCGGTGGAAATCGTGGTCCATCCAGCCATCGAACCCACGACCGGCCGTCTGCCCACCGCAAGACGTACCACCCGAGCTATCGCTCGGTCTCGCATAGGAGTAATCTGGAACAAAATGAGTAGAAAAAAAGACAAAAGAAGGCAAAGTACAAAGTGAAAAATTAGTGGGCAGAAATTATTCACACTGTAAGATTGAATAGATATAGAGAGAGAGATAAAAAGAAGACACATATAATGGTACCAGAGAGGTCATAAAAGAAAAACAACGACTACCGTGACTGTCAACAACAACTAGGTAGAGTGGTAGACACGAGCGAAGGAACACAAAGAACCGGTGTTGTTGCGCGCACAGATGTGCTACTAGCCCAGTACCAATGCTGTCGTGAGAAGCATAGAAATGCTGGAGAAAAAGAAGCCGGCTGTCATTTTCCCAGAGTGCACGATTTTGAACTTTTGATGGGTGCAAATCCAACGCTGTTGTCAAAAGTGTGGAAGCATTTCCACGGATTATCTCCGTCCAGCCGTTCTAGTTCTAGAAAGATTCCCCGGCTGACCGGACCCGTTCCAGAAACAACGGGCGCCAACACAGGCCGTAACCCCACACGACACATTGACACTTTTTTGCACTTGCAAGTTGCAACCTGTCTCTCGATTATCCTCGAACCCAACACCACACTAATAATACAGCAACTATGTTAATATAATCGCACCATGTACATTGCATCTGAGATCTGACACGTACGAGGTACGACCCTACCGCACATCACATGCCCTCCTCATTTCTCCGCTCAGAGCTGAAATGCGTCTTGTTTTCCTCAGCTAGGCCGTGCGTTATCAGTTTAAAATTTAAATTAGTTGAAGTAGTCTGATCAAATCTAAAATCTGATGTTTTTTTTCTGGGATAGATACAAGCATACAGCTAGCCCTCCAGTTTGCAGCCCAAGAAACAAACAGAAGCTTTCCGACATGCGAGACGCCCCCGGATTTGCAGCAGTGCCGTCTTGACTCTTGACGCTTGGCCAAAAGTCCACGGCCACGCGAGCCTGCCTACTCCTACTACTTGTCGCGCAAGCACAGGGCCATCTGTTCCAGCAGCCTCGCTGTGACGCTGACACCCCCGGCCCCACGCAGCTCCACCATAAATGCCACGGACTCAACTCGACCATTCCACTAGACTCCATCGCCACCGCCACGCCGTCGCAAGGCAACCAACCAGCTTTCCGCCGCCCGAACCTTCCACTCCCTCGCCGCCGCGTTCCAGCCCCGCCATGGACACGGCGATCGGCTCCATCCCAGCCTCCTCCGACGCCGCCGCTCCCGCGTCCTCCGCCTCCGCCTCCGCCTCCGCCCAGCGCGACGCGACGCTGGGCCGGCACCTGGCGCGGCGTCTGGCGGAGGTGGGGGCGCGGGACATCTTCACAGTCCCGGGGGACTTCAACCTGACCCTCCTGGACGAGCTGGAGGCGGAGTCCGGGACCACGGGGGTCCGCCTCGTGGGGTGCTGCAACGAGCTCAACGCGGCGTACGCGGCGGACGGGTACGCGCGGGCCCGCGGCGGCGGGGTGGGCGCGTGCGCCGTCACCTTCACCGTCGGCGGCCTCAGCGCCATCAACGGCGTCGCGGGCGCCTTCAGCGAGAACCTCCCCGTCGTCTGCGTCGTCGGCGGGCCCAACAGCAACGACTACGGGAGTAACAGGATCCTGCACCATACCATCGGGTTGCCCGATTTCACGCAGGAGCTCAGGTGCTTCCAGAATGTCACCTGCTATCAGGTAGGAGTACTAGGAGTAATTCCTTTTTTTTCCTTTTTTTTTTCTTTTTCGTTTTGGCATGGCGATTTGCTGGGGGGGCCCAGTTCTAGACGTCTGCTGACGAGTACTCCTAATACTGCATACGTGTCCACTCTTGGACCCTACAAACCATGTCTGCATCTGTGGTTATTAGGCGAAAATGAAATGCTGCTTTTCTTAACCACCGAAATTACCATGATTCTCTTGGAAATTACTGGTTTCATTCATGCATCTTTTTTATGCTGCGGTAACTGTAAAATCAATCTTCAGGCAGTAGCAGAATGTTATTCAAGCTGTGTAAGAAACTTCAGTAACCATATGGTTGACCATGGCATATAGAGTATCTATTTTCAAAGAATACAGTTTGCGGCCATGTATAATTACTGCACGCACAACTTTTACTGTGTATGGTATTTACTTGGTGAAACATCAATTCTGGACTTCTAGCTCTTGATTCATGCATCATGCATAACAGACTCATGAAATTGACAGTTCAAAGGAGTGCCACAGCGGATAACATCCATTTATAGTAACCAAAAGTAACGAAAGCTTAAAAAGACATGCTCTTGTGGTAACAGAGTAAGAGGAAGATAGTATTCATTTGAACCTTTGTTAAGGTATTATGTTCTCTGTCCGTATATCACAGGCTGTGGTGAACAACTTGGAAGACGCGCATGAACAGATCGACACTGCCATCTCCACGGCATTAAAGGAGAGCAAGCCTGTTTACATTAGCATCAGCTGCAACCTCCCTTCGATCCCACATCCCACCTTCAGCCGTCATCCTGTCCCTTTCTTCCTCTCCCCAAGGTACATTTCACAAACTTCGGAAGCTCTTTTGTGCATAAGGCAAAGTGATGATCAGTTTTTTTAAGCAAGTTTTCGTATTTTCTTTTGAGCAAGAAGTGATGATCAGTTTGGCACTGCTCATGCTAATAAACCTCTGTTCATTTTGCAGGCTATCGAACCAGATGAACCTGGAAGCAGCAGTGGAAGCCGCTGCGGCGTTCTTGAACAAAGCTGTGAAGCCAGTGCTTGTAGGTGGACCAAAGATGAGGGTGTCCAAAGCATGCAAAGCCTTTGTAGAGCTGGCAGATGCCTGTGGCTATCCCGTCGCGGTGATGCCTTCTGCAAAGGGGCTAGTGCCAGAACACCACCCTAGGTTCATTGGCACATACTGGGGCGCCGTCAGCACCCCATTCTGTGCTGAGATCGTTGAGTCTGCTGATGCATATCTATTTGCTGGTCCCATATTCAATGACTACAGCTCGGTTGGATACTCACTGCTCCTCAAGAAGGAGAAGGCCATCATTGTCCAGCCAGAGAGGGTGGTGATCGGGCATGGCCCTGCTTTTGGGTGTGTTCTGATGAAGGATTTCCTGCATGCCCTTGCAACCCGTCTGAAGAAGAACACTGCTGCGTATGAGAACTTTCGTCGCATCTATGTACCTCCGGGCGAGCCACTCGCATCTGAACCTGGAGAGCCATTGAGAGTGAACATACTCTTCAAGCATATTCAGGCAATGCTGTCTGGCAACACGGCTGTCATTGCAGAGACTGGGGACTCCTGGTTTAACTGCCAGAAGCTGAAGCTACCAGAAGGCTGTGGGTAAGCTCCTTTTCGAATCACGATTTGCTGTGAAATTTTGTAGTGATGCAAAAATCATCTGTCAGTTTCTTCTGTACTGTTGGTTGGTGGGGCGGTAAGTGGGACCGCTGATTTAGGCCTGATAAGATAAAGATCTGATGGATGTTGTTCTGATTCTTTTACACCACTAGAAATTCAATGTTGTCAACCTCTTTACCACAAAGAAATATTTCATATTATATAGTACTGACATCAAACTTTGGTTCAGCATGTTGAGATGCTTTCAGTCATCGAGTTAGTGACCAGGAGTTATTTGCTTTCATCAGGTACGAATTCCAGATGCAGTATGGATCAATTGGCTGGTCAGTGGGTGCAACTCTAGGATATGCACAGGCTGCTAAGGATAAACGTGTCATTGCCTGCATTGGAGATGGCAGCTTTCAGGTATGATACCAAACGATGGAAGTTTCTTACATTTGCTATATCAATTCAATTCCTTGAAAATATGTGGTAAGAGTTTAATTTGATTGTAATTCAGGTGACGGCACAAGAAGTGTCAACGATGCTCCGATGGGGGCAGAACAGCATCATCTTTCTGATAAACAACGGAGGGTACACAATCGAGGTGGAGATTCATGATGGTCCTTATAACGTTATCAAGAACTGGAACTACACTGGTTTGGTGGAAGCATTCCACAATGGCGAGGGCAAGTGCTACACAGCAAAGGTTAGTAAATTGTATGTTGTAGTACTGCAATTCTGTGGTCACGAATGCCACACTGCAACTGACATTTCACATTCTCTGCTCACAGGTTCGAACAGAGGAGGAGCTGAAGGAGGCACTGAAGGCAGCTCAGGGACCTAAGAAGGATTGCTTATGCTTCATTGAGGTCATCGTGCATAAGGATGACACCAGCAAAGAGCTTCTCGAGTGGGGATCCAGGGTTTCTGCGGCAAATAGCCGTCCACCGAATCCTCAGTGAGTGCATCAGGTCTCCTGAATTCGCTGTAAACCAATCCTCTTTGTGGTGATGTCCATATCAAGAAATCTCGGATTTCTGAATAACTTGTCCCTGTAATTCACTGATGTTGCAAGTCCTTGTGGTTACTTCACATAGCTGATTTCAGAACCTCATCTTGTATATTTGTATTACTGCAAATAAATCTGAAATCAATTTTTGTTGTTCTTCGTTCTGGCACTTTGTAAGTTCTCTTCTGCTGGAGCTCCTGCCCTGGAGTCATGCATAAGTTTCAGCCTTATTCTCTCAAGTTTAGTCATAAGAGCTCTCTCTTACCGAGATCTAAACCTTTTGCAATTCTAAATGGAAGAAATGGAGTTCCAGCAAACGAAGGAATTCCGTTTCTTGAGTTAGTCCAACACGTGTACTTCGTATATCTAGCACTCTCTGTGAGCAACTAAGTGCATCTGTACAGTCATTCGTTCATTTAATTAAAAAAAAAAGTAGGTCGGGGCTTCCCCGACCGATTCGGTCAAAAAAAAAAGCAACTAAGTGCATTGCTCGTTGTAAAGGCCAAAGGGGGTTTAACTATTAGGTTAGGCAGATCAACTTTGAAACTGAAGACATAAATAGCTGAAAATAACTCTTTCTGATTGGGCCCGGCATATAAACAATTTTCTCATGGAAAGTGAAGCCACATCGTTAAGACAGCAAATTCTGGTCTTTGGAAGAAAGCAAATTTTCTCAACCTATGGGCTTTTTAAAAAAACGTCATGTTTATGAGCAGTTTTTTTAAGGACATTACAAGCAAATTTATGCATGATAAAGCCCATCTGCATAGAAGAATATTGATCATGTGCTAGTTCCATCTGGCACCTGAGCCAGAAATTGTAGCAAGTTTCTCTTCTTCCCTCCTTTTATTTTGCAAAGTGAGTCTTTGTTATTATATTTTTCCATTATATGCTTTATATCATTTTCCTGAAGAACAATTTTTTTAGGAAGCAGGAAGGGATACCCCCTTCTGCAATTTCATTAGCATAGGAAAAGTCTAAGCTCTGGAAACCCAAATGCTCAGACAACAGATAGAGCAAAAAGCAGAGCATATTCTAGACAGGGAACCAATCAAAACTCAAAAGGTATCATGGTCTTTTCACCCAAACCCTGAAAACGTCAAGCCAATCATCTGACTTTGGAGGGCAACATTTCTGCATCCATACATATGATACAGTTACCCACACTACAGGTCTACAGCACACCCCATGCAAAACCCTGGTCCCCGGGCCATGCCCATGTGGTTTTGCAGACCATTTCAGCACTAGCCACAGTTCAGGGTCCAAAATCAACTCACACACAGAGACATCCATTTTGGGCACACAAAAAACACAATTAGCACTCACTCTTGACCTGGAGAATCTCCTACCATTTCTTGCAGGCTTTAGCAGTTCATCAAGAACTAAATATAGCATAGCATTCTAATCTATTCTATATGGACATGATCGAGTAATGTGACTCCAGAATCCTCTGCCGCTTGGTCTGAAAGGGACTACTCCCGTATGCCGTTTCAGGGGAAGCAACCCTGGCAAGCGCCTGCCTGACAGCCTCCTTCAGAGACCTGAGGCTTGCACCTGCACCACCCCAGCCCTCCTCCTTGCACAGTATGAACACATGCTGCACCCTTCCTCCTATCGACGTCATGTCGGCCCTCACCGTCCTCAGCCTCAGGCCATGGAACGCCTGGGCCAGCCCGGCGACGAGGTCCGGCCGGTCGTCGCAGCTGATCGAGGCCCTTATGTAGACGACCCTGTCAGCGCCGGCCTTGGCGTCGCCGGTGTGGAGCTCGATGGAGACCTCGTCGGTCTCCGGGGGCAGGGGCGTGCTCTGGGTGCTGGCCTCGCTTGCTCTCCTCTTCAGGAGCTTCACTTGCTCCACCACTCTGGCAAGCAAGGTGGCCTTGTCCATCTGCAGTTCAGGGAGATTGTAAAAGTAAAGCCTTTGCTAGACGTCATAAGCATTGTACTTTGTCTTCTTGTAGAGAACTCCAAAGTGAAAGCATGACGACAAAATGTGAACAAATGTGAGTTCAAAGGTTCCATTCATATGGCTTTCTTGCACACCTCAAAGTTGTCCATAAATTATTCCCAAGGAGAGACGTTTGACTGAGATTATGGGCAGTGGAAGGATCACACAAGAAGAAGAAACGCTGGTAAAATATGAAAAAAAAAACACTCTGAAAAGTGTTTCAGAAATCTTGCCAAATGATTCACACAAGTAAACCATTGAGGTAGAAGGATCAAACCACTGACCTGCCTGGTATCAGGAATCATCCTCCTGAGCGTGGCCAGATGAGCATTGATCCTCTCACGGCGCCGCCGCTCGGCCTCGCTGTGGATCTTGAGAGCCCTCGCCTCCGTCGCGCTCTTCCCCGACCCCGACGACGACGACATCTCCGGCGGCGCTACACGCACGGCCGGTGGAGCCGAGCTCGCCTGCCGGGGCAGAAGAGCTGGTCCTCCGAGCACTGAAGCATCACAGCCATCGTATGGCTGCAGCTCCTTCCCTTGCAGAGGTTGGCATGCAGGCGCAGCCATTCAACCAGACATCACCAGTGCGCCTTACCTTCAGGTCCTTTTCACTGCAACAAAGAGGCCCAACAACGTGTTGAATGAATGTTTGAACGGCATCAACCGCGACTGCAAATTGGAAGAATTGATGCAGCAAGCATAAGGATCAGAATAACACAGGAGATGAGATGCAGATGCAGCAACGAGCAAGCAGAGAAAGAGAGAGCTACCTGATGTTGCTTGCAATAAGTGGTGCAACGACGTCTTGTCATCTCATTCTCTGGAATGATATGCATATGCTTGTGTGCGAGATGTGATCATCTTCTTATGATATGAGTGATGATAGGCGTACTGTGGTGTATAGTGTACTCTGCCTTTTACTGGCCAACCACTCTGCATATATATACTATCTTCATCTTCGTATTCCTCCCTCCACATGTGTTCGCACTAGGAACATGGATGAGGTGTGCGTGCATGAGTGTGCCATGAGTAGGATATGGAAGAAAAAGCCTGCCAAATGGAGGGTTTCCAAGAGCCGCCTAACAAGTTTCAGTTCTGGTGACAAGGATGCATATGACTTCATCAGACAGCATATCGTCATATTTTTGGTATTTGGTAACTCAAGTAAAGATTATTTTCACTGCCGTTAGGTAGACTGAAAACCTGAAATAAGCAGATTAGAAGTCTATTAGTAGTAACTTCTTTTCCATCTATCTAACCACTTAACCAGCCAAGAACTTCTGACAGTATGGAAGGCAGGTCACGAGATTCCTCTTCTGGAATTGGGCAGCCATGGAAGAAAGTCTTCGCAATCCATTGACGAGCGTTCCATGCTCTGCCCCACAAGTGAGAAGGACGCGATTAAATGACTGCTCATGAACCGTATGCTCCGACAGTTTCAGTCTTGGCATTTAGCTGCAGGCACACTTCTGCATATGATTCGGTTTCGAGTTTCGCCAATGAACGCTCTCATCAGAAATTCAGAACGCATCAATTCTGACATTTTGTGTGCTATCAGGATCTGACAGTCGAAAACAAGGACTGTTTACTCGAACTTATCCCCTGATAAACATGGATCTCTGTCGTCTTGTGCGCTGCCTAATTGTTTGTTTGTTTGCCCCTGAAAACATGTGACAAACACCAGAATTCAGAACCAGCACGGCTTCGTGGCTACTTGCAGAGAGAATTTTATTCAGACTGTTTAGAGATCTGGCAAATGGTTTGGCCTTTGACCGGTGAACAAGGATATGGACGAGGCCAAAACTGTGCTGGATTTAATAGAGAGGGACGGTTCCCTCGGACTCCTTCCTTCCTTCCCTTGGTTGGAGGACGTCAGTGATTGTGCTTTGCATCTGCATGTGAATCCTGCAGGTCGACAAGCTGCCCAAGAAACCGTGGAGGCGACTGTTTCAGAGCCGGAAATGACAAACGCCCTTGCATGATTTGATTGTCCTTTAGAAACTACTAGACACAATTTATATATAAAGCAAAAAGAAATTGAACCAATTACCTCCTCTGAACCAGAGGAAATAGATCATCAAGCAAAATCTCCCCTACAGATTGAGTGGATTCAGGATGAAACTTCTGATACAGAAGGATTCACCCGGGTGATGTCAAAGAAAAAAGTTAGAGAAAGAAGGAAAACTGTCAAATTCTCCCCTGGAGAGATTAAGAAAAACAGATTCCAAGGGAATTCTGGAAATAGTATTAGCCAAGGTGGGAATCCCAACCAGATTGGCAACAAGAGAAAAAAATCTGGTGTAGTTAAATGACAATACAAGGAATATTCTGGAACTGTAGGGGCCTCAAAAAAATGGGGTCTCTACCTTTTTATCTTCTATGATCTTTCAATACAACCTTCATTTTGTTGGGATACAAGAGACAATGTTAGAAGATATTGAAGATAGTACTATCAGGAAATTTGATCCTAATCAGGACTACTTGTGGATGTGGAATCCATCCAAAGGTAAGTCTGGTGGAATTTTACTAGGTGTTAAGCTGGAATTCTATGATGTGGGCAGCTTCAAAAGAGGAGACTATATGCTCCAATTAAACCTATGGGACAAAACAAATAAAGTAAAATGGAATCTGTGTGTTGTATATGGTACTGCTCAAGAAGAAAATAAACTTGAGTTCCTGGCTGAATTGGCCAAGTTTTGTGCTGATAACAAAGAGCCTTTTCTTATAGGTGGTGATTTCAATATTGTTAGATATGCTAATGAAAGGAACACCACCTCGGGACCCCACAAACAATCTGCCTTGTTCAATACCTTGATTCATACTTATGAGTTGAGAGAAATAGTCATGACTGGGGGGATGTATACTTGGTCCAACAATCAAGACTTTCCTATTCTGGAGAAGCTAGATAGAGTTTTATGCTCAAAAGATTGGGAGGATATTTTTCCACTGACCATGGTCAGGAAACTTCCTAGAGAAATTTCTGACCACAATCCACTTGTTGTATTGATTGAGGGGTTCACTTCTAGTAAAGTGATTAAGTTTAGATTTGAGTTGGGATGGCTAAAAAACCCTGAGTTCTTTAAACAGGTTGAGGAAATATGGCAGAAACCCTGTAGAGCAAGATCTCCTTTAGATAAAATACAGCAAAAACTCAAACTTATAAAACAGTACTTCAAAGGGTGGGGGGTAAATGTGGCTGGTGAAATGAGAAGGAAAAGAAAAGAATTGCACAGTGAGCTTGTGTCACTGGAGAATCTGGAGGAGGATAATCTTCTATCTGTAGAACAATGGCAAAAGAAAATCTTGATACTTGAGGAGAACATGAAACTCTGGGAACAGGAGGAATTATACTGGATCGGTAGATCCCATGAAAATTGGTTGCTTTATGGGGACCTCAATACCAAATATTTTCATAGAGTAGCCAATGGAAGGAAAAGAAAAAATGCAATAATTAGTCTAGTTAGAGATGATGAAGTGATAGAAGGAAATGACAAATTGCTTGAACATGCATCTGAGTACTATGCTGACCTTTTTGGGCCTAGCCAAGAATGTTTGATAAATTTGGATAGAGATGTTTGGGAGGGGTCTGAATCATTGACTGAAGCAGACAATGAACTACTCTGCAAACCATTCTCTGAATCAGAAGTTTGGGATGCTCTATCTCATATGGAAAAGAACAAAGCCCCGGGTCCTGATAGCATTCCTATTGAATTCTATCAGGCTTGCTGGAAAATAGTAAAGAATGACATTATGCTTCTGTTTGATGACTTTCATAAGGGAAAAGTAGACATCAGCAGAATTAACTATGGAATTATCACTCTAATCCCCAAAGTGACAGATGCTGCTAAGATTCAACAATATAGGCCCATATGCCTATTAAACTGCCTTTATAAACTCATTACAAAAACCCTAACCATGAGGATGGAGGGTGTTGCTGAAAAGTTAATACACCCTGTTCAGACAGCCTTCATGAAAGGTAGAAATATAATGTCAGGGGTCATGGTGCTCCATGAGGTTATTCATGAAACTAGGATCAAAAAGGAGTGTGGAGTCATTCTCAAACTTGATTTTGAGAAGGCGTACGACAAGGTTAGCTGGGATTTGCTGTTTCACTGTCTTGAGGCTAGGGGCTTTGGGATGAAATGGATTAACTGGATGAAGCAAGTAGTAACTGGTGGTACTGTCAGTGTCAAAATGAATGATCAGATTGGTCATTACATCAAAAGTTATAAAGGTGTAAGGCAGGGAGACCCTTTATCCCCTATTCTGTTTAACTTTGTGGCCGATTGTCTAACCAGAATGGTTCATAAAGCACAAAGCAACAAACTCATAACTGGATTAGTTGATCATATAATTCCCAATGGGGTGGCAATACTTCAATATGCTGATGACACAATTATGTGTCTGAAGCATGATTTGGAAGGTGCCAGGAACTTGAAATTTCTGTTGTATCTTTATGAAATGCTATCTGGGCTCAAAATAAATTTTAACAAAAGTGAGATAGTGGTGATTAATGACCCTGATTCAGTGGCTCAAACTTATGCAGAAATTTTCAACTGTCAGACCACCCATTTTCCTATCAAGTACCTGGGGGTGCCTATTAGCCCTAGCAGGTTGCATGTGATTGATTGGGTCCCCTTGCTGGATAAAAATGCTAAAAGATTGGATATATGGAAAGGATCCTCTATGTCCATTGCTGGGAGATCTACACTCATTACATCCAGCTTGAATAGCACTCCAATGTATCACATGTCCATCTATAGATTGCCTAAAACAACCATCAGCAAAATGGATAAAATCAGGAGAACATTTTTCTGGCAGGGCGGGCATACCAAAAGGAAATACCACCTTGTCAGATGGGTGAAAATTTGTAAAAGCAAAAAGAAGGGAGGATTAGGAATCAAAGATATAAATCTGATGAACATCAGTCTTCTTTGCAAGTGGTGGTGGAAACTTGAAAAAGAACAAGGCTTGTGGCAGGAAATAATACATCATAAATATCTTAAGAAAAACTCTATATCCAATGTGAAACATAAGCAAACTGATTCTCCTATATGGGCTGACCTTCTCAAGATTAAACCTGTGTATATGCAAGGGAGAAGGGTGAAAGTCAAAAATGGGGAAACAACAAATATATGGCTTGATGCTTGGATTTATAGTGAACCTATTGCTTGTCTATATCCTGACCTTTTTAAGCTATGTGAGCAGCATGATTTGAGTGTGGCACAAGTAGTTAGAGGGGAGAAACAAATTTCTTTTACTAGATGGCTAACCCCTGAACTGGAGGCACAATGGGCTGAAGTTCAGGGTGATATCATGAAAACTATTCTAGTGGATGGGGATGATCGGGTATACTGGAAGTTTGGGGCTAAGAAAAAATTTTCAGTAAAGTCAGCATATGATGCTCTGACTAGAACAGATCATGGTCAATCTTTTTGACACATCTGGAAAGGCAAGGTGCCTGCAAAAATAAAAATTTTCCTTTGGCTTGTTGCAAATAATGCCATTTTGACTAGGGATAACCTGCTTAAAAGAAAATGGATTGGGGATGCTTCCTGTCAATTCTGCAACCAGGCAGAAACTGCCAATCACTTACTTTTTACTTGTTCTATGGCAAGATGCATTTGGGGGGTGATTGCTACTGCTATTGGTGCTAGTGATATTCCTACTGATTTTGAACAGAGCTTTGTTTGGTGTAAAAAGTGGTTACCAAACAATGAGCATTTTTCATACTCTGGGTGTTGGGGCTATATGCTGGGCTACGTGGAAAACACGAAATAACATGTGTTTTGAAGGGAAAAAAGTCTTGAATCCCCTAACCATCATTAGCCATGCGTGTGCTTTAATGAAAAATTGGACAGGTTTGCTGAAGGAGGAGGACGGGAAGGAGATGAACGCCGGCGTGGAGGCCATGTACAAGATCGCGGTCGGTCTGCTCCAGCCAAGCTCTCCCGCATCGATGCTGCTCCTTACAGCGCGTCCAACTGGTGATGGAGGAGATGAAGCCATTGAGGAGCGCTGGATGTGAAGATCGGTGAAGATGAGTAGAAAAGAGCCTTATGAAAGACCTGTAGTTTCAAGTTTTTTGTCTCCTGCGCAAGAGCAAGCTTGTAATGCTGTTGGGTTATTCTGTGGTCGAACTGTTCTAGGCCACTTCCCCGTTTTCTTTTCTGAACTATCTCATACTGCTTGTATTTCCGTTAATCTCATTAATGGAAATGGGGGATACCCCCTTGGTTGAAAAAAAATGATTTGATTGTCCTTGTGTCTCCGCCTGCGTTTTTAGGCACCTGAAATTCATGTGTCCTTTACCGTGGCAACCAATGCCATTAACTGATCCGTGAAGAAACTTATAATTTCGCCATGGATTGCAAGACTCCGACGCGTGCCCTTCTGCGATCAGGCGCCGGAAACTTGTGATCATCTGCTCCTAGGATGTTCCGCCAAGGAGGTCTGGCACGCCGTTCTGTCGTCTCTCAATTTACCCAGTCTCGCGTCTGATCGGGACGAGGGAGTTGCCGTTTGGTGGCTGCGGCAGCGTGGTCAGCTCGACAAGGATTCGAAGGTTCTCCTGGTTTCGTGGAGACTTTGGAAGGAGCGCAACGCTAGAGTGTTCAGGCAGGATGTCCTCGCGGCGATCTACGCGGAGGGGGACGAGTGGGTGCAAGCGGGGTTCGCGCCCATTGCAGCGTTAGTTAGTTTGTTGTCGTCCAATCTTCCAGTTTTGTAACAAGCTAGCTCCAGGATCCAGTAGATAGGTTCAGTGTGCCGGTCTAGCGTTGATGGCATCTTGCCAACAACTCTTGACCTTTGTGTAACTTGTGTTCTACTCTTAATGAAATACGGGTCGTGAAAAAAAAAACTTATAATTTAGTATTCACCCAGGCCACACGCTGCAGTTTTTTAAAAACTTGATTCGGTCAAAGCAGAAAACTTTGACTGTTATGACTTCTGTAAGATCCTAGTACAATTAGTTTAGAAAGTTTTCTGAGAAAGGCAACTGTTCTTTTGCATCTTTCGAAGTGGCTAATTACCTCCGTTCTTGCAACTCTTATGCACTACAAACTTCCTCTCATTTGACTTGTACCCTCACAAATACCTGCATTCAAAAGGCCCTGGAGTATTCACATAGTAGTATTTGTCTGCAATAGTTATTGGTTTGAAGCAACATGGTACCAAGCTAAACTGAAGCTGACAGAGATACCCAATGGTGTGATGGTATTAATGACTCAGATTTGCTTGTACAAACAGTGCATGCATATCTATCGATGCTTACTTGTTTGGCTTGTTGCAGCCTTGGCTTTGTTGATTAAGTTCAAACCAAGGGGACCATGTAATCTCCGATCCATGATCTTTCCAGATCCTTAAGATCTTTTTGACGTTCTCTGTCTAAATATGCCGGCGATGAAAACTGCTGCTGTCTGGACGTACGTGCTAGCTAGAGTCACTTTTCCTTTTTTGACATTCTTAACAGAGGAAACCAATGGCTCAACTTTTTATAGTAAATCCATGGAGTACTTTTACTGTTGTTTGATACTACGTACTACTACCTTACTACTGCACCTTTTACTAGCATCATCATTTCCTTTTTTTTACGTGACTGAATATAAGTCAGTCTCCTGCATTCTTGCAAGAAAAGCCCATCGGGTGGCCGATCAAGTGGGCCGGACCGTTGTATCAAAGGTCGTGAGTACGTGACGAGATACTTGATATGAGGCCCATGAAAGGGCTGCACTAGCGGCCCATTAGACCATTGGCATTAGGCCCATGTCGTGAGTAATACGGAGGAGCTCGGCCGGCAGGTGTCCTCCACGTCGGATGCATGCATGCATTGCACACGGTGACATGCACGTATTTACCGCGACACGCAGGCAGCGACGTGCTCGCTCGCCGCGCGGTAAGTCCTTATCCTCCTCGCACGCGTCCGGCCGGCCGGGCGGCAGGCGCATGCAGGGCGACACACGCGCCGGCGCGGTCGCGAGCATGTCCGCCACGCTAACCCGTTCTCGATCGAGTTGTCGCGGTAAAAGATAAAGGGGGTCGATAGATAGTCTCGCCGTGTATATAAATAGGTAAGGTGCCGATCGAGTCCAAGAGCAGCAAGATAGAGTGGGCTGAGTTCGATCGACGACAGGCAAAATAAACTAGCTAGCTTGAAAGCAGAGTTGAGAGTTGGCTGTGGTGTTGGGGGTAACAATGGCGTCGCAGCAGGCGGAGAAGGCGGCGGAGCTGCAGGACCCGGAGATCCGGGCGGCGCTGGACCGCCGCGTCCGTGAAGAGGGACAGACCGTCATCAAAAGCGGCACCGGCGGGACCAACCTGGAGGCCCAGGAGCGCCTCGCCGAAGGCTAGTAGTACTCGACATGTTGCCATCTCATTCCACATACCGATGCGCGTTCTTCCATATGTTTTGACTTTGACCGCGCTCGTTTCTTGGAATGGTGCATGCATGCAGGGCGTAAGAAGGGAGGGCGGAGCCGCACGACGGAGTCCGGCAAGGAGCGCGCAGAGAAGGAGGGCGGCGTGCTCATCGAGCCCGACGAGAAGCAGCTCCAGGAGGCCATCAAGGACCTCGGCCGCGACTGAGATCGTCATGCATATCATCGCTCCAGGCGTCCTTCGTCGACTATATCGTAGTATAGCTGTAGTGGTCTGTGGTCAGTGGAGTATATCTGTGATACATACTATATATATGCGTGCGTGCGTACACGTGTACGGACGTGTATCCCCTGCTAATTATTAGGTTGATGTAGTTGCTACACAAGCATGCATGCTTGTAGGAGGCTGCAAAGTTTTGGTCTCTGCATTGTAGCCCCTAAGCCATATGTCGTCCATGTATGGTGTAAGTAGTGTTAGTGCCGAGTGTTTGTATATGCCAAGTGCCGGTAGGAAGCACCCGTGGCTGCAAAATTTTGGTGCCAGCGCGCATGCAAGGTCATGCATGCAAACGAGGTTTGCAGCCGCCTGCTTCAGCCCAATATATAAAATAAAGTAACTTTCTCTGCAACTTTGGCTGTCATCACTGTACTTATTACATTAATTAATCATGAAAAGTTTGAGCCACATACACGTACGATACATCAGCGTACAATATAGGTGGATACATCAGAGTATACAATTCACGATCGATAGGGAACGCAAGAAATTAATCAACATCAGTTGGCACGAATACACAGCGTACCCACACACGACGATCGATCAGCCGCGGCATTTGCTGAGCTTGCTGCATCCGCGGGTGTACTCGTTGGCGGGCTTCCCGGGGCGTGTGGCCTCGGGGCCCTGGTTCTTCTCGCAGTTGCCCATCGCCTTGCAGGTGATCAGCTTGTCATACGTCAAGTACTGCCCCTGCTCGGCGCCGGCGGCCTCCTGCAGCCCCGTCGCCAGCAGCAGCAGGCACAGCACCACCGTGCCCAGCCTCGCCGTGTTCGCCGCCATGGCTAGCCTCGCTCCTCTCTCTCTCCTTTTGCGATGGAAAGAAATTATGAGGAGCTAGCTAGCTAGAGAGCGAGATGTTTTTATTTTCTTGTAATGTAATGTAATGTAATGTAATGTAATGTAATGTAATGATCGATCAGTGCAGTACGCGCAGGTTTTGTAGAGGATGCTTGTCTTAAGATATCTGTGGATGAGAGCAGATGCAGGGCCTGCATGTACTATGTTTAGAGAAACGCATAACACGGTTCTATTCTGGGAAGCAGGACGTTTCCTTGTTTAAGAATGGGGATCGAAGAAGTTCGTGATTCATGTTTGGTCTGCTGGGTCGGGTTTTCCCTTTCTGATGGATTAGCTAATGATGATATGTGTATCATTCTCGTCGAACACAAGTCAAATAAAATGATGCTACAACAGTGTTGGGAGTAAATGAATTGACATAAAATTCCATTATATTGACCCGATTAAATCCTATACGTCTAGCTTGTCCCACCTCTTGGAATAAACAAATGAACACAAGTCAGCAAAAGGAATCCACAATGGCTTGAATTTGGGGCAACAAGCCAACAACTGCTCTGACGATGAAACAAAGGCAACTCAGCACTAAACCCATGGAGCATTGTGATCTTCCCTTGGTAAGGGATAGCAAGCCATTTATGCTGCCAATGAATTTGCATAGTCCTGAAAGCCTCCAATCAATCCATTCTGAAGCCGAAGTCAGAACAGGAATGCAACTGGCCATTGGCCCATTTTCCCATGACACCTGCTTAGACGTACTATCCGTACTCATGAATCTCTATATTCATCCCCTAAACGGAATATTTCATTATAGTCATCACAAAATATATAATTTCTTCACACTCATCCATTCTTTATATCATACTCTATCTACTGTGGGCCTACTTGTCATTTTATCTAAATATATTCATGTGAGATCTAGTTTTGAAGAATTTATTTAAACAAATTTAATGGTGTAATTGAAATTTAATTTAGTTGTTTGATTTGTGAGTTAAAACATATTTAATTACTTCAAATAGCGGGGCCCACTCTTTGCATGCCTCACCTCTCTCCTCTCTCTCTCCCACACCCTCCCTCTGTCCTCTCTCTCGCGGGGCCCCTGCGCAGGATAGGCACAACCCTAGAAATACCGAACCCTGTGTCGTAGCGTAGCAGTTGCAGGACGCCACTGCAGCTGTTTTTTGGTCTAGGTGTCACTGTATTTACTTTACCGGACGCATATCTAAAGATACTAGAACACGAAGCCACGCCGCGGCCTGGCGCTGGCCACGGTAGTGAAATTTTTTTTTGACCGATTTGATCTGGATCAACGGTGCTGCAGGCGCTGACTTCTTCCTTCCAAACGTCCTGGTCAAATACAGTACCATCGTACGTCGTTGTCCAATGCTCATTGGATGGTTAGGCTCGTTGTTGTTCCGTGGTTGGCTGCCTTGAGCGGGCCCCAGACCTAGGTAAGATAGACTGTGGCTTGTGGTGGTTGTCGTCCATCCATAAGTCAGCTGTGTGGTTCCCAACTCCAGCTTCCGGTTTTTCCCTACTCTCGCGCCCACTCTTCCCGCTCGGCCACTCCGCCTCTGCTCTCTTTCCTCTTTCTCCTGGTACGGCAGCGCAATGAGTGGGCGCCCACGCCGCGCCGCTACACCAGCTCGGTTGGGCTCTTCGGGTGGGCGCAGGTGTGGTGTGCGGCGGCGGGCGAGCGCACTGCCCGGCGTGACCCCTCTCCGCTCCCGAGAGCCGAGCGTCGCCCTATACCACGCCCGTGTGCCCGCGCCTCCACCCCTGCCGAGCGCCGCCCTGGCTAAGGCCGCACCGCCCCCGGGCCCCATCGAGGCGGCTTCCATGGCGCGCCACTGCGTGCGTACGACCCGGCGGAGAGCAGCGCCGACACGGAGCATGTCAGCTTCTCCGGTACGGCGGCACGGGAGGCTGCAACCCGACAACTCTGTCTCCTCCCCACGCCCGTGCCTTCTTCCGTCCCTCCTCCCTCTGGCTGCTGCTCGGTTTTCTTCCTCGACGCTTCCTTCTCTATGGCCGGCGTGCCGCTACTCCTCTCTTCCCTCAAGCCAGCATACTGCTCCATGGACTCCGCGTCGCGCGCCACGCTGGGCGGGGAGGGGCCTCGCGTCATGCTCAGGGAAGGCGGAGCACCCCATCGTGTCAACATATCCCGTTAAAGCATTCTTGGCTATAATGTTCCTGGTTATGTTCCTGTAGGCTTAATTATGATTTACTTTCTGTTGCAGTACTTTCCTTTGCTTGATTTCTATGTTGATCTATTTATATTTGTTTTGGCAGGATCTACTGGCTGGTGACAATATTTGCCCTGATTTGGCTTATACTCTAGCACACCATGTGTTTGTGATATTGCCTAGCCAAAGGTAGACAACTCCTAATTCATTTTGGCATCTTGTCCATCCAGTTTAACCCCTTTAATATTATGTTGAGTTTTCCCTGTTGTAGGTCCTTGAGGTATTGCCGCAGGCAATTTTGATTTTTAGGTTTTTTTCCTACTTCATGTCGTCACTATCGTCAGACAGAGAAAAGGTAAATTTACTTTCTAAATGATCATCATCTATGATTTATGGAGGTAATCAGTTTGATAGAACATACATTTCCAAAAAAATAAATTGTGTCATCCTATGACTATGCTTCACAAATTGATTTGCTTTTTATTTTTGTAAAGGACTGTTTGCTAGGTCTGTAAAAGATATCAGTAGGCGTAGGCTTATGCCCTGGGATGCAGTGCAGATGCAAGTGACCCCCTTTCAAAATATGCACTCTGTTAGCTGCTGGCTCTCTGTCTCTGTGGCTGCCCAGCGATACACTGCCTTTTGCCTCCACTACCGTGTTGCAAATCCAGTTCGTCAGGTATATCAATGGCCTTCATCTCAACCACTTCTTCTTCATCCATTATCAGAAGCCTCTCTCTTTAGGCTACTATAAAGTTCTGGAGCAATTGATTTATCAAAAAGGGATGAAAAAACATTGGTGTTTGATAGCAGTCCAATAAATCCCACATATATTGTCAATTTGTCATGCTCCATATTTTTTTAAGCTGTCGTAAAGTTTTACGTTGCCAGTTTGCCATTTTTAGTTTTTGTGTAGGACTGAAACGAGGATTTTCTTTGAAGAATTTGAAATCAGGATTTAGTATGAGAGGCACTGAAATAAAAAGATAGCATTGCCCAAGATACACTGCCTTGACCTTCGCTACTGAGCTTACTACCTGAAGAATTGTGTATCTAAACAAAGTAGGAAATCTAAACAAACTTATTTTATGTACTACTATAGATTTCTCAAGCAGTTGATTGGTTAAAAAGGAGAAACTTTGGTGTTTGATAGCTATAGACTAAGAACCAAACCAAGTTCTTGGCAACAAATAATGTGAACATCATGTTACCCCTGGCTATTGTTTTTATGTGCGTGCACAAGTAGAATTTTTTGAAAGCATTGTCAGAATTTTCTGGCTGGCTAGAAGCCTCCCTGGCCAGCTGCTATGTACAATCCTGATCGACTGATGCTTGGCTGCTGTGGGCTGCACCCTTATAACAGCACATCTACATTGCTATCATAGACACTAACTTTCAATTCATTCACTGTACAGACTACTCACCTGCGCACAGCTTCGAATCAGATCGAAGTTGGAAGCTCTACCAAAACTGTGAAGAGCGATGGAAGCTTGGGAGCTGCCACCACTTTACTTCAGTGCTGCATCTAAAGCGTGTAGTGCTATGGCTTTTGCAACGTGCAGTGTCCCATTTGTTGAACCACTGAACCACCTAAGATCCTGTGTAGGATCCTGTAAACACTGGATGCCTAGCGGCGTGATGTAGAATTGCATTATCTTAGCCATAGATAATGTTTGTGTGTACTGCTATGTATGATATAAACACCTGGTTTTTTTGTGTGTTCATCTCTGTTGATTTTTACTTTTAATAGTTATCATACACATCGCATCTTTCATTCCAAATATTGTGTGGCCACTGATGGCGCGCATGGGCGCGCGCAAGAAACTAGTACAGATACCAGTGCGGAAGGTCTTAGGCTTTGTTTGGATGTTGATGGATTCGTATCAACCTATATGTGCTGGAGTGAATTGGATGGAATTTAGTTCAAATTCCACCCAATCTATCTAAACACACGTGGATGGTAACGAATCCGACTACATTCAAACAAGATTTTAAGAGTACAAGCAGTACTTTATACAAAATGACACCGCTTGATACCCGCACTTGACTCAACTATATATGGCATAGGCACAAGTGCAGAAAGTTGAGCGGCTATAAACTCACTGACAAACTAAGCTGAACTGATAGAGTCAACAAGAATGAGAGCTGGAGGACCTGCGATAGAGCCGGCAAAACGGTCCGTGCGTGATGCGTGGGAACTCAAAAGTTGTTGCCTTAGAAATAGTCATAAACAAGGTCTCTGCGACAGTTTTTTCGCAATGGGTGGTGACCACGTGCACAATTTGATGGCGCGTAGCGCATTGCACAATCTCATTGTGTGGACCAGTGAGAAACAGGAGAGAGAAAGCGGAAGGAAGGTGGGAGGTAGCATGAATCATAATGCAGAATGGATGACAAAATATAGTAGATGTGGTCACATACCATTATGGTATGGAATTTCTGAAGGTCTATACTAGATCTGACTGAGAGAGAACACACATATTTTCTATTTTAAGTCCAAAATAGAATTGCAAAAAACCTCAACTGCTAGGAGATTTAAATGTACACATTTGAAGCCCATGGCGTGATAATAAGATATGAGCGTGGAGCTAATCTAGCTCTGCACATTAGGAAATCGTCAACAATTGTTCACCTTCCCGTATGACTGCTAGCTCTTAGCAACCACCCACCTAATGGTGGATGATAGGTGTCGCTCTGCGCCTGGTGCATGGATAATAAGCTCATAACTCAACATGTGTCGCACTCATTGTTTTTATGTTCTTTTACAAATACATGGAGTTCTCACATTGTGTAGAGATATACTCGCTACAATGTCGTTGTAGCCTAGGATGCAAAGTGTATATTGTTTAATTCTTTCCTTTCTTTCTCCTCCCTCTTTTTCTTTCACAAAAACGGATGAGAGGCTGAATGGGGCACTATTATTGTGCAGAAGGTAGTAATGGGGGCTCAATCCCCGTGCACCCCAATGTTAGATTCACCTGACTCGCTATTGTTGAGCATGTAACAAGAATTGTACCAAAATAACTGCACATCTTAATTTTCATACACAATTTTGAGTTTAACCAAATAAAACACAGCTCATCAACCAGATAACTTCATTAACTTGGGTACGCCCCAACTATTTGGAATCACAGATTTTAGGAACTGGAAATACCCAGGCCACACTATGACTTTCTTGAGCCTAAATCTCAGCAAATAAATAAATAAAAATGTATATATGTATATATACCTCACCATACGAAATGGAGAGTACAGACACACACAGACATCACACATGTGAATGAAGCAACGCCTCGGTCGACCGCGCGCCTGCACACATATAAGCGTGCATCGCCATCGCATCGATCAGTCGCGGCACCCAGTGATCTTGTTGCAGCCACGGGTGTGTTCGTTGGCCACCGCCCCTGGGCGAGTGGGGTCGACGGCGGCGGTCTTCACGGCGCCGTAGCCGGCGGCCCTGCTCTGGACGGGAGTCGCTTCCGCGGCATCGGAGGCGGGGGCGGCGTCGTCGTACCCGGCGGCGGCGGCCTCCTGCCCGGCCAGCAGCAGGCCAAGTAACAGCGCCACGGCCGCCACGGCCAGCCGCGTGTTCATCACCTTCTTCTCCATGGATGCTTGTTGTCTTTTTTCAGCTCTGAATCTGTGATCGATGTGCACGCGAATTATTGAGTTTGTTTTGTTGATTGGCGTTGGCGAGGTAGAGAGGCAGACCAATGCAAGTGTGGTTCTAATAGGAGGTGCTTGTCTAAGATGTGAGTGGATGAGAGCGGATCTAGCGAGAGGGGGAGTACTATGTTTAGAGAGAATAAGAACACCAACCAGCTCATGCTTATTTTGAACGTGGGATGACTTTGTCGCTCTAAACATGGCATGAAGCATGTACGTTTCTTTGCACTAGATAGGAATGCATGCACTCGATCGTAGTTGTAGGTAGGTTATCCATGAACCTGCACATGGTGAACCCACACACGCATCCTTGCTAGTAGCACGCCTAAAGCCAAACTAGCTACCCCCTCTTCCCCCATTAGCGATGTGTTAATGCATTATTATTCAAATCCTAATAACTACTCCCTCCATTTCATAAATGTTCCTAAGATTACATGCATGAATCCTAAAATATGGTAGATTTTCATTGCCCTATGACTTTTCTCGCAAAAGTGACTGAGCACATATTTTATTAAGAAGAGAGCAAGCACACAAAAACCATGTGTCATTGTCCCAGATATCGGTACAACCAATTCGTGTTTTAGAATATGCTAGAAGGGTTTGGATACAAAGAAGAGGGTAGGAGGAAGGGGAAGGGGATAGGAAATCTTGTCGCAACTGCCCTCGCGCTCGCGTTCGTCGTGTTCAAGGTCTTGATCCTCCGACACTCTCTCCATTCCCCTTGTTCGTGTATTTGATCTTGCTACATCTCTCATGCTTCTTTGATGGGCCAAGTCCAGTGGTGTTGCCCACATCCTTCTCCAACCTGCTACTCGGCCCAACCAATATCTAGTAGGTTCCTAACACCATGGTATAATGTTCTTCTCTCACAACAAACAACATCAGCCGTCTTATCAGTAGCATAAACCATCAACCGAACATGGCATGCAATACATACATGGAACCACACCTCCCTACTGCTACAAGAGCATCCAAGCATCATATGGTCTATCGTCTCCCTACCTTAATCACAAAGGGCACAAATGTTGATGCTCTGTAGATTGTGTCGAAATCAAAGGTTTGTCACTCTATAACGGTCGAACAAAACATGCCAATAAAAACTTGCATTTAGTGGGCTGTGTACACATAAGCCTTCCAAAGCACCTTTGTACCGGCAAGATTTGTGTGACCTTAGAAGAAGGACCAATAAGTAGTTTGAATCCTTAGAATTGAATTCATCACAGTTTAGTCATATATTTTGAACTAGACTAGATACTTGGAATTGAATGAAACTAAGCTAGAGAGTGCAAATATATAACATGGTGATTCCATTTAATTTTCATCTCTCACCCTATAAATTTAAGATAGACCTATTTATAAACTTTAGAAAGTTAGTGAATTTTAAATTTCAAACTACATGCATAGCCTAATTTATTAAGCAGATTTCAATTTGTCTAAATGACCCAAACGGGGCCTTATAAAAAATCTTTTGTGATGAATACTTATGTGCAAATCATCTATCAATCAACCATCTCTGGATCGTCAATCTCCATGGACAGATATCGCAAACCAAACAAACACATTGGATGGCGAGAAGCAGCCGTGGTCTCTAGTAACTTGACAGATGGCAGAATGATCGGAAATTCATGCAACTTGTGTTCGTCGTGTCTGAGCTAATCATCCGCTAGTCTCCATTCTGACGTGTGCTGATGTGCGTGTGCCCATATTCAATTCGATAATAATCTCCGCTGACTCCTCAAACCTCTCACTGACGTGTGGGGCCGAGCCAGCTACTCCATCAAGCCGAGACTAGAGCGTCGTCTCCCACTCTTCTTCCTCACTCGGCACTCCCTCCAATCTCCATCTCCCGTCGGCGGCCGGCCTCTGTCGCTTCCTCCTCCGGAACTCCAAAACCCTCGCGCAGGACTCCGCTGACCCTTCCTCCGCGCCGCTGGGATGGCGGGGAAGCGAGGTGGGTCGCCGTCGGCCTTCCTTCCTTCCTGCGCTGTGGGACGGCTCGATTTGGTGCGGAGTCAGTCGGTCGCAATGATGATTGCCTTGTCTCTTTCGTGCAGTTACGGGCGGCGATGGGCGGGAGGAGGACAGCGCCAAGGTCGGGCTCCCGGCGTTGGACCTCTCCCTCGCGTTCCCGCAGGCCACGCCGGCATCCATTTTCCCGCCGTCCGGTGAGACCTTTACTCCTTTTTTCTTCCACTCAATTTCGCTGGGATATGGAGTGGGGGGATCGGGATCCTTGGGCTGTGGAATCAGGAGTGATACAAGGAGTGGGATGTAAATTTTCTCTGCTAGGATTGCAGCGGTGGTTGCCTGCTAAGTTTGTCCAGCTGTTTGCCCCCTGAGATTTGTACAATTTTGAAGGAAATGATTGGCACAATTGTAACTCGTGAGATGGGAAAACACGTCGTCTTCTTTCAGTACCAATTTAGACGAGAAGATCGTACTAGTACTAGTACAATTGGCTAACTATCCAATTACCTGGCCATTTTAGCATCTTGTACCGTTGTCTAGTTTTGGTACTGTTTGGTGGTTTTAATTGTACTTCCAGCTGCTCCCTTAATCATTGCATAGGCCCCATTTAGACCAGCATATGCAGATAGTACGCAGGTTGCTTTCCAATTAATGGCAACGCCTCTGAACTTGTACTCAACAGATTTAGGCTTCTAGAGTTTGGTTCTAGAGTCATGCAGATATAAGCAGTTCAGTTCAGTCCTAGTGCAACCACCCTGGAATCATGCAGCTTTCTAAAATTTGTGACTTGAGACCTGAATTACTATTACAGAAGCATCGATTTGGCATGTTGCCAACAGAAATAGACATTTTGTGTTTTGGCAGGCTCTTTCTTTGGTAGATGGGTTGCTTTCATAGCTTCAGTGCACAGCCAGAACTGTGCAATCATGTCCTCCTGTTTCCCGACCTGTTTTGCTGTAATTCTTAAGTAGCAGCACCCTGACCATTTCTGGGCAGGGATTGAACTACTCAACCTTCTATGTGGCTTAGGGGTGTCAACCTAGATGTATATGATCCTAATACCAAAAGTTCAGTTTTCTGTGCTAATATTAAGGTTTTCAATTACAAAATTCAAGTATACTGCCTTATTTATTGGCTCATAAGTATGTACACCCCCATTTGCAGCATCGGACTACTACCAGTTTGATGATCTGCTGACCAGTGAAGAGTGCTCTATCAGGATGAAGGTCAGGGGTATTGTGGAGAAAGAAATTGCGCCCATTATGGCAGAGGTATGCTAAATCAGACTATTAACTACTAGTATGTCTGCATATGTACCTGGTTACCCCATCTTGGGCTAAACTATTTGAAACAGTTTGCTTATGACATACTTCCTCTGTCCCTAAATAAATAGATTCCTATAATTGCCTTAAGTCAAAACTTTTAAACTTTGACTGGATTTCTAGGAAAAAAATATGAAGATTTATGACATCAAATTAGTGTTATCAGATATACCATAGAATATATTTTTGTAGTGTGCTCATTTTATGTCATAGATGTCGTAACTCTTATAAAGACAGTCAAAATTAAGATAGTTTGACTTGCATGATTCTAGGAATTGATTTATTTAGACACAGAGGGAGTAAGTCGTTGCCAAATATGTGTTCGTTTTTGTAATACATTGTTAGATTACATTACAGTCTACTTATCCATAAGTCACTTTTTTATTATAGTTTAGTTAGACTCACTCCTAATGTCCTTAAAGCAATTCCTGGTCAACCTTTGCTATACAATAGCATAATCATTATTGTTTCACTACTGCAGTACTGGGAAAAGGCAGAGTTTCCATTTCATGCCATTCCTATACTTGCAAGCCTTGGTGTTGCTGGTGGTACAATAAAGGTATTGATTTCTTGACATTATCATTACCATTTTATTTGTTAATATTTTTTGAATGTATGGGTTAGAGTCAATTTTAGTTGAGAAACTCTTCAGTACTTTAGTTTCTATTTTTTAGAAGAGTTAGAGCTGCAAATGGCATTGAATGATTAGTTTGCATGAGCTTAGTGTTGTCAGTTGCCAAGGATTTTCAGAATATATGTGATCACTTACTATAAACTGTTCTTCTTAACATTAATACCTTTTTTCGCCTCTTTGGTAGAGTGTTGAAGCCTATGAAGTTACTTGCTCCAATGTTTCTCAAGTTTAATGCAAGTCTGGATTACTGCAGGGTTATGGGTGCCCAGGACTTTCAATTACAGCCAGTGCTGTTACTATGGCAGAAATGGCACGGGTAGATGCAAGCTGTTCCACATTTGTACTGGTGCATTCCTCTCTTGCGATGGTGACAATAGGTTCAAAAGCTGGATTTCTTTTAAATTCATACTATCTTGTGTTAAGAAGTTTTATCAGTTACCTCTATCAGTATTTAAGAAGTTTTACATTTGAAAGTCCCTCCCTCCCTCTCTGTTTTGTCTGAAGAACAGCTCTTTGTGGATCTGAGGCTCAGAAGCAGAAGTACTTGCCATCCCTTGCTCAATTTACTACTGTTGGCTGTTGGGTAAGTTACAGTATCCTTAAGCATAAAAATGTCTAAATGACAGTCTTCTCCTAAAAAGGTTTCTCTTCTGTAGGCATTGACAGAGCCAAATTATGGAAGTGATGCAAGCTCCTTGAGAACTACAGCGACCAAGGTTAAGCTTTTGATGCATTTGAATTTTGCTAGAATCTTTGAAAAAAGAGGACTTCCAAATTTCAATACAGTCTGTACACCCTGGTATAAGATATACCTTTTTTTTGTGAAGCCTGGTATAAGATATACAATTTGGGGCAGTTAGGATAGTTGTTCATTCCAATTCCATAGGTATTTGGGTTTCGTGTTCATTCCCTGACTTTTGCACAATAGCAAAGAGCATGGTTATATACAGCTACAACGTGATTTCTTTTCAATAGTTTTTTGCTTCGAACTCCAGAGCCACTGCTTTTGACATCCTCCATTGATCCGTGTGCATTAGTAGATCAGATAAAAGCACATATTTGTTGGAAAAGCATTTGAATCTAAAAATGAGAGCATAAACTGGAACTAAAACCTACAAAACCTAAGGCACGCACTGTAAGCTGTGGAGATGTGACCACTTGACATTCAATATTTCTGGATCCTTTTTTTTTTATTGTTAAGCACAAGCAGTAGTATGCACCTTGAAATGTTGGCTTATCTTGGACAGGTACCTGGTGGTTGGCACATAGATGGTCAAAAACGATGGATTGGTAACAGTACATTTGCCGATGTGCTCGTGGTATTAGCTAGGAATGCAGATACACAACAACTAAATGGGTAAATCATCTTACCTTGGACCATCAATGCACTTTCCTTCTGAAGCATCCAACTGATCATGAATATGCCATATTTTGTTCTGATGTGTATCTTCGTGTTAAAAAAGCTGTTTGTATTGATGATTTTTTTGCATTGCCTTGTTTTCTCATTTCCATTTGATTGCTTCTAGGTTTATTCTGAGGAAGGGTTCTCCTGGTCTGAAAGCTACAAAGATTCAGAACAAAATTGGTCTCAGGATGGTTCAAAACGGTGATATAGTTTTTAATAAGGTGTTTGTCCCTGAGGAAGACAGATTGCCAGGCATCACCTCATTTCAGGATATCAGCAAGGTACTGCTGATGACACTTCATATTTTGCTTCTGTGTTATGCTCATTTTTTTTTCCTCCTGATTTTACTTTTGTTATGCCAAATCACAAGCTCGGTGATGTGATCTGCTTACCTACTTTCACTATGCAAGCAGGTCCTCGCTATTTCGCGCATTATGGTGGCATGGCAGCCAATCGGCATATCAATGGGGGTCTTCGATATGTGCCACCGGTACGTGTCACCATACGTTTTGATACTCCCTTTGTCTGTCACTGGCCCTTTGTCTGTCACTGGCGATTATTCTACCTTTAACCTTTTCTCTAAACCCAAAACAGGTATCTGAAAGAAAGGAAACAGTTTGGAGTCCCTCTAGCATCGTTCCAGCTGAACCAAGAGAAACTTGTCCGGATGCTCGGTAACGTCCAATCGATGCTCCTTGTTGGCTGGCGCCTCTGCAAGCTTTACGAGTCGGGGAAAATGACGCCAGGCCACGCTAGCCTAGGGAAGGTATGTTTTGTGGACTTAAGCTGGCAAATACTATGCTCTCGTCCTTTGCACCGTCGCTCGCTTTGATAACTCAGTGGCTTAACACCCTTTATTCGTGGCTGTGTCGCATTTCAGGCTTGGATCTCCAGGATGTCCCGCGAGGTGGTCTCCCTTGGCCGGGAGCTGCTGGGTGGGAACGGAATTCTGGCCGATTTCCTTGTGGCAAAGGTATGAGTAACATCGAAAGTGCTCATGGCAGGCTAGTTGCCTTTTTTGAAGTGGTGGTTTACACCTCAACCAACCATCACCCCCTTTCTTTTTTAATGTATGTTTATCAATAACATTAACTGTCTCGATCTTGTACAGGCGTTCTGCGACCTGGAGCCAATCTACACGTACGAAGGCACGTACGACATCAACAGCCTGGTGACCGGCAGAGAGATCACCGGGATCGCGAGCTTCAAGCCCGCCGCGCTAGCCAAAGCCAAAGCCCGGTTGTAATGTACTGTACTTGTAGTACAACGTAAACAACCTTGCAGTCGAAGGGATCGATACTGATGAAAGGTACCCTCAAAAGCACTGGAGGAAGCGAATAAATCATGGATCAGGTCGCCGTCGTCGATCACGTTGCGGTGGGCTAGAACAAACCGAGGACGTTCCTTGAACGTGCCTGGAAACTGCCGGTCAATGTTGGCTGCTTCGTGATATGTACTGTACTGTATGTACCAAGTGAGAATGGGAACAAACATTTCCTGTATTATATACATGTTTAAAAGAAGAATTTGTTGCATATGAATGAAGTGAATATCTCTGTTGCTGTATTTTGCCGTCTCTGCTCCCAAGGTAGGATACGGATCGGAGGGGAACAGCAGGCAAATTTGATGTATACGAGTATCTTCTTGTTGGGTGCCATGTGACTATGTGAGCCACAATCAGCCAATGAATGAATGAATGAATAAAAACAGGTGCGTTTAGGCGTAGATACAAGTGAAGAGGAGTCATCTGGAAGTTATCATCGTATCTCGGCTAATCAGGCTAGTTGTTTGGGTTAGCGTGGGCGAGAGTGACCTGACGACTCTCACAGCACGGCTGCACAGTACTACCATACCAATGCCATCCATCCCATCCCCCTATGGCTACTGCTATTTGAGTGCAAGTAGTAGGCGGTAGCTTTATGCAGCGAGCACCACTGCACAAGGCACCACCAGGCGTGCTGCAGCAGACTGCCTGCAAAGCCGGTCCGGAGGACGATGCCGACGACTTTGAGCAAACGAGCGAGCGGGTCTCGCAAGTTGTGTTCGTTGGCGCTCGCTTGCTCTGCTTCTGCGTGTGTGTGTGATGATGCGTGGGAGTACCTGCGAAAGCGAGTTGCGTTTGCGTGACGCCGACCTCCAGGCACCCAACCCAACCCAATTATCCGTCCATCTTCTAATTATCCACGAGCTCTTCGGGTGCCTGCCTGGCTGGTGATGGATGGTGAAGGCTTTCTTTCGGTCCGTCCGCGTACGTAGGGCCGAGTCGGCGACGGCTCCCACCGAACCTCCCCCGACGCGGTCGCACCCAAGCCATACACGTGACGGGGACGGACGGCCCCGCGCCGCGGCCCTCGGATTCCGGGGGTGGCCGGGTGGTGACGAATGGACGGACGGAACGGGACGGGACGGAGCGGGCGACTACTGGGCGGATCATCACGTGGCGAAAAGGGGCAGAACAAAACCCATGCATGGGTCATGTGTGCAGTTGGCGCGGGTCCGCGGAGGCCGGGCCGGCTCGGCTGCGTGGGGTTGGACTTTGGAGGCTTGGCACTGCGTGGGGTTGGAGGCTTGGCACGGGCTCTCTCTCGCTCGCCTGTCCCCGCGCGCCCGGGGTCCTGTGCGCTGTGCCTGCCTCTTGTCACGTGTCGGGCTGGCCGCGCCCACGTTTCCTTTCCTTTTTCCGGCGCTTCCGGCTCGCGGTCGCTTTCAGACCGTCGTCGCTCGCTGCCGCGCGGGTCCACCGACTGGCTGGGTATCGCTGGCCAATGCCCAGTGCCCAATGCCTCCCCGTGGCACAGTACAGGCCTAGGAGTACTACTACAGGCGTAGGAGTAGTACTGTACAGGGCAGGCAGCATATGTACTCCTACGGAGTAGTACATCAGCGAGCCTGCTCTGCTGTCTACTCCGTACTAGCCTGCAGCCTCTTCTCACCTGTCGAGTAGCACGGCTCTGTGCCAGGCATGTACCGTGCCGGACACAAGAAAAGTCTCAAACACTCGCTCCGTTTCTTTTAAAAAATAAAAATACTAGTAAATACTATATTATCATAACTTTTAAAGAGAAATACTGTACTGTACGTAGAAGCGATGCACACGTCATGGGCACGCATTGCCCGCACACGCCCGGTGCCTGGCTGGCTGTACTGGAGGGTCGTAGCGTATGCCGCTGCGGACAGTCGGATTCGTCCTATTAAAAGAGAGAGTACTGTAGAAGCGATGCAGCTGACGCACGAGTTGGGCGAGTGAGAGCACCGTGCTGGCCCCCATCTGCGTAAAGGTGTACGTGTACCGTTGTACGACTGACTGCCTCGTCTACCGTAGACTTGTGCAACTGTGCAAAAGCGAGGAGTCTCTCGGGACTCCCCCCTGGGGCCCTGCTGACTTCTGTGCCAAGCCGGCCGGCCGACGGGACTCGTCGAGTTGTCATCGACCCCGCGGCATCCCGAGTCAACCTGCCAGTCTGCGCCTGCCCTGCGCGTCCTCTGCTCTGCTCCTGACGCCGGACCGGGCCAGCCAGTTCTCTCTCTCTCTCCCTAGCCAGTTCTCTCTCTCTCTCTATCTCTACTGCCTGCCGGTAGGTTGGAATCCAAAGCCGCCTCCTCCCCGTAGCCTTGGTGATCGTGTTTACACACAAACGCGAGACGTGGAAACCAAAGACCAAAAGGGCCACGACATCCTCTCCTCTCTTCCACACGCTAGTCCTCGCATTGGCATCGCAATGCCGAAAACGAAAGAAAACCCCAAGATAAGGGCAGGCAGGCACCCATGCACCACACCCCCCACCCCCACCGCGCCCACGGCGCTACTAGTAAACTTGGCGCGTCCGTGACACGTGACGGGCCAGTCAAATAAATCCACCCTACGTGACCACCGGTCCAATGAAAATTTGTAATGGTTCACGTCACGTCTTACCCCATCTCCTCGACTCCTCCTCCGTTGGTAATACTACTACTAATACCACGTGCTACGCGCCTACGCCCGTTGCCATACACCGTATACCAGCACGTGTCGACTCTCGAGAGGCCCCTCGTTCCCACTGACCGCTGGGCCCAGCGGGGACTCGTACGTATATACAGAGGCAAAAAGACCACGGAATACCAGCACGTGTCGACTTGAAGAACGGCCCCCTCGATTCCACTGACCCGTGGGCCCAACCAGCGAGGCCTCCACTCCACAGATTTTCGGGGCAAAGAAAAAAGGAAAGAAAGCTTCACGTACAGTACGCCACCCCCGAAAGGAACTTTTCGTTATCCTTCCTTCCGGTCGTAAAGCCGAGCAGTGGGACCCGGGCCCACCGCCAGCCAGCCAGCCGGACACGGATCCGTGGGGCCCGCGCACCCGTCCCGTCCCCGCTTCCGCTTCCGCTTCCGCTTCCCGTTCTCCGCCCGCTGGCCGCTGGTCCGCGTCCGCCTGCTATAAATACCCGCCCGCCCGCCCGTCACCCTCCCGGCTCCGTTCCCCTCCTGACAAATTCTGCTCTCTCTCCCCGCTTTGTTTACAGCGGCGACGCAGGCACGACACGACACGCCGCGGTTGGGTTGCGTCTCGTCTCCGACACCGAAGAAGCTTCCTCCCTCCGCCGCCGCAACGCCCAGGTCGCCGATCTCCGCCGGCGTTGGGCGGGCCGGGTGCGGGATTCGGCGGCGAGCTGCTCGCCGGCGCCGGGCCGGATCGGCTGACCAGGAGGTACGGCGCCTCGATTCGGCTCTTTCCCCTCGGTTTCTCGCGCGATCGGCCGCCGGCGTCACGCGATCGGCGGTTCGGCTTGGTTTGGTCCGGGTTCACACGCTCGTGTGCGCAGGATTCTTCCCTGTTTTAGCGCCACAGGTGGCCGGCGAGGCGATTTGATGCTCCGTGATCGGGGAATGCGAGGCGTGCTCTAGAAATGTTGAGACGTAGCGGGATTTTTTTTTTTTTTTTTTTGTGGGGGATCGAATCGGCCTAAGGTGATTGGGTGGGATTTTGAGTTGCTTGTTGAGTTGTTGTTTTGTTTATTATGCGTGGGCTTGCATGATTACGGGTACTTTTTTTTTTCTGTTCTGGTGAAGCATCATGGGAGTTGGGAGCTACCATAATTGTTTTTCTGGATAGAGTTAGACTGCAATTAATAGAACGAGTCCGAGTTTAACTCGGCACCCACCAAAGTTTGCTTTTTTTAACTCAACACAAACACATGCGCTTTCTTTCTATTTAGAGGCTGTACTCCTGACCTTTTTTTTTATGCCTCGGCAACTAGCAATGTTGTGGTTACCTACTATAGGCGTAATTGTTCCGCGTCGATTACCATTTCCTTGTCATCTTTGGCTTCTGCTCTTCCCATGCTTTGTGATTCGCATTACATTTTTTTTTCTTTGTGTGTCTCGAATCAAAATGGCCAAAATAACATTGTTTTTATGTTGAAATGCCTGCCAAGGATGATGTTTTCATTAATCTGTGACTTTGGGAATTCTGCTTCAATCCAAGTTACCCCTTGGGTATATAGTTTCTGCTTTTGACATCTTGAGTTCCGTCGACCGAGAATGTGCTGAATCCAGATATATGGGTCTGATAGGTGTCTGCATTTGTTTTAATTGACTACTCGAATAGGATGTGGAGATGCTACAGTAGGATTTCTCTCGGAGCTCCAACATTTCGGTACCTCTGGAGCACCTGTCATCGGTGTACTCCAGGCATCATTGGTGTTGTCCTCGCTGTGGTGGTTGTGATTTTGCTACATGAAACATCTCATTTTTTTTCCTGAATGTTGTATGCTGCTGTCGAATCTGAATGGTGTTTAATGGAGGCATTGTTTGGTGGTCATTTATTTGGTTGGTTCTGTGATGTCTTGATATTAACCCTGTCCACTTGCGCAAATCTTTTGCGTATTCGAGAGAGAGAAAAACCCTGTCCCCTTGAGGACATAGATTAGTATTACATTTGCTGCCTTATCACCTTCGTTCTAACATATTTTGGTGTTTTGTTTATAACCATGAATCTGACATTGTAATTTGTAGGATGATGTTTGGCTGTAGTGAATATTGGTAAGTCAGAGTGATTATTTAGTAATATCCGTCAACACTATGAAATTGATACATCAGGAAGGTGTTTTCTAACCTCTCAGTTATGTAGAATTGAATAGGGAAGGCGTTTTCTAACCTCTCAGTTATGTAGAACTGGAATGCAAGAACTGATACATGAGAAAAACTGCAGCTTGTCTCCAGTTTTTCATGCTGGTTCTGATTTATATTTTCAAGATGAGCCTGATCCAAATGAAATCCAAGCTAGTTACCTGTTGAATTTGGAGTTGGATGGATTTACCAATGAGCAGAGGAAGGCAGAAGTGCACCCGCCAAGAATTTTAGGAATGGCATAGTTTGGGGCCTCTGGGCATGTATTGCCGGGAGCATTTCTTCTTTCATTTGCATCTGCTGCTTCTTTTCTTTACGTATTTTGTTTCTATACGTGCTATGTAAAGTAAAATTGATTTTGTTTGATTTGTTACTACAATGTATAAAAAGTTTGGAAGGAATAATGTGATAATACAATCTGGTTGTAAATTTTTTTGGTATCTGAGTACCTATTTATACAATGTGGTTGTAACTTGTAAGGACACTTTCAAGTGTCGATATCAGTATACCATAGGCTATTTTACCGGCTGTTTACCTGTCAAGGGATTTAAACCTTATAATGCATCTACTTGTCAATTAAGGAAGAATAATCTGGACTGCATATATTTCACAATGTAAATATCTCATAAAGAGTGTTTCTTCTATATTCTTGGTTTGGTTTTCAGTTGTAATTGATTGAAATTCTGAATTCTTCTGTTGTTTCATCCTGCTACCCACTGATTTGCTTATTTAGAATTGTGTTTTTGTATCCATATATACTGGAAGTCAAACGTAGAATATGGAATGAGCTTGAATGATTTTGGTACTGGTATTGTGATATCTTAGGCACACAATATTTGTAGTGCCGTATTGGTGACCTAGCAATATTTGTGATAAACTTATGGCAATGTATGCTTTCGTTTGGGTGTTAACTCTTAAATATTATGCAATGCTGGATTATTGACATTGATCTTGTTTTTCATTTCCAGATTATTAATGTCAGGCAGACCTGACTTCTTGTTTTATGGCTCGAAATAATCAAGGCCATCTCCAGCTGCCAGAGATGGATCATACTCAACCCAAGAACATCCCACACAATGAGTCACTGTCTCTAGGTAACTTTACTGACTCCAGTACTCTATACTTGTGTAAATTTATTGAAAATTGTGATACAATGAATAACATTTCCTTATTCTAATCTAATCTCAGGCCAGAAGCTTCTACTGCATCATGGAAGTGATGCACCCCTTAGAATTGGTCATTCAAGTCATGGGAATGTGGGACTTCGATCAAATGATCTTCCATCTTCAAGTCGCACTGTGCAAACCGGTTATAGAGTTGGGAACCCAGGAACCTTAAATGCTCCCTTTGTTCATTGTCATGCTGGAAGTTCCAGTAGCCATTTACCAGATCTGGCTATGAATTATCCACATAGGTCTGAGGAAGGATTTGCTCGAGTGGGTTCCCATATGGACAACAGAAGGGCTGCAATGAAGCGAAAGGAACCTAATGTACACCCTGCGGGGATAAATGCTGCTAGTTATTATGTTGCAAGTTCTTCCAATACTCAGCCATCTAACTCTGTGCAGCCAAATTCTGCTCCACTTGCTGAGCCTTTTCTTCGTCAAATACCTTTGAGCATTGACCAAAGTAGCTGGGATGGCCAACACTTAATTCATCAAGAAGGATTTCAGAGGAATGTGAGAGCACGCCACCATCATAATATTTCATTAGAACCCAGATCAGCCTCAACCTACCCACTAAGCAGTGTTCATATGCCGTCATTTGGTTCAACAGCAAGTGCTTCCTCAAGTACATCAGTGGAAAGAAACCAAGCACCTGTTTCTGTGCCACCTGGTTAGTATTTGTTACTTAGTTAAATATGCTAGATTATCTAATATCGTTTTAACATGACATAGTGGAAGCAAACTTGATCCTTCAAAATTTGGTTAGGAGCTGCTTTAATGAGTTGTTTTAAAACATGATGCAATACATGTCTTTTGAGTTTGAACTAAACAATCTATTTTGTTTTAATGATAGCAGCTTCTGTTGTTGATTTAGTTTTACCATTATTGATACTGACAGTGCAAAATTTTTATGATTTTGTAGGTGCACCAAGTATCACTAGCAGGGCCCTCACAGGGAGAGCCTACTATCCTGTGGTTGGAAGCAGCAGCTCAAGTGCTGGTGCTATCCCAACTATCAATGGATCATCTACTATCCATGGATCATCTGGCACTACAATATTTGCTAATGGTGGCTATGCTCCTGGTACTGTTCATACTGGAACTGTTGCTCCTTACTCTAATCCAGCTCCTGCTACTTCATCTGGCTCTAGAGTGATGCCCCATCAGATGGTCATTCAGAGTCATCCACCTGCTACCTCTGCAGCAACCTCTACATCCATGAGGATTGCTCAACCATTACCTGCCAGAATTGCTGCAGCTTCTAGACATGCAAGACAAGTAGCAGTAGGTCATGCTAACAATGGCAGGTACAGAAGGGCTAGGAGCTCTTACTACAGTATTCATCCGTTGATGGCAGAGGCAGAGGTAGATAGATTTTTTCTTCCCTGTTTCAATGTAGTTAAGTGTTGTTGTAGAACTTGAAACTGATGTTGCTGTTGTTTGTGTAGCGGTTCATGATGGACCAGTTAGCCTTTTATGAATCAAGAGCCGCAGCTGCTGATCCCCATAGGGACATGAGATTGGACATTGACAACATGAGCTATGAGGTAAGTAGTACTGCATTTTGCTCCTCCAACTGTCTTGCTGCAGAAATTTATAGATTTTTTTCAATTAATATTTCATTTTCCACAGGACCTGTTGGCTTTGGAAGAATCTATGGGTAGTGTTAGCACAGGATTGGCTGATGAAAAAATTTTAAAGTGTGTGAAAGAAGTGGTCTGCTGCAGTTCTGATCAGACGCAAGTTGATCAAGATGACCAAGATGATGGAAACTGTGTCATATGCCAGGTACATTTTCTCAATTTATTTTTGTGTGAACTTATGCTTATAATAAGTTAACTAACTAATATCGCATAACATGGCCCAAAACTGTTGATTTATATAAACATGACCTAAAACTATTGATTTATATAACCATAGCCCAAAACTGTTGAATTATGTTTCTGACCGATGAATGCATTCTGACAGGAGGGTTACAAAGACAAGGATATGCTTGGGATACTGAAATGCAGGCATGACTTCCATGCCGATTGCATCAAGAATTGGTTGCAGACGAAGAATTCATGCCCGGTGTGCAAAGCAGCCGCGGCTTAGGACAACACCAGAGGAGCAAAGCAACTATTGTGCTCCTCGGTCCATTCATTTTAGGCTAAGGTTAAATTATGCCATTTCATTCTTTTCTTCCTAGGCAGGCAGGCAGCCTTGTAAATAAATGCTCTAATATGGTGGTTAAGTTAATTAGTTCTTTCTCAGGGTTGCATTAGCCCAGATTCTTTTGTTGTATTGTAACAAAATCTAGTTGTGGAAGCAATTGATCAAGTGGTTACAAAGTTCGTGTCATGGTTTTCGGATTCGCCGACACTTGCAATTAGTTGCGAGGTACTTCTCTGCCAGCCTTACCTCTTTTGGATGATGAAGTTTGATATACGAAATCTGAGTTCTGAGGTGAAGTTGCAATCGATGGTGAAGTTGCTTAGGGGCAACCATTGGTGCTTGGTAACTTCTGTTTGAAGGTGCTTTTTATAAGCACTCTAATTAATTAGAAGAAGGTTCTTATTCGAGAGGGCTTGCTGAACTGAACATCTGTAGTAGTTCGTTGTTACATGAGAAAATTGTGGGGAGATTTCGAGCGTTCCTAGTCTTCTGATCTACTAATATGTGAGCTGATCTATTCTTTTTTGGCAGAACGAGCTGATCTATTCTGGCTTGAATGAAACTTGATGACTTTGTAAGTTGTATCCGAAGTTTATGATTGAATTTCTGAATGGTTGGATGATTGCACTGATAGATACATTGCATGGGCTGGTTGGACCTGTGTGTTGAGAATAAAGACATGATGGCCTGCTCGTGTCGTGTGATGGCAACTCTGTTCTTCATTCGCGTTTTAGACTAGTACTAGTAAGAATAAGAATCCTTGTATGCTTTTTAGACCTGATGTGTGGTAATGTACTCTACATGGATGCGGCACCCGGCTGATGGGGACGGTTGGATCGGATGTTAGCGTCGTGGCAGGCCGAACTGCCGAAGAACACACCGGAACCCTGCCGTGCGACGCATCTCGATCCTAGTCGTTTTTTTGGTTTTGTTTCCTGCCAAAGCTTAAAGAATTTATTGATGACCCAATTCCTAATCCCCAAGAAAGCAGAAATGAAAACTTTAGATGCAGCGGCTATTCATGACGAAAGAAATGCACCAGCTGCTCGTTTACTTTTGTCCCCGAAATATTCCCTGGCGATCTCGTCGTTCATTGGCTGGCTCGGTGCTGACACCACTGGACACATGGACAGAGTGTTTTTGTGATGAGCAACAGGGGAGCTGAGCTGAGCCTTTGCAGATCCTAATTAACCTGCACTCATTCATTCATCTAGAAATAATATCACTGCACTCTGGGTAAATGAGGTCTGGGTTTATCTAGGATGCTGTCTGAAGTTAATTGATCTTTTTTAAAACAAAATAACCAAAAAAAAATTAGGCCCAGGATTATCCAAAAGTTGTGATAGCAAATGTTGTTACTTACTTGCTGAATAAGTGAATAACTGCAGAGAAATCTTGTCCTACTTAGTATTTTAGTAAGTTGAGTATCCCCTACAAGCCTCAATGAATGAAAAAACTAAAAATAAAGCCTGATATCCCTTGTTCAGAAGTACTAAAAGATCACCTGTTGTTTTGAGTTGTCTAATAACAAACTCTACCCAATTATATGATTGAAAATTCACCCTGCCGGGCTAACGTCACCCGTCCTGCTCGTTCACTCATTTGTCCCGTTCCATGTTCCGTTAAACTGGCAAACCTTTGTTTTCTCAGCTAATCAGCCCTACCAAAAACAACAGCCTATCACTGACCCCCACAGGGCCACAAATCAGCATCATTACCACCTTGTGATCGTCAGAAAGTGGAGGAAAATCCGCACCCTGCTCTTGTGATTGAGCCCCCTGCAACCTGAATTATCTGCACTTGCTGCTGCTTGAAGCAAGCATGGCTGTTAGGCTGTTCCACCTGGGCAGCTCACCTCACCGTTTGGTGCCCTGTAACTGTAAGACTCACCCCCACCACCTTCTCTTACACCTCACTCCTCTCCATCCACCTCGCTATAAGTTGGCAGCATCACAGATCCAGCTGCACTGCATTGCATTGCATGCACAGAGCAAGTACCACGTCGCGCCCATCAGTAGCGGTCACCATGCAGAGACTCGTGCGCGTCCTCGCGGTGCTCGTCGTAGCCGTCGCCACGGCGTCGGCACAGGGCCCAACGGCGGCGCCAGCGACGCCCACGCCGGCAACCCCCGCGGCACCGGCGACACCCACGGCGCCGGCGCCCAAGGCTTCCACGACGTCGAGCAACATCACGGGCGTGCTGGCCAAGGGTGGGCAGTTCAACACCTTCATCCGGCTGCTCAAGTCCACGGGGGTGGCGTCGCAGATCGACAACCAGGTGAGCAACGGCGGGAACGGGATCACGGTGTTCGCGCCCACGGACAACGCCTTCACGTCGCTGCCCGCGGGGACGCTCAACTCGCTGTCGGACCAGGACAAGAACGCGCTGGTGCAGTACCACGTCGTGTCCACGGCCATCCCCATGTCGCAGTTCGACACGGTGAGCAACCCGCTCCGGACGCAGGCCGGCAGCGCGTCCCCCGGGGAGTACCCACTCAACGTCACCTCCGAGGGCCAGCAGGTGAACATCACCACGGGTGTCGTCAACGCCACCGTTGCCAACTCGCTCTACTCCGAGGACAGCCTCGTCGTCTACCAGGTCGACAAGGTGCTGCTGCCACAGAAGCTCTTCGGCACCGCGGAGGCGCCCGCGCCAGCGCCGCTCGCGCCGGCCAAGAAGAAGGGGAAGACACCGGCGACCGTCGCGGACTCGCCCGAGGCAGAGGCGTCCCCGGACGCCACGACCGCGTCGCTTGCGCCGCCGAGGTTGACCACGGGAGGTGCCGGCGGCCTCGCCGCGGCTCTTGCGCTCGCTGGCGTGTGGTGGGGGCTCTAGTGACGGCGGTGAGAGTAGTGTGAGGTCTCCGATCCGGCCGTGACATCCATCATGCATGCCCATCTTTTTTGTATACTTTTTTTTTTTGCAGGTCTTGTTGGTCTTTTCGTTTTTACCTTGGCCATTTTTGGATGAAGTTATTCTTCTATGCCATTCAAATTGCTAGGAGTGTATGTCTTGTAATGGTGTAATGTAATGTCGGTGTCTCATTTTTACGTATTTCTACAATAAATATCAGTTATGTATATTTTTATTTAATTCAGTGCTTATACATTAGAATTTAGATCCAGGGTAGTAAGCACGTGGACTTGTGCCACTGCCACGTGGCCCCACGACTACAGGGGGCATACGTGCACAAACACGAAACCACGAGTTTACCAGAGTGGCCCAGTCCATTAAGATAAACATTCAAACGTTGAAGCAGATACATTCGCTTCGCACAATCTGACATGGTGAAAACAATGAGAATGCAAAGAGAGAAACACAATTCTTTTTACGAGATTTTGCAAATGATAATTATTACAACCTTTCTTGCTAAAAGAATAAAGAAAAGAGTAATGAAAGGTAGCTTTACAGCCTGTACAAGTGTAAGAACCAAGGAACAAGGCATTCGGTTAAATTTTGTCAAATCAAATCAATCAATCAAGAAGGTTACAGTGAGCTTTCCATGCTGGAAGTCCTTGCATGAGCATTACAGCAACATGGAACAGATATCGATTGCCCAACTCTTCAGTTGTACTGTTTATCGATTTCATTAGGAAACATATCCCTGTCATCACCACCGGTTGTTGAAGAATGTAGCAGGATCCCCAAATGTTGTGGTAACCATGCCCTTATGTCTTCCTCCATATGACAGTCTACCAAGAAAACTTTCTGCAGTGAACGTGGCACCTCCACAACTCCTAGTGCAGGGCAGTCTTGGGCAAGCAATCTCTCCAAACTAGTCAGATTGGAGAGCCTTCTCAAACTTCTATTGTTCCTGATTTCCAACCTCTTCGAATCTGCACCTTCAATTTGAATTCTTTGTTTTGACAGGCCGTCTGGAAGAGCTTGTTGCTTGGGGCAGTTGATGAGCATAAGGCGCTTGAGATGTGGCATCAGGACAACTTGCTGAGGGTTCATTTGCATCTTCCTGAATAGACCAGCACACTGTGTTGTACATATCAAATATACACAATTCAAGTCTAGGAAGAATATAATCTCTTGTCCTTCCCTCGTGCCTTGGCCTAAAATCTCTGTCTCCATCTAACTACTGCATCTGCTCCTTTGATCTTCAACACCAGCAGATCAGGCAGTTGTCCAACTGGTGGAATTTCGGGGCATGAGATGCAATCGTTGAGATGCAGATGTTCCAAGTTTCTGAAAACAGCTGATGATGGTGAAACTAACCATGATGGGAAGGAACTTGGTCCCCAGAAAACCATGAATAAAAAGATGGGTCAGATTTGGTGGTGGCACAAAATTTTCATAAACTGTTGTCATATTTCTTTGGCCTTCATTTGAACCATGAAGTGCTTGTGCAGTGAAGTGCCAGTTCTTTTTAACCTTGTCTTGTCATTCAGAACTACACTTGCTAATTTCACTCTTTTCAAGCTCATCAATTTGGAGACACCTAAGCTGGGAGAGGTTTTGCAATTCGTCCAGCTTGAATCCAATAGAACTTTCAAAAACTCCCATGAGCATGTCAGGATGGCGCAATCCCCCAATTCCACGCGGCATTGAAGTAATCTAGGTCTCATTGAGGCGAACAAACTTCAGGCTTGATAATTTTGCGATACTATTCGGCAACACCCGAAGCTCACTGCAACCCAGCAACGAAAGACACTGAAGATTTAGAAGACGCCCTATTAACTTTGGGATTCCCTGGAGTTTTGTGAAACTGAGATTCAGAACCCTCAAATGCACCAAATTCTTCACAGATTTAGGGACTGCCCTGATGCTTGTCTCACTAAGGATGAGCATGCGAAGATGTTTTAGCCTCCTGAACTATTCATCTATGATAGAAAAGTTTGGGCCGGCGTACGCAAACTGACAATCTTTTTCAGTGCAGCCGGCAGTCTCTCTCCAACATTTGCAATCCCCACATGGCGCAACATTGGTACAGAATCTGTAATCGTGCGCGCGTCAATGAACATACTCATCTTTTGACAGATACTGGGATAGTGACCTTAGAAGCTCATGCATTGTAGATCTATGCATAGAAAGACTACCCTTTTGGCTCACCAAGCCTTCAGCTGCCCACCAGTAAGAAATGGCATCCTTATGAACTTGGGAGCTAGCAGGGAATATTGAGCAGAAAAGGTAGCACTGCTTAAGTTCAGAAGGCAAATCCCTGTAGCTCCAATATAATAGCTCTTGTACTCGATCTGGAAACCCATCCAAAGACCATTCGCAATCATGTACCCCTTCCCATTCAGCTATAATACTCTTAGATGACAATACACCAGCGATCACCTTGATGGCAAGAGGAAGGCCATCACATTTTAAGACAATTTGTCTTCCAATATCTCTAAATCTTTCTACCATTTCAATTTCCTGATTCCTGAAAATATCTTTCAGTAGCAATTTTAAGCCAGTGTCCGTTCATCTTTAGTACACGGTGAATGTGTACTGCTCTTGTTTCTTGTAATACTGCTCTGTACCTTGTAGTAATAAGGATGCGATTGGGTTGAAGCTGATGTTCAAATAGCTTACATAGTTGACCAGTCCAAACATCTGCACCCACACATCATCGAGTACTAGAAATATTCCCAGATATGCAGCGGACAAGATAGCTCACAAGTTCTGCTCTGGTGATTTGCTGCTCTGCACTTCCTCCAGCTTCCCGGATCATCTGCTTCAGCAAATTGATCTCATAAAAAGTTAGGCACCCCTTCAATGCAAAAAACACAAAATTTTGAATCCACATCTCTGTCACCAATCAGTTTATCAACCATCATATTGGTAATGTTTACAATTCTGCCCCAACACCAAAGTCTGGCAAAGAATCAGTCTGACGGATGTCTACATTAGGAACACTAGTATGCTCAGGGATAGCTCTATCCAACCTAAGCATAACTCTGTCCTTCAAAATTCTCTCGAGTCTTTCGTTAATGTCCTTAATTCTATAACTAATCTCACCGTTGAATTTTAAGTCTCCAAGACGACAGAAGGATGGGGCTTTGTGGGTTGTGGCATCCCTGTTGGTTCATCAAAGAGGATAGCTGCCTATGGGATCATCTCTGGCTCTTGACAGAACAGAGATCAATCAGATCATCAGCATCATAAATGATGTCTTTCAGGTGGTTCAGCATCATATCATGGATCCTCTTCACCTCAGCATCAACAAGTACGCTCTTCATGTAGTCCAGACGACCTTTGAGCACTTGAGGATGCTGTACTACACCAAGGGCTCTCATCACCCTGTCTTCAATCAGATCAGCTAACTTACTAGTGTATCTGGCTATGACTGCATCTGTGGTCAACACCATCCTGTATTATTGTGTGGGAGTTAGTTGATTCCTTCTGAGACTTGTCAACAAACAGAACGTTCTCTGGTCTCGATGCTAGAGATGAAACGATAATGTCAACGTGTATAGGCTAGGCATTGCAGAAGGCCATAGATGCAACCCTCACAAAATAGTAGTCTAGAATCTAGGTTATAGACCAGAGATGAAGTACATGTTTAGAATTCCTTCTTCCCTTTTCTGCATAGAAAAGAAGATACTCGTGTTCAATTCCAATAAATAGCATTACATGTAGCAGTAGAGTGTGTTGACATTCATGTCCAGTGCTAGAGATGAAATGATAAAAAATGACATGGTGTTTTAACGAATCATACTTTGAAAGTAAGTAGTACAAAACTTATCCCAGTGATGTATTGGTTCGAAACAAAAGGCAGGCAAGTTATCTAAATTGCATCATCATATATATGGGCATGTTTGGATCAGCTAGGACTAGTTACTAGTTGGGGCTAAAATTAGTTCACACTAGCTAGGATTGATTAGCTAATTGGCTAACAACTAATTCAAGGATTGGCTGGAAAATTAGCCCTCCTCTTTGGATGCGCTAGGGCTAATTTTTAGCTATCTAACAACTCCCTAGGTATTAAAACAGACCCTAAATATATATGGGCCCATCCATGTAGCTGAACAAGTTGCAGAGGGGATGAGATTGTACTATCTGTGAGAGAGTGATGTTATCGTCGTAACACTGGTGGTGAAGTGGGATTTGGGCGTAAAATACATAAACTAGGCAGCAGTAGTCTCCCAAGCAGACGCCATATGCAGCATTTAGCATCAATAGTTTTGCTTCTACTGATGAAGACTATGTCCCCTGCACGCAGCAACAAGAACACGATATGTTCCATCGGCAGTAGGATGGAGCAGAGAAACATGGGTGAAGAATTTTCTACATACGCACCATGCATGACATCCGTGCATCCATCTAGTCCGTTGAAGAGCATCTCTCGCCGGCATTCCATCGAACAGCTTGCGTCCCTGTAGAAGAAGGCAGGCAGAGCACAAGCTGAGAGGGCAGAAGCAAAGAGGCGCAAACGAAACGGAACAAGCGGAGGTGAGAGAGCGAGAAAAAGAAGAGGCGCGCATTCCTTTGACCTGACTGACCCTGACTGGCAGGCGCCAGATCGAGATCGGTAGCGTAGCCACTCGCCAGCGCGTGGTGTTGGCCCGGGAGCACGATAAGAACGATAACCAGGCTATTCACTATTGTCCATGGCAGAGGATGAGAGGAGATTAGGGGGCCTTGCCCATCCTAGTGATGACGCGATCGCCGCAAGAGGGAGAAAACGAAAATACTCATCCGTCTGAAAACAGAAGGGCGGTTTGACTTAGGACCTGTTTGGTTAGAGGGACTAGAGACTAGGGACTAATTGAGATTAGAGACTAGGGACTTTTTTCCTGTTTGGTTTAAGGAACTAGGGACCATTGAAGCTGGTGGCCAATGACAAAAATACCCTTCATCTTCTTCCCGTGTGGCTCACTCCAGAGTTCCGGCCGTCTAAGATGGCGGCGCAGCTGCCGCTGGTGGGGAGGCGCGAGGAACGACCGTGGTGGGCAGGCAGCAGTGCCGCTGCCGCTGACAGGTCGAAGGACCGCTACAGCCGGTTCGCGGGTGCCCGTCGCCGCCAACGGGACGAAGGATCGCAGCAGCCAGTTCGCGTCGCGCCCGCCGACCCTGCGCTCCTTGGCGTACTTGCGCCGACCTCTGACCGGTGCTCCTCCTCGCCCTGATCTGGATGCGGAACTGGGCGGCCGCGGCCGCGGCCTCGCCTCGCCGGGGAGGGCACGCAGCGCGCGGGGCGGAGGTGCTCGCCTGGGGACAAGCCGCGTTGGGGGATCGCCTCGCCAGGCGGAAGAGCTCATTGGGGAAGCGCCGCGGCGGCGGGCGCACGGGCACGCGGCGGTGTGCGCACGGGGGCGCGGCGCCGGGCGTTTGGGCTCGTCAGGCCGCTTGCTTGCTTCGCGGAGGAAATCGCCCCGCTGGGCGCGTGACCATGGCGTCGCCTGCGTCGCGGGACAAACCAGCGGGAGGAAAGAGAGAGAAATGCTCGTGGGGCCAGCAATAATGAGGGGTAGGCAGAGTCCAAGTGGACTAGTAGTCCCAAATAGCACCTCCTGAGAGACTAGTGGACTAAGGACTATTAGTCCCACTTTTAGTCCCCATGTTTGGCAATTTAGGGACTAATTAGGACTAAAAATTAGTCCCTAGTCCCTAGTCCTTTGAAACCAAACATGGTCTTAGGCTAGTCTCAATGCAAGGTTTCACCACACAGTTTTCAAAATGTGAAATTTTGACGTGAAATAGGTCTGCTCTCAATGCTAAGCACAATTTTATATGCTATTTTAGGCTTTAGTGGGTCCTACCGGTCTCTCGCTATTTTAGGCTTGACGTGAAAGGCTTGTGCTCCCTCAATGCGGATTTCATCTCGTTTCACGGTGTGGGAAACATCGCCCAGGTCGTGTCGTGAGGATGAAACGAATTCCTTCTCTCTCCTCTTCATTTCATGCAAAAAGTACAAATCTGATGATGTAGCAGTGTATTTAATGTGTATGAAATCTCCATGAAACCCCCCATTGAGACTAGCCAAGGAAATTCTTCTCCTGGTCTCTCAAAACTCCCTTTTTTCTTTTTAAAAAAAATAGGTATTCTTTATTCACACCTAACAAATCTCGTTAGTAACAATTGCAAAGGTAATTTCAGGCATGGAGTGAGAGTGACTCTCTTCATCCGGGTTACAAAGATGAACTAATGCAGTCAGTTTTTTTTTTTTTTTTTTTGAAATCATGTTCGGAACGTGTTTCATTAAAAGAAAAAGAAATTAGAAATATTTGTTACATCCTGACTGTCCCAGTGACGAAGTGCCAAGGAGCGGACAGGCGGCACACAAACAAGAGTCACCGACTCTAACGGTGGTGCTTCGGGGGTCGTACTATCTGATTAACGAATTGTGCGACAGATACGCCAATAGCAGCGTCGCTGTCTATTCCGGCCTAGACGCGGAATAAGCGGCTCTATTACATTCTCTACCCGCAAACATACAAACTAAAAAAAGTTTAAGTTTAAGCAAGTGACCAAGTCGACCCATTGTATGAGCTTGTCATGTGACGATGGGTGTGAAGACAGCCCCCCTCTAACTTTTTTTTTCATTGGACCTCTTAGTGACCTACTCTCTCCGTCCTAGTATAGTTGACGTCGTAGCGTTTAACTGGCGCAACATTTATTGACTGGATTTGGACACGCGCTCGATCCAGGTGCTTGAACTCGCGTGTGAATCTGGACGTTGCAAACCGGTGCCAGAACGACATAAATTACGGGACAGAGGGAGTAGCTAATAATTTGTCAAGTAATTCTAAAGTAAATAACCCCCCAAATTGATATTAATCCCCACTAGTCTAAAGTTCCTGCTTCGCCACTGAGTGGTGGCATACCCGCCGTAACCCATTGATTCAACATACTCCATCCTTCTCAAGCTCCAAAATGTAAAATCTAAAACCTTACCTCCTAAACTCTCAAAATCATCCAAATCAACTTCCTGCCGAGGTCAAAATTGGTTTTGAAGACGATTTTATCTTTTCTAATTAAAAAATGGAAATACTAAATAAGATCTTTAAATCACATAATATGTCTCTAAGCTTCTAAAAAGTGTACTAACATTCTAGAGATAGATTAAGATATAAAAAATATAAATAAAGTATCTAGAGCTCATGAAAACATTTCTAGAGGATTTTAGAAATTGGATTTAGCTCTAAAAAACTAGAAAATTTTAAAAAAAACTAATTCATGTTTGAAAACTTTTCACAACAAAAATGCAAGGCACAACAAAAATGCATTCAGCATTAAGGTGTATTTGCATCCTTGCTGGTTGCATCTCTTTTTCTTGCCATGGAAAGTTTTTAAACAAATTAGATATCAACTAGACTTAATTTCATGAGCACTAAATGTTTTATATTTTTTAGATAAAGGATAAACAATATTCGGCCTCTACATTCCCCAACATATCCCTAAGATCCCTTTTTTTGAACTTTTAGAAGTTTGTACGCATTTTTCACGGATTCTAAAACTCATCAACTATTTATCGGATGTTTACATTAACTAAAAAAGAATAAACCATTTTCAAAACCACTTCAGCTGAGAGCATAGAGGTCATTAGTTTGAACAGTTCGAAGAGTTTAGAAGAAAATACCTAGGTAATTAAGAACTTAATAAAAAAACAGACCACGACAGTTTATTTTAGAGCAAATAAAATGTCTTTTTTATCACATGCGCGGCGGTCCCGTTTCTTTAAACAAGGTCTGGAGTGGAGTGGACTTTACATGGCGCCGCATCCGCATGTTGGAAAGCGACGCCGAGATCCATTGCGGCAAAAACCGTTTTGCCCTCGAGGATTTCCGAGCGCACGCGCCTGTTGCGTCGTCGTCATGTGGCCACTCACGTCACGCCTGGTCCTGTACGAGTGTACACGACCCCCCTGCGCCCACGGTTTCACCCTAGTGGTTTTAATCCTGAGCAAGTGGTTTTAATCCTGAGCAACCCGTGGCTCATCTCTTTTTTTTTTTTTTTTGACAACAAGCTCATTTCATTGGGAAGCGGGCTTAAATACAAATCACTGGTTCATGCCATGGAACTATGGAAGATATGGAACGCTTCTTGATGCACGCTTTTTTTTTCTCTGATTATAAGATTAGTGCACGCATTGACTTCATTAAGTTTCAACACACAAGTTAAACTGAGCATAAGATGCACGCATATTGACATCACTAAAGAAGTAGGAGTTTTAATAAAACAGAAAAGAATGTAGAAAATTATGAATAAAAAAGAAATGGAGGAGAATAAATAAGCAATGGCCATATAAGTTTTCAACTACACGTACGTACTGCTAGTATGAACTTTGGTTAGGTTTGTTTTAGTGTAAATCGTGTAATCGTGTACGCGGGACGTACTATACCCCCAACTGGTAGGGGATTAGGACAGTTGATAAGGGAGGGGAGTGTTAAGAATCGATCTATTTACGGATTGCTGATCCGTTCCCATTCCCAATCTCAAGAGAGAGGTGCGTAGAAGTTGTAGATGCAGATCTCGTCTCCCTCTCCCAATCCCCAAGAACAACATACAAAAGACACAAGATATGAGGGGAAGCCATCTCTTCATTAGTCATTATAGGTATACATGTAGTCTCATTATATAGACGTAGCCTGCAGGGCATATATGGTAGCCTCCAAGGCCCATATGGTATGAGCCCATCAATTCCTCTAATTAAGGAATTCTTAACACTCCCCCTTGGGCGAATACCATAGTAAATACATGCCTCATTAAAACTCCAAAAACCCATTGGGAAAAAATATGGAGAAAGAGTACATTATTTCATTTGATGCATTTGCACATTGTTGTCTCGTTAAAAACCTTAAATGAGAAACTTCAGGAAAACTCATCAAGAAAAAAAGAGTACAACATATGTCTTCAAGACAAACTGCGACCTTCGGATCATACCTTTTGAATTCTCTAGAATTCTGGTCAAGAGCTAATACTATGGGAAATTCTCCCCCGATCCTTGCAGAATTGTCTCACTATGGCAAGAACGCTTTCTGCAGGAAGGTATGCACATAGAGACTTAACAAGTATATCACAAATATTACAAGGATGATTTTATAATCTTGACCTCATGTTACTTCTGGAACCTGTGAAGTAAAAATACTATATAAATAATAATCTCACTTTAAAATGATGTCGTGATAGAGTCTAACAGAGGTAGTAGCTCACAAAATTTTGTATAACATTCTGGGTATTATTTGAGACCTTGAAAGTCTCATGAATGAATGACAATCAATACTACCCCTGATGACAACATTAGTTGAAGTCATTCACTCTCATGGCATCAACCATTACACATAGATAGTGCAAGTGTGATTACAAAATTTTCACAATATTTAGTCTTCATGACATATGTCTTGCTATTCTTCAGGAGCATTGAGATAGAGAATAATACAGTCAAAATTATTATATTCTAGCATGCATATATCAGGATGCATTTTTGTGCACTTCAAAGTTGCAATGACACACATCTTCAAGATGTGGCCAATAAAGATTATTCTTGATAAAATTATAATCTTCTCTATTCATAATAGTCGTGACTCCTTCTGGGATTGACTATAGATTCTTCAAGAATCTTTAATACATACAGTAAAACATCATAAGTCTGTAACACTAGCGCGATGGGGTAAGTCCCACTAGTAGCACCAAACTTATCATATCGATTTTCAGAGGATACTTTAACTCCAAATCATCAGGTGGAGAATGCATTCTATCACAAGTATATGTATACACCCAAAGGAAAAGCTCATGGACTGCACATGTGCTTATATGGTATACTTTTATTCATTTTATATCCTCTTTTAATTCTTATCTCTCTCGGGTCTTACATGGGTCTTCTTTACAAGGAATTCACTTTGGTGCATTTAGACATAACTATATCTTCCTTCTAGGAAAATCCTTCAGGGAATTGTTATTTTATAGGGAGATCACTCTCCAAAAGACAATATTGGTATGAGATTAATATAGGAAAATATTTTTGATGTTGCTCTTTATGGATTTTCAGAATCCTATAACTGCATATTTAATTCATGCCATTAGCCAGATTATTATATAGTGGAACATATTTTATGAAACTTATGTCGGAACTGGTCTCTATTCAGACCTTTTGAACCATCGCTTTTCACCACCCATTATTTTAATAATGACCCTGAAAGCATCTAGGCCCCTTTGATGTGGGTTTCGATGATTGATGACAATATAGATTACTATGACTAACGTGTGTTTTGCAGAAACAATGGGAGTTAGGTCATGGTAATGGAATCTCAGGCAATTGGTTGTCATGCCCTCTTATCGATAGAAATCGTTTCGGTTTTCAAAGGATGGACGACAAGGTTAAGGACGGTTAGCTCCGATTGTCGATGGTGTTGAGAGACATCGGATTAGTCGTCAGGACTTTGTTTTCTCCTTTGGCCGTACTATTAAGGGGGGTGCAAATGGGTAGCTTGACCTAGTTGAGTCTCGGGTTTAGGTGTGGTCCACACTGGTGAAATCTTAGCACTAGGAAGTTACTAGAGAGCCCTGAGATTGTTTGAAGTCGTCGCCGTTTTCAAAGGATCGCTGATCGAGTGAAAACGGGAGCTTCAACAGCGCCGGACGCGCCCGGCCGTGGGCGCCGGACGCGTCGGCGCACGGTGAACTCTTCTGGCAGTGGTCCGCCTGAGGGCGGACGCGCGGTCCCGCGTCCGGCGCTCGGCCGGACGCGGACCAGAAACTTTCTGGAGCCGGCCTTGGGACAAAGTGCGCTCCGGACGCGCTCCGGACTCTGGCGCCGGATGCGTCCGGCGTGTGCACTGTAGCTCAACGGCTAGCTGACCGTTTGAATCCTTTTAAGCGCCGGACGCGTCCGGCGGTAGGGCGCCGGACGCGTCCGGCGCTCTCGACTGAGCTGAATTGCGGGGTAACGGTTGGATTTCAGCCTTGGCTATAAATACAACCACACCCCTCCTTTTCGAGTCTCTTGCTCATTTGTTCATTTGGTAGACACCTTGTGAGAGCGGGAGAGTTGCAAGAGCCTCATGACTTGAAGAGATTTGAGAATCCATGAGTTCATGAGCGATCGAGAGTAGCTAGTGTGCATCCACTCTTCTCCCTAGACTTTGCGAGGTCAAGTGAGAGTTTGTGCTTGTTACTCTTGGTGATCGCCATCACCTAGACGGCTTGGTGGTGATTGGAGCTTGGTGATCATCCGGCGGTGCTTGTGGATGACCCAACTCATCTTGTGAGCGGTTCTTGGCGATTCACCGCGTCGGAGCGACGAAGAATCAGCCCTAGAGAGCACTTGGTCCTTGCGAGGATCAAGGGGGAGCTACACCCTTGCGCGGGTGCTCCAACGAGGACTAGTGAAGAGTGGCGACTCTCCGATACCTCGGAAAAAGATCGCCGTGTTCCTTGTCCCCTTAATTTCCGCATTTATTTTCTAGCACTTACATTCTTGCAATTACTTTCATAGAATTGCCATGCTAGTATAGGATTGGAACTTAGGGTGCAAAACTCTAGTTGATCGATTGTCTAGGAACACACATAGGCACAAAGGGGTGAATCATGGGCTAGTAGGTTTATTTCCGCAAGATTTTTTAGAATTAGCCCAATTCACCCCCCCCCTCTTGGGCATCTTGATCCTTTCAGACCCATAATTATCCGAACATCAAGTTCTGGATATTCACTTAGCGATTTTTGGCTCAACCTCAATTGCATATTTCATTTGACCCGATATGAGAGCTTTAAGTACTCTTGCCATGGACTTTATTCCGGATCCGAGTTCTCACAAAAGAGACACATCTAGCAATTGTAGAGGTAAATGAGTGTCGACACATTTTTCTGACTTGATATTGATCTTCGTTATTTCCCAAAAACGATAGTCCTAACTTTGTAGTATATGCGCATTGCTAGGATTTCATCTCAAGGACGAACCTCATCATGAGGTAACTCACCAGCAGGGTGATTTCTCTACAGGAGTATGAGAGGAGTTTTATCACATACAATGTGAGATTGCTTCATGAGCATATGCTTGTGACTTAGGCCACTACATCTTACTTGCAGGCGTCCCCACATGATTTGATCAAATGCCAAAAGTCTTATGGATACAAAATTAATCCCGGGTATATCCATATCTACTTCGGGTAGAAGCATTCATTTGGACTTTAACCAATCTAATCGCTCCTCATCAATACAAAAAGTTATCTGGCATAACTCCATGCTATAGAATAGTGGAGTATAACTAAACAACTAGTTTAGTTTTGATTCGTGCGTTTTGATTCATAAATATCAAGGCATTCCACAAAATGGGCATCATCTCCCCCTAATGCCGAGATATTTAATAGCATACTGAAAAATCCCCATTCACCAACTTCTAGTGGTTTATATGTATGCTTGAGTGGTGATTTATTTGGGAAATATTACGCACTTTATCATTAGGAAGTCGAAGAATTCTCTTACATATATGCAGTGAGTTTGGACTTTATTAACGCAGTTACATGAATACTCCATGTATTTCCTTCTACAAAAGGAGTATCTTCAACTTCTTGTTGAATCCATAACTTCTGGTACAGTAAAATTTATTGCTGTGCAATTTCTTGGTTTCAATAAATACATATGCAGTCTTCTAGACTTAACACCCATATTTGCTAATAACATAACCCATAATTTAGCCATAACAATCCTTCAGAGACTAATGCTCAACAGTTGTCACATAAGTGATGATCAATCAAATCCATTATGTATATTGACCTTCTAGGTCATATATATAGAAAAAATACAACTAATGGTGGCATTGCGCTTTCAGGCGCATCAAGATTGGTGTGCATAAGTATGATAGCAAGGGTATGACATGTAGCTGTGGGCCAAGCACAAAAATTTGATGCAGAGGTATATTGTAGTCCAACTCTTTTTGTTTATTGCCCAAATTTGACTCAATTACTCATACCATAGAGAAAAAAATTGAGTCATTTTATTTATTGCAACAAACCTCATGTTCTATATAAAGCGTGACTTGAATCAATTCATTGTTTAGCATAAAGAGAAGCTTTCAGATAGAACAGATGAGGCCAAGAATTTCATTTATCTAGGAAATATTATTTTATACAAAGTCATTGACTTGGACAGAAAAGGTTGCTTGGTAAGAGCGATGACCAAAATCCTTCTGGGATAGACTCTCAACTAATAGCACAACATTCGTTGATTTAAGATACATTAGTGGACATACGTAGTTTCAACATCCATGTGGCCTTTCAGAGCCTAGGATAACCACTACAAAATTAATATCAAAGTTAGCTTGAAGCTCTGTTATTTATGTGGGATTCATATTTCCTGCTTACTTTTAGACAATACAATATGGTTTCTCGCAATAATGCCCCTTTGTCATTTCAGCGACTAGTGGTTTCCTGCAGTTTTGCCCCCTGTCATTTCAGCCACTGTGGATGCCTCTACTTCTGAGTTCTGATATGCACTGCAGGGCTTCATTAGTCCAAGAAAGGACATGCAATTTCTTCATCGTGAAGAAGTATTGTAAGGTTAAAACATCGACTTCTGATCTTGTGTTAACCTATGTTGTAAGCCATATTATATTATTTAGCAATTATACCTAGACATGGTATTATTAGCTCCCATCGAGAGAGTTACAAAATAATCCCAAATTCAGGTGTGATATACCAACAAGTCTAATGCAATGGTTTTTCTTCTGGTTACTTCTGGTAAACAAAGCCAAAACATTAAGGAGAGCGCTTGAGTAATTGTTGGTCTTTGATACATGTTTCATTTATTTCCCAAAATTTCCAATCATTTCTTTTTTTTAGGTTATTTATATTGACCTTAGTAATACTTCGGGATTACTATCCCATATAATATCCACATACAAACAATGCAAGGGAAATATAAAGCCAATACAAAACTTCCATTAAGTCCAAATTAAACCATTTTATTCAGAAACATATGGAAAAATATAAATTTTCTAGATTATACAGTGGAAGTCATATCAAATCAAAATAATTTATGCCAAAGCAACATGAAGCATAAACTATTATAAGGTACTGTTGGACCTATGTGCAAAAAAAAATAGGCCGAATAAATGAATTCACTGCTGCCATGTTTATTTCACTTCAGGGATTTATGTAGTGCCATGTTTGTCTTTGCTCCTTGCTGTTGACTAAAGGCTCCACCATGCATGATATGTGATGCTTCGAGAGCAATGAGGCGCTGCTGGCGCGAGATTTATGCCTGTGATGCACGCATAGGGAGGACAATGTCAATTGTGCCAAAACTAAAATCTTCTAGGAACTTCTGGCCGATGTGCATGGGCGCAGCCATGAGGGTGTTAGCCGTGACAGCCTTCGCATGCTGATTATTTACAACATAACCGAGCATTATAACAGAGTACATGATGGTACTAATTAGATCACACGATGCAACAGGCAAATTAACATGGTACCACCACAAGTGCGCTTGCACTATATACATATATGTGGAAAGATACAACATGCTAGTATATGTAGATGACCACCATATATGTAAAAAAAACATGCAGTGTTAAGCATATATACACTGCTAGCCTTATACCAGAAAGATCTACTATATAAATATTAAAATCTTCAGGATTTATAATACAGTAAATCTATTAGACTAATAATGATAAAGAGATTCAGCAATGACAAACCGAAGTTCATGGTCGTTGTGGAAAATTCATGCCGCGTAGGGCATATAGGCAAGAGCCAAATGACCTGCCTGCATAGTATAGAGTCGACGTCGCCATGGTGACACAATGGTCTGTACTCTTTCAGCGTTCATCGTCAGCTCTCTCGGTCAAGAGAGGTGTTCCTCGTCCATCCATGTGGATCCGCACACCATGGTTCGATCAACAGGAACTCGTCAACACATCAAACATTGGATTGAAAAAGTTATCGGTGATTAGCCATAGATCCAAATTTATCCCATGTAAATAAAATAAGGGAACACATTCACGTGCCTTTGTTCTTCAGGAAAGCTATCTAATTAATCTACAGGATTAAATATGGTAGATAACGATTGAAAAAAAAAATCAAAGACAAACCGTGGCCTCCCAAATTGAGGAGGAAGCACTGTCGATGATCAGGATGGCTGTGATTATGGCATTTGTTCCTGTATGCGAACATGCATATTTGCATTCATGTACGCTCGTGAACGGCCCATAGTGCCGCCACGCGCTCCTCGATCCTCACCTCCCACAGGAAGGCCATCCGCGTCCGATCCGTTCCAGCACCGCGGCCAGATTCGAACAACCCAGAGGCAAGAGACGATCACATTTATATCAAAACAATTCTTGATAGGATTAAAAACAAGATTGATCTAATATTAGATCAGGAGTAACTTACGGTTGGAAAATCACATGTCCGTGATCCATCTCATGTGCTGATGTCTTTTGATGCAACTAGTGCGTGGATACCTGAATCGTGGCTTGGAATTGATCGCTGATCTCGTATCGTGAGAGGCCTACTGATCTCGTATCGTATCGTGAGACGAGGCCGGGAACTTCAGCTCTTTAGGCGGAAGGCAGAAAGGCCGTTGATGATTTGATCATGTGCCTGTTCATCACATCGATCTGATCCAGTCACGACGACAGATCGTGCGCGTGCGTCGATATGCCAAGAACAGCGCGGATGGCGCCGCAACGGAGGCATCGGCCCGGCGCACCAGTAACAGATCGGTAACAAAAGAGATAAATTCATCATTATTCATGTTAAATACAAATTGATCTAAATCCAATAATTAGGAACGACTCACCCAGCGGTAGAGCTGCTGATAACGTGTTAAGAATCGATCTATTTACGGATTGCTGATCCGTTCCCGTTCCCAATCTCAAGAGAGAGGTGCGTAGAAGTTGTAGATGCAGATCTCGTCTCCCTCTCCCAATCCCCAAGAACAACATACAGAAGACACAAGATATGAGGGGAAGCCATCTCTTCATTAGTCATTATAGGTATACATGTAGTCTCATTATATAGACGTAGCCTGCAGGGCATATATGGTAGCCTCCAAGGCCCATATGGTATGAGCCCATCAATTCCTCTAATTAAGGAATTCTTAACAGGGAGATCACCTGATGATGATTATCCACCTTGAATGGTTTGTTGGTTTCTTCCGTGGATCATGCCCCTCACGTGCCAGGCGAGGGCCCATCAGTCAGGCCAATTGCAGAGCAGGATTCAGCTGCATGCTGCTCCAGGTTTTGCCTCCTGTTGTTTCCCATGTTCCTTCGGTCCCAAGGGAGGGAACAAAACCACCCTTCAGGTGCAATTCACCTGCGTCTGTGCGAGTGGACTCTCTTCAGTTCCTAGTAGTCCTCTAGTATGTTTGTTCTTCAATTTGATCAGGTCGGTTCCTCTATCTTACTATTCCCTATGTGACAAAAAAATTATATAAATATCATACCACATTAAATGTTATTAAACTTATCATGAAATATTTTTATAGTTTACTCAGTTAGAGTCATACGTGTTGATGGTATTTCTATAGAATTTATTAAATTTAAAATGATTTGATTCTAACTACATCTAGAATCATTTTTTTTTTCTGAAGTCACAGGTCACGCCAACAAACAACTTTCATATCAGCTGCTGCACCAATGATCGCCAACAAATATATACTTTTAGACTCCCGGGGCTATTCGATTGCTCCAAGTGCACCAAGTTGGCGATTTCATATATAATAAATAATACGGACCTCGGGCCTCTTACATGCGTGTCCCTTTCCTCGGGTTCCGTGCCAACGTGACGACTGAATGGGTGATCCAGAGCCAAAGACTGAATGAGTGATCCAGAGCCAAATGAGAGCTTTTGGTGCATGCATACGCATCGTCATGGGCTCGTCGATCGTGGCCATGGCCGGCCGGGGGAAGACGCCGCCGCACCGGGAAACATGGGTACAGCTCGCTCCGGCTTAAATTACTCGCCACTTGGTTGCCGGCTGTACGTCTGTACGTACGCCTCTATGTGTCTCTATATATGTCGGCGCGAGTTGATATGACTTCATCTTTGTTTTTTCTATGAATGATGACTTGATGAGTATGAGTCCAAAATGATAAGATAACGTACGGTTTATACCCGCAACTACTCCGTACCACAACATGTGTGTATAGATTATACTCCTTCAAATTATAAGTCTATTTCAATGATTATGTTTCATATAGTTTTGAATTTCTTGTATTAATTTATTGTTAGATGTCCTAGCATGCCAAAAAAAATATGTATTTTTAACATGCATTACGATGTTAACTAACACCTCATCACAAAATTTAATTTTTTAAATAGAGACTTGCATGTGGAGAAACAAAAGGAAAATCCCTCATCAATAATGCAACTATTTTTATTATGAACAAAAGAAGAAAGTTCAGTATTTTTTTGACAAAAAAATGGAACTATAGCTAGCTATAAATAAAGAGATTTGGTAAATGAAAGTACCACTGAAAATCAACACTTTCAGACAGAATCCAAAAGAGAGTGTGTGGGTGTGCGTGTGGCGTGTGTGTGGGTGTGGGTGTCGGGTGGGGTGGGTGTGTGGGGGATGGGGGGGGGGGGGGGGGGGGGGGTTTAGCATGACAAAATTAGAAGATAGGAGTAAAAAAATGTTTTCTTTTGCAGCTTCAAAAAAAGTGGCCTTCTATATGCATATAATAATCGCTAAACGAAGATATTTTCATTTAACCAATGGATGTTGTGGGTGGGTTCTTATATTTCATTGCAAACATTGACTTCAAGTAGTTTTTGTTATGTGGGACTTCTAACCTGGCAATGATGATGCAGTTTGTGACAAAAAAATGTGAAAAATTAAGCCTACCTCAATTTGATGGGGGTGGAAAGTTAGATCATGCATCATACCATCCATATTCGAGTAATCTTCAATCCTATTTTTTCATGTTTTATTTCTCAATGAAAAAAATCCTAGATAGGTTTTCTCAATGCATTGTTATTGGGCTCACAATGTCAAGAGACTATGGGCGTGGTTGATACCCTAAATGCGCCCACGGCATGAACCTCTAATGCACTTTCCTCGCATTTGGTTTCATGTTACTTGGGCCTATCTTGGCTATCGCAGAAGCTCTCTCCCGGTTTGACTCGCCAGAAACACAGCACGGCTTCATTTTCCTACAACTTAGTTGAATTCGTGCATCGAGCGCATGCAGGTTGCACGCGCGAGAGAGCAGGCATGCGCAGGAACTACCCAACTAATCAACTAATCGCTAGTTGTCTATATTGTGGTTAAACACATATGACAACCAAACAAACATTTATGTGCGCATCAATCTTGGCTGGCAAGGGCCTGGTGTTGTTGGTACAGGCTTGGTTACGCAAGGAACCAAACGCGCCATATGAGACCAAGGACCCCTGGTAGTGTCGGAATCATGACATGTTACATGACTCAATTTTTCAAAAGACAATGGCACATCACCATAACAGATTTTGGACATCCACTTGTTTTGACAAATTCCGTTGACTTCAAACAAATTTTGGTGTAGAACTAATGCCATTGCAAGTTTGTTGGGGTGTTTGGTTGGTAGCCGCACACAAACCACGCCACGGACGTGGCGAGCCACAGGACATCGCTCCTGTTGTTTGGTTTGTCATGCAACCGAGGCGACCACAACAACTTGTAGAGAGGAAAACTCGCCACAAAAGTGCGGCACGCCATAGTCTGCTTCACTTTAGGCATGGTCCGTATCCAAAAACGCCATGTCTCTTAGGTTATTAGTAAATATCTAGAAGAAAAACTCACCGCAAAATACGACAAAAGCAACAACATCACAATGTGCGGCATGCCATAGTGTGTTTCACTGTAAGCGTAGCATGCATCCCAACATGGCCCACCTGTTCTCTACTTATGTTATTAGTGCATATCCTAGAAGAAAACTCGCCGCAAAGTGCGGCGAAAGAAACGACGCCACAAAGTGTGGTACATACAGTCCGCTTCACTTTATGTATGGCCCACATCCAAACATGTCAAGTTTCTTAGATTATTAGTGCATATCCTAGAAAAAAAACTTGCCGCAAAATGCGGAAACAACGCCACAATCCGCTTCACTTTAGGCGTGGCCCACATCCAAACATGCCCTATCTCTTAGGTTATTAGCGCAAATCCTAAAAACACTCGCCGTAAAAGTGGCAAACCGATATCATAATGTGCGACATGCCATTGTGTGTTTCACTTTAGACATAACCCGTATCAAAAGATTATTAGTGCATATCTTAGATTAAAAAAAAAAACTCCTCATAAAGTACTATGGCGAAACAATCATAATGTGCGGGGCACGCCATTTTGTGTTTCACACTAGACACGACCCGCATCAAAAAAAAAACGCCTTTACTCGTTAGGGGTGCATATCAAGATAAACACCTGCGGCGCAGCACAATAGGCGCGTTGCCATAGCTCCAGCCGCATTTATTCTACTAATACGGAGTAGAAAGTGATTATGTTTAATTTTTTACTATATACGGAGTATATATATTCCTGTAAAAAAGAATTACCCTCACGAAGTCGGAAGTCAACTTGGAGGTCCACAGCGTCCGACGCAGATGGTGATGAACCAAGACACGGACCTCGCAGATAAAGATTGCGTGGGTCCCACCGAGGCCATGCTTACATGGAGCGTTTGCGGCCACAAGCTGCTGTAGGTAAATAATTTCAAATAAAAATTGCCAAAAAAATAAAAAATGGAAAGAAGAGTGCTGGGCCCCACGCAAGGCCGACATGGACTACCTTTATAAGGGGCCCGGCCCCTCCCAGTCCCACTGCCAACCAAGCCATAACGCCCACCGCCAGCAGCAGACCATCGCCGCATCGCATCGATCGCCATGGCCGCCACCTCGCCGGCGCTCTCCCCTCACGGCGACAGCGGGCACAACGGCACCGGCAGCGGCAGCGGCACCCCTCCACCGCCGGCGCCTTCCACCGAGCCCTTCTCCCGGTTCTTCGAGTCGTGGATCGCGGAGCAGTCCCGGGACCTGGAGGAGCTCCGCGCCGCGGCGTCCGCGGAGCCGCCCCGCGCCGAGGCCGACCTCCGCCGCCTCGTGGACCAGGTGCTGGGCCACTACGCGCAGTACTACCGCACCAAGGCCGCGGCGGCCGCCGCCGACGTGCTGCCCATGTTCTCCCCGTCCTGGACCTCCACCACCGAGAACCTCTACCTGTGGTGCGGCGGGTGGCGCCCCACCGCCGCCATCCAGCTGCTGTACACCAAGTCCGGGATGCAGCTCCGCACGCAGATCCCGCTCTTCCTCTCCGGCGCCGCCCTCAAGGACGACCTCGGCGACCTCGGCGCCGACCAGCTCCGCGCCGCCGACCAGCTCCAGCGCCGCACCATCGCCCGCGAGCGCGAGATCGACGAGGTCGCCGCCAGCGCACAGGTACAAAATCAGCGGCACCTTTTTTTCTCTCTCTTCCAGAAATGAAATAGTATCACAAGAGGGCGTGTCCGCGTGTACGTGCAGGAGGCGCTGACGACGGCGACGATGGTGGAGATCGCAGCGGCGGGCGGCGGGCTGGACGCGGCGGGGGACATGGAGCTGGGGATGCAGGAGAAGGCGGAGGGGATGAGGCGCGTGCTGGAGATGGCGGACGGGCTGCGCCTCGAGACGATGCAGGAGGTGGTGGCGCTGCTCCGCCCCGCGCAGGCCGTGCACTTCCTCCTCGCCGCCGCGGAGCTCCACCTCGCCGTGCACGACTTCGGGCGCCGCAAGGACGGGCACGCCGGCAACAACGCCGGCGCCTCCGCCTCCTCCGCCGCCGCACCGCCGCAGGAGTGACGCGGACGCGTGAGAAGGCCTGCCTGCCTGGCTGCTCTGCTTTTGCGGTTTTGCCCCTGTAGTGGGCCCCGCTCTCTGTTCCAAGCGGCGCCTGGCTGCGCGCGCGCTCGTCGCCGTGACGTCGCGCTCGTCCAAAACCAAAAGGTTTCCTGCTGCTGGCTTGGTCAGCGCGAGCTGTCGCGATAAGTTTCTGACTATTTGTTCCTCCTGTGTTCACTGTGCGGGTCCCTCTGTGCAGTCGTGCCATGTCTGTCTGTGTACAATTAATTAAGTGTAATCTTGTTCGTGTCATTTGGGACTGGCGCGTTCGGATGGTTGCCACACTGTTCGCAGGTGTTCGCTTCGCTGCCTGTCGTAGTTTTACCATGGTAGCTCTCAGTTCCTTCCGTGTTTCTCGTCAAATGCTCGGCGCATGTTTTCATCGTCGTAAATCTTGCCGTGGTCAATCAGTTCATCTTCTTCCGTGTTTCTCGCCAAACGTTCGGCGTCTGTGTTCCTTGCCGTAAATTTGGTGGCGTCTCTAGACGTAGGCTAAATTGTTCCTAGAGCTATTATTATGCTTCACCAGGATTCTGCCGTAACCGAAGCTTCGAAATGAGAGAGTTTTCTCTGTATGCCCTTATAAAAGATGGACCCTTCCTCCATGCCCCCGAAAAGTTTGTTTCGCCCTGTGTGCCCAACTTCATCTTTGTTTTTCTCTCCATGCCATTCCGTCCGTGTTCTGTCAACATTTGGCCGTTTAGGCGCTCTGACGCGTGGGACCAGGCTGGCAAATTGTCCATCATGCCCTCTCTCCTTACGACAAAAAAAAAGATAAAACTGATGGGCACGGATGGGCTACTTTGTAGTTATTATTGTACGTGTACCTCTCCGAGGCGAGGATAAAACTGCACGGGTCTACAGGCTGTACAACTCGTGCCGCAGGCGGGCCAATTGAACCACGGTGTCACTGCTACTGTGCCACCTGCACGGCTCACCGAACGCTGTCACTTGTTTTGTTCCGCCACCACACCAGACTACTGTATAGGCTTCGGAACCGGAAGGCACCCCTGCAGCTGCAAGTCCCCAAAAGCGCAAAAGGCGCAGCCACACTGCCCGATCGCGTCGTCGTAGCGCCTTCGTCCCTTTCCCGGAAAAAGGCAGCTAGAGCTAGCGGCAACGGCGGCGATGACGACCAGCCCCTACGAGCTCGGAGTCTCGGACCGTGCCGCGGCGGGCTAAAGGAGAAGATTAAAGAAGCTCCGGGTGAACGAAACGTGAAGGCGAGGAATCGGAATGTCTCCTCCAGCAAGGCACGCCCGAATTCCGCTCTCCCCACTCCGATCCCCACTGTGGATTATATTCCTCCCGGGCTGCCGCGCCCATGCTAGCCCCCACGCTGCTCACAATTCCTTGCTCTCCGCCGGTGCAACGCTCGCGGCGTGAGCATCTCCTTCTCCAGCCGCAGCCGTCGCCTGCAAGCATAGTAGCTAGCCGTGCCCCCGTGCACCGCGCCAGAGCAACGAACGTCTACGTACAGATCCACCCCGGCGCCCATATATTCGACACCAGGCCTGCAGGTCCTTCTTCATTCGGTGGTAGCCATTGTTCCCTATCCAGACAGCCGAGCGAGCTAGCTAGGGTGGTAGCAGGTTCATGCTTCAGAATGGCACACAGGGAAACCCACAAGTGCAATGTCTGTCTTTTTTTTCCTAGGGGCATTTTCGTCTTTTTCCAGCCAGGTTTAACACCGTTAGCCACTCAAACGGACGGAATGGCATGGAGGGAAAAACAAAGATGAAGTTGGGCACACAGGGCGAAACAAACTTTTCAGGGGCATGGAGGAAGGGTCCATCTTTTATAAGGGCATACAGGGAAAACTCTCTCGAAATGAAAGTAGTCTGTTTTTTTTTCGGCAATGAAAATGTGATTACAATGACTTAACAGAGGATAAGTTTATAGCAATCCACAAAGCATTCGAAGCTCCATGGTTCCATAAAGAAAAAATATAAGTGAACGCTGATTTTTTTTTTTTTTTTGCTCAACACAATGTTGTCGCGCCATAATCTTCATGTTCCACCTACGACAAAAGAACTGTCACATCATAATCTTCACGTTCCACCTACAACAAAAAAAAAAGAGCTGCCACATCATAATCATTACGTTCCAGCTACAACTTCCACCTACGACAAAAAAGGAGCTGTCACACTATAATCTTCCCACGGCGCATTTCTCGTAGACGTTTGCTTTGATACCATAGTTATAGCATGTCGTGGCTTTGCTGTGGTCACCCATATTTTCTTTTGTGTTTCTTGCCAAATATTCGACACCTATTTTCATCGCTGTAAATTTGGTGGCGCCTCTGCTGGGTTACAACATGCTTAGGCGCATGTCAAACATGCACTAGAACTGTTATGATTAAGCAAGGTTCTTCATAAGCCCATAACCAAAGTTGTGAAATGAAAATAGTCTCTTTTTTTGGGAAATGAAAAGGTGATTATAGTGACTTAATTAGGGATCATGTTTATAGCAATCCTTCAGGGATCTAGAAAAAAAATACTCATTACAAAAACTACGGACAATAAAGCTCTAAGAAGTCCACTATTGCGCTTTAGAAACCACTCTTATCATCCCTATGTTATGTAGTGAATGACTGTTTTTTATTAAATCATACACCAAACCATCCAAAACTCTATGATTAGATGAAGGAAAAAAGGAACGTTGAAAAGAAGTATGTTCAATGCAGTACTTCACATCATAATCTTCACGTTTCACTTACAACAAAAAAAATAGTCATGCAATTGACGACGAAAAATACAGTCATACCATTTATGACAAAAAAAAAACGGTCACACCATTATCTTCATGTTCCACCTACGACAAAGAAGTTGTCACACCAAAATTTTTATGGCCCCACCTACGGTATCCACCTACGACAAAAAAGGAGGGGTCACACCATAATCTTCACGTTCTACCAACGACAAGAAAAGGACCTGCCTATGCAACACTCGAGCGTTTCACGCTCTCCCAACACCTGATTTTGTACTGTCTTTTCCTCCTCCATACGCTCCGACGAGACCATACAACGCTTGTGACGGCCTCCTCCTTCCCCTCCCCCTCTCGTCGCTGCCATGGCCATGGACGTCCTCCTCCGCTAGAATCCAAACGCCGCCCTCCCGCTTGACCGCCTTGGCTCCTCCGAGCCCCTTCTAAACTGTTAGATAAATATGGAGAAGAATAGATAGAGAGAGATATCGGAGATGGAGAAGAGAATATTCGAATGTTGGATTACCCTAAACACTTAGTTGTTCTATCATTTCTTAAAAAAAAAAGATCACACAAGGTAGTGGGTAAATTGATCAAGAACCAAGGGTAGGATAAAAGCTGAAAAAATGTCATCCACTAGAGCTCCCTTTTGAGTTTTTATCCTGCCTTTTTTTTGGGAAAAATATGTAATTATAGATTTTTTTATTGTTTCCAACCATTTACTATCCGTAGCATACCATTTCCTTTCCTAGACATGTCCCGAGTCTAAATGCCTTCTTATCTTATATTTTTATACTGATTGTAGAGATTTTTAGAGAAAAAAAAATTGTCCTCAAATGACTTCTCGGCTAGTAGATCTTTATATATTCTCGTCTTATAATTCCTGGTTTCTTCTTTCTTGTTCTCCAACGAGAGCCAGCGTACCAAACATGATATAGATAGATATAAGTTGTTAGAGTGTAGAGAGATAAAAAAGCAATTTTTATTAGAATGGGTCTTTAAATAAATGTTGGGAGAATTGCTTATATGGCCCTGAAACAAACTTCGTTTACTTATGTGGCCTAAAATTTTTCGAACTTGCTTATTTGGCCCAAAAGTGAAACTTTCTTTATGGCCTTCTGTTACTTCCTGTAGCCCAATCCGTTAACTCCCCGACTTCGCCACACGCGAAAAGACGCGTTTGCCCCTCAGGAAGTTTACTCACGGGTGTTCCTCGCTCGGTCTCTCTCCCCTGCTCGATACGCGAAACGAAAAAAAAAAGACCGATGGAGGACGGCGCCACCGCCGCCGCCCTGCACGGCGCGGGGGCGCCGCCGCCCCCAGGCGGCCGGATCCCGAGCGGCAAGGGGCGGATCCGGCGGCCCTGGGAGCAGCAGACTCCCTGGACGGCGCGGGAGGGGCGCCGCCTGCTCCTGTTGGTGCTGCTGGGCGCCGTCGTCCTGGGGGCGTCGCCGCCATGACCAGGACGCCGCGGCAGGGGCCGGCGCCGACGCCCCCCACGCTGGCACGCGTGACCACGGCCAGGGGACGGCGCAGCCAGGGGTAGACGCGGCCCGGCCCGGCAGCAAGGACGGGGAGGCAGGGGACGGCGCCGCCGCCCCCTAAGCTGGCGCGCCCGGCCACGGCCAGGTGTGGTTCTCGATCAGTGGCCATGGGGGAGCCGCCATGGGGTCCTCACGGGCGCAGCTGAGATGCGGATCCCACGGATCCATCAGGGAAGCACAGCCTCCTTCGTCTTCTTCACCGGCGGCGTCGGGCTTCATGCACTGCCGGTGGCGGCGGCCCAGTCGGAGGTGCGCTCGCGCACTGCGACTGCACACCAACCATGGCAACATCCTCGCCTCGGGTTCTTTCATCCAACGCCGATGCAGTATTGCAGTTCTTTAGTTGCCGTGACTCCTCCGTTCCGCTACAGCAGCAGCAGCTCGTCCACCGACGAGATCCCTGTGGCGTATCTCCATTCTTGGCGGCAGCTCCCCCTGCCCTCCATCTTGGCTGCCGGCAACCTTACCCTGCTGCTCTGCCGATGGATCCATGGTGGAGGAAATCGATATGACATGAATCTGAATGGTGGCGCATGTTCGCGTACCCGTTCTCCGTCCGGCGACGTCCCTGTTCTTGGCTTCTTGCACAATGTTGCTACTGCGAATGACAAATTTGTGTGCTACTGCGTACTTGGTTCTTCCGGGCGAGCACGTGTAGAGTGAATTTTGATGAACTTCTGTTAAAAAAAACAGTGTATAGCAAGCAAAAGTTTTGATCGATTTTGATGTACATAGATTTATTATAATCCGTTCTCCATTTATGTGTGTGAAACTATGTCAAATTTGTTAACTGTGTGTATATGTGGTTATGTTGGTTATGTGAGAATACCCATATAATTGTGTGGTTGTGAATATATATGTCGATTATGTAAATATTTGAGAATATATATATTGAACATATAAAAAACAAGGCATTTTTTTATTTTTTCACGCAGGGGGTAAAACGGTCTTTTTACGTGGCACTTAACACCATTACATGCTTCAAACTGACAGAAGGCCGTAAAAGTAAGAAAGTTTCATTTCAGGGCCAAATAAGCAAGTTAAAAAAATTTTAGGCCATATAAGCAAAGGAAGTTTGTTTTGAGGCCATATAAGCAATTCTCCCATAAATGTTTAGAGAGTAATAGACGATGTCGAACCTTCACAACCCTAGGCTTCCAACGCTTGTTTTTATGCGAGACGTCGAGGATTCAAGTAGGTTTCACTAGGAGAATACCTCGCGCGTTGCTGCGGGGATTCTAGTTAACTTTTTATAAAAAATAATTTTAAATAATTTTGATGAATGGTTTAACGACACATTGATGTGAACAACTAAATAAAAATGTCAGTGAATGAAGAGGTAGCCATCATAATTACATGTGCTAGTTGACTATAATTGCAAGTTTAGTAGATTAATTAGTGGATTGCTTATGTGGATAGTTTGCATGTTGAGAGAATTCTATAGTGGGGTTTGTTTATATTAGAAGTATAGATTATATTAGAAGTATAGATTTGGATTTTTCTTTTGAACAAAATCGTGAACAACTAATAAATTTTCCTCGGCCCACAGTTACCGTGGGCTCCGAACTCAGAGCCCAACTATACGAAGGAAGCCCAAATATCCGTTCCACCTTTTTGGACAAAACAGGGGAAAAATATCGTGGATCTACCTGCAAAACGCCACTGTCACGGCACACATCACGCGCGCGCCACCGCCGTCTCCGGCGACGACCACGCCGCCGGCCATGCCGTCCTCCTACGCCGCCGCCGCAGCTGGATCCTCTTCCCGCAAGCCAAATCGCGCCTCCAACGCTGCCGCATCCACCCCTCGCCCACCAGCACCCTCACCGTCGCCGGCACCCGCTCCCCCGGCAGTGAACCCTAGCGCCGTCTCTGATTCCGACCCTTCCTCCTACTCATCTTCCTCCGCGGACGAGGCCGATCTCACCGCCTCCGACTCCGCAACCGCCTCTGTTGTTTCCGCCTACCTCTCGGTTGCTGGCGAGGGGGCCGACCTCTCGAAGGTTGGCATTTTCCTCTCCTCCGCCGCGCGCCGCCGATCGCCGCCGTGCCTGATCTGCTTCGACCCTATCCGCCCCTCCGACCCAGTCTGGTCATGCTCCTCCTCCTGCTTTGCCATCCTCCACCTCCCCTGCATCCAGTCATGGGCTCACCAGTCAGCTTCCGGCGCCGCCGTGCCGTGCCCAACCTGGGGATGCCCCAAGTGCCGCTTCGCCTACCCCAAGTCCGAGATCCCCTCCTCCTACGTCTGCTTCTGCTCCAAGACAGTAGACCCGGCTCCGGACCCATGGATCCTCCCCCACTCTTGTGGTGACGTCTGTGGCCGACGTCTTGATTCCAATGTCGACTCCGGCTGTGAGCATACCTGCTTACTGCTGTGCCACCCAGGGCCGTGCCCGCCATGTCCGGCCGTTGTTCCTAACGCCCGGTGCTTCTGTGGATCGCACCGGGAGCCCCGACGCTGTGCACATCAGCGTTACTCTTGTGGGGGGAAATGTAACAAACGCCTTAGCTGTGGACTGCACTGCTGTCCAGTGGATTGCCACGATGGCCCCTGCCCACCGTGTGCAGTGCGGGGGAGTCACAAATGTCAGTGTGGAGAGACAATGGAGGAAAAATTGTGTTCTGAAAGGATTTTCCAGTGCAAGAGGGAGTGTGGTGGGATGTTAGATTGCAGGAAGCATAGGTGTGAGAGGGGTTGCCATGGGGGCAAGTGTGGGGAATGCCCACTCCGAGGTCGTCGCACTTGCCCTTGTGGAAAGAAGGATTATCCAAGGTTGGAGTGTGATGCAGAGGCTGCTACATGTGGATCGACTTGTGAGAAGGTGCTTGGGTGTGGACGACACAGGTGCCCAGAGCGGTGCCATCGTGGTTCATGTGATGAGACTTGCCGTCTTGTGATCATAAAGTCCTGCCGTTGTGGGGGTCTGAAGAAGGAGGTACAGTCTTATCTAGTACATTTATAATGGATCAATCCTTGTAAGTTATAAATCTAACAGAGTAATTATAAATTAAAATTCAACTTAGAGTGCGTACATGAAAAGATAATGCTCTAGAATCTTGTATATAGCTTACATACTTCTTAAGATCAATGGACCTACTTTTGATGTCTGGAGCCTCTGTACTTTAGAATTTAGATTAGTTTGTGTTGTTGAGCTTTTTACCCTTATATGCAAATATGACTTGGCAGAGCAACAAGTAGCACTTCCTCATTTTTTTTTATTTCTCTCAGTTTGGCGAGTAGGTTGTGCAACAAGCAACATCCTTAGTCTAACATTGAATGCTGTAGCTGCATATGTATACTTCTGTGCTATTATCTAGCAGTATGCAAGTTCTTAATCCTTTGTGCTCATATGATGCATTTCATGTCTGCATCAGGTGCCATGCTACCAAGAATTGACGTGTGAAAGAAAATGTCAACGTTTTAGAAACTGTGGTCGCCATGCTTGTAAACGACGTTGTTGTGCTGGGGATTGCCCACCCTGCTCTGAGGTGCACTTTTTTCTTTTTATTTGCCCATAGTATAGATTCCTTTCAAGAACTAAAATACAGATATATCTTTTTGTAGACTTGTGATAGGAAGCTCAGATGTGGCAACCATAAATGCCTCTCACCATGCCACAGGTACTGTTTGAACTCCAAATCAAACATAGACATTGGATTACCATGTATTGTTTAATTTTTGAAGCATATGTTTGCAGCGCATGTAAATATGTGCTGCAAATATGTGGATTGCGCTCTACTGTTGTGCATAATAGATACATGAGATTGTTACATTTCCCTTTGGATTTTGCTTCTTATGCCCAAGTTTTCAATGTTCTTCTCTAACATATCTCCTGTTGTTTGGCAGAGGTGCTTGTTCACCTTGTCCTCTGATGAAGACCATTTCTTGCGCCTGTGGGAAAACATGTTTTGAGGTGGAATTCGGTAGACTCTCAGTTCTGTTGTTTATTTTCTTGTAGAAGTTATGTTTCCTGCTGCCTGCTTCATTAGACATGTTATTTTCAGCTAAAATTTATTTCTTGGTCCATCATGCACACAAGATAATTGCTCATCATAAGAAAAAAAATAATGAAACTGTAAAATTGTTTCATGAATCAGCTTCTCTATAGCTTGTTGAATAGTTGTGTCATTGTTGCTAAGTTTTAACTACCAAGATTAATATGCATAACTCTGTTGCAGGTTCCTTGTGGGACTGAGAAGAATCAGAAACCACCCAAATGCTCAAAGAAATGCAATATACCTCGCCTTTGCCGGCACAAGCTTGAATGCCGGGTAATCTGCTGTCTTCTTTTCCTGTCATTGGGCTTTAGATCTCAATAATTTTCTGTGTATAATTATAATATATATGCGTTTATATTCATGTTATATAGTTCTATTTTAATCCATAGTCGTTTGGCACTGTGTTTGTAAGGAAGTTATCCTGCTAGGTTCAATTGCTTTTGTCCTTTTGCTGTTTCAAATGGATTCTCAGAATTAATGTATTTAATTCCTTTCCTTAGCCCCACAAATGCCACTATGGAGCCTGCCCACCTTGCAAGCTGACCTGTGGGGAAGAACTTTCTTGTGGCCACACGTGTAAAGAAAGGTTTGTATTTGAACTACAAGAAGTGTGTAATTGAATCTTGTTTGCACTTGGCTGTCCATCATGGAATACCACCTCTGTTGTCTTAACAATCTTCATACACTATCCAGGTGTCATGGCCCTATTTCTCCTCCAAATCCCGAGTTCACATTGAAACCGACAAAAAAGAAAATGGGAAAGCAGATAGAATGTACACCTGGGACACCGTGCCCACCATGCAAAGAGGTGGTTTTGGTTCCATGCTTTGGGCAGCATCTTGGCCAAGAACGCTCTGTAAGTTTTCGGGAACAACCCAATCTTTTGGTTTATTTGTTACCACCTGCCTTCTCTTCTATGTGTGGCGCATGCAAAAATCAGACTACAGAAAACATATACTTAATTTCCATTTCTTGCAGATGCCTTGTTGCAAATGGAGGCCTTTTCCCTGTGAAAATTTATGTGGGAATCCTCTCCTTTGTGGCAACCATTATTGTACAAAGTCTTGCCATGTGTTAGAAGTCCCATTGAATCAACCTGAAGGAGATCGTATAGCATCTATCAGTAAACTGAATGCACTTGCTGAGCCTTGTGAACGATGCAATCTTCCTTGTCAAAGGGTTAGATACTCTCTTTTCCTTTCCAAGAACTTTAGTTTGTTTCACAAAGCTTAATATGAAGAAGCTACTGCGGTTGTGTATACTTTTAAGGTTGGTGCACGATATTGACTAATATATTTATTTCAGGTTAGGGAGCCTCCTTGTTCACACCCTTGCCCTTTGCCATGCCATCTGAGTGATTGTCCATCTTGTAAAGTTCTTGTTAAAAAGCCATGCCATTGTGGTGCTATGGTTCATGCTTTTGAGTGTGTGTATTTTAACAACTTAAATGCAAAGGAACAGATTAAAGTAAGGACATGTGGTGGCCCATGTCATAGGTCAGTTTGGCTCCTAACTGTTTTGTATTGCAGTTGTTACTAAACTTGATAAAAAATTTCCAAAAATTTAATTGATCTTATCAAGCATTTGAACATGTTTTTTTGAACAGAAAACTACCAAATTGCCCCCATCTGTGCTCAGAAGTATGTCACCCTGGTATATGCCCATCGGTTGATCAGTGCATGAAAAAGGTATGGTCCAAGGCTCTCGTCCTCTCTGACATACATACGACTGTAGAATAAGTGAATAATAAGTTAATAACTAATAATGTTCAAGTGATACACCAATGCTTGATCTGTGCTGTTGCAAGCTTTCTGCTTGAAGTGTGTAGTATAGTGAGAAGTTCTATTTTGCTTAATAGTAAAGTTTGTTTACACTTTGAATTTCTGATTGAATTATATTCTGTTAATCGTACTTATTTGTACTAACTGTATGATTTATCTATCAAGGTCAACGCCCGTTGTGCGTGCAACACTCTGAAACAAGAGTGGCTATGTCAAGATGTCCTCAAGGAATACCGTAAGTCTAGCCGTGATCCGAAAGAAGTACCTAAAAGTCAGTTTGGAGTTGGCTTACTTGCCTGCGGTGAAGACTGCAAGAAGAAGCTGAAGGCTCCAGATTCAGAGTTGCATCTCAGGAAAAGTCAGGAGAACAAGGTACTGAGTCTTACCATTTTTCAAAAAATAGTATGCTCTGTTGTTCTTTGCAAATGTTTTGGACATCCAAGCTTTTGGTGGATTTGTGCTCATATCTTGTGCTTTCAAATAATCAGAGCCCTGCCGTGGAAGTCGTAAATGTGCCCAAACGCAGGAAGCGGCGTGACCGTGGACAGGAAGTTAAAATTTCCAAATTCCAGGTTTGTGATGTATGCAAATGTGCTGCTTTCTTTGGAACTCGTGTTCCTTATAACATATCTGAATTTTGCAGGAAATCAAGACTTACGTGCTGAGAGTTCTACTGATTATTTTGCTGTCGATAATCATTGCCGTGGGATTGTACCTGTTGTGGAAGGGTATATTCTGGCTTTCTGACTGGATGAATGAAATGGAAGAGCAGAGGGCGAGACAAAGGCATCGGATGGGTGCAATGTTGTAAAAAAAGAAAGAAAGATAAGAGTTATTTTTTTGCCTAATAATTGCTATTGACATGTGGATCAATTAGTAGTTATTAGTTCTGGAGGATCATCTAGTGAAACATGCTACCGTTTTCTTTCACACTCTTGCCATCATTATAAATTAGCAAATGTATGCATCATGTATTATTGTTGTATTTTCATCTTGCTCGTCTGCAAGTCTACATTTGTTGTAAATGAACAAACGATACAATTACTATATATAATGATTCATAGCTGTTTGCCCTATTTTTAATTTGCTCTAAGATATATATCGTTTCAGCTTATCAATTCATAGCTGTACTGTGTCAAAAAAGAATCATAGCTGTACTATTTTATCTTTTTTTTTTAACATTGTACTATTTTGTCTTGATGTTGTACTCCAAAGCAACGCCACTATCACTATCATAGTTGTAATTTTGGCCGAAACTGTCCTACCTAGAAACATGAGAACATGAAATTTCCTTTAGAATGGATTTTGAAAATTTTATGAAATTATCTGGCTTCGTTGTGAGAAACTTCTCTAAATTACTATTTATATACTGGTATACCAACTTTACAACGTCAAATTAGTTTCATCAAAATATGCAATATATAAATCAATTAGCTCATGATAAAACACTACCAAATAATACTTCAAGTTTTCAACTACAGATCCAGGGAAGACCTCAAGGACATATAAGTTCAACTCATCTGGACACCAATCAAAATCATAGCATCACATATAGCAATAGGATTGCAACACCAATAACGTGTTAGATAATGTGCCTTTACATAGTTTATAAATAAATAAACTGGACAAAAACTACCTATTAGTCTACGAATTTGGGTAGCATACTCATCCACTCAATGGGTATAAAATCCATATGTTGAAATTTGATTAAAATCCATGGGATTTCAGGTTTGAGGTTTCGGATACTCGTTGCTATCACTGTGCCGTGCCGGCCCATCCCATTCCGATCTGACCTTCACGGGCTCGTCTCGCCCATTTACACGGCTCTTCCTCCGCGAACCGCCACCGCCACCTCACCCACCAGCCAGCCAGCTCGCCGGAGATCACGAGAGGAGGAGCCAGCGCTCCTCGCCGCCGCCCGCCCGCCCGCCATGGGGGACGCCGCCTCCGGCCGCGGCCACGTCGTCTACCCGCCCCGCTCCGCCGAGGACATCTTCAAGGACTACCGCGCCCGCCGCTCCGCCATCCTCCGCGCCCTCACCCACGGTCAGCGACCCTCCCCTCTCCCTCTCTCCCCCGAACCCTAGCCCGCGCTTCGAAGCTCGAACCTACCCTCACTCACCCCGATTGCTCCCCCGTTCGTTCGCAGAGGTCGAGGACTTCTACGCGCAGTGCGATCCAGGTGAGTCGCGCTTCCCCTCTCGATCCCTTCCTTGTTCCGGGCGGGAGAGCCGATTGATTTGTGTTGTGGGGGGCTGGGCTTGAGCAGACAAGGAGAACCTGTGCCTGTACGGCTACGCGAACGAGACGTGGGAGGTGGCGCTGCCGGCGGAGGAGGTGCCCACGGAGCTGCCGGAGCCCGCGCTCGGGATCAACTTCGCGCGCGACGGGATGAACCGCCGCGACTGGCTCGCGCTCGTCGCCGTCCACTCCGACTCCTGGCTCCTCTCCGTCGCCTTCTACTATGCCGCTCGGCTCAACCGTAATGACCGGTAAGCTGCCCCCGACCGATCCGTTGACCGAGAAGTTCTCCTGTTGCGCTTGCTTGATCCGTTGACGGAAATTTCAGAAGGGCAGTGTGCCCGTTTTTCCTTGCAAAAAAGTAGTAACTGAATTAACTGAATCCGTAAACTCACGATGGATGAAATGGGGATTTTGGAGTATGTGGATAGTTTGTGGATCTCCTAGAGCAATAGTTTTGGTCAATGGTCACAAGGATTTGTGATTCCTGGCTCCCAGTAGTAATACTGGGATGTATAATTTTGATTGATTTTTCCTAACCCATAAGGATTTCGACCATGCACTTGAGTGGAGAAGGTGAAGCTTATTGACTCTCTCAGCAGTAGTTCGATGCAAAGGGCACTGCTGTTTATGTTTCCAAGTGATAGTTGTTCTAAGTCTTGGGTAGTTGGGGAGTTTGCTTTCTAAATAGACACACAGCTACAGGCTCGCACAGGCTCATAAAGCAGACTTCTGACAAGTTTGGTTGCTGAACGGTTATGAGCTCAGAAAGTAATGACATCATGAGAAGGTAGTTATTTTCATGGCTTTCTGTGTCTCTGTGATGATAGTGAGTTGGCTGAGTTCTGAATTCTGGTAGCCACATGCTTGTGCTGAAATCTTCTTATCTGTGTCAATACATATTCACACATTAGTCATCTCAGTATTTCTACGGTCTCTCTGTAAACAATCGTCCAAAACTCCATGTGTGGACACTTGGGCTAGTTGAAGGCTGGCTCCAGTGTTTATGCCATACGAACTTTCTAAAGGCCCTTTCCACAGGGAAAAGTAATGTTTGGTGGAAGCTGTGAATCTGACTAATTTTGCACTTGCTGTGCATCTTATTATCTTCTGTGATATTTTGGCATGGTCGGGGTTGGGTTACTTAGGTCTTCAGTTAATTAGTGATGTCCTGGTCTCCTGGATGGCTGGATACACCCAAACAGTACCATCTACTATACGAAAATTCTTTTATTAGAGGAAGGCATTTCATGACTATAGCCCCTAGATTTTGTTATGGATATGGAGAATCAGGAATTTTTCTGCCAATTGCGGCTACCGAATTTGCATTTCTGCTGATATTTTCTCTGTTAGTAAATGAATTTGACCTCTCTCTTTCTAAACCCAACCCAACTTGTGGAAGCAAATGTGCATATTATTTTCTAGAAATTGAAGTTCAAAGCAGCGAGTCCCTGTCTCATAGCACCTCTTGTGTTTTTTCCCCCAAAGAGAACCAACATATAGAGTGCGATTTGTTGGTGTCAGAAATAATAATCTTGTAATAAGAGATGAATAAACATATCTACAATCTACATGCATGACGCATCTATGGAGATGAGGTGTTCTTGTCAAAGAGAAAATTGATTTGTTGCATGAGCTAATGGCTAGCTAACATATGGTAGCGGAGTTTGTTTTGAAGTTGAGCTATAAAAGTGGTGCAGCTGATGGTGAGGCGTGCTGTTTAGGTTGCTCAGTATAGCACTTTGGTTACCATAGCAAACCAACCTACATGACTTAAAGGCTACAACACCCTTATGATTGAGAGAATAGAAATTAAAGCCACGTGAGAGAGAGATGGAGAGAATGTAGATATTTGTGATGTGAAGTGATTATACTAGATCAGAGGTCATGTAAGCTTGTGTTTGTGATATGATCAATGATCAAGCTAGTAGTGTTTGATTGCGAAGATCAAACTAGTAGTAGTGCTGGGTTCAGAAGATCAAGCTAGCAGTAGTGCTTGGCTATGTTTTCATGGCGTAGAGGCGTCTTACGGCGATGGGGGAGCGCCTAGGCGCCCATTCTGCAAGGCGATTGGTGGGGGGGGGGGGGGGGGGGGGGGGGGGGGGGGGCCTGGACGCCTAGGCGACGCCTTGAAAACATAGGTGCTTGGTCAGTTGGTTGTGAAGACCAAGTTACTGAAGATCAAGTGACTTACGTAAGCTTATTGGTTGAGCTAGTTACTTTTACTTGTGTGGCTATCTTTCATATTCTTGTGTGAATTAAGATAGAGAACAAAGGGAGGAATTGTGTGATTCATTTCCAACAAGGGATCCCTTCCAACAAAGAGAAGAAAAGAGTGATTCTGTTTCCAACAGTTGAAAGCTATATTTCATCAATGCAAGCTAAAATAGAGTACGCTTATTTATGATCAGAATAGAGTTCGGAAAGATCATACCATACTGAAATATATGTAATGCTCTGTTTAGAGTTACAGCACAGTTATTTGTGCCCCACAGTTTGAAATTGGTAGGAGTATTTCATTTCGTTAGGATAAGCCTTTGACCAACAATTTGTATTAATACAATTTTTGTAATACATAATTAATTCCTCTAGATTATGATTTTTATCACATAATGACATTAGTAGAGTAATTGTTAGTCAAAGTCTGTCCTAATGAAATGAAATATGACTACTAATTTAAAATGGAGAGAGTATTTACCAAAAAGAAGTATATGTGTTAGTAACATAAGGAGCACATGTTCGATATTCACAGCCTGTCTTATTCAATTTCTGTGTTCAATGCTCTCAAGCTGTGTTTTTCACTGCACCTTTGCTTTTCTATGTTAATTTACATCAGATATGATAAGTGCACTAATGCACATGCCCTCCACCCCACCCCCACCCCCTTTTTTTTTTTCCTATTTCTTTCTTTCTTATTTTGCGAACTACAGCCTATGGTAGTTTAGAGTTTGTAATCTGCGGTTCCTTTTTTTTTTTCAAATATAAATAGTCAAATACTACAATCTGTGTGAATGCTGTACTAGCAACTTGGAGGATAAACCTTTTTCCTCTTTTAATGACTGAGTTTTTTTTGTTCTTGTGGATTAGTCATTTTAAATTAATGTGAAGTTGTGAACGCTCACTAGCATTGAACTTTTTGATACTGTTGCACCAGGAGTAGCATTCCAGATTTGACCTTCCTGTACCTTGCTTCTATGGATTTGACTGGCAATAGTCTGTTTTTAATTTCAGTTGTACGATGCCTGTTTTCTTGGTGATGATAATGTTGCCATACTGATCTGAGTACTGCGAACATATTCTTCAATTATATATTCTTTATGTAAATTTGAAAGGTTAGATATGTAATATGTTGCAGTGCCATTAGTTTGTTTAAATTCCTGTTTTTTTTAAGCTGGTCTATGTTGCTACTATCTCACTGCTTTCACTGTCATCCATCAGGAAGCGCTTATTTGGTATGATTAATGAATTACAAACTGTTTTTGAAGTCGTCTCCGGTGCGAGACAACAACAATCTAAAGAGAGGTCCAGTATGGACAATGGTGGTAGATCCAAGCCTGTAAAGGTAAAGATATTGGTTATTGATGCTACCATTGTTTCCTTCTACATTCAATTTATTATCATACCATGACAAAAACATGATCGGCAGATAGAAAATAATGGAAAAGCCACAGATGATGCATATGGAGAAGATGACAGTGATCACGGTGAAACCCTATGCGGAACCTGTGGTGGGATATACAGTGCGGATGAGTTCTGGATTGGGTGCGACATGTGCGAGAGGTGGTACCATGGCAAGTGTGTTAAGATAACTCCCGCCAAAGCAGAGAGCATAAAACATTACAAATGCCCGAGCTGCAGCAACAAGAGGGCTAGGCAGTAGCAGAACTCATGAACGCAGGAAGCCTCTGAATGCCGGATCTTGGTGCCTTGCAAAGTTTCCAGGCAAAAGAAGGCCGAGAGGCTGCATCTACAAGATTAGAACTATATTGCTATCTTCGTGTGCCTTATGCTTACTTTACCTATGATAAGCTAATGTGAGGTAAGATAAGACATTTGACAACCAGAGGCACTTGAGTTGAGTACCCCTAGATATAAATGGGGGTAAAAGAAGAGGGAATCGTGCTTTATTGAATATGGAGTTTTTTTTTTCTTACAGTAACATGTACCCCTTTTGATAATCAATGGCTGCAGCCTTTACTGAACATCTTGAATTGTATAGGAACGGAGGTTTAAGTTTTGTCTAGCTACCTACCTACAGCCGCTTCTCAGAAGTCAGAAGTCATACCCCGCTTCTCAGAAGTCATACCTGTTAAGTGTTTCTGTTGTTTTGTCCATCGGTCGGTCAGTGACAGGAAGATAACTTGCGCACACGATATATACCGAAGGAGAGAAGCACAAGTAGAATAAAAACGTACCATATATGAAAAGGAAAATGTTAATATGAAAACTAGCTTTACAATCTGTTTTTTGTTTGAACTGTTTACATTATAAATACATAGAACTTCCTGATTCTTTCTGCTTGCTACAAGACCAATAACGGCAACAAGGTGGCATGCAAATCGAGAGTTTTTATCTATAACTTGTAGATTGGTGTGATGCCCAACAGATTGAAACATTGCCGCATCACGATTGCCGTCGCTTGGCAAAGAAGAAGACGGCTCGTTTCTTCAGGTGACCCAACGACCTGCGGAGTGGGCAAGGAGGAAACAGGCACTTGTGTTAACTAACATCTGGTGCAGAAGTGGTCAGTTCAGAAACATGAGCTGATGTGGACACTGGAGAGAAGCGATAGCAAGAAGAATGGTACCTGGCAACTGGTGTAGAACTTTGAGAATGCTTCAGATAGGCTGTACAAGTAGTCGCACAAATAATGTGGAAATAGATCGACGCAGGCCTGCTCAACAACCTAAGTAGCACAAGATATCAAAAGATGGTTCTTCCTAAATTACTTCAGAAATATGGTAGAAGTTCTAAATCACAGCTGACGGATTCAAGAGCTAATGGAACAAACTTCCATCAAGAACTCCCAGCACATACCTCTTGGAACCGGATCAGATGCAATCCTAATGCACGCTCATCGGCATGGACAAAGGTAATAACCGCCGTCTGAAACCCGGAACAACCGTCAGCAATCATTTGGATGTTCTGTTTTAAGGACAGGCTCAAAGTGTACCAAACTGTTCTGCTTGAAGCAGTCACTTGTTGGTTTGAAGCACAAAGAAAGGCTTACCGTTTGTAACACTTCAATATCCTTGTTGGCTTTTTGGATAATGGAACAGATACGAGCATGTGCATACTGAAGATAGACAGCACTATTTCCCTGCTCATTGAACCATATGGTGTGGTCATCATCTAAGGTTTTTTTTGACGAGGTTGAAATGTACCAGATTTATTTAATGAATTAAGGTACCTTGTCACTTAGCATCTTCTCAAAACTAAATGTATAGTTTGTTAGTCTGTTGCTTTTGAGATCTGCATACCTAAATTTCAAGATATCAGTTAGAGAGAAAAGCATCATCAGAATAGTACAGTCAGGAGCAATCTAACGCCCACCAGAAAGTAAAAGGAGATTTGTTAGTTTGAAACCCTTGAACATGCGCACTGTACATATACATATATACACAGGCTATTGGAGACAATCTCCTCATACAGTAGAAAATCTGTATGTGAGCACAAAGATAAATCTAGATAACACTGATCAAAAGATACTTCGCCACAAGGTTGGAAGAATGGATATGCAAAGATAAGTTGCCACTTGACAAGAGTTTAAGCACAATAGTTGATACAAAGAGAATTCAGACTTACTTAACAGCGCCCAATCCTATAGCCTCTGAAGTTCTGTCAAGCTCATCATCTGTCCAGCCAGCAATTTTTTCTGGGAAAAATTATGTATTGGTGTCATGTGCAGCCATAGAGAATTATACGAAAAACAAGAAGATGAAACAGAAGCAAAATATCAAGTACCATTTTCAGTAAGGCGTTCAATAAGTTGTGCTTTGCACTTTAATTTAGCTTTATCAAGTAGATCTACCAGTCGAACTACTTCCGAGCAACGAGTTCGGAAACGTGTGCCATCTAACCCAAGAACAAGGCCAAAGCCTACGTGGGTGGTTTTTGGGTACCTCTGTTCTTTTTGGTCTGGGAGCCAGCCAGCCATGGTAGCAGCCTACAATCAGTTTCATCCAAGTGCTTTAGATATAAATCCTGTCGTTTAACAAAATTGCAAACCTGACAATTAAACAAAGTGGGATTTGGCACTCACGCTGAAAATCTTATGGAAGTGTTGCTGCTGACCTATGTCTGTTAGGTATACTATCCATTCTGCCTTCTCCACATTAAGCCGATACCTTGACGAATGGGGGAAAAGATAGAATCAGAGTTCATAAAAAACTAGGGCAGTAATTGCTAGAACTACTGAATAGAACTGTTGGCATATATCACATGAAAACATGACAGACCAAAGAGCGGCTAAGTCTGTGGAGGCATAGTTAAAGCCACCGTCCCTTTTGACCACAATCAACGGGGGTCGTTGGCCTTCAATGACTATTACTCGAGCACCTTTATCATCTTTAACCAAGCCTTTATTTGTCAATTCCTCCAGAACAGGAGGGATGTAAGGATTGTAAAAGCTCTCGCCCTGAGAAGATTTACACTTAGTCAGCTCATTTTAGGACTTCTAGAAAACAAAGAAAAAAATGAATATGAACATTTGTTTGCTATTCTGTTAAGTTTGACAGGATGAACTTGAATTCAAATAAGCATGGATAATAACGAGATTTTTTTTGGAACTGCTCCAAAAATATAATCGGACAGAAATTTGTCAGTGCCCATCAGCCTCCACCATTTATATGTAAGGGCACAGTAACACCTTAAATTCAGGCTGAACCTTTGGAGCTAGACACTGAGCAAACATGGCATCTTATTAAATATCATTCCTTCAAGCAAAGACCAACAGGAAGGGTGTATGAAACTATCTGCAGGATTCCACAAATAACTGAAAATAATCTTAGATGGTAGATTACAGGGAGTTATTTTCTCAAATGTTGAATAAGTTATTCTGCTGATAGTAAAGAAATGTGCATAGGAATAAATATATATTATAACTTCATTGTCATCACCACGGCTTCAATGATAAACAAATTCACCTTCCATCTAAGGTCAAAGGTGCAATTATTTGGAAGCTTTTGTCACTAACTTTTTGTTGGCAACTTGGTAATCAAGGGGGGAAGTAAATAAAGTACCTTTTCTTCAAGCTCCACACCAAGGCGTTTGTATACTGACTCAAACTCATTGCGACTGATTTGACATATTTCTTTCCAAGCAGCTTGGTATCTTTCTTCCCCTTGCTACAGTTCAAGTATTGCTTGGATATGAGAACAAAGTAATGCCATAGCAGTAGACTGAATGCCGTAGCGGTAGACTGAAATCTCAGGCACTCACCTGCAGCCGAACTACTGCTTGCTGAGCTTTAGCTTTAAAACCGCTTTCCTCTTCAAATTTTGCCTGAGATGCTTTGTAGAAGCTCTGTAGCAGAGGGACAAACTAAATTCTTGCTCAAGCTGAATTATGCAATAATATACTGGGAAGACATTTGAACAAAGGGCATTTCGTGCAATGTGAAAGGTTTTTTGAACAAAATTGTGCAATATGAATGTCTTACATAAAATACAGTTTTTTGGGAAAAAAAGGACACTAAGTTCGCAACTTTTATTTCTCTGGAGCCATTCCGTCCACATTCCGTCTGTTTTTCTCCGTTTGGAGTCCTGACAAGTGGGTCCGGGTCGTCTAAAGGTCCAAAATACCCCTCTCCGTCTGAGTCAATGACAGCCCAGTCTCACCATCTCCTTCTTTCTCTGTCAGTGACGAGCGGGACCCACCCGTCAGTCCAGTCATCCCCAACCTCCGGTCGTCCCTTCTCCCCGGTCCTTCCCAGAACGAGCAGCGCGGCGAGGCCCTTGGTGAGCTGCGCGTCGGAGTCGGAGTGGAGGTCGTGGTGGATGGGGAGGAGGCGCAGCGGGGCCCCGGCGGCGGCGGCGCGGCGGAGCTCGCGGCCGCTCCCTGCCCGCGTCCGCAGCGGCGCGGCGGTGGAGCTCCCGGCCTGCGTGCAAAGCTCGGGGCTGCGGGGGACCGGGCGATGGTGGCAGGGCAGACCGGCCCTGCGCTCGCTCTTGCGGGGGACCGGGCGATGGTGGCGGGGCAAACTTCCCCCGCGCGCTCGCGGCGATGGCGGCCCGGCGGACCGGCCCCATACGGCGGCCCGGCAGAGCGCTCGCGCGCGCGCCTGGAGCGGCGGGGCAGACCTCCCCTCCGTCGCCCTCGCAGCTCGTGGCGACGCGACGGAGTTCGCGTGCGCGGAGGGGCAGCAAGGGAGCTCGCGGCGGCGGAGCTCCTGGCCCGCGGCCGGGCTCGCCGGCGCCTGCGCTCGTGCCCAACGCGGCTGGGCGGAGCTCACCAGCGCGCCCGCGGCGGCCGAGGAGCCGCGCGTGGGCGACTCGCGAGCGAGAGCAGTGGGGCGGTCGACCAGCCGACGTTGATGCACGAATCAATGGTGGCTGCCGGCGCTTTCCTCGCAGAGCGCGAAGGCCGTCTCGAGGTTGGCCACGATGTCGGCCATGGCGGGGCGGTCCTTGCCCTCGAGCCGGATGCAGTGCACGGCGGTGTAGGCCATGAGCTCCACGGCCTCGGTCTCGTGCGCAGCAGGCTCCGGCGCGTGCGGGTCCAGCACGGGGAGGAGCAGGCCATACGGAGAGGGGTATTTTGGACCTTTAGACGACCCGGACCCACTTGTCAGGACTTCAAACGGAGAAAAACAGACGGAATGTGGACGGAATGGCTTGAGAGAAATAAAAGTTGCGAACTTGGTCACCGGCGAGAGAATGAAAATTTCAGTGGCTTGGACGAGATTGGCAACTTTTCTAGTGGCTCTGGAGAAAAAGGCTCTAGAAAGAAACAGTATAAGCATTGATAGTTATCTCAGTAGCATGCACCATGAATGTGTCCAGAATAGAACACAATCATGATTCCATATTACTCCAAGAAAGACTTTGTTTGCTTCCATTAGTTTAGTATTTTGATATAACATAAATTGGCATGCAGCAGCTACCTACAATAGGTCAATAGTAAGGTTAACCAATCAATTTTTAAGTGAGGCATTATGAGAAATTAGGAAAATACTAGCTAAGAGGACATACAAAATGGTGCACGAAAGATGCATAATGTGATCAAATTTATCCATTAAGATATTCTACAAACGACCCGACTCTTGAATTGTGAGTGTCGGCTCTTACCTGAAGGTCTCCAATGGCCTGATTGCCAACCTCCTCCCAGTTTTGGAATTGCTCAAACAAATATTCTATCAGCATGCCAAACTGGTAAAATGAATTTTACCAATAATAATTAAAAAAGAGCTAACAAGTATCCTTATAATTACAACCTCCACATGTTCAAACTCAATACCTGTGTGCCCCAGTCTCCCACATGGTTGCGTCGAAGAACTTCGATATTTGCAAACTCAAACATGCGTGCTAATGTATCTCCAAGTATAGTCGACCTGATGTGCCCAACGTGCATCTCCTTTGCAATATTAGGAGAGGAAAAATCAACCAGAACTCTCTTAACTGACAGGGTTGGCGCCCATGTGTTGATACCATAGATAAGCATGTCTTGTATCCTCTGCAAATGCAAAGGCTTGTTATTAATTAGCTTGGAGGAATTGTATCACCAGAAGCATTAACAGGGGCCAAGGATCAAGCATCTGAATTGGACCTGAGCAATCCAGTCACTGGATATGATTATGTTGACATATCCAGGCCCAGCAATAGAGGCGGATTCAACAATGTCCGAAGGAGGCAGGTTATTCAGAATTGCCTGGAACATGTTAACAGTTGACATGTTAGGGGAAGTTGAAAAACCAAAGCAACTGCACAATTAATTATAGAAAATTCAGGTGAAGCCAGGTCTAAACCTGTCCAATTGTTCTGGGGTTTTGGAAGTCTGCAGCTGTTCCTTGTAAACTCGAGAATAAGCTCATTGCATTGTTGCTGCAGATGGTTCACAACATACACAGTGTAAAACTGAAGCCAGTACGCAAATAGCACTAGTTATTAATTGATCAATGAAAACACTCTGCGATGTGACCAAATGCATACCATTGGTAGTCAGCAAACCCAGGTTTGGAGATCTGAAGCATTGGCTCCACATCCAGGGCAGGCACGGTAGCAGACAGGGAAGATGCAATTAACCCGCAGAGCTGTCGCTTGACGCTCTCTACGACATGCCCAGCCTAGCAATTGTTTGGGGTGGAAAAAAAAGGCATTTAAGTCCCTAATACAAGGTATGTATAAAAAGCAAATACTACAACATGCAAACACATTACACATCTAAGTATATAATCCAGGAAAAAATCATCGAGATGGCAACCAAAAAAAGCTGGATCCTTGCCACTTATAACTTCATTTAGGACTGTAGTAGTGGCACTTTACAAGAAAAATGGGGTTCAGACACACATATATAGTGACACATCGGAGATGAAACATGCTTGACCAGGCATGAGAGAGGATGTAACTTATAGCAAACTAAGTGAAGTAATAATAAACCGGGCTTAAGCACTGCATCTGTAGGAAACAAACAAACAAACACGGAATTTTTAGACTTACAGCTACGAGTTGTTGAGGCTGCGTTTGGGACTCTGCCGGAGAAGAAGTGGACGCTGCCTCGTCGCCCATGATGATGTTTTGGAAGAAACAATACCAACTCTTGGTAGCACAAGGAGGAACGAAGCGAACGGCTCCACCTCCACCGCACTGAAATAGTACAAGGTAGGGGAGGGAGTCCGGACCGGAGACCAGGGGGTTTTGGTGACTCAGTTGACTTGAGCGCCAATCAACCGGAGTACATAAATTTATACTAATAATACTATACTACTCCATATATAACCAAATACCAAAGACTTTTCGTGACTGCTACTCAACCACTACGATTCACGCGGGGATTTGCAATTGCAGTTGCAGTGGCGGGTGATGGAGCAAAAGGCGCGGGAAAAAAAAAAGCCATGTCAAATTGGAGAACTGCAATGTAGTAGGTGTATCCGAACCTTTCCTTCCTCGGTTCTTCAATGACTCCAGTCTCCAGGTAACAACAGTAGCCGGAGCGCGCCGAGACCGGCGCGACGCGGGCGCCGTGGCATCCAGTATCGGAGTATCCCTTGCGGACTCCGGAGTCCGGAGGAGCGGCGAAGCGGCCGGCGAGCGGCGACGACGGAGAAAGCCTCCCCGGCGTGGCGCCTCTCGGCACGGGCCATCGTTGACTCGAATTGGTGTGGTGTGGCCGTGCGGGCCGTTCCTGGGCCCTAGCTGGACACTAGATTGTATGGGCTTCTGAGGCGGGCCGAAGACCTCACTCCTCAGGCCCATGGACACTACGGGCGAGATGATGAGTTAACGACAAGGCACAGTTTCCATAAACAAGCAACTTTACTGCATACTGCAAACTACAAAATATAATATAACGGTCCAACTGACATAAACAAACTACAAAATATAATGGTCCTCAACATTTTCCATTAAGATAGCATTTTTATGCTCTCATACAGTACGGTTCTCAACAAGAAAACATAAACCATAAAGTGCCTACAGTGACAACATAGTGTGCTAGTAACTCGAGTAAAATGCAACATGGGTCCTTAAACTTTTAGGACATTCCCATCTGGGTCCTCAAACTATGAAAGCGACTATCTAAGTCCCTATTCTATTACCCTTGCACACTACAGGTCCAAAACCCGTCATGTGAGCGCCAACATTTGACCTGGCCTTGCCACATAGGCACCTATCTGCTCCTTCAGCTGCTTCGACATCTCCAAGCTCAAGCGCCGCATCCTTCGGTCCGCAGCCTCGCTTCGGCGGTGTTCCGCTAGGAGAGCCTTCGTCCGCCTGCGCCGCGGCGGATCCTCCGTCCCGTCCGGGCAAGTCGAGGATGCCATGGCCGCACCGCCGCACATGAAACTCTTGCTCCGGCGCCATCTATCTAGATTGCACCCACGTTTGGCCGAACGGAAGAGATCGATGGCGCATTCGTTCATAAGCGGCGGTCTGTGTGCCCACTGCACGCTCCACCATACTTAGTTCCATTCTCAACGCGCACGGAAGCCGCGGCCTGCCAGAAGATCGAGCAGACACAGGAGGGCGAGGTCGGCAACACGCTCGTCGATCAGCGCTGATCGACGAATGCCCATGCTACAAGCATGCAGGTGCATGTGTGTATTAAAGCTGTGTGTGCTTACTGCTTGGCTGCTTGCATATACATGCTCACGTGCAAAACTGCAAACTAGCTAACAAGCCTGGAGTGCGTCAAGCTACAAGCATGCAGGTGCATGTTCCCTTGCTAGCTCGTCTCTGTTCTTCAGATGGCTTTCTTCTTCCTCTGACTGGAGCAAGCACCGCCGTCCCTGTTCTACACGCGAGCGCCACATGTGACCGCCTCGGCTCCGCCCAATCGCGTGTGCTTCCCGCGCACCGCGCCATACGCTCGGTGCTCTCGGGTGCCGCTTGGGCCCAGCTGCCGCGTCCCTGCCACCTGAACCTATGGATGACTGGCCGAGCTGCCGTAGCGCCGAGATGAGCGAGCTCGCCGGCGGCAAGAACGCCGCCGCGAGGAAGCAAGAGGAAGAAGGGAGGTGGAGCAGCCAGCTCTGCTCCTGTTCCCACGACCGCGGTCGCCGGAGGAGTACCGGGGAGCCGACCGATGACCCGGCCGGAGCCCCGCCGCACACGTCGCCGTGGAGTGACCTCCTCCGTAGGGCATGGTCACCGCCGTTGCCTCCTTTAGCCTTGCACGAACCCCAATTAGGCGGAGAGGACAACCCTTGGCCTTGAATCGAGCCAAAGCCACCTCACCGTCACCTGCCGTCACGGCCGAGCCCCACGTGAACTCCACCGCCGTGCCATCCGGCGGCATGGAGATCAGCCACGCGCTCGCAGCCGTTGACTCCGCCTATACTTTGAGGACATGGATGGGAATGGCTCAATAGTTTAACGACCCAGGATGCATTTTACTCTAGTAACTCAGTCATGTGCATATAACACCTTCCCCCGATGCTTCTGAATTATGTAAAATTTAGAGCATACTCCCGGCCTAGAGAAACTCTGAAATACTTGGTACAACTCCTTTGCCTTGATTTCAGAGGTTGTAAAATGGAAAATTACAGTCATCTCTTTAAGCCTTGTCCCCCAATTGAAAAGTCGTTTCACAAAAGCAACTTCATGTTCAGATCCTCTCCATCCAACTATTTCTAATTCTTCGAGATGATTCAACAAGAGTTCCTCGGTTTCCCAGTCTGCTGGCTGATCATCACATATGCAATCTGATGAGCATACAGGTGTTCGGATCTGACATAAGGAAGTATTTAATAAAATTAATTTATGGTTGAGTGACAAAAAAGGAGTAAATAGTCGGATCTGAACACTTTTGAGGTGCACCAACAACTAAAAAATAATTCAGCCTAGAAACTAGTTGCAGCAATATAGTTTTTTACTAAGCGAGAAGGTAGCACACAAATAGCATAATTTTTGTTGTAAAATCATAGAAAATTCCAGCTAACACTTAAGAAAAAGAACACCCAGACCAACGACTTGTTCAATTCTCTGTTCAGTACCACAATATTTCCTAACTATTGTCTATACTAGGCAAATTCTCCGCGCGTTGCTGCGGAAATTGCAAATTATTGGATTCCATGATATGTGAATAAATTAGTCTTGCCAACATGATATTACATTTGCATGTGCTAGTGGATTTTAATTGTATATGGTAGTGCATTGTCTAGTTGGTCAACTTACATTAAATTTTGCTTAGTGGATGTGATAGTAGATTGCCTTGTTGGATAGCTTGCATGTTGAGACAATTAGCTACTGGGGTTTGTCTATATAGGAGATATAGATTAGCAAGGTTGATATGCTTTAGTGCCATCGAACGACTTGTTGGCACAGAATTGCACCGAGGTGAGCAGCTCCTGCTCTCCTCCCCTCTCCTTCTCCCCTGCTCCAAGGAAGAAGATGAGCTTGAGCTCACTTCCCACACACACACACAACACAGCACGGTTTCAGCAGTGGCTGAAACTGAACCCAGTGAATTGGTGGCAAAGAAGCTGCCTTTTCCATTGCTCTTCTAGCATATTTATACAAGAGGAGTACCTCTACTAGCTACACTAGGGATGGCTGGGTACAGCCCTACCATGACTAAGGTACAAGGCTGAAATCAGCCTCCAACTACTCCTAGTACCAGCCCACTACCTGCTGGTGTACCTCTACCAACTAAGCATGGCCTATTGCCAATCAAAGGTACAAGAACATGGTCAGCCATGCCTATGATCTGACCCCTCTACCTGCCCTTGACCTCACTAGGAAGAGAAGAATGGGATGGCAGCAGATTATGTCTTACAATCTTCCCCTAATCCTGCTGTCAGCCCTTGACCTCAACCATGCCGATCATCCCCCTCAGCTCCTGGAACCGAAGACGGCCGAGCGACTTGGTGAGAAAGTCAGCGAGTTGTCTGCCGGTGTCGACGAACTCGATGACAATCTGTCCTCCATCGACGCAGTCCCGAAGGAAATGGAACTTCACATCGATGTGCTTGCTCCTGTCGTGGAGGACGGGGTTCTTCGCGCCGCACCGCCGGGCTGGTTGTCCACCTTGAGCGCCGGCGGCTGAGCCTGAACTCCGGTGAGCTCAGTCAGCAGCCTGCGCAGCCAGACCACCTGGCATGCCGCCGTGGCCGCCGCCACGTACTCTGCCTCGCACGTAGACAGCGCCACCATCTTCTGCTTCAGCGACTGCCAGGCGATCGGCGCTCCGCCGAGGAAGACGAGCACACCGGAAGTGCTCCTCCGCCCATCCACATCGCCCGCCATGTCCGCGTCGCTGAACGCCGTGAGCCCCGACGCGCCCTCCTTGGCCTCCGGCGGCGCCTCGCTGAACACCGACAGCCGAAGCCCGCCGCGCTTGGGGAACGCAATCCCCTGCTCAATAGAGCCCTGGACGTAGCGGAGCAGCCGCTTGACTGCCGTCCAGTGATCCTCCCTTGGATCCTCCATGAAGCGGCTCACATAGCCGACCGCGAACGCAATGTCCGGCCGAGTATGAGTGAGCCACCGCAGCCCGCCGACGATGCTCCGTAGAGGGTGGCATCCACCTTCGCCGCCGTGCTTGCCTTGGAAAGCTTGATCCGCTCCTCCATCGGTGTCGCCACCGCCTTGCAGCCCGCCATCCCAGCCCGCTCCAGCAGCTTCTGCGCGTATGCGCGCTGCCCTAGCATGATGGCGTCCGCGCCCTGCTTCACCTCGATGCCGAGGTAGTAGGAGAGTATGCCCAGATCGCTCATCCTGAACCGGGCGGCCATCTCCTCCTTGAACCCGGCGATGTCCTGAGCTCGGGCGCCGGTGACGATGAGATCGTCCACGTACACCTCGACGATGAGCTGCTCCTTCCCCCGTCGTCGGGTGTACAGGGCATGCTCCGTGGCGCACCGGCTGAACCCAAGCTCCGCCATGGTGGCGTCGAGCTTGGCGTTCCACGCCCGCGGCGCCTAACGCAGCCCGTAGAGCGCCTTGCGCAGGCGCAGCACCTTCTTCTCCGCGCCCTTGATGACGAAGCCCGGCGCCTGCTTGACGAAGACCGTCTCCGCCAGGTCCCCGTTGAGGAACGCCGACTTGACGTCGAGATGGTGAACCTGCCACTCCTTGGCCGCGGCGAGCGCGAGCAGGAGCCGCACAGACTCCATGCGCGCGACAGGGGCGAAGACCTCCTCGAAGTCGATCCCTTCACGCTGCACGAACCCGCGGGCGACGAGCTGCGCCTTGTGCTTCACCACTGCGCCCCGCTCGTCCCGCTTCACCTTGAAGACCCACTTGAGTCCGATCGGCCGGCAGCCCGCCGGCGGATCGACCAAGTCCCAGGTCCCGTTCTCCTCGATCGCCTTCATCTCCTCCATCATCGCCTTCCGCCACGCCGCGTCACGCTCCGCAACGACAAATGTGGCTGGCTCCTCTGCGCTCATCAGCAGCAGCGCGTGGTCGTCGTCCAGGATGCGCGCCGCCAGCCCCGGCACCGCCGCATCCCCGACCACATTGTCCATGCAGCGGAACCGGACCTCCTCCCCTTCATGGAAGGCGTCCACGAACTCCGAGATGTTCGACGGGGGAGTGGCATACTCCACCACCGTCGCTCCTGGCGTCCCCTGCTCCTGCAGAACAGGGGAGGTGTCCATCACCTGCCCCGGCGAGCCCTGGTACCCTGCTCCAGGCGGACTGGGTGGCTCCACCACCTCCGCCGCCGCAGGCTCCCCTGCTTCCCCGGCCGCTGGCTCCCCTGTTTCCGCTTCCCCGGTCGCTGGAGCCTGCGCAGCCTCGCCGTGGCCGTGCACCACAAGGCGCTCCACGACGAACGTGTCGTCGAGCCCGCCGCCTTGCTCCGCTGTCATCTCCTCCGCAGCCCAATCCCAGGCCGCCGCCTCGTCGAAGACGACATCCCTGGACACCACCACCTTGCCCCTCACCGGATCGTACAGCCGGTAGGCCTTCGATCCGTCCTCATAGCCGAGGAACACGGCCCTCATGCTCCTGTCCTCCAGCTTGCCGAGGCCGGGCTTGGTGTTCTTCACGTGGCCGATGCAGCCGAAGGTCCTCAGGTACGTGACATTGGGCTTGCGCCCATGCCATGCCTCGTACGGTGTCTTCCCCTTCAGTGCCTTGGTCGGCGACCGGTTCAGGATGAACACGGCGGTGGTGACCGCCTCACCCCAGAACGCCGCCGGCATCCCCTTGGCCTTCATCATGGAGCGCGCCATCCCCACGATGGTCTGGTTGCGCCGCTCCACCACGCCGTTCTACTGCGGCGTGTACGGCGCGGTGTGGTGGCGCCGCACTCCTTCCTCGGCGCAGTACTCGGCGAACTCCACCGCCGTGAACTCGCCGCCGCGGTCCGTCCTGAGCACCCGGAGCTTCTTCCCCGACTCCGCCTCCGCCCGGACCTTGAACGCCTTGATGGCGTCCGCCGCGTCGCTCTTGCTGCTCAGGAGCTGCAACCACATGAAGCGGCTGCAGTCGTCCACCAGCAAGAGGAAATACCGCCGGCCACCGTGCGTTGCCGGCGTGATCGGCCCGCAAAGGTCCCCATGGACCAGCTCGAGCGGATCCGCCGCACGGTAGCGCGCCGTCTTGGGGAACGAGAGCCTCCTCTGCTTCCCCGCCAGGCAGCTGTCGCACAGCTCGCCGGCGTGCTTGATCTCCGGCAGGCCCGTCACCATCTTGCTGAGGCGGCCCAGAGCATCGAAGCACAGGTGGCCGAACCGGCCATGCCACAGCCATGGCGCCTCCGTGCACGCCGCCGCCAAACACACAGGGTGCTCCACCTTCAAATCAAGAAGATAAAGCCGGCTCCGAGTCCGTTTTACCTTAGCCAGGAGCCGCCCGTCCGGGTCCCTGATGCGCAGCACGCCCGCCTTGATCAGCACTTCCGCGCCGTGCTCGTCCAGCTGACCGAGGCTGACGATGCTCGACCGGAGCTCGGGGATGTAGTAGACCTCCGTGAGCGCGCGGTGCTCGCCGTTCTTGCACCTGAACAGCACCGTGCCGCGCCCGCGGATCTGCACCCGGGAGCCGTCGCCGAACCGCACGCTCCCGCCATGCCCCTCATCCAGCTCGGAGAAGACGTCGCGGCACCCAGTCATATGGTTGCTCGCGCCGGAGTCGAGGTACCACCTCTACTCGGACTCATCTCCGGTGGTGCCCAAATGCACCTGCACGCGCGGCTCGTCGAAGTGGTGGACGACCGGCGTCGCAGTGCTCTGCTTCACCTCCACCTCCTCTGCTTCACCGCACGGCTCCGCGCAGTACACCCCCATCAGGAGCGCATGGTCACCGTCGTCATCGTCCTCCGCCAGGTGCGCCTCCTCCTTCTTCTCCCCCTTCTTGTTTGGGCACTCCCGCGCCCAGTGCCCAACCTCGCCGCACTTGCGGCAGGCGTTGGGGTCGGGGAAGCGCTTCTTCCCCTTCTTCTTGTCCGCCGGCGCCTTGCCGGCCTTCTTGCCGCCACCGCCGCCGCCGCCTCCAGTGGACGAGCCCTCGCCGTTCCGGCGCTTCTCCTTCCACCTCGCCACCCACTGATCCTCCGTCAACATCAGCTGTGGCTTGGGCTTCTCCGCGGGCGCGTGATCCTCCACCGCGCGCAGCCGCCCCGTCACGTCCTCCAGAGACAGCGTGGACATGTCCAGCATGGTCTCGATGGACAGGGCGAGCTGGGCGTACTTGGGCGGCACGACGCGCAGCAACTTGGCGACGACGTCCTCGTCGTCGATCCGCTTGCCGTAGACCGCCAGCTGCCCCGCCAGCGTCTGCAGCTGCAGCGCGAAATCCTCCACCGATTCCCCGGACTTGAACCGGAGATCATCAAACTCCCGGCGGAGCTGCTGCGCCTTGGCCTTCTTGGCTCGATCCGAGCCCACACGGAACGAAGCGAGCATGTCCCATGCCTCCTTCGCCGTCTCCTTCCTCCCGAGCGCCTCATGGTACTCGCTCGGGGTGGACGCCATGAGCGCCTCCATGACACCCACCTGAGCATCCACGCCGGCGTCCGCTCCCTCGACGGCCTCCCACCAGTGGCGCGCCTTGAGCTTCCACTTCATGTGGACGCTCCACTCGCCGTAGTTGGTGCGGGTCAGCATAGGCCAAGCATTTGGCCCGCTGAACTCCCGTACCCGGTGAACCTCGACTGGAGCCTTGGAGCTGGTTGCCGCCTTCTCCGCAGCAGCCGCCTTCTCCTTCGCCTCCCACGCGGCAATCTCCTCAGCGGTGTCACCCATCGCCGGCGATGAAGCTCAGCAACGGCACACACGGTTCCGATACCACGTGTTGGCACAGAATTGCACCGAGGTGAGCAGCTCCTACTCTCCTCCCCTCTCCTTCTCCCCTGCTCCAAGGAAGAAGATGAGCTTGAGCTCACTTCCACACACACACACACAACACAACACGGTTTCAGCAGTGGCTGAAACTGAACCCAGTGAATTGGTGGCAAAGAAGCTGCCTTTTCCATTGCTCTTCTAGCATATTTATACAAGAGGAGTATCTCTACTAGCTACACTAGGGATGGCTGGGTACAGCCCTACCATGACTAAGGTACAAGGCTGAAATCAGCCTCCAACTACTCCTAGTACCAGCCCACTACCTGCTGGTGTACCTCTACCAACTAAGCATGGCCTATTGCCAATCAAAGGTACAAGAACATGGTCAGCCATGCCTACGATCTGACCCCTCTACCTGCCCTTGACCTCACTAGGAAGAGAAGAATGGGATGGCAGCAGATTATGTCTTACACGACTCACCACCGCCATATATTTCGAACAGGCAAACAATAACTTAGAGAGAGAGAGCAACTTTTCACAAGCCAAATAGTATACCATCTAGTTAAATCTACAGAGTAAAGTGACATCATTAGAAATTTAGAATATCCAATAAACCATACATCTACCACACACAAGCCATGTATGCCAAAAACAGTGCAAATGCAGGTATCTTCACATTACTTTCCCGGCAACTTAAATACATACTCCAGTAAGAAAACAAGTAGTGTTTTGTCCTGGACCATGTCTAACAAAATACAAAACATGCTTTTTCATAAGAACAGCATGCATCAATCTACCATGAAAAATAGTTTCATAATGCTTTAATTTAATTTGGCTTCGACATATATACTTTAATAGAAACTAGTTGTCAAAGATGCCTTTAGGGACCAGAATGGAGAATGCTACCTTTTTTTTGTGTCTGGAGGGAGTATTAGGTAAACAAAGAATAGCTTTACCTCTAAGCCAAATTGCAGCATCAACCTTCTTATACCAGTACACAATCTGAGAACATGGAATGCGCTGGCCTCAAAGGCATGTCCACTTGCAACTATCTTCAGATGCAAGATTGTAATGTCAGGTAGCACCGTCAAGTCTTCCATCATATATTGATAGTTCTCGATATCCTGCGTGTTCATGGGAAGTAAAACAAAGGAGGTCATATGTGACAGTTAGAAAGAGAATGAAACATAAAGATATTTTAGTGAGTGTTGCTAGCTGACAATTGTTGTGAGCACACACAAAGCAGGTCTATTAAGCTAAAAAGTTCATTCCGGGTTTCCACAGCTAGCTGCTTAAAAGACTGTACTACTTGTACTCTAGAAAATACTTTGGATTTCATGTTTCTTGAAGATACATTGGAAAATAGTAATTAATGATGTGTTCATCAATGTTGTAGAGACCTGAGCAAACCAAAACATGTGATGATTTCTTTCTATGGTGGTTTGCTGATATCACCATCATCTAGAAATTGATAAAAGGCTAAATATTGGAAATGAAACATCCATTTAAGTAGCCCATTTGGTCCAATGCACAGGCCAACCTATGTAATCAATTTATCCTAGACAAAGACTCATAAGCAATATGCCTGAAGTACTTAATTTGCATGTTTTTTATATGTCCACTGAAGCCTAAGGATATTGTGCAAGTTTTTATTTACAAATAGGGGTATTGAGCAAACTTTAATTCTGTGGTAGCCCGTAGCCAGCCTAGGACCATCCTTAGTTAGCATGTCACATAAGAACCTTGGATGCATAGACTAGCATGGTATGGTACAAAGATGGCACAATTCCGGATAATGAATGGAACAAGAGAAGTGAGAACTCACCCGCAGATACATGAGCGTTAAGGAAAGACTCTGGATGCCCTCAAACCGCTGCAAGAAACTTAACCAAAAGTGATTGTCTCTAAAGGCATAGTTTCCATAAACAAGATAATAGTCGGTGCTCAGCGATAGGAGATGTGGCATCTTGCCAAAGTGGACAGAGCTGGGATCATATTTATCACTCCAATCAAGGCTCGTCAGCAGAGGGGCGGAGACGTTGGCGACCGGTCGATTCTTGACAAAGCACAGCGCCACAGTCAGCTCCTTGAGCGCTGGCGCCGCAACGGTGAGCCGAGACAAAGAGCGCAGATTCGTGAGCTCCACCTCGAGCAGAGTCTCCGAGCGTATGGCGAGATCGGCCAGCCCCCGGGAGTCGTGGACGGTGAGCCTCCGCAGGCACGGGCACCGCGGCGACGACACGGCGTCGCCCAGCTCGCCCGGGCCGTGGAACCAGACGCCGCGCAGGTGGAGCTCGGCGAGCCGGGCGAAGACGCCGGCGCGAGGCGGCACGGCGAGGCCGTGGAGGCTGAGGAAGAGCGTGACGGAGGTGGCCTTGTCGAAGCAGGGGAGCTCGAGGACGCCGCCTCCTCGAGGGGGCGCCTCGCTGTCCTCCTCCGACGAGGAGACCCGGACGTGGCTGTAGAGGGCGAAGTTGCCGGAGACGCGGCGCGCGGCGGCGGGGAGCCAGACCGCTAGGGACTCGGCGGCGCCGCCGTCGGCCTCGACGTGGAGGCTGCGGACGGGCACCTCGTGGCCGTCGAGCGCGTCGCGCAGCCGGGCCGGGTCAGCGGCGGGTTTGACGTCGAAGCTGAGCGCCGGGAGCAGCGCCCAGACGCGGCGCCAGGAGCGGGAGAGCCTGCACGCTGGTCTGCGCGGCGGCGCGGGTGCTGCCGAGCTTGAGGAGGATGAGGACGAGGACGTCGTTCGGGAGCGCGCTCAGTCGGTCCTCCCCTGACGACAGCCTTGCGCGCTTGGCGGTGCTCTCGCCGCCGCCGCCGGCGGCGGCCACCTCCATTTCGGATTTCGCGGTCGAATTGGGGGAACGCGAGAGAGACGAGTCCGTGAGCGTGGCTCTATGGCGGCGGAGGCCCACATCCCACGGCCCACGGCCTGATAGCTAAGGACGAGGGCAGCCACCGTCCCGGCCGGCCCATCGATTTGGGCAAGACTTCGTTCAGTCCATCTTGGCTCGCCATCCACTTTCCTGTTACGGCTGAACTGGAATCAGTGCACTACTACGTTAAATGTCCCAACGATGATTAGTCAGCCTAGCTTCATATCGAACATACATGTGTGTCATCTGCGCCGAATGTTAACGTGAACAAGAATATGCCCTTTAGTTTATTCCCTTCTCCCTAATCGTCCGTACAAGTATCACTGTTGCTTAACAGAGATATGTGCACTGACTATAGATTCAGATCTTGAATTGAATTCCGGCGATCAATTTTGTTGTTTCTAACGTTCACGATCAAAATGCATACATGGATTGGATTAAGAAGGGGAAGTGGAACTCTCTGAACCTCGTTGCTACACATGCATATCGCCGCCCGGCTCTCATTTTTCGACAGAGGTAAACCTTGGCTTTTATATAGTACTGAAAAACTGTGCTCTAATATAGTATTGAGCTCTACTCTAATACGATTGAGTTGTTGATGATTGTTGCCCTCGTAATCGCCGGCCCTCCATGCAGTAGCGTGGAGCATCAGTGCAACAACGCAGGTGCTATCCTGCCGGCCACCCTCAGCCTCAGCCGCAGGCTAGATTCCCCTGTTCTGTAACACCACCGTCATCGTTTCCGCGCTACAATTCATTCATCATCCCGAATCAGATTCCACGCTCAAAGCTGGAGCTAAAGGAACTGGTGGCTCAGCTCCCCGCTGCGCTTTTCCCCGCCGCAGCCGCAGCCGCTTTATGCCGTCCGGCTGTCTCTCGTCTCTCGTCTGCCGCGAGATAACTTAACGATGTTCTGGACAGCTCGCATGCCGTCCACGGCGCCAAAAGTCAAGCTGCTCTACGATATTCCCTCCGCACTTCATTCTCATCTCTCAATCTTAAAATTCCATCTCACATCATCTTGTTCTTGTTCCATCAGCTCTAGCCTACATTCTGCTTCTTCTTCTTTATTTCTGCAGTGCATCAGCCATATATATATGGCAGCAGCCGTGTGCTGAGCTTTCGTGCAGCGACCGATCGAGTGCCAGTTTCAGGTAAGGATCGAGTGCCAGTTTCAGGTAGCCTGCAGGCAGGCAGAGAATCAATGGGTGCGTCGACGTCGACGTCGCGGCAGGAGACGGCGTCCGACTCGTCGCGCGCCGGAGACGGCCGGGCCGTGGCGGTGGTGGCGAGCAGCGCTGCCTCTGGTACTGGTAGCAACAGCAACAGCAACCAGGCGCAGTCGAAGAGGGCGCCGCTTCCTCACAAGTTCCATGAGATAGTCGCGCAGGCGGCCACTGCTGCAACTGCAGCCGAACTGGAGGACCAGGTGTACAGCACGGGGGTCTACCTGGCTGGCAAAACGAAGGTAAGTTTCAGGCACGAACACGTACTACACCTGAACATTTTGATGCAAACGATCCTCACTGCAGTGCTCCGATTGATGCAGAAGTACTGGGTGCACGAGAAAACCAGGTGCAACTGCTTCATGCTGTTCGCTAAAGCGTTGTCCATCACTTGGAGCGATGATCCGAGATACTGGACCTGGCATCCCGTCAAAGAATCAAAGTACGTTCATACTGCTTGCTTCAGCAATTACATAGAATATTACCCTTTTTTTTACATTAAACATATGCTCAATTCAAGTCTTGTTTGTACAACTTTTGCTCTGTTCTGATCTGTGAACTTGGCTGCTCCACCAACCAGCGACTCCGAGGTGGAGGCTGCGTCGCTGCAGAACGTGTGCTGGCTGGAGGTGCACGGGAAGCTGGACCTGTCGCACCTCACGCCGGGGGTCACCTACGACGTCGCGTTCCAGGTGATGCTGACGGAGCCGGCGTACGGGTGGTCAGTGCCGGTGAACCTGCGGCTGAGGTTCCCCGACGGCACGGTGCAGGAGCGGAAGGAGAAGCTGCAGGAGAGGCCCACGAAGCAGTGGATGGAGCTCAAGGCCGGGGAGGTGAAGCCGGGACCGGGAGGACATGGCGGCGGCGAGCTGGAGATCTCCATGTTTGAGTACGACGGTGGGATCTGGAAGAAGGGGCTCCTTCTCAAGGGCGTCAAGATCGTCCCCAAGGAGTGATTGCGTACCATTTGTTTCAGGCTGGGTGATTATCGTTTCGCTTTTATTTTCCTGTTAGTTGTGCTAAAAGAACTTTTGAGATCAATGAGATACGTGTGGAATAATGTGTGTGGCACTGCATATTTCAAACCTCGAGACAGAGAAGCGAAGCAGAGCGGCGGCTAGAGTTAGTAAATCTCCAACTCAATAATACAGCTTGCAAAAAAAAAAACCCCTCCAATAATACTGATGTTAAATAAGAAAAAATCATTTTAAGTAAGACACATAAAGCTGCAGATCCTTAGGCACCAATAATGAAATTAACAGGGTTGGGCGAGCTAAAGTTCAATTTAATCCGTACTAATTGAAATTTGAAACTTAAGATCGATGAGTTCAATTTAATGCACACTAATTAAAATTTGAAACTTAAAAGATTGATGAGTTCAATTTAATGCACACTAATTAAATTTTGAAACTTAAAAGATTGATGAAACCATTTACCTTATGCAAAGCCAGCAAATAACATTCAATTGAAAAGGCAAATAAACAAATTGTAATCCATACTTCGGTTTTCAATTAGGCGGTCTGCAAACTTGTGTTTTTTTTTTTTTTTTTTTTTTTTGCAATCCGTGTTGGTGCTCTTCGGCAAGACTTTATAATAATTGGCTTGATTCTATCAGCTGATGAAGCCGGAACTATCCATTATCTCAAAATAAAAATGTTAATCCATACTTTGTTGCTGAGCTTGGTGACAAATGAGGTGGAAGCACCAGTATAGATATCACAATTTATGGTGGAAAATACAGCCATAGATCCATAAAAGAAGGCCAAACAATGATCATTCATGTATATATATGCCCACACATTGTGAAGAAATCGACGAAATTAGTCTTGTCTTTCTTTTTATTTTCTTATACAAATAGAGTTTGTAATACGGTTTTGCTCATGTTCTAGCGAAGCAAGTCACATGTACACATTGAAGACGTGACATGTAACTCCAGTGTGTGTAAGTGATCTTATATTGTTTGAGGCTTTGACCAACCGAGGTAATGAAAGGCAAGAACATAAAAAAAGTGGTAGTGGATGAAACAAATTGAGATATGGAGACTGGAGAGGGAACAGTATAGACAATAATTGAACCAAGATTTCAAAATCAAATAAACAAATGGTACAAAAGTTGGGATGAAAAATATTAAGCTCGTGCTTTCGTGCTACCTGAAAAAAAAATACAAACAGTAAGATATTGCAACGAAAAATTGAAAAAAAATCTATAATTAAGAAATCTGCATACCTGATCGTACTTCGTGCTCGGCACTTAGCTGCAAGCTGCTGATCTGCGAAAATGCAAGCTGCCGATCGTGATCAGAGTTGAACCAAAACATGACGACGCATGTGGTGATGTTGTGCTTGAATGCTCCCTCCAGATTTTTTTTAGCTGCTCTCTGCTGCACTGTAGTTGTGCACGGTGGGGCGGCTCGAGTGGTACGGATCGCGTGTCCGCAGCACCATTGGTGCACGGTGCCACGGTGGCATTGCTTGTTCGCGATTTTTTTTGTCACATCTGGGCCACGATTCATGTCGAGGTCACGGTAGCTGGTTGCGTTATTAGGCCAGCAAGGTCGTTGAAATATATGGATGGCATAATGGGGGTGCAGAGAACGAGCTCCTGGGGCACACCACCGAACACGACCATGAGCGATCGAGAAGAGACACCGCCCGCAACGGCGACGGCCGCACCGCCCCACGTCGTCCTCTTCGGCTACCCGACACAGGGCAACCTGAACCCCGCGCTCCGCCTCGCCAAGCGCCTCGCGGCCAAGGGTATCCTCGTCACCTTCTGCACCACCTCCGGCGTCGGCGCCTGCGTTGCGGCCGCCTCCTCACCGGGGGTCGTGTCGACCGGCGGCGACGGCGTGCGCGTGGGCACCGGCCGCCTGCGGTTCGAGTTCCTGGACGACCACGGTAACGAGAAGGAAGACCTCGTGCGGTACCTCGAGGCGTCCGGGCGGTCAGAGTTCGCCGAGCTGCTCGGGCGCCAGGCCGAGGCGGGGCGCCCAGCGACGTGCGTCATCGGCAATCCGCTCGTTCCGTGGGTTGTCGACGTCGCGGCCGAGGCGGGCGTCCCCGCCGCGGTGCTGTGGATGCAGTCGTCCGCGGTGCTCTCGCTCTACTACCACTACGCGTTCGGGCTGGTGGAGTTCCCGGCCGAGGATGACCCCGACGCGCGGGTCGCGCTCCCGGGCCTCCCGCCGCTGTCCGTCGCCGACGTGCCGTCGTTCCTGCTCCCGTCGAGCCCGTACAAGAAGGTCGGCGAGGCGATCCTGGGCCAGTTCCGCAACGTGGACAAGGTGGCGTGGGTGCTCGTCAACTCCTTCAGGGAGCTCGAGCGCGACGTGCTCACCGCGCTCCCGGGCGTCACGCCGCGCCTGCCGCAGCTGATCCCCGTGGGCCCGCTCATCGAGCTCGAGGAGGACGGCGCGGTGGTGCGGGGTGACCTGATCAAGGCCGCGGACGACGACTGCGCGGGGTGGCTGGACGCGCAGCCGCCGCGCTCCGTCGTCTACGCGTCGGTGGGCAGCATGGTGGTCCTGTCCGCCGAGGAGGTCGCCGAGATGGCCCACGGGCTCGCGTCCACCGGCCGGCCCTTCCTGTGGGTGGTGCGGCCGGACACCCGCCCGCTGCTCCCGGAGGGGTTCCTGGACACCGTCGCGGGACGTGGCATGGTCGTGCCGTGGAGCCCGCAGGAGCGCGTGCTGGCGCACGCTGCCATCGCGTGCTTCCTCACGCACTGCGGCTGGAACTCCACGCTGGAGACGGTGGCCGCCGGCGTGCCCGTGGTAGCTTTCCCGCAATGGGGCGACCAGTGCACGGACGCCAAGTTCCTGGTGGACGAGCTCAGGATGGGAGTCCGCCTGCGCGCGCCGCTGCGGCGGGAGGCCGTGCGCGAGGCCGTGGACGCCGCTGTGGCGGGGCCAGAGGCCGACGCCATGCTGTCCAGCGCTAGGTCGTGGAGCGCGGTGGCCCGGGCGGCCGTGGCACCCGGCGGGTCGTCAGACCAGCACGTCCAGGCGTTCGTCGACGAGGTTGTGCGGCGAGCGTGTGGAAGGCAACCAGACGAGATTACGATGAGCGGGTAGCCTGTCCTGGACTTCACATACACAGGCTCTCGTTTGGAACGTGAGAATTTTTTTCCATTTCTTTTGTTATATCCTGTAAAAATAAATTGATTTCCTATTATAAATCTCCTTTGTAATTTCTGTGAAACTCCTGTATCTATCTCAAAAGACCCATTGTCTGTTAGATGCTTATATCTTGCTATTTTGTTGTGTTATATGTATTACATAGTAGAGTGCATGAAAAAACGTGGCTCCGGAGAGTTTAGTAGTTAGGATTCCTAAGTTTGGGTCTCTTGACACAATCTAGAAGACTATCATCCATAAACAATTTCTAAAGGAAAACTCATCAACTAATAGCTAATTGACCAACTCCTTCTTATCTCTTCTTTCCCCTGCTACAGTTGTCTAGGGCAAAAAAGGGCGGAGCGTGATTCCGACGGCCCCTCTCCTCTCCAGTGGCCGGTTAGGTGCTGGAGATCAATGGAGAGGGCTAGGGAATCGACTTGCGGTTGTATATAGACTAGCGGGGAGTCTGAAGAATAACTTCTCCCGACCTGTTCGTTGCCCCGGTGATGCTCTTCTCCGGCATCGCTATTGAGGCCGGTGAGTTTTGTACAGGAGTCCGAGATTGGCGCTTCGTCGTCTTTGTCAGGTGATGAGGCTGCTTGTCTTCTTTTTCATGGATGCAAAGCTGGCTGCAGGTGCTGTGGATATAAGGCGTAACTACTTTTTATTTATGTTCCACAATATAAGGCGCGCTCTCTCTATAGGTACATAGATCGATGCACTGCTAGAGAGAGAGAATTAAATGTCTTTCTTGGTCTTTGAACCAGAGGTGGTTACGTCTTATATCCTGGGACGGAGGGAGTATGTATCAAATAGATCGTGTGTCTATGTACCTCTTGTGTGCATGAAAAAGATACAACCCTGAAGGTCTAGTTAAGTAGGGTTTCCATTTCAGTTACTGGCACGAACCAGAAGCAAACACAGATAGTTTCAAAAGAGAAACCGAGAATCTCTACTAAACTGTTTCTTACTTCTAGATAAACAAGAGATAGAGAGTAGCACACACTATGTTAACATATATACACATTGTATCTAGAAAACTAAAACTTCTTACAGTTTGAAACGGAAAGAGTAGGAAACATGAGGAATCTTTTGCAGGGATTCCATTTCTTGAGAAAATGTTTCTGACAGAAACTAATTCTAATTCCCTGAGAAATAAGGCTGCTTTCTAGTCTTTAGAATAGAATATGGCATAAATCGTTTGGTAGAAGTGGTCCTACATTATTGAAGAGGGACGGTTTGAACTTTGAAGGATTCTACCAGCACGGCAACGATTTCCGAAATTCCAGAGACCGTTTAAACCGAACTCCTACCAACGAGGAACCTAAATGCAGCGGATTTAACCACATCAACCAAGCGATGCACGGGTCGATAAGTGAAATAGCCTACATTTTTCTGTTCATTTTTTTTTTTAATTTCAGAAGAGGAGGAAACTCCAGTTCGCTCCGGTCTCAAGGGCGTATGGCGAAACATCACCTTTGCGTAGGAATGTAGGATTGCCAGGCTTCCTCAGTCGTGTTCGTGGTTAGTTGGTCTTTGTGTTTATCGTCTTATCGATCTGTACATGCGTGACAACCCCATCACATGAGGTTTTTCTTTTCTCTACACTTGTATTTTAAGCACCAACATTCCTTTGCTGCGCGCAGCACGAAAGACTAAAAGATTTCGAAAACTGTTCAGACCAAAGATTAAAAAATTTCGAATACTGTTCAGAGCTAGAGTAGACGCTTAATTCTTCTATTTATATATAATTTTTATGCAGGCAGTGTACCACGCTCTGATGGTGATGCCATGCGTAATTACTCCGTTGCGTGTCCTCCATTCAACATCTATACAATTTCTTTTTCCAAATAAACAGATACTACAACTATGAGATTTTTTACGGTGCTTGGAAGGAACCACCGGTTCCTCCCGTAATAAATAATTACCGCATGTATTAATTTCGAAAATCAATTAATTTTAATTAGGGGTAGTTTAGTACTTATGTGATTAATCTCTCACTTAACCCAATTCTAAAGCTGCTCCATCCTGGCTCACGAGATATCGCTGCTCTTCGCCGCCGCCCGCCTCGCCGCTCGCCTGACCTCTGGCCTCGCCACCAATCGCGTTGGCGCCGCCCTCACCAACTCGGAGATATATGGCTGCCCGCCGCCTCACACTCCGCCCCCCAAGCCGACGCGACGTCTACCGATTACCGCAGTGCGACAACGCTGTCGGCGCCTCTGCCTGGCTCGCCCAGGCACTTCCCGTTGTGCAGATCCTCTTATCGCAGATACCAGATTTTGATCAGGGCACCCAATCCGTCCAGCGCTGGGATCACGGGGCCTCATCGCCTCATCGGCAGCCCACCTCGCGCTCCTCCCCGTTGCTGATGATTCACCGCCTGCAGAGAGAGACCGACGAGGACCCTCGCCATGATATCGTGGTCGGTTCTATTTGATCTAGTGTCTCGGAGACACAACATCTCAATCGAATGGAATTTGTGAAGGGGACATGCAACTATGCAAGTGACTCGAAACGAATGCACAATTGCACATAGCAGGCAAGCTGCAGGTGCAGCATGCATGCGTCGCTGTTTTCTTGGCAGCTCATGCCGGTGACGGCGTTCTTGATGGCCTTGACGTCGGTGTGCACCCATGGCGGCGTGTGCGCCTTGTCCTCCTTATGCTGCTGTGCGTGGCTCATGGCCTCGCAGGCCTGGTGGCTCAGCTGCTGGCCTGCTGCGCGGCCGGCCTGCGTGAGCACGGCGAGCTCGAAGTGGCCGAGGCACGCCGCACGCATACGCCGGGAGGAGCACGCAGGTTCGAAGCAGCGGATTCGCGTGAAAGAGACAGAACTCTCAGAGAACGAGAAAAAGTACTATTCTACCCTTTAAATTTATTTTGTAAATAAATTTATAACTCATATATTTTTGGTTCCTGGCCCACGTGGTTTTGGTTCCGGCCCACAACTAAGTTCCTCTCATCCTGTTCTTCTATTTTTAAACCATCGGATCGACGAAATGGAGGCTCACGTTATTTCCAAGCGTAATAAAAATTCTCTACAACTATACTCGGATGAAAGATTTCAAAAAAATCCTTTCTAAAATGAAAAAAAAAATGTTGTTTGGTTGATGGAATGGTAATGAAAATCCTTTCAAATCACTCCGCATCTGTTGCCGTAAAGTGAATAGCGGTTTGTTTGCTGTAACTTGATTTACGAGAGGACAAAGACAAACAGAACTTGTAAGATCTATACTTTGTTGTTTACAAAAAAAAAAAAACAATAAAAGCACGGTAGGAGGCACCTACTCGTACTCCTGTTTCCCTTGAGAAAAACAAAAACAAAGACAAACAGAATACAACGAGATCCAATACGCCATGTTACCCAATCACGTGATGCCATAGGGGGCTGCAAACATTCCCTGCCTGATCTGATCTGGTGGCCCTGTCGCATAACGACGAGGCTACGGCTAGCGCCCTATGGCTACGGCTGGCGCCCTATGCTCTCTAGCCCGTGATCTGTTAGGAAATGCGTCCGCTATGGTCTTTGATCAAGTGGAAGTCCACGACCATATGGCTATTTGAACAGAGAAATGACATTATTTCTAAGAATGAACAACCGAGTGTTTCAGCAGATAAAGCTCTTTGTCAAAGAAATGAAGATCTTCTTCTTTTTCTTATTTTCTTCTTTTCCTCCTTTATCTTTTTGAGAGTACACCTAAACGCGTATTTCATTAAGCGGAAAGGAGTTTTGCAAGTACAATAAATCAAAGAAGGGAACGGTAACCCATCTCCAAGGGACTTTGCAAATGAGTTTTGCATTTGTTGTTGTTTGCAAAGCCTCAAACCAAAACGCAATGTCTAAAAATAGCCAACCAAGGGACTGCGTTTCAGATTCGGAGCAATTACCCAATTAGTGGAGAGGGAGGACCGGCGCATGCCGCGAAGGGAATTCCACACGCTAGAGTCGCGTTTGCAAAGCCGAGCGGACTGCATAAATGCCAAGTCAAGAGGGAGAATTGCAAAGTTTGCACAAATGCAAAAGTCATACGCAACCATTGGAGCCCTCTTTTTGAGGTTTTTAGCAAATTCTCAAATGCAAAACTCATTTGCAAAGTCCCTTGGAGATGCTCTAAGCCCTCCCAACACCAACTCACACAAGGAGTTTTTTTGCTTTGCTTTCATACCTCTATTATTCTCTGTACCTTTATTTGGTTAAATAAATTTCTGTAGCAGCTGCAAAGCCCTCCAGTTTTCGGAAAAAAAAAAAAATGGAAGTCTGCAACCATTCTTCTGCAGCTGCGAGGGATTCCATTTCTTGAGAAAACTTTTCGGAACAGAAACTGATTCAAATAGTCTACATTCTTCTGTTGGATTTTTTTTTTCTTCTCTAGAGGAGGAAGCTCCTGTGCACGCGCCGGTCTGAATGGAGCATATGCTGGCGAAACTTCAGTTCTGCGTAGAACACTTGCACAGTTGTGTTCGTGGTTAGTTGGGTCTTTGAGTCTGTATCTTCACAATGTGTGACATCTGAGATCTCTGTACTCCAAATTAAAGCGCCCCCTCACCACATGAGGTTTTCTTTTCTACACTTGTTTTTTTTTAAGACACCAACATTATTTCTTTGCTTCTTTTCAAAAAAAAAACATTATTTCTTTGCTGCGTGCAGCACGAAAGATCAAAAGATTTCGAGAACTGTTCAAAGCCAGATCGAGTAAACGCTTCTTCTATTTATGTATCATTTTTCTGCAAGTCGTGTACCACGCGCTGATGGTGATGCCACGGATAATTAAGTGTGATCCTTACCAGGATATAAATGGCCAACTGCCCAACCTACTCGTACTCGTTCCTCCCTTCAACGGCTATTCAATTTTTTTATCTTTTTTTCCCTACAATGAAAAAAATACAGTATCCATGTTTACGTCATAGGGGGCTGCAAGTTCAAGCGATACGTTACTGAACTCCCGGCAGCCGAGCCGTAACACTCTGTTGTACTATCTGCATTCTGATTCTGAAAACGTTCGTTCTATTCCTAGTAAAACTATCTAAAATTTACTCAAATTTATAAAAAAAGAAAGTATTAAACGTTTGTTTGTCTTCTTCTTCTTGTTTTTTTTTTTTTTGCCATTTGAATTATATCACTACCACTACCACTACTGTAAATTATGAGAGATTTCTCAGCTGCAGCCTGCACTGCTGCTAAAATTCAGATGAACTCGAAAATCACTCCCCAAAACATCTTTTTTTTGGTTGTAAACCCCAAAAGTTTGGAGCATTGTTACTGTCAAACCAAGATATTGCTAAATATCCAATCTGTTCACTGAAATGAGCATTATTATGTTCTGATTTTCTGAAAATCTATCGTAACAATGGAGTGTGACGTATGGCCAATGTTGATTATTGAACAAGTGGAATATGTTGACCTGTAAAATGTGGCAACGAATGTGTTACAGCAAGAAGAATGCGCAGCCAGTTCTAAAATGACTAAACGTGTTACAGCAAGAAGAATACGCAGCCAGTTCTAAAATGACTGAACGCTATCTACAGGCTTGGGCATGGGCTCATCTCGCAGGAAGTGTTCGAAGAGCTTCAGGGCCTGCCGTGGACGGTGCAGGGGAACCTCGTGGCCTGCACCTCGGATCGTCACCAGTGTCAATCCCTTGTACACTTGGCACCACCCACCAACCTAAGCAAGATTCACACAGTTAGGTTCCAGCATGAGGAAAGCAAATGTCAAGGTGGATGTAATGGTGCGACTGACTAACCTCTTCTTCGTCGTACCAAGGGTACCAGTTTGTGATAGTTGGTAGAAAGAGGGCATCAATGGAGTATCTTGTCGCGGTGAGCGGGACAACAGCATCAGCATCACCACTGCCAAATTGTCCAATGTAAGAGATTAAAATCCATATCTAAAGAAAAACGGGTGAAGGCCCGGTCGCGAAAAAAAAAAAAAAAAATCCATATCTAAAGGAACAACCACACACACTGACTTCTCAAGCTTATTTTTTGTATGTTAAACATCAGCAATGTAGCTATTTTCAAAGATTTACAGTTGAGTGCAAACCATGATCTAAACAGAAACTCAACGTACCTGAAAACCCATATCCTTAAGCCTGCAGCGATAAGTTCACGGTAGATAGGAAGCATCGACCTCGGTGAATCTTTCCAATCAGCATAAACTGGGTCACTGCAAAAAATCAGTGGTGTTTAGTGTGACTAATATAAGAAGAGGCAGCTCTGCTGGCGATCAAAAGAAATAGTTGTGACCAAAACAAGACAAAACCAGCAGAACAAACCTGCAGGTTACCCAGGGGTATGGTATTCCAGTGACATTGGCATGTAAAGCTTTCTGCACCTCAGGTAAGTTGTAGTACTTTGTGGAGTACTTTTCAGTGCAGGGATCATATCCTCTGGACAACCAGGGCTACATTTGAGCAAGTGTGATGTCAGGAGATAGATGAACTATTATACTTCATAAGTATTACACTTCCAAAAGTGTGAAATTACAGTAAGTACTTGTACAGCTGTCAGAAAGAGTAAGATGTCATGTTTTGGTAGGAAACCAAACATACCGTTCTTCCTCTTATTAGCCTGCGTTTATGAAGTGAAGTCTTCTTACAAGTAGGCGTGTAGATGCTGTACGCATCGATATTGCCTTCCTCAGCAGAAGCAATGTCAAAGATCTTGTTGCATTCCTTCGACGCATGCTCGGATACATCAAACTGACAGGCCAACCTCAACTTCTCATAGGTTTCATCAGAGATAAGCCCATGTGTCCACATGTACTCAAATGTGCCAATGAAGTCATGGTAATCGTCAATTACTGCATTTCCAACCTACAGTATTGACCGAACACTGGTTGTGAGCAGCAATGAGCAAACAGAGAATTAATAGAATATGTAGATTCAAGAAGTCCTGACCATGAAGCCTTTGAAGTTTAGGATTGGCTTCTTAACGCCTTTGTTGTTCCGGTACACTACTTGAGACAACTGAGGCACATAGTGCCCTGAAAACAGTCATTGGAACAAATTAGGCTCGAGAGTGTACATGTTTTTTTTTTTTTTTTTTTTTCTGTTTCAAGAAACGAGAGTGTAACGCTAACTGCATAATCAATCTCTATCGTAAATTGGCTAATTTTTTTCCATAAAAAGTTTGGCTAATTTTGACAGCAATTCACCTGCATAGCTCTCTCCTGCAATGTAGAAATCCCTATACTTGTACTGTGGAAACCGCTCCAGCCAATTCACCAAGAAATTGTACGAATCATGGGCTGCATAACAGCATTATTAGCCGAAAATATCCGTATGAGCAAGAATAGCAGCAGGAGAATTAAACGTGAGACTCCGAAATCGAGACAAAAAAAAAATCTAAACAATACTCTCACAATTCACCTGTCTTGTTGTCACCGGCCGTGTGCAGATCGGAGGTGGTGTTGGAGTAGGAGTAGCCGACGCCGGCCGGCGAGTCCAAGAACAGCATGTTGGCCACTGCAACCCAACCAGCCAATCATCCCCATGAGGCCATGACAAACACGCTACAGAGCAAGAAGTAGGCGAGCGCGCCTAGGCGGCATCAAACAAAACCGGACCTTTATTCCAGGGGTAGGGGTTGAGGTAGAGCGTCTTGCCGTCGGGGTTGATCCGGAACGCGCCGAGCTCCTCGGACGCGCCGTACCCGACGGAGGAGCACCCGGGCCCGCCGTTGAGCCAGAGCACGAGCGGCGCGGACGCCGCCGGCACGCCGGACGCCTCGATGAGCCAGTAGAAGAGCGCCCGCCCCGCGGCCGCGTCGACCGTCACGTAGCCGGAGTACATGGAGAAGTTGACCCGCGGCTGGCCCGGCAGGCTGACGATGCGGTCCGCCTGCGCCGCCGCCGTGGTGGCCGTTGCGGACGACGCGGTGAGGGAGAACAGCGCTAGTATGGCGGCGGCCAGGACCAGGACCGCGGCGGCCGCCATTGGCGCGATGGGATCGGAGGGCGGCAGTGGTTTGGTGCAGAGGAGCAGAGCACACGGGCAGAGTAGAGTGGGAGCAGAGAGCCAATGGATGGGATGGAACGGAATGGCTGCTGACCAGTGGTTGTTGAGAATTTTTTGGGGAAGCGTGGAACGGCGCAAGGTATGGAATGATTGTTCGCTTTTGGAGATTCCGTCATTCCGGGGAACCAGTGGACTCCTTTTTTTTTGCGAAACTATTCAAATCTTTCTGTTAATCTCTATCTCTACAACTAAGAAATATCACTTGGACCCGTCTGCCGCCCCGTGGTGAAGCCGCTAGGCAGTTTACCTCCGTGACTCCTGTTTTCACCGACATGTGGGCCAGCCGCCTAGGCGCACGACGCCCCACCTTGCCTCACCCTCCAGTCCTCACCCACCGTCCTCCCCACCACCGCCGCCGCCCGGCCCTGCAGCGACTCCCTCCCCTCCCACAACTCCTCCGACGGCGCCGGCGACAACAATTGGATCGCGGCCTGCCATTTCGATTCCGGCAGCCCCAAAGCTGAGCGCGTCGCCCCTGCACCAATGCCGAGCCCCGCCGCCATCTTCAATTAGGGTTGCTCGTGGCCGTGGAGGACGGGCGGGCGGCATCGGAAGTCGGCAGGCCGCGGTTTCCCCGCAGCACTCGTGCCGCCCACGTCATACTCAGATCCCGCGCACCCGCCCTCGCACGACTCCGCGTGCACGCCACCATCCGCCAACGTCGTGCCATCTCCGGGACGCGTCGGTCAAGCCCTTGACCGCCGCCACAAAGGTCTTCGGCGTCGTCGTCCTCATTCTCACGCGGTTGGTAAGTCTGATCTAATAAGTTACATGCCAGAGCATCGGCGCCCGCAGAGGTGCTCCTGGATGCGGTACATGGTTCCCTATGGTCGCATGTGCTGAGCGCAAGTGCTGATTGGATGGGAATAGGGATGGAGCTGTGTGGCGGGGGATCTACTTGGACCCAGGTGCAGGATGCAGTCCTCATGATTCGTGTGATCATTGGGTGCATGCCTGCACTGTGGACGGTGGGTTTGGTAGCGTCGCGATACCCTGATGGCTGGAGAGATGGGATCGTGGACAACACCTGCTTACATGCTTGCTTGATGTGCTAGGCTTCGTTAGGCAGTTTCATTTCAAGGTGGCGTTAGATGGTGGAGAACGCTGGCAAGCAGCTGAAGCAGCCAAGCAGGCAGTCGGGCTGTTTGCGGCCAATGCCTGACTGAACTTCGTTCAGTCACAATGTTACATCAGTCTCTCCCTGGTTCTCTCAATTTCTGTATAAAAGTTTTGTTAGGACTTAATAAAAGTAGCTCATTGATCATTGTTCTACTAAACCTGTTCAAGAACACCAAGACAAAATCTTAACGTTTTAATAAGTGATATATTGACTCTAATTTCAGCAAAACACTTAACTTTTAGGGCTAAGTTCAGTGCTATGGAAACAGCTTTGGTAAAGCACTATTAGCTAAGTACTTCATGATTAATTACACCATTTGATAGAATTAACTTTGGACTTCAAATTTAATGTGAACTCCCATATATTTGTGTGTGTATATATATATAAATGTTCTAAATTCAGCTCCAAACATCGAATGTAACAACTGCTTTCAGCTTTGGTTCAAGACTTCAAAGTTAAGTCAAAAGTTTTGACTAAGCCTCTTTGGTTAAAAAAATGGTGCTATGGTAAAGAGGCTGCACAAGGATAGTAGATTTAGTATATATGTTTGGCTGCCTGCTCAAGTGCATCTGACATAGGGGCGCTTATATGGAGTTCTCATTTCTTAGTGTGCCTATGGGTGCCTGCCTCCAAAAAGAATTCAGAAAACTTATTGGCAAGATTGGTGTTTTAATTAGAGCTGGTTATGGTTCTTCCGTATAGATTAGTAACGTTTGTGTAAAATGTTAACATTTTCACTAAAGCCTTACTCTTGGTTCTTGGCCATGCCTTTTGCTGGTGACAGTTTACTTCCAGTGTGGGGTTCCTTGCAAAACTGCATAGGATTTTTGTATGATTTTGTCATAGTTCATGCCATCCTGAATATACACAGATAAAATATATTCTGCAGACATACTTCATCCTTTGGATATGATGGCTTTGGTGCTTTAGTAAAGGAAGCAAAAAGATTTAAAGACAGGCTTTTGTAATCTATATTATAATAAACAAACACTAAATCATCATGATATACGAAAGGCTGGTCCCAGAAGTACTAGAAGGGGCAGAAATATCTGTGCCCAGTCTTAGCTTCTTTTTTCCCCAGATCGTTAAGATCATTGATGCATATGTTTGAATATATTTCCATGTATAAGTTCTTGTATAACTTGTTTTTTTAGATGGGTGCCAATCTGGTCCGATCCAAGTACCAAATCAACCAGTCGGAGCAACATCTATTGTCTCATAGATCCTCACTCCATCAGTCACCAACTCAGAAATCAGTCACCGTCAGATTGTTCTTAGTGACTCTTGAAGTGAGCATATTCAGCGTGTTAGTGGGCTCCCAAAGGATTGGTAGAAGATGAAGAGCATAGCTGACCTCTTGTCCTCAAGAGTCCACAACCATGTAAGGAGTTCATGGTAGCTTGGTGATGCTAATTCCTCGAGTGGTATGTCAAGAGGCAAGCTGATTCTGTGTGTTTTTTCCACAATACATGACAAAGGCAAAGCCTTATGAACTGGACTTGAGGGAGGGAGAAAAAAGGATACAAGGTGCAAACACGGCTCAATAATTTTCAGATGACTTTGGAGGTCACATTTCATTTGTTAAAAAAAAATCACAGCATTCATAAGGTATTATAACTTTGCTTGGCAGGCAGACTATTTTGCAGCTTGGTAGGGTTGAGGAATCCATGTACATAATGGCTTTAGGTAACAAGAAAAAGCTTACCCGCAATTACTCCAGTGCTTGCGATTCAACTACGAGATCAGTTCCACCTCAGGATAATGTGTTTTGCATATACCTGCTGAGTGCTGACTGGCTACCAGTACCAAGCGTTCTTCATTTACCTGGCATCGATTGGTGCAAAAAGCTGTGCTGCACCCTGTAAATTGCAATGCGATGTGAGGAAGAAGAGTTTGTTTGATTTTGTAGCTAATGTAATCTAAGTGACTCTGCACTTCCAGCTTCTCACCTTGAGAAGCCAATTGAATAATCATGCTAACATGCGACTATCCTTTTGCCACTTAAATATTGTTTATTAATATCGGTAAAGCAATGTCTCTACATTGTGCTATCTTTTGGATGCCTCTTATTCAAATTTTGATTTAGTAACACTGCAATCTGTTACATTGTAATAGTTACCATCTTTTGTTTAGTTTCAAGTGTGACCGGCTTGATGAAGAGCGGCTCACAATGGATAAGCTGGGTGGATCATCTGCTCCTGGTGCTTGCTGGCAAGAAAAAGGAAGAGCTATATTCCTAAAAGAAAGGAAGGACTATCGGTTGCTGCTAAGGTCTTGGTGGAGAGAACAATAGACGGGAGGAGGTGTGTCCACGATTTGGCCCACTGCTTGGAGGAAGAAAAGAAAGTAGCTAGCCATTGAGAAGATCTCTCCAACATATCGAGAGATCTTGTATGACTAAGACAGAGCATTGGGTTGCAATTGCAGGTCGAAGTTCATAGACTACCTGCAGAGCAGCAGTTTGACCAGAGCAGTTGGCTGATTGGGAAGGAGTTGGCATAGGGAGTTTATCGTATAGTCACAACAGTCTTTTTCAAGTTACTGTGACTGCAGAATTGATGTGGTTACAATTTTTTTTGGGAGTTTTGGCTGTTATCTTACATTGTATTAATTTCACATCAAAACTTGAGTTATTATATTTTAATTGTCCATTTTCATGAAGATTTATACAATATTGATGTTTCAAACAGTACGTTCGCTACCATTTTTAGGTAACTGCACAATAAATTTTCATTCTTACTTTTATGGTATTCTTTTTTTTCCGTTTGCAACGCACGGGTATTTACCTAATACTGAATAAATTGCTAACCATGATTCAAGACTCAATGCTACCGTTCTTAATCAAGATTCAATGTTACCACTGTTTCTTAAACCTAGCCATCCAGGTTTAAGTTAGACTTGACGTGAGCACTTTTTTTTTTAATTTGTTTTATTTTTTTAATAATAAAGTATCTGTGATATTATTTTAGTATTAAGCGACATGGTTATTTTTTTTAAAAAAAATGATAACTTGGTGGTTTTGTAACTTTGTTTAAGGGCATTATCTTAAGAGGAGCCTTGCGAAATACTCCAAGTGTCCTTTTAAATAATAATTCACATAAATTGTATTGAAATTTATTACAAATCAGTTTATTTTTTTAGAAAAAAACAAAATAAAAGATTCCGATTGTTCAAATGGGCTAACATGGACGAAAACGGTGGAAGCAATTAACACACATCACGAAATTATTCTTCTGATATTGAGGCTGTGTTTGGTTGGGTTTTTAGATGTGGCTTTTGCCGATAAAAGTCAAAACCCAACCAAAGGGCTAAAAAACTGAAGCTGCTTTTGGCAAAAGCCAGTACAAACTCAAAAGCACCTTTACCCCTGCTTTCACTGGCTTTTGCAGTAGGTACAGCCTGGAGCAATAGTAGCAGTAAGATTTATTACTTAGCTAATTGAAGAAAAAAATTAAGCACCTAACTACTGATGTCAAACAAGTAATACAGAGTGAAAACAATTAAAATTTTAAGGAGAACAATGAATTCAGACATGTAACCTCTTGCTTAACCTCTTGCTTAAGTCCATAGGTTCAGAAGGGTCACCCTATAATTTAAAAATGTCAATCAGAAACAAAATTTCTATATAAACATGTATTTCTCATACAATCCACAGTTTGATAGCACCTCTAACCAAACGGCCTTCTGCTTTTTCCACAGCTGCTTTCCCAAAGCTGTTTTTTCACAGCTCACAGCCCATAGTAGCTTTTTCAAAAGTCACAGCTCAACCAAACACACCATCAGAGCGGCCTGTGTATACATAGATTAAAGGCCTGTTACCATCGTAACCTCGTCTGGCTGCCTTCCACGCGCTCGCCGCACAACCTCCTCGACGAACGCATGGACGTGGCAGTCCGACGACCCGCCGGGCGCCACGGCTGCTCGGGCCACCGCGCTCCACGACCTGGCGCTGGACAGCATGGCGTCGGCCTCTGGCCCCGCCACGGCGGCGTCCACGGCCTCGCGCACGGCCTCCCGCCGCAGCGGCGCGCACAGGCGAACGCCCATCCTGAGCTCGTCCACCAGGAACTTGGCATCCGTGCACTGGTCGCCCCATTGCGGGAAAGCCACCACGGGCACGCCGGCGGCCACAGTCTCTAGCGTGGAGTTCCAACCGCAGTGCGTGAGGAAGCACGCGGTGGCAGCGTGCGCCAGCACGCGCTCCTGCGGGCTCCACGGCACCACCATGCCGCGGCCCGCGATGGTGTCCAGGAACCCCTCCGGGATCAGCACCACCCACAGGAAGGGCCGGCCGGTGGACGCGAGCCCGTGCGCCATCTCGGCGGCCTCCTCGGCGGACAGTCTCACCATACTGCCCAGCGCCGCGTACACGACGGAGCGTGGCTGCTGCGCGTCCAGCCACCCCATGCAGTCGTCGTCTGCAGCCTTGATCAGGTCACCCCGCACCGCCGCGCCGTCCTCCTCGAGTTCGATGAGCGGGCCTACGGGGATCAGCCGCGGCGGGCACGGCGTGACTCCCGGGAGCGCGGCGAGCACGTCGCGCTCTAGCTCCGTGAAGGAATTGACGAGCACCCACACCTCCTTGTCCATGTTTACGAAGTGGCGAACTAACACGTCGGCGACCTTGTTGTACGGGTGTGACGGGAGCAGGAACGACGGCACATCGGCGACGGACAGCGGCGGGAGGCCCGGGAGCGTGACCCGCGCGTCGGGATCATCCTCGGGAGGGATATCCACGAGCCCGCGCGCGTAGTGGTAGTAGAGCGAGAACACCGCGCACGACTGCACCCACAGCACCGCGGCGGCGATGCCCGCCTGGACCGCGACGTCGACCGCCCACGGAAAGAACGGGCTGCCGACGACGCACGTCACTGGCCGCCCTGCCTCGGCCTGGCGCCCGAGCAGCTCCGCGAACGCTGCCGGCGCCGACGTCTCGAGATACCGCTTCAGGTCGTCCTCGTTACCGTGGTCGTCCAGGAACTCGAACCGGAGGCGGCCGCTGCCCACGCTCACGCCGTCGCCGCCGGTCGACACGACCCCCGATGAAGAGGCGGCCGCGAGGCGGGCGCCGACGCCGGAGGTGGTGCAGCAGGTGACGAGGAGACCCTTGGCTGCGAGGCGCTTGGCGAGGCGGAGCGTGGGGTTCAGGTTGCCCTGGCTCGAGTAGCAGACGAGGACGACGTGGGGCGGTGCGGCCGCCGCCGCGGCGGGCACTGACTCTTCTCTGGCGCTCATGGCCGTGTGCGGTGTGCTAGGAGCTCGTTCTCTTTCGCCCAATTCTGAGTCATCGAAAAATGCAGCTGGCTCATTATATATGTACTATTCACAATTTTTTTACACAACTGTGGACAGATTTCTGAACTCAAAATTTCTCAAATTGTAGACAAATGAAATGATGACACGTCAGCCATAGAAAACTAACAAGATATTAAATAAAGAAAAAAATCTATCAGATTTTGTATAACACAAGAAAATATCAACAAGATATTTTGTATGAGAGACTCTCAAATTCAGATCAAACTTGAACAGTCGAGCCTAATCCTTAACGTTTGGAGTAACCATTATCGGTCTTCTAACGTGCTAGTGTACCACGTGGAGATTTAAACTAGGGTGTATATATAAAAACAACTCGAAAGCAAAGATACAATCAGCTTATTCTTATTAGCGAGCATTATTTTATTGGACGCAATTAAGGCACAATCAGTTGCGTGATTCTCCGAGCATGTCCCATGACCTTGGCTGCCCTGCTCTGTTTCTCTGACACTTTCCAATCTCTATGTTCAGTTTGGCGGAGCTTTCTTTCCTGATTCTTGAGCTTCACTTCTTGATTCTTTGAGATAGTGATTCTAGTGCGTGAGAGCGAGCAGGATAGGAAGAAGGTAAGAACTGATTCTGAAATGACTATAGTAGTGACCGACGAAACAGTGAAGAGCAATTTTTCATATTTCAAAATGTTTGGCAAGTATCGTAGAATCAGCTCCAAAAAAAGCTCGGAGCGAAGCTCCACCAAACATTATTTAGAACTTCTGGAGCGACCACTATGGATATTCCAACATGAAAGTGTGCCACTGCCACGTGGAACAGTTCAAACGCCAAGGCACAATTAGCTCATTTTAACAAGCGCCATTTTATTGTGCTTATTTCTGAAAGTCACACGTGAAACAAACTGAAAGGACTGCAACGTTTGGCCAACGTAGATTATTGATTGGGCAACAGGTGTAAACATACATACTACATGTCCACCTGAAAATGTGGTGGCGAACGTGAAGATGGATTGCCAAGTCCGTCCTTATTCATCAGGCCACGTGAGACAACAAGTCTAGAACGACTGGACGCTCTCAACAGGCTTGGGCATGGGCTCGTCGCGCAGGAAGTGTTCGAAGAGCTTCAAGCCCTGCCGTGGGCGGTGCAGGGGGACCTCGTGCCCTGCTCCTCGGACCGTCACCAGCGTCAGACCCTCGTACACTTGGCACCATCCACCGACCTGCAGGAAAGCAAGATCCACACCATTACAGACATGTTTAGTATTTGTAGCTGAAAGAGTGAAGGGACTGTCAGTTTTTATGCAGTGGTGTGGTGGTGTTCTAGACTGACCTCTTCATCGTAGTACCAAGGATACCACTTTGTGATCGTTGGCAGAGAGAGCGTATCAATGGAGTATCTTGTCGCACTTAGCGGGACGACGGAATCAGTATCGCCGCTGCCAAATTAAATTGTCCAATGTAATAAGAGAAGATTAAAATCAACGCTGATTTATTACCAGCTCAATGCGACTGTCAAAGATTTAGGATTCAGAAGAATCCATTCATGCTCTGAACGACAGAAATCCAATGTACCTGAAGACCCATATCCTTAGGCCTGCCGAGATAAGTTCACGGTAAATAGGAAGCATGGACCTCGGTGAATCTTTCCAATATTCATATACTGGGTCACTGCAAATATATATTCGGTGGAGTACGTTGAGTGCAAATTCTCATGCGTAACCTAAAATTAGACAAGGTGAAAGCAGTTGAGCAGACCTGCAGCCTGTCCAAGCATATGGTATTCCAGTAACATGGAAAGCTTCCTGCACCTCGGGTATGTTGTAGTAATTTGTGAAGTACAGTTCAGTGCAGGGATCATATCCTCTGGGCAACCAGGGCTATATTTGAACAAATGTGTATTTATTATGCATGAACTGATAAATCAAGAGATTTCTCACAATAATCAGAAATATTTATCCTTTAATACACTCTAATCATAACCGTTAATAAATATTCTTATACACAAAGGGGCTCTTCACCATTATAAACTACATAAAGTAACCCCTGCTTTGTATCTACATTACCTAACTACACTACTATAAAAAGATAATATAAGTATCTAATTCAATTTACATCTCACCGACACATATCGTTATCAAATATAAAGCAAACTAAGGCCTAAATTAGTTTTTTTTTACATTACCCACATATGCCTTTATGAAAGAGAATATAAAATAAGACCCTTAATTTGCATCTATCCCTAGATCTATATATATGCAAAAATGCCAATAAAAGCTATTGTGAAAATAATTTAATCAATAAACATAAAGTATTGTATGTTTCAAAATTACACTAAATTTAAAAGTAAGCATAAATTCTAGGTGCCACCGACCAAGTAAACAAGCATACATACATGAGGTTAGATATTTATTTTAATATTTTACCAATTGTAGTAGAAAATGTTCCCTTAACAAACAACATACCGACACACTGACAACTCACTTTTGATTATATTAATAATCATTTATGATAATAAATTTTGTAAGTTCTTAAGTTACATATAAGTTTTGATTAGAACATTACGACATATCAAATACTGCTAATTTAATTCTAGGTACTCTCTATTTTTATATAGTAATATTACCACAACAATGATCCTCCAGTCTAGCAAATTCAATGTCTTGAGTGTTGTGGTGCAGGCTAAAATGGTTGTTTATGCCATTTATTAACAAAGAATATACTCCCTCCATTCTAAACCGTATGTCATTTTGCTTTTTTTAGGTGCATAGCTTCGTCTAAATATAGCCTATAACTATAATATCAACATTTTAACACAATATAATAACTCTTTTGAATAAAAGATACAATAACCACTAGAGTTACAAGTTAAGACGTGGAAAAATTTGCTACAACTAATAAGATTACAAGTGAGAGCCAAAATATTGATTTGTAACCTCAAAAAATGGGATGCAACAAGACCTTATATAACTTAAGATTACAATTTTTCATAATAATAAGAAACATCAATCTATTAGTACAATCAATTTTAAACATCAGAAAAGATTACAACAATTGGATATATTTCATTTTCTAAACAAATGTCCACTATTGTTATAATGAAAAACATAAATAATATAATCATCTTAACTACATGTAAACTGCCAACCTCTGCCTTTACGAATGATAGTTTAAATTAACCTCTATCTTTATTTGAATTTATGCACATGAGCACATCTAACCTTATGAAAGATAATATAAAGTAACCCTTTATTTTGCATCTAAATTACTTATGTTTGTCATTACAAAAACATAAACTAGCATATCTCTCAAAAATATATCAAAATTGACGATGTAAGCTATTATGAAAAATTAATAACCATTAAATACACTACGTATGTTTCCACATTCAAGTATACATGCATATATACATTAGTGGTAAATATTTTTCTATAATTTACAGATTGTGAAAAGAATGCTCCCTTATCAAACCATGTAACCATGAAACTGGCAATTTAATTTAAGTTACATCAAAACTCTATGACAATAAATTGTGTAAGTTAGTGTTTTAGATAATTTTTTATAAATTTTGAAGAAAACATTATGACATGTTAGTACTAGTATTTTAATGGTAACCATCTTACTTCTATTTTATAAAACCATACTACTACCCATATAGTTCTTTGGTAGAGTAAATTCAACTCTTGAGTGCAATGGTGAAGGCTAAAACAACTATATATTCATGTGATTATAGTAACTAAGAGTGGAGTTAAGTTTTGATGAAAGATACAACAAGCACTAAAGTTTGAAATTAACATTTTGATAAAAAGTAGACTAATAAGATTGTTAGTTACAAGCCAAAATATATGTTCACAATGTCATACAAGATGCAAAAAGCTGATACAACATAAGCTAATGTTTCAACTAAATATATATTAAAAACACACAGTGGTGCAATACAAAAAATAATGAAAATACTTATACAATAATTTGTAAAGCTATATCACTATCGAGTAGAGATTATAGAGTATCTGAATGGAATTGTGTGTGTGTGTGTGTATGAGAGAGAGAGAGAGAGAGAGAGAGAGAGAGAGAGAGAGAGACAGAGAGAGAGTAAATATAATTAATTTTGATTAGCTATGCACACTAAATTTGTCCACAAAATATTTAATGCTTATGCAACTTTGCAACTTAACATTGTAAGCCATGCGGGAGAACATATTGATGAGCTAATGTTAATAATATAATAGATAACTTCACAATAAAAAAACTTAGGGAGAATTCAGTATACAGTACTACCATTAGCTATAAGGAAACCACAAATATTTGTAGCAAGTCAAACATACCATTCTTCCCTTTATTAGCCTACGCTTATCCAATGAAGTCTTCTTACAAGTAGGCGTGTAGATGCTGTAGAAATCAATATTCCCTTGCTCAGCATATGCAACTTCATAGTTCTTTTCACATTCCTCAGAGGGTTGCTCAGCCGAATCGTTTTTACATGTTGACCACAACTTCACATAAGTTTCATCGGATATAAGCCCATGTGTCCACCAATACTCAAATGTGCCCATGTAGTCGTGGTAATCGTCAGTTACTGCATTTCCAACCTAGAACATTGGCCAAACACTTGGTTTATTTCTAACTAGAAATGAGCAAACTAATTAAGGATGGAGCATAACATAAGCTCAAGAAGTTCTAACCATGAAACCTTTGAAGTTTATGGTTGGATTCTCAATCCCTTTATTGTTTTGATACACTACCCGAGACAGTTGAGGGACATAGTGGCCTGAAAAAGAATCATTGCAACAAATTACGCTGGAGGTATGTATGTCTAGCTAATCACCACTAACACTGCATAATCTCTGTCATATATAGAGTTAGCAAATTTTTATGGTAGTGGTGCACCTGCATAGCTCTCTCCAACAATGTAGAAATCACGATACTTATATTGCGGGAACCGCTCCAACCAATTTATCAAGAAAGCATATGAGTCATGAGCTGCACAACAACATTAAGCAAGGAACGTCCATAAGAGAAAGAACAACAAGACTTGTGAAAGTGGAAAATTTTTGGAGAATCAAACTCGTTTCTCATTGATATTGGAATATGTACATATACACAATGTATAAATATGTTTATAGGTTGTTGAGATATCAATGTCATATAACAGGTCACAACAGATTAGTAAACCTCCTATACAAGGAACACTAGTACTATGGCCCTTTGGATCCCTCTAGCTCGGCTAGAGCTAGAGTTAGTTTCTAACTCTTACTCTAGCTCTAAACTAACTCTAGCCCTTGAGGTGTTTGGATACAAGGGTTAGATTAGCAATAAATGTGCTTTTTTAATAATTTGACTCATTTAAATCATATTTCTATCCGGATTTGGTGTGGCAAGTATTTGTGTGGCCTTCTCCTACTCACATATGACATAAATATATTAATTTTTTCAATCAAGCATCCGAATCGCAATGAATTTGAATTTGTTCATACAAATGAGATGTCTTTGACAAACTTACAAGTCCTCACTCAAGTAAAAAAAAATTACACTTCCGCTGAGCAGACCAGGTCGAGACATTTGCACGGCGTCGTCGTAGCGAGACCGTGTGAAACCAAACCGATTGCTCATGTTGTCATGCGTGCCTGTGCATGCATGTGTAGGCCAGGAAGAAAGAGGCAGTCAAATCCCTGTCTTTTGTAGAAAATACTAATGCAAATGACAGATGAAACTGTTATATATGTCAGCGCGTGCCGGTAGAATAGACGAAGACGACATACGGACGTACATTTCGGCGGCGAATGGACGGTGGTGGTGGGGCGTACGTACGGATCAGATGGAAAGGATGCCGCTCAGTCTGGATCGCATGCGCAAGAAACAAAGGAGCAATTGCTTTTTTAGTGGGCCCCACAGCAAACTAGCCAAACTAGCCTAAATAATCACCTCTTTTGGTGGGATAGTTTTTTGGGTGGGCTAGTTGCAAAAAACTAGCTCTAGCCCTCCTGTATGGCTACTTTTGAGCTAGTTTAGTGCAAACTAGCCCAAACTAGCTCTAGCCCATGACATCCAAACAGGGCCTATATACGTTGCATTGTCAGTGGGTCCAAGTGTGCCTTGATTGTGTCCGATAGGGAGTAATAGCATCTTATAGGAATGAAATATTATTTTTGCTCTGTACATTAATTACTCCCAAAGGGTATAATTTTGAGATGTTAATGTGTATTGGTACTTAGCTTGAGATGTTAGTTAGTTTTAAAGCTATCACCTGTTACAAGTAGATTGGGGTGGACAGTGATTGTGTGTGTAGCAATTCACCTGTCTTATTGTCTCCAGAAGCGTACAGATCATTGGTGGTGTTGGTGTAGGAGAAGCCAACGCCGGCTGGCGAGTCCAAGAACAGCACGTTGGCCACTGCAAGCAAACCAATCCATCCATCAGCACCATGAAAAACATGGAGTATCCTCCGTAGAACAAGGTAGCTTTACAAGGGAATAAAAAAAGGGCATCGAAACTGGACCTTTGTTCCAGGCGTAGGGGTTCAAGGAGAGCGTCGCGCCGTCGGAGTTGACGCGGAAGGCGCCGAGCTCCTCCATGGCGCCGTAGCCGACAGAGGAGCACCCGGGCCCGCCATTGAGCCAGAGCACGAGAGGCGCGGAGTCCGCCGGCACGCCGGAGGCCTCCATGAGCCAGTAGAAGAGCGCCCGCCCCGCGGCGGCGTCAACCGTGACGTAGCCGGAGTACATGGAGAAGTTGACCGCCGGCTGGCCCGGCAGCCTGTCGATGCGGTCCGACTCCGCCGCTGCCGTCACCGTCGTGGTGGTGGCTTTGGTGGAGGATGCGGTACAGTAGTAGGAGGACAGCGCCAGTATGGCGGCCAGGATAGTGGCGGCCGCCGCCATTGGCGGTCGCAAGGGAGCAGTGCTGGACTGGTTGGGGGAGAACCGGAGAAGAGCTGCAGAGCAGCAACAGTTGTACGAGGAGTGCGCAGCAACACTTGTACGAGGAGTGCAGCTACACTTGTACGAGGAGTGCTGGAGTGAGTGGAGGCTAGGAGAGCACGTGAGCTAATTATGGCGCCGCCGGGCCCGGGAAGCATGCACATGTGGATGTGGGTTGGTTGGTCTTGTGGTCTATACTGCTGTTCCGTTATGTCGATTTTGAAATCCGGATGATTGCCATGATTCTTTCCCGTACGTATGTATGCTTGTAGATGAGCATTCGTGCCGCTGGCTCGACACCACGACTTGAGCATTTTGTCGGATTCAGGCCGGTCTGAAAAAAATGTATGGTTGTTTGGAGCTAAAAAGGTCCTACTCGTTACCGTCCGATAATATGATGTAGCAAATTTTCTCTTTTAGGTGAAGAGAGAAACACAAAATTCTAGCCAAGGGTTACTAAAACCAACACGATCCTTGTGTCACTACGCACTAGTATCATAAGGATCGCCAGCAAAAGTTACATCAAAACAAATTGTGCCTAGGCCAAGCTTAACAGTTAACACTAGGGCCTAAGAACATCTCCAAAAGATTTTGTAAAATAGATCGCTAAAAACCACAGTTTAGATGCTTTCTAAAATAGATAGCTTTCCAATTTTCTAGACCACCACAGCAGCTTCTCTAATCAACTCTCCAATCCAAATTTTTAATCCTTACATGCACGGAGTGGACGGAGGAAAGGCGGATGGCGAGCGACACCCGCTCGTCAATTCTACCGACCGAGAATTGCAGATAGAGTGCTCAGAGCATCTCCAAGAGACTAGCCAAATGACTTTGTAAAGCTAAATTTAGGTAGTATGACGAAAGAAATGCTTCCAACAGAGTATGCATGCGACTATCCAAAATAGCTAGCTCTCCATCCCTCCACCTCCGCTCTCTATTTCTGGATAGCCTACATCGCTCGCCATCCGGCCGGTTGGCCCACTCGGTGCTTCCTTCCCGCGGTTGCGCATGCATTTTTCCCGTGAATATATATTTGCTACCTCCGTTTTTGTTCTTCATGCGTCCTCGTTGACTTCCATACGGCGGCGATGCCCCTCAAGTCGTGCCGCCGGCTGGACGTCGCAAGGGTCGCCCCCCTGCGGGGCCAGATATCGATGGTTCGACGCCTTTCTCAAGGTGTGCTTTAGTTCCATGCCAATATGATCTGGCAATAATGGCGGCGCAAACAGACTTGATGAGTAGAAGACGAGCCCACCGTGCACTGCACGTACCTTGCCTATCCAGAAATAGTTGATGATATGGCACAATTGAATATGGAGAGTCTTGTTTTACAGAGTCTGCTGAAGAACTTACACGTCGTTTTGCCATATCTATTTTAGAGAGTAGCATAATCACTAAATTTAGCTAGTTTTTTTAGCTAATCTCTTGGAGATGCTCTCAGTATTTTAGAAGATCAGGCAGCGTGGCTGTTGGAAGTAGTTTTTCCGAAAAAAATCTCTAAATTGAGCATTATGGGAGCATTTAGAGAGTCTCTTGGAGATGCTTTAACAACAACACGACTAGAGATAGAGACAATGGGGCGAATGCACATGGGGCTGCTGGGCCGCCGCCCCCGTCTCGGGCTTAATTCTAACGGAGCAACTCTTCGGCCCAGGCCCAAACATCCTCATCCACCAGCCCCTGCCTTGCCCAGCCGCACACGCAAGCACTCGCGGCCGCACCCTCCCGCCTCCGCCCTTTGCCCCTTGCGGCCTCGCCCCCTTCCCCTCCCCCTCCGGCGCCTGCGCGGCTGTGCCAGGCCGTCGCTAGCAGCTGCCCAGGAAGGCAGCAGCCAGGACCCAGGACTGCTCTACTGTCGGCCCGGGGGTGCCGGCGGCTCTGCTCTGCCCCCTCCTAAGTCCTAACCCATCTCTGGATCCCCCACTGGAGCCTCCAATGGCGTCTCTCCTCTTCGTCCCGCGCCCCACCCGGATCCCATGCTTGAAGCCGGGACGCAGCGCCACCCGCAACCCCAGGCGCGTCTCCATCACCTGCGGGCCGCGCGACAACCGCGGGCCCCTGCAGCGCGGCCGCTCGCTCTCGACGGAGGCCATCCTGGCGATCCAATCCCTGAAGCGCCTGACCTCCGCGGACCGCTCGCCGGCGGCCGCCTCCGCCGCGGCGGGCACCGCGCTGGGCCGCCTCCTCAAGGCGGACCTGGTGGCCGCCATGGCCGAGCTCCAGCGGCAGGGCCACTGGTCCCTGGCCCTCGCCGCGCTCCACGTCGCGCGCGCCGAGCCCTGGTACCGCCCGGACCCGGCGCTCTACGCCACCTTCGTCTCCTCCGCGCCGCCCTCCGGCGAGGCCGGGGCCGCGGTGGACAAGCTCGTGGACGCGTTCCTGGAGGAGAAGGCGCGCGGCGGCGGGTTCGTGGACGGGGAGGAGGACGTGTACAAGCTCACCAGGCTGCTGCGCGCGCTCGTGGCCAGGGCCCGCGGCCGCGCCGCGTGGAAGGTGTACGTGGCGGCCGTCAGGGAGGGCGGCCTCGACGTCGACGAGTACGTGTACAGGGTCATGGCGCGCGGGATGAAGCGACTGGGGCTCCTCGAGGAGGCGGCGGAGGTGGAGGCCGACCTTGCCGAGTGGGAGGCCACGGTCTCGCCGCCCGCCCGGGACGTGCTCGACGAAATGCAGGCGAGAGACGGGAGCAAGACTGCCTCTGCCTCTTAGTCCACCAGGATTTTTTAGTTGACAAATGAGTTCGGTTCTAGGATTATAGTGGGATTTTTTCTTATTTTTAATCCCTTTTTAATCAAATAATCAAAAATATCCCCCCTGGAAAAGTATTTGCACGCCATAACCCCTCCCCGTCGCGCCAACGGTGGTGGCGTGACATAACACTACGTCGCGCCACATACAAAGCGCGACCGGGCCCTTTGTGTGGCAAAACGCATTGACCAGGGCCCGCCCGTCGCGCCACATGCAATGGCGCGACGGGCGTTGATGGACCGGCCCATCTGCACGTCCGAAGCGGCCAAGTTCGGAAAAATCAAATTATTGACCGTCGCGCCATTGGCGATAAGCGCCTTGTGGGCTTTTTTATTTTTTATCGAGACTTCTCGGGGCATAACTCTCGCATCCGGACCTCAAATTGGACATTCCATATATGTTTTTCGATCAGCTCGACGAGAGGAACGCAATGGTGCAGTCATTTCTTGCATTTGAGCACTTTGATCAAGTCGTCTTAACCGACTTATGGAGCCGGCCTAGCCGACTCTTGCACGTTATTATACTAGGTAAATGCCCGTGCTTTGCTACGGGAATTTTAAATTTTCCAATTCAACTCGACACAATAAAAGTAAAAAAAAAGTAGATGAGGAGCTCAAATTTTCAACATGGTAAGAGTAATAAAAAGTAATGGATCAAAATGGCTTAGCAACATAATGTTTCGAGCCACATTCAAATAAAGCAACATAATGTTTCGAGCCACATTCAAATAAATAAGCGTCAGATTTAATAACAATGTCAAAATAACTGTATGATAGATAAGGCTTCCACAACTCTCTCTCTCTCTCTCTCTCTCTCTCTCTCTCTCTTCATTGTCCTATGCCTGTGATGCGGCTAAGACATTCTCGTATGGATAGAGGAATCATGCACCGCCGTGAATTCCCATCATACGTCAATAGGTTGATCACAAATTCTTTCCATGAGTCTTTGGCCATCCTGTGCACAAGACAAACATAAATAATAAGTTGAAAATACATATATATATATATAGATATAATATATGACCACAATACGTAGAAATTTTATGCTCACCGTGGAGATTGGCATGAGTTTTCCATTGTTCCATGCAGACATGAATTGTAGAAGGATGAAGGCATTTAAATCCCTATAGCACAATAAATATTCAACTTAAGGCAGAAATCCCTATCGTAATAAAAGGTAGTTCAAATGAAGTTATCTATTTTTGATGACTGGAATGCCACTTGGGAGTATATGTGTCCAGTAAAATACATTCACTCCCATTGCCTGTCTATAAGCCTCACAAACATTGATAATTCTATGCGCATAGCGCTTGTATGGAATATCTTTACACCAATCGGGAATAGGATTAGGATCAAGCACGGTGAGACTTTTTCCTCACGGTCAAACACAAAAAGATTAAGGTTTCCTCTTTTCCATGGCATAAGAAGCTGCACAATGATTGGAATTAGAATTTCAAGAAGGGTTCACCATATTTCATATATTTACAAATCTGCACAATCATAGAGAAGTATCCTTACAAATCTGCAACATGACGCATCATATTTCATATATGGCCAAGCTTCTAATGATTTAGCCAACTCTTGAACATTAAGCTTCTCTCCTTGTGTCTTTAGCGTAGATTCGTAAGTTGAAGGGTGTTCTTTCGCAACTCTTTGAATTTTTTCTTAGACAATTTCATTGCCTCCTTACGCTTGGGTGCTGTATTGTGCAGCCTTTGGCGCTCACGCTTTGCTTCCCTTTGTTCGGGTGTCATATTTTTGTACCATCCCCTCTTGTAGTTACTTCTTGATTTACTTTGCACACATGTTTCATTAGCACGGGGAATAGGTGTATCGTGAAACCAATAGTGCTCTGCTTCTCTATAGTCTCAATTTCGTCTCACCTGTCAATGTAATCATATAATTATAATAATCAGCTTTATTAAGCCACGTTATTGCAATATTATTTTGAAGGACCTAAAATATGTAAACATACTTTATTACATGATAATCCAGTAGACGTGTTCTCATCAACAATATTATTAGTCGAGATAGGAATCATTCCTATGGAGCCAATCATTTGTTTCAACGGGATTCACGTTTTCCTTATTTGCCGCAACGTCGTCATCGCAAAATTTTACACATTACATAGATCTTTAAGAAAGAAAAATGTTATTCATCAGTGCATGTCAAACTCAATATATTAGGATTCTCGCGTTACAATTAGTAGCTGCAATAACATGTTGGGTTTTCTTTTGGTGATAGGCTTCACGGCGTCTCTTATTAATAGCATCCTTTTGTTGTTGCCATCGAGCCCTATCCCTTTCCCTCTTACGTTCTTTAGCATCGCTGCGGTTAAATTTGAATTGTTATAGCTCAAACAATTCAACATAAGGTCATTTGACACAGTATATTACCTTGTTTGACAGTGTTAGTCTTGTCACCCGGTGGTGCACGATAATTATCCATTGTAGCAATCTATAATAGAAACAGTGCAAACTATGAGCTGAATGTCGTGTATTGCACATCTCAATATTTACTGAAAATTTCATGAAAAAAAAGCACCCTCGCCATGGATGCAAAAGAAATAAAGAATGAAACAATTTGTACAGATTGATGTTCATGCAACTTGTGCCATTGAATCTTTTTTAGGTATTCAGTTTCAGAATTCTTGTGAAGTAGGCATTATCTCCATAAGCTCTCAACAGCCCACTTGGCCATAAGCGGCCAATAATTCAGATGCAACTCTCAAAAAAAAAAAAAAAAAAAGTAACTATGTTGTAGTGTAAAGCAAGCAAAACAAGACCTCATAAAACAGGGAGTTAGGTCCCTAAAAGTGATTTTCTTGTTAATACATTCATGTCTTCCTTTAACTCATTATGTGAGCTAGTGAGAGTGTGCTACTTCAGTTTACTGAACCAACGATCATTATGTGGATTATGTGGCTGCTGCAAGCTGCCATAGTGGTGCATTCATCTCCTATCCTGCTAATATTCACCTTTGAGCCCTCTCTGGTGTCACCTACAGTACCGTAAGTGTTCAAATTATCACCTTTGATAGTAGGACATTCTGTCCATCTCCAGTTTTGAAAAAAAGTGTGCTATCTTCTCCATCATAAGTTAGTTCACCTTTCAATGAAAAAGCACCCCCCATGATGCATCAAGATATTGATACACATAAAAAAGGGATATTGATACACCCTGGAGCCACTGTCTCTGTATTTGTGCAGTTAGTGTTAGGTAAAGGAAAAATCATTCATGAACTTCGCATACCCGTATGGAACTATGGATGCATGCTAACTGAACATGTGAAGATACATGAGTAAAAATGACCACTGAAATACAGTACATTAGCTAAAGTAAGTTGAACGCAAGATTACAAGCCCAAAATCATGCTTATATCTGGACGCATCTCAAAAGAACAAAACAACCAACAGTGATCTTGATTCGAGTAAGAACCAGCAGAGTAGAAAGTTCATTGGCCAGGACACGTAACCAATCGCCAAGCATGCAGGGGAGAAAGCAGACAAAGTCACTGCTAGAGCTGGTTGGCGGCCACAGAACGGAGCTGCAGTATGGTAATAATAATATCGTGAGTATGATGTTCAAAAAAGTATTGTATGCAAGTAACTATAAATACGCAAAATACTGTAAAAATGGCTGGACTCAAAACCAATGGCATTTCAGGAGGCTAAATAAATTTTCTAGGAAACACCTAAAGAACTGAACATGTATGATTGCATCACGTCAATTTGGGGATCATAAATTTGCTGTGTAATATGACACTGACAGAAATCTAGCTGGATGGACTAAAAAAAGCCACAAGAAACAAGATTACAAATTTGGGGACCTATTATTGCTTTAAATTGTAATCATGGCTTTGACATTTCAGTGCAAATTTAGGGCAAGGGAAGTCTCCTATTGCTGCATAAAGAAGTCTTACTGGCTGTCTATAGCACATTAACAGATGAAGATCAAAACCCGATCCTAACCATGATTGATCGTCCAACAGACTGTTATGAAAAGGCTGCACACGGGAAGCATGACAATGATAAGGCAAACAGTAAAAGAGGGTTCTCAGTCTTGCTTGAGAACAAGTAGCATCTGCTATCAGTTTTTGCTATTGTCAAGTACCTACTGAAATAGTAGTTGCATTCTAACTGCTAATTTAATTACCACAGAAGTTTATTAAACAATAAGCTCGGTAAGCTTTCCCCTATACAAAAAAGCAGCTAACCTATTACTAATTTAGCACAAGTACATGCACTGAGTTGTGATGGCACACTGGCAGTCAAGCTCGCTGCAGTCCATTTATTTTGACTATACAACAAACCTGGAAGAGCTACTCCATTCTCAGATTTTTTGTGTCTGCAGCTTGCTAGATTAACTGCAATGGTTACTCCACATACACTCTGAAATTGTTCTTTGAGATGATTGTTTACAAGACTGAGATGTGTCTGCAGTATAGAAGCTAGCTAGCAGATAGATCCACTATCCTTATTTTCGATTTCAAGTATATCTGCATGTCATGTCAGCTGCAGTTTAGTTTGAATTATTGTGATTTCTACTATCCTTCTGAGAGTTGAAACCTGAAGTTCAGTTCAGGTCACTTACGGATATAAGTTAAACAGATCCAATCATAAGCAGTAGATAAATGAGTTTAGTGGATGCTAATATTCAGAAAAGACAAAACAGCAAGGAACATCTCGACATTGAACAAAATAAAAATGATGAATAGGATTTCAGAAGACACTCTGAGACAGAGAGCAAGTATGCTGAATGAAAGTATAGGACCAATCCATAACAATCTTCTCTACTGCTAAATATGGCAACCAAACTCATATAGTCTAATTCTGATTATTCAACAATGGGCGGTTGGCATCAAGTTTGCAGTGAGGTATCGATGACATAGCATATCAGCATATTGTTTCGACAGGCAGGCAGGAACTAAAGCGGGGACGGAACTAAAAGGTCAATTAGACATTCTGAAACAATTCGAGAAGATAGCAATATTGCTTTGGGTTTGGTTCGATCGCTACTATTGATGAGCAACTTCACATACCAGATGCATGTGGCGCTACACCTGCTTTAGGTTTGCAAATTCCTCCTCAAAACCAGGTTAACGGTGTATCTAATGATTTTGTTATTGGCACTTGCGACGAGAGCATGCAGGTTCGCTAGACAGTGCGGCAGCGGCGGCGGCAATGTTCTTGGGCTCGCCGGTGAAGCGCTGCTGCTGGCGCGCGGCGAAAAGGGCGCTGTTGCGGCGCGCGGCGGCGGGCGCTGCTCCTCCGCTGCGCGCCGCGCTCCGGCCCGCTCGGCCTCGGCCGCCGCCGCGCACGGCGGCTGCCCGCACCGGCGGGGTACCCGCTCTACGACTCTAGGGACTGCCCGTTCCTCGACGTCGGTTTCACACACCCGAGGGAAGGGGTTATTGGCGCACGGCAGCAGCAGCTCCACGGACGGCGGCGGAGGCTCGGACGGACGTCGAAGAAGGCGCCGAAGAGGCGGCGCCGCGGACGCTCGACCTTCCCGGCGGTGGCGGCCTAGCGGCTGGAGGAGACCGCCGTGGAGGCCCGGCGGCGGTGGAGGCCCGGCGTGGAGCGCGGTGGAGGACGGCGGTGGAGGACCGGCGGCGGAGTGGGGAGAAGATGAGGGCGGGTCGCGGCCGGGAGAAGATGAGGGCGGGTCACGGCCACCGCCGCCGATTGGGGAGATGTTGGGAAGGCCGGGCGCTGATTCGGGATGGTGGGAGGCCATGGATTGATGACGTGGACCTCGCGCGATTGGCTGGGAGACGGAAGGCGGGATTGGAGGGAGCGAGGCGTGCGAGCAGCGGCCTGGAATCCCGGGCGGACGCAAGCGAGCGAGCGGTGGCCAGGAGAGCGAGCGAGCGAGCGAGCGAGCGGTGGCCTTGTCCCCCTGTCAACGATTCCCTTTGAGTTTTATTAGGGGTAGAGATATAATTTGGAACAAAGGAAGTAAGGGAGTCAGTATACTACATTAGCATGTAACAAAAGTCTATCTCATCGATCGAGTAGCTTTCACTGGGTATATATATCGTCTAAACATGTCCAACACAAGCTAAGGGTGTGACACACACTCGTGAACACACATGCATGCGCCCCCACGAACACACATGTTAGGAGGAAAATGATATCAATTCTAGATAAGCTAAGGTGGTGTCTTGTTGTCTTTTAAAAGTGCCATTTTAGCTATGATTTGATTGTCTCATTGTAGGTAACTACTTTCATAAATTACAAAGGGACACTCCAATTCGATGGCCATTTAGTGGAAATAAGATGATCCAATAGCACTCGAATGGATGATAGTAACAAATTATGTCAGTCACTTTTTATGTTTATCAGTCATGTGCAACCATTAGTTGGATCAATCGTTAGAAAATTGAAGGTTTTCAAAGGCTTCTAAGATGATTTGATACACTTTCATCATTGACTTCTTTTGGTGGGAGGATGATTGAGTTGTCTGAACTTCAACCGTCTCGCTTTGTAGTGTAAGATAATCACATTTGTCAAAGAACCGCTATTTCCGGCTTACCACTAACAACCACTGCCCTAAGAATAACAAATGTGTGAAGCTATTCTTGGTACAATGGCCACGTGCCCATGCCAGGGTACAAGAGCCCTTGGCATTGCACAAAATCGCCCCCTCCAAAAACGCCATGAGCTTAGCTTAGAGAAGCTGGAAGGCCAAAACCATCGTTTCGCCATGTACCAACCTTCCATCCTTCTCCGAGTCTCAATCCCGACACACAAGACATGCATTGAACATGTTTAGACAATGTATACCCAATGAAAGCTACTCGATCGATAAGATGGACTTTTGGATCATGCTAATGTAATGTACTGACTCCCTTTACTTCCTTGTTCCAAATTATATATAATAACGTGCAAGAGTCGGCTAGGCCGGCTCGTAAGTCGGCTAAGCCGACTTGATCAAAGTGCTCAAATGCAAGAAATGACTTCACCATTGCGTTCCTCTCGTCGAGCCGATCGAAAAACATATATGGAATGTCCAATTTGAGGTCCGGATGCGAGAGTTATGCCCCCGAGAAGTCTGATAAAAAAATAAAAAAAGCCCAGTCGCGCCATCGCCAATGGCGCGACGGGTCAATAATTTGTTTTTTTCTGAACTTGGCCGCTTCTGGACGTGCAGATGGGCCGGCCCATCAACGCCCGTCGCGCCATTGCATGTGGCGCGACGGGTGGGCCCACGGTCAACGCGCTTTGCCACGCAGGCGTCCGGTCGCGCCTTTGCATGTGGCGCGACGTAGTGTTATGTCGCGCCACCACCGTTGGCGCGACGGGAGGTTATTATGACGCAAATACTTTTTCAGGGGATATTTTTGATTATTTGATTAAAAAGGAATTAAAAATAAGAAAAAATCCTTATAGTGCTATTGTAAGTCTGTAACAACGGTGATGCGACTTCCAGAAATCATACGGCCACTTACAGCAAGTGTTTTAACAGCTGATAATTGCAATTGCAGCACGTACACAATCACAACTAGCTGTTGCAATAATCTGTTCAAATTTCAAATTTGGATTGGCAAATGGCCGCAAGAGAAAGAAAACAGCCAGGCTATTTATTTCGTATTGTACAAAGATGTCAAAGTCTATGCACGTTTTCTGCTATCCATACTTCACAATATCCAGTTCACGGTCAGTTTCACACACTAACACATTCACATTTCCAGCTACAGAATGCCAAGTTACATGGTAAACGTGATGAACGGGCATCTTTCTGTTCTAGCACTGTTAAATTTAAAACCCGCGAACAGCTCTGCGATGCCCTACGATGTTCACCCAGACATGTCGGCATGGCACAAGGAACTCAGTCAAGGCCATAGTCTTCACCAAAGTATTTGTCAACCAAACCATTGGCCATATTCCTCATCACCTCGTTCTCATGGAACTGGAACCTCTCCATAGCCTCGATGCCATCCTCTGCCTCCACGAGCTTTGGACCCTGATTGTTGGGGTATCCTCTCATCACCTGTAAAACAAAATCGATTTGAGGTGATATGAATGCAAGTAGACAAAAGACATGGCTAAAGGCTTAAGAATTCAACTATCAGACTCCCTTACCAGTTCCAGGAACTGAAGCCCAAGTCTGGCACTCTCTATATCAGCTGATCTCACCAAATTTATAAATCCTGGAAGGGCTCCACCATCTACGATGGCAACTAAATGTTCAACGATTATGTTTGGAGGGTTACCACTGCCTGCTGGGACAACACACAGATTGCCCAGGGTGTATGCTGCTTCCCTGCGGATGTCAAATTGTGCAGTCCTGAGGAGGTGCATCAGCAAAGGAGTCGCCTCACTAGCAAATATCAGTTTCTTATGCTCAAAGCTGCCCGCTGCTATATTTGACATGGCCCATGATGCCTCCTACATAAGCAGTTCAAAAAAATTTAAAGAAGACAAACCAAAGAATTCTATAACCTTTTAGAGTCCAAATTAAAATAAACTTAGTTAGCAAATGAAAGGGTAACATACCTTCTTAAGAACCCTATTGTCACTCTTCAAACATTTGATAAGACTTGATAAGGCTTGATCTGGAACAATATTTAGTTAGTAACTCAGTACATAGAGACTAACACATATTCTAGAATGGCAAGCTGTTAGCTGATAATCAACATCATTACAAGTGAAATATGGTGCTCATATACAATTAGCTATAAAGGATTTCCAATTATGAGCTAACCTGTGACACTGTTTCCAACAATTAGGACTGAATCAACCATGTAAGCATCACCAGCTACAAGATTTCCTAAACCGCGGAGTACCTATTTTGAAGTAGAAAAGTCAATCTGTGTGCTGTGAAATCACATATACTCGCTAGTCGCTATATAATTACAAGTTGCTAGATAATTCTAAAGTTACAAGAGAAAATGATCCTTGACAAACAGATGCCAATCTGTAAAATGTACATTAACAGCAAATCTGTATTGTCTGGAAATCATTATTAGCACATTCATACAAAAAATATCCTGACAAACAGATGCCAATTTAGAATATAGAGTAGTTTGCTGTCCAACTAATAGGTGCGTAACTGAGAATAGGAAACAAGGAAAATTTTGCGATGGAGAAACAAAGATAGTACCGGAATGAGCAACTGCAAGTTTTCAGATGCTAGAAGGCGCCCAATCAGCAACTGTGGCACAGAACTTCTTACTATTAGGCTGGTAGCTTTTTCTGAAAGTGCTGAAAGATAGACCACTACCCATGCCACCTCAGTTGCAAGTTCTTCATCCCTGAACAGTCACAAAACAACTCATCAGCAGCAGAAATGAGCAAAACAAGCACAGGAATTTGATAGATTTAGTTAGTTAATGATGTAAACATACAGAAGTTAAATATTCTTGAAACAGCCCAAACATAAGACCCAGAACAAAAGCAACTGCATAGAGAAGATTGCACAAAGCAGCAAATCTATACAACATAGCATGGGATGCGTACTGATGAACATGTTGCTATAGCATGATCATGATTCAAGAAGTCTAGGGACAGCTGTAGCAGTGGGTCAGATGGGGCTCGAGCGCCCTCTACCTTTGATGGAAGTGTGGAGCCCCTCCCAGGCACCGCACCCCCCAAGTTTGTAGTCATTGAAGCTTAGGAGGGGCTCAATGCAGAAAATAAGGAGAATGAGCCCCTCCCAGCATATATTTCTAAGATCTGCCTTGGAATGAAGATCAGGTCACATGCCAGCAAATCTAAATACCCTCACCAAAAAAAGAACTGAAATTATCCCTAATTAAGCTAAAAAGAATGTATTTCATAGAACTGTAAGAACAAGGGACAAATAACTGGTATTTTTTGTAGCAAGTAAGAAACTAGCATCAGAAGTCAGAACAACTATATCTCCACTTGAGTTCTCAAAAGTCAAGTTACTGAATGCTATACACAGAAGTAATGCAAAACTGAAAGATATCCATAAGGTGTCACATACGCTTTTTCCAAGTTCCGCGTGATTGCATTCAGTACACCGTCGATGCCAATAAGCTCATTCGCAGCCCTGGAATCAGGCCCCTGGGATATAAGAGAAACAAATGTTTCAGCAAATGAAGCTTGGTGTTTACAAATCATATGTAGAAAGTACACCTAATAAGCCCATCGGTAGGGTGTCATTTGCCAAATTCTGGACCAATCCAAGAATGCACAAGGATTTTAGTAACCAACTGGATTCCCAGTGGTTTGTTTGTGTGGATTCTATATTTGTGTGATGTTCATTCAACCTTAAATAGCAACATCTCTTGAAATAATTTTAAATTGGCATCTAAAATCACCAAAATAAGCCATCATTCGAATTCTACAATCCTCTGAAATTTTGATAGTCAGGCAATTTAGATAAGGAATTGGGATCCGCTGTTGTAGCAATTTAGTATATACAAATCATATAAGGTTCTAAAATAATTCAATTTTTGCAAAGAGTGTAAACATGCCAACACAGATATGGCTTGAACTTATGTTAAGGAAAGCTATGGATATGACTTGTGAACTACTCCACTCCATCTGTCCTGAAATACAGTGGATTTTCAATTGTCCTAAGTTTAACCAAGTTTGTTGAACAGAACAAGAATATTTATAATATCAAATGAGCTCCATTAAATACATTATTATGAAATGTATTTATGTATTTTTTTTCTCGAACACGCAAGAGAGCTGCGTATCATTTCATTAAAAGGAGAAGAAAGAGTCATACATACATAGACCTGAAACCAACACACATTTTTTCACAATTTGCCCCTTCGATATCGTAAATATTCATGTCCTTTCCAACAAAAAATTGGTCAAACTTTGGATGGTTGGACTTAGGACAACTGAACAGGATGGAGGGAGTAAACTTTTATGCTTAATTCCTTCTAATTCCTAAGATGCTCTTGGTAAAGAAATAACTGTGGCATAACAAGCAAGAGAGGGACTCAATCAATACAACCTTGATGAGATTTGACAATGCCCAAGCAGCAGTTCTTGCTGTCGAACCCTTATTTGACAGCATTAAACGGGCAAGAGGCCACAAAGCACCTTGAGTAAGTAATGTACTTCTCAGCTCTGCTCCTTCACCAGCAACATTTCCAATGGCCCATGCACATTGTTCCGCGACAAATGTGGAGCTCTTCTCTAACAGACATAGGGAGATAAGACTTTTATAAGAGGTCAACCTAGTAGTCATTATTGAGAATTGTGTATTCTAGAGACAAATGGAAATGTCAGTGAGCACTATTTACATTCGACAAACAGATAAGAGAAAACTAACCACCAAGGTGAGCAATGAGCAATGGTAGAGCAGGAAGTAAGGATTTAGTTTCCTCAGGTTCCCCTGCAGCTATGTTTGTAAGGCACCAAGCTGCCTCTAGCAACTGCAATTAAAAAACATGAAGGATCTTGATAAGAGAAAAAGATCAATTGAGTATAGCGATACAATTACCATGCGAATGATCAACACACCCAAATTTTACTCAATTTAATTGGACTGTTAGAGCTATAGAATAATAAGTAGAGTGTACTCAACTTGTTCATCTGATGATCCAAACGACAGATACTGCACTAACAGAGGGACTGCTCCAGCTTTAATTGCTGCATCAACTGGAGGTACTTCAGACTGAGACAACAAACGCCTTAAAGCACGAAGTACCTCTGTCTTCCTCTTCTGTGCCCCTTTTCCCCTAAGAGTAACCATAGAACATATAATTCAAAACCAGAGTACTTTTAATATGTGCTTCATATTCTATTCTAGTAGTTAAATTTGAAAGTGTTTAATTTAAGTTTAGCCCTTACAGCTACCTGAAGTGTAATTTCCAAGGCAAAAAATATAAAAAAACAAGTAAACAGAAGCAGGATCCTGAACAAAAAACGGTGCAACTGGGTTCATGTCTGTAAATCATATCAATGACCACATAGGGTTTTACATATGAAATGAGATGTTCAAGAGATTATCAAAACTATTCTTTCAATGCCTCATAATCAAACTATTTTGACCCCCTGTAGATGGAGTACAGGAAGAGACCTCAAAACCAAGACTAGAAACAATTCAAGGTGATGGCTTTCATTTGGTTGAGAAAAGAGAAAGCAGTATGAAATATTCAGGCTCTTAAAGTGTGCACCAAGAATTAGGGCTTATATTAACATAAATGGAAATCCTTTTGATAGAGGCACTTACTGGCTTGACAAAGCAGATTTCAGATCCTCAACAGCCTGAGTCGTTCTAGCCTCAAGATCTGCTTTCCCCTCATCAACAACCATGTCACCATCTTCTGCTGCAGCCTCATCACTGCCGGAAAGAGGAGCTCGACATACACGCTTTGCACGCATCAAAGCTTCTCTTCTTTCCTTCCCTATTGCGAGAGCCTGCTCCCTCCTCCGATTAGCAGCTGTGTTGCGCACTGCAACCAGACATGTAACCAACAAAAGGCCTTAGATGCTATACAAACTGCAGACTAGCAACAAGATCCACAAGAAGTAGGATGCACCATGATACATGTTTTTTTCCTGCAAGATTGTAATGAGTTTTTTTTTTTTGGTTTCGTGATTAATTTAGGATGCTACAGAGTCAACCTATATATAATTTGAACCAATATCAAACAATCTACAGTTAATGTACTACCCTAGTTTCATTACTTGCATAACTTATGCAGCTATAATCATAAATGTAAAATCGAATAGCAACATTAGTGGTATGAACTTTAAGTAATAGCTCCCCCTAATAAAAGTAACACGAGTCTATAATACTTCACAAGGGATTTAGCAGCTACCTGCAGGAGGTAGTAGTAGAGACACTGCTTAATTTTCAGCCACACATGTCAAATTGTAAACCGGTTGTCATGCCAATTTGCCAGGTTTCGTTCACTACAGAATAACCCCTCAAACCAAGTTCCTTGCGACCTAACCCTGCTAACAAGATAAGTCCCGATTCTAATCACTAATCAGCATAAGATGAGTACCGATTGTAATCAGCTCGACTGTCGACTGCTCGAGCAAACAGTAATCGAACCCATGTGTAGGCAAGTCCTTCCAAAACAGGCAACAGCAGTAGTCAGTAGAGCAGCTCGCGCGCTCACCGCTCCTCGTTCCGAGAGCAACAGAACCTCCACGCGAGCTCAGGGGGGTCTACTCTACAGGTTAGGGCTTCTAGCACGGCCGCGCGCGCCTAGTGTTCGACGCGATGACAAAGCAACGCCGGCGGGAGGAGACGGGAGGGGAGCGCGAGGCTGCACCTGAGGACTTGATGGCGTCGCGGTGGTACTGGTGGTGCGGAGAAACGGAGGGCGGCGAGGCGGAGGCGCTGCCGTCGGCCATCTTCCCCGGTCCCGGTCGCGGCGGCTGAGCTCGGCGGCTGGAGTTTTTCTTCTCGGCTGCTCGGTGATGTAAACGGGACGGAAACGGCAAATGGGTCAACACATTCTAGGGCCCACTATAAAAAACACATTCTAGGCCCATTTGGATCTCCGGCGTTGCCGTGGTAGCCCGAATGGGGATAAACATGGGTGGAAATTTTTTATTTTCTCAAAAAATATATTGTTTTTTTTGCAAAAATAAAAAAATAAAAGATGACTGGTAAACAAATTAAAAAAATATGCACCACTCGCTTGTAGAAATTGAAATGAAATAGTGAGATGTAAATGTCACCAACACAATTGTTGGGAAAAGGCATCTCATTGGGCGGAGACGTGGCATGAGCCTACGGTCAATTGACCCCCATTTATCTTGTTTACTACGGTTGTCTTTGCTTGTTACGCGAGGTTTGGATCGGAGGTATTGGGACCGCCGCGGAGACCATGCCGGCCTGCGCTGAGAAGGTCTCCCGGTCGCCATCCCGGAGACAACAGCCTCAAGCATCGACCTCGGGCCTCCGGCGGAGGTAGCGAGCCGGGCGGAGACCTTGGCCTCGGCCACCTGGCGGAGACCATGCCGGCCTGCGCCGAGAAGGTCTCCGGTCGCCACCGGAGACAACAGGCGGCATCCCGACCTCGGGCCTCCGGCGGAGGTAGCGAGCCGGAGGCGGAGACCCTTGGCCTCGGCCCCGGCGGAGGCACCGGGACGGAGGTGCAAGCCTCCGATCCCGAGCGGAGATACCGGGGCGACGGCGGAGACGACGGGACGGGAGCGGGAGACATCCGGTGGCCCAAGAGGCGGCCCGCCCGCGGCCCGGGGAGCGAGGAGGACATCACACGCCTAGGAGGCCCGGGAAGGGTCAGCGGGCCCATCGGCGCAACTGCGGACGATCTTGCCCCCGTCGACCCCACACGGCGAGTCTTAAAATTAGGGTTTCCCCGTCTCCCCTTTGGGGTTGTAATGTCTTTTCATATTGGGGAGCCGGGTGGCTATAAAGGAGCCCCCGGTCCTGTTGTAAAGGGGGATCGTTTGGAGTGGAAGAGTTTGTTCTTCACACTCTAGCATTGTAATTGTAATTACGATTGAATACTAAACCGCTGGAACTGTGTTCCAACGGTTGGCGCCCACCCGTGTGTCCGGCGAGAATATCACTCCGAGATGCCAACAAGAAACCGGATAGCGGCCGCGCTCGGCCAACGTGCCGCCGCGGGACGGAGACACCGCGGAGGCACTGAACCACCGCGAAGGGCAGACCGCGAAGGTCCGCCGGCAAGCACGTATGCCTCCGAGCGATCAACCGAAGATGAGAGAACAATGATGACCACGGCGAAGATGAACAACCTCCGGCAAGCCGGGACGGCGATCGGCACCGGGAAAATGAGGTAAGTCGTGAGAGCCGAAATGCGGCGCATGGAACGTAACGAGACAGCCGAGAGCGAGCAAGCGGCTACGCACGGGGCAATACACACCTCCGGCAAGCGAGAGGAGATTAGGCGGCAAATGGCAATATTGCAAGCGGAGATTGAGCATGCAACCCATAACAATGCATCAAAACAATACTATGACAACCCCACAACTCAGCCAATACATGGCCGCAACACCCCCAGAGATACCTCAGATCATGGTTTACCAGAGGACGTTCGACCCGAAATCCCCACTGTCAGAAGGCCTACAGAAAGCACCGTGGCCTCGGGTTACAAGCCCATGGTCCGCCTAGGTACAATGGAAAAACAGATCCACGGCGGTTCGATGAGTTTTGAGGCGTGAGTCGCCTCCGCGGGAGGAAATGACGGTGTCCTAGCCAAATCCTTCGTTATCGCCGCAGGGCGACGCACCGACATGGTACTCCATGCTGCAACCTAGCACAATCTACTCATGGGAGAACCTGAGGGACAAGATAATCGCCAATTTTAAAGGATTCTCAAGCGAGTCATTGTCGTCGGCGGACCTGTTCAGCAACAAACATGACAAGGGGGAGCCGTTGAGGGATTATTTCCAGAGATTCTTACACCTCAGGGCGAAGGCGCCAGACGTGCCAGACAGCGTCGCAATAGAGCGGCAATTAAAGGTCTCCGCATTGGACCCTTCGCAAGCCACTTAGCGAGAGAAAAGGCGGCTACCATGGAAAAGCCGCATGAAGAGTTCGAAAAATACCGCAGATCGAGACAATGACCTCCGGAAAAGACTGGATGAAGGAGAAGGCCGAGCAAAAGGTATTCCGGTAGGAACAACAATAGAGACAACGGAGTCCTATGACGGGCAAAATGCTCGGCAAAGGCAAGTCTTCAATGTGCAAAACGGCCCGGCCTCAACGTTCGGCGGACAAGGAGCCGGAGCGGCCAAGACACAAAGGCTCGAATAACCAGAATTTCAACAAGAGCAAGTCGAAGAACTGGAATAGGAACCGAGAAACCAAGAAGGCATTATTGTATCTTCCATGGGGAAGAAAAGGGGCATAGCACCAAGGAATGCCCCGAAACCAAAGAAACAATGGATCGGATGAAGAACAAGCAACGGCCGCCTCCACCGTTCCGGAGCCAACCGGACAAGTGAATCACACCTTCACCACACAACACCATCGCAGTACAACCCAAGCTATCCGGGGTACACTAACGGTGTCTTCCCTCGCGAACGTCGCCGCCAGCACTATCCACCGTCCCTACCGGCATGGCGGCTGTGCGGTACCCGAGATGTCTCGCACGGCAACCGGGCACCCGTCGGAGCGGAGAGTGCGATCACTTATGTCAACACTCGACCCCACGAGATATCCATGGTAGAAACACCTCGGTCTTCACATCAACGGCCCGGGGCAGAGGCAGACGCACGCATTACCTCCACCTCGTAACAAAGGCAATTCGAGGCACTACCGGCACCTCCGCAGCGGGTCACCCGCCCCCAGTACCATGCCAAAGGCTGAACCTCCGATTGAGAATCGATGAACCCCCACTCGCTCGCCCGCCCACAATAGGAATGATACTACCGATAGCCGGCGGTTCGCGATAGAATTCGAGACAAAGAAACGAGAAAAAAGATCACCTCCGATTGGTGAATAATGTGGGTTGTGCGGGGAGCACACCGAACAACGAGAATGGTCTAAGGCCCAAATCAGTTTTTCGAAGAGGACCTCCGATTGGAGAGTTACCCTCACACCGACGCGATGGTCATAAAAGCAAATGTGGCGGGATGGGAGATAAACGAATCTTGGTTGACTGCGGGAGTTCGGCGGATATCATCTTCGCAAGTGTGTTCGATCAAATGAAGCTCGCGGGTCTCGAGTTGCAACCACGATACACCTACGATAGGATTCGGAGGAAGAAAGATTCACGCCCTCGGAAAAATTTCCCTACCCGTGTCTTTTCAAGATGGGGACAACGCGAGAACAGAATACATCACCTTTGATGTAGTAGACATATATTACCCATACAATGCAATCCTAGGAAGAGGATTCGCAAACAAGTTCAATGTGGCAATCCACATGGGTTACCTTTGCATGAAAATGCCGGCCGCATGGAATAATCGCGGTTCGAGGAAGCCGGAAGGAAGCCGGGAACATAGAGAGAGCAATATACAAGGCCCACGAAACATAAACACGGTGGCATCGGATGAGCCACCGGATATGCCCGGAGGAAAGACGGACATGAAGGACCGGGAGGACACAATAACGGTGCCCCTTGACGAGGCGGTGCCAAATAGGAAGGTTACGATCGGAGCAAATCTATCGAAAAGAACGGACGAGAATTAATCGGCCTATTGTCCAAAAACGAGAGATGTCTTTGCATGGTCGCGAGAAGACCTTAAAGGAATCGGGAGAGACATAATCGAGCACACCCTGGATTTAAACGAGAACGTAAAGCCAAGGAAACAAAGGCGAGAGGAAAATGTCGGAAGAACGAACCTTGGCCGCGAAGGCGGAGGTGCGAGGTTATTGGATGCAAACGTCATACGAGAGGTCAAATACTCGAATGGCTAGCAAATGTGGTGCTTGTTCCAAAGAAGAATGGCAAAATGCGAATGTGCATCGACTTCACCGACCGAACAAGGCATGCAAAAAAGACCCATTCCCGCTACCCGGAATAGACGCCTCGGTTGATAAGGCCGCCGGATGCAAAAGATTCTCCTCCGGACTGTTTTTCGGGATATCATCGGAGTCGCTCGGGAAAGAAGACGAGGAAAAGACAAGTTTCACTATACCAACTGGAACCTATTGCTTTGTGCGAATGCCGAAGGGCTCAAGAACGCGTGGTCGACCTTCGCAAGAATGGTACAAGCCGTACTACGGTCTCGGTTGCGAGAGAAACATCATAGCCTACGTAGATGACATTGCCGTGGTAAGCAAAGAACCGGAGAACCATCTCGAAGATCTCAAGGAAACCTTTGCAAACCTTAGGGAGGCCGGATTGAAGCTAAACCCGAAAAATGTGTCTTTGGAGTCGGCAAGGGAAAAATGTTGGGATACGTCGTCGGACCGAAGGTCTCGGGGCCAACCGAGACAAAACAAAAGCCGTTCGGCCATGCCCGAGCCATCAAACAAAGAGAGGTCCGGCGACTCACGGGAAGAATCGCGGCATTGAACAGGTTTATCTCCAAATCAGTGAACGCAGCCTCCCCTTCTTCAAGGCACTCAAGGCCAACGAAAAGTTTGAATGGGGACGAGCAATCGAAGCTTTCGAGCGGCTCAAGAAATACATGGCCGAGGACCTAATGGTGGCAGCCCCGAATAGCGACGAGCCACTCTCGTTGTACGTGTCGCATCGCGGGGCGTAAGTGCGGTACTCGTGCAAGAGAGACAGATAAATGGTAAGCGGTGCAAAGCGGCCGATATACTATGTGTCCGAGGCATTGCAAGGAGCAAAGCTGAATTACACGAGAGATTGAAAAGATAGCGTATGCAGTAATCACGGCTTCAAGGAAGCTAAAGCACTACTTTCAGGACCACACTATTCGATACCGACAGCGCGGCCACGGCCGAGATCCCGAACAACAAAGAAGCCTCGGGAAGAATTGGCAAGTGGGCTACGGAGCCGTCTCGTTCGAGATCAAGTTTGTTGCAAGAACAGAGCAATCAAGTCGCAAGCACTAGCGGACTTTCTCTCGAATGGGTGCCAACAAATACCTCCGAATCAAAATCGGAGGTATCCCACGGACACTTTACACGAGATGGTGCGGGGGAGTCCAGGGGGCCGGGGCCTCCGCAATTTTGTTTTCACCATCGAGTCGGGACAAAATATGCGGCTAGACTATGCTTCAAAGCAACAAACAATACAGAGTATGAAGGTGTCATATTGGGGTTGACAAAAGCAAAGGCACTCGGGGCCACTCACGTCCGGTAAACATGATTCACGGTTGGTAGCGGGACAAGTGGAAAAGAGTACACCGCAAGGAACCGGAACTCGCAAAATACTTAGAGGTCATGAGAGGCCTTGAAAAGAGATTCAAAGGGTTCACCCTCGGGCATATACCGAGAGGAGAAAACATGGAGTGATGAGTTGGCAAAGGCAAAGCAAACAAGCTTGACATGCCGGCAGGCACCTTTTACCAAGAGCTACAGCAACCGGCCACGGCCGGGTTAAACGAGCATTTGCGGAGGTACTGCGATTCACTCCGAAGACTCGGAGGCAAGCAATCATAGATCAAATCAGTGGCAATCATGTAACATCGATGAAGCCGGCGCGGCGAGGGCGGGCGGCTCGAGCAAGAAGCTACACCGTAATAGAGGGGCAGTTGTTCAAAAAGGCATAGTGCAACCACTACTCAAATGCCTAAGCAATGAAGAAGGCCAGGAACTCCTACGCAGCATTCACGCAGGGATTTGTGGATCCCACATAGGCCCAAGGGCATTATCTGCAAAGGCAATTCGCCAAGGTTTTTACTGGCCCACTCACATCAAAGATGCCCTACGCATAGTGAAGACATGCAGCGCCTGCCAAAACTTCTCTCCAAACCAAAGTAAGCCAGGGGGGAGTCACAGCTCATCCCACCAACATGGCCTATGCAGAGATGGGGTATGGACCTCGTTGGGCCGCTCCCGCGCCCTCAAGGAGGTAGTAAGTATGCGGTTGTGGCGATCGAATATTTTACAAGGTGGATCGAGGCCAAGCCACTATCAACCATCACCTCGAAACGGTAAAAAAAATTTTACGCGGAGAACATAGTGTGCGCATTCGGTGTCCCAAGAACCCTAACGATGAGATAACGGAAAGCAATTCGATTCGACAAGTTCAAAGAGTACCGTGAAGCATTGGTACTCGGCTGGCCTTTGCATCGGTATACCACCCGGAGAGCAACGGGGCGGTTGAGAGGTCCAACAGATCATATTCTCAGCAATCTCAAAAACGCTACACGGCCTGAAGAAAGGAAAATGGGTCGAGGAGTTGCCTAAGGTCGTGTGGTCTCACAACACCAACATCTCACGAGCCACCGGCTTCACACCCTTCAAGTTACTATATGGGGAAGAGGCTATGATGCCGGAAGAGTTAAGAAACCAAAGCCTCCGGGTCACAAAACAGGCGCTAGCAGAAAATGAAGAATACAGCAAAGAGATGATAGAGCGGAGAGAGACTAGAAGGCATGGACAACATAATCAAGTACCAAAACCAAACGAAGAAGTGGAGGGATGCCAAAGTGGTAATCAAAGACATCAAAGAAGGAGACCGGGTCCTCCGGAAACCAAATGCACCGAACGTGGAAACCGCAACCAAAGTGGGAAGGACCCTACCTAGCTCACCAAGCGGAAGGAAAGGATCGTTCTTCTTACGGGATGAAAATGGGAAAGTATCAACCCACACCCGGAATGTGGACAACCTCAGGAAATACTACATCTAGAATGTAGGGAACCTCCGTAAATCTATAAGCGGAGGCATCCAGTAGATCATTTTCATGTTTCTTTTCTTTCCCTTCAAACCGGATTGCACTCTTTTCCTCACGCGGGGACTCCTTATCGGAGGTGAGGTTTTTAACGAGGCAACTCCGTTGTAATCAACCTCTGCAATATATAAAGAGGGCCCCGAGAAACAGCAGAATGCAGCAAAGTCGAAAGCGGCTGGCAACGCAGCCGCAATATTCGACGGTGCTTTAAGCATCGGAAGAGGTCACTTCAAACTTCGCCTTGACCGGCGGACCTCAAAAAGATTTGTAAGCGACCTCCAAAATGGTTGAAAACCCTTGGAAAAAGACCTGATCAGTCAGGCACTAAGGGGTACAAAAAGCCAAAAAAGGCATCACCAAAATCGGAAAAAGACCCAGCAAGCAGCTAGGGCACCGATATTAAAGCAAAGATCGCTTGATCGCCGGCGGCTTCTCATGCCTCCGCAAGATCCGGCGGAGGCATGCCAAACACGAAAACCGAAAATTGAAGAAATCGGAGCAATCTAATCGTCATAAGCAAAAAAGGCAACCGGAAACAAAGAGAAGGTAACACGGCGGCCGAGCAAGCCACTCCGAGTCCATTAATTTGCATACAAATATGAAATCAAGGCTACAAGAATCACCAATGCCCTAGCTCCAACTAGTGCAGACTCTAGAGAAGGTGTGCCACCTCTTACTATTACAATCGCAAACGAGCCCGCAAAAGAGCAAAGAGCGCGCAATTCTCCATCTCCGAGAAGGGAGGAAGCCTTAGTACCGACGGACTTCGGCTCCGGTACCCAAAACACAAAGCGCCAACCGATACACCTCGGACTAGCCCGCCCCACTACACACCTCGAAGAATAGGCCAAGTAGCAAGCACGGTTGTATTCGTAGCCGGATACCACCTGCACCTCTCAAAGAAAAGAGCGACACACCATTGTGATATAGCTATTACGAATTCTTACTCGCATCGGCTCAAGTGCATCTAACAACAAGACCATGCTCTCACTAAATCAAAATCGGCGAACACTACCCCAAATGACCAAGCATCACCAAAATCCATAAGCCTTATATAGCCCTATGGAGGAGAAAGGTAAATAAATGCCTTGATCGCAATCTAATGCATTAAAGGAGCAAGATCTCGTATCATAACTCATAGTAGCAATCAAGCTCATTCAAACCGCAGAGTACCATCGCTAGCCGGTTGTTTTGGTCCTCGAGCAATCAAGAGAGCATATCACGAGAAATCAAACACAGGATCCACAGCATTTACTAAGTGTACCAAAGAGGTCAGAGACATTTAATCCAATCGGCCATGCCAAGGCCTATAAAAGGAAGGCGCTTCCAAAGATCCACCCCCAAAGCATCACACAAAGCACGTATCAAGAGTAGGGGGATGGAGGCTGATGTATATTTACAAGAGTTCCACAGTAGCAGTAGAGAGACAGCGTAAGAATTCGTAAGCAGAGGGCCACATAGACCAAAATGAACACCACCCTTTTCTTAAGAGCATGCACCAATGAGCCTTGCCTCAGGGAAGAAAACGGGATAGGGGGGACACCGCGTAAGAATTCGTAACGTCCCCCTATCCCCGGTCAAAATCACGCAACAGAAGGGTGGAATATCACGTGAAAGAGAGCCCGAAGACAGGCGGTACCCAGTCACAAGTTGAGAGTCCCCATTAGCAAGGGACCATGTCCAATTAGCTACAGTTGGAGAAAAGGCAGCACTAAGAACCTAATCTCCATGCCTTAGCATGGAACCATGTAACCTAACAGTTTGCCCATTCAAAAATATCAATAAAAGATACCCGACAAAATGCCTCCGGAATCGACTAGTAACCTCGCGCGCAATTCAAACGTAGTATGGACTAACGTTGCGCGCGCGAAGACAAGTTCAAAAACTACGTCTTAGCAAAGACAAGACCTCCGTCTTAACACCTTAGCTCAGAATCAGGTAACACTGGCATATAACACAAAAAAAAACACGTATACGATAATCTAAGATTTCTTCCATAGCCTCCGCGCATGAAATGAATGCGTCTGAGTTCCATTACACAAAGGCAAATCTCAGGAAAAAGACCAAGAATAAACAAATACATAGCCTCCGAAAAGAAAAAGGCAACGAGAAAAAATAAACATCTCATGAGAAAAAACGACGAGCGCCAAATTCAAGGACCCCTCCATGCTAGCGACCCAACGAAGGTGTCGCGCCTATCGTCCAACTGAGCGCGAACAAATTCAAACATATCATCAACGCTGCGATGAGGGAACACTGATCGCCAGCAATCCCACAGAAAACCGCTAACGTAGACACCATCGCGCATAAGGGTTGCAGGTTCCACCTCCTGCACAGGCCCAAAATCGGAGACCTGCGCAGGAGGATTGACCAATAAGTTTCATTTACAATACGCGCACCCCAGGCGCCACAGCAAAAGTAACAAGTGTTTTTACACTGAGACACAGAAAAGTAAAATCCTAGTCTACCTCCTCCCCGCGGACGTCGTGGGCCTCAGCGGCTCTATCGGCATCTCCATCTTGCCTCTCTTGTAATGTCTCCGCGGGAGGACTGGCGCGAGCTTCAGTGTGTGCCCGGGTTTCCGACAGAACCTCCGCCTCGGCCTGAATCCTCGCCGGAGACACGGTTGCCTGAGGAACCTGAGAACCTCCGCCGCGGCCTGGTCGGAAAGGCTCACCAAGGACGGGGACACCTTTCATCACAAGCCTAACCTGGTGTTCGGCCTCCCGGCAGCCTTAAAGACACAAAAATATTAGCTCCGTGAAGAAGCAAAAGAAAAGATAAACATAAAAGACAAAGGAAGACAAGTTTCACCTTCCGCATCGCGTGAGCAAAGCAAAGAACGGCTTCCGCCCCGCCAAAAGGCACCCGAGAAAGACTTCAAGAATTTTTGAATGGTCTTGCGGATTGGGCGGGAAGTCTCCCCGAGCTCTGAGGAATCGGAGATCTCTGGTAGACCAACAGCGCTAATGTCCAGACCTCCGCGAACCAAGCTCTTAATTAAACCAGTGGCGGAGGCCTTTGCCGCAAAATCGGACACGCCTCCGACGAATAGGGACAGCTTCGCCAGATTGGATTTGATCCAAGACATCAATCCACTGGCAGTACAGTTAGCGGGAAGAGGAGAGGCAACACCACCAAACTCTTCAAGTACAGACAGATATGTCTCCGCAATTTCAGTACCGGCAACCCTGATCTCCTCGATCTCCGCAGCCAATCCCTCCGCCTCCTTCTGAAAGGTCTCCGCAGTCTTTTCCATCGAGGCCAGCTGGGTGCGGAGGTTCTCAGACACCTCCGTGGCTTTATTGGCACGCTCAATTGCAACGTCCTTGGCTTCATTAGCAGATTTGAGCCTCACTTCCAAATCCTCAACCTCCTTCTTCAGGGCCTCCGATTGCTGGAGAGCGGTTTCCAAGTTAGAAACTTTGGCCGCGAGGTCGTCTTCTCGCGGCCAAGGGTCTCCACTTCTCCCTTCGGGGCCTCAATGGCTCGCGTCCGCTCGGGCAAGTTCCACGGCTCCTCGGTGCTCAATAGCGAAGGCCATGTGATGCGTCTATAGACAGTAATAAAGTGAGAAAAAAGCAACAAGGAAAAGATTAAAAGGTCAAAAGCCCAAAGCACACTCACCATACAGTGGTGCTCCAGTTGAAGGCGCAGAAGGCGTTCGTAGGGCGGCGCATCAAGGTAGTTGTCAACTTGGCTGGGATCAAAACAAAAACCATAGGGAATATGATCATGAGTACAAGCCCGCAACAGCCCAACCTCGCGGAGACAGCAGTAAAGTAACATGACAAAAACCTCCGTAATGCTCGAAAATATCATGAACATTCAAACCCCACGCACCAAACGTAGCGGAGGCATCTGAAAGAGAAGCGAAGACACATCTTAGCAAAGCCAATCGTGCAATCAACGTGTGAGCTAAAAATAAGACAAGAGTAAAGAATCTTTACCTCCGAAGCACGAGCGGCGGAAGTAGAACCTCCGCCCGTAGGCGAAGCCCGTGCACCACGCGCCGGGAACACGCGCGCCAAATCAACACCAGGAGGAGGCCTCATGCTCCCAAAGAATACCGGCAAGCTCGGCTATAGAATAAAAAGGTTAGAAGTCTTCTCACCCTAAGAAAAAAAGAGAGGGAGTGGTGTCCAAGAAACTTAGCCAAAGTCAAAATTTTTTTTTAACTTACGAAGAGAAAGCCCGCCCACCGGACCTTTGTCACCAGAACGGAGGCCCGCCCTTCACGGGAGGCCCGCCTGCCGCTAGCCGGCCTTGTCGACACCTTATGGCAGGACTCCCAACAAAATCATCATCGGAGATGTCGTCGGGGATATCACGAACCTGGTGAGCCGGAGAAAGCGACGCCTCAGTGTCCCCGGCCTCTTCGTCCCCCTTCGCTTCTTCCTCTTCTTCACCAGCCTCACCGTCTTCGAGCTAGACGGCTCGGCAAAAGCGCCGGGGAAGGGGTGAACGGACACCTCCGGTGAGGGGACCCGCGGAAACGAGAGGGGCGTGAAGCCACCTTCGCCTCCGCTGTAGGTGAAGGCTTAGCGGACGCTACCGCCTCCTTGGCAACCTCTTCTTCCCCGTCGTCACCTTGATAGCCGGCCTCGGAGGCATTGGGGGACGCAGATGCGGAAGCCTCAACGGCCTCCGGCTCGGAGGTCTTCTCCTTCTTGGAAGGCCCGCGGCCAACGCAAGAACGTTTCCTCTTTTTTGATGCCTCCGCCTTGACCGTAGCAACGGCGGCGGCATTCTTCAATGCTCTAGACTCTATCTTCCGGAGCACCTTGCCGGGGACAGCCGGGAGGAATAGCGGATTTGAAGTTCTTCAAAGACGCGGTTCAGGCGTGGCATGAAACTAGCCTCCGCCTTCCGCGCAAGGTATTCACGTTCGGAGACCTCTCCGATTAGCTCCACAACCTTCCTTTCAATACGATTAACGAAATTGGTCCCGGTCTCCCCTCGAGGTAACCGAGACCGAAGACGGGGCACGGTATGCCCGCGGCTTCTCCGAAAACCGGCAACTCCTTCCGTACAATCTCAAACTTTGGCCTCTCCCGAGCCAAGGGCCGGCGGCCCGGAGGCCACTATCTCCTCCGGAAGGTCGCGACCTCCGGAGTATTTGCAAGCCAAAGCGAAGGCCTTTCGGCGGGACTTTCGCGAGCGGAGGTTGCGGCGGAAGACGCCGGGAAGAGGTTTCAAATTGGTGTGCGGCTTCATCGCCGTCATAGCGGAGGCCGGGGGTACCTCACAATCTTATTGCCATCGTCATCCTCCCCGGTGACACCGATAGTCCGCACGTAGAACCAATACTCCATCCAATTGGCCGGCTCCCACTTGCCCTTTTGACACCACGAGATCTCCAATCGTTCGTCCCGAAACCTTTTCGCCATAAAGGTACAGCCCCAAACCGTGCTTTCACCTTGTCCTCACCAAATGACCGTGGTTGCTTCTCAGTTCATAGTGCCTCACAAAGGCATTAACATCGCCTCTCTCCGCCATAAGACTCCACTGCCCAGACAAACTTGCTAAGGTTCAAGAAGGCATGAGGAGTTAGGTGGTGAATTTGAGCATTGAACTCCCCCAAAACTCTCCTCAGAAAAGGATGGGCCGGCAGCCGAAGGCCGCAAGTAAAGAAATCCTTGAAAACGACCGCATACCCCGGGCGGGGTTGGCTCGATCTCTCGACCCGGAAGCTTGGCACGCCCGACCGGGATGACACCCCGTTGCTCAAGGTCTTCGATCATCACCTTGGTCATCTTGCTAGCACCAAAATCGTAGGTAATAGCAGCCATACCTCCGGGCCGTGTGAAGGAATGAGGTCTTCGACGGAGGCTTCCACGTCGAGAGAGACTCTTCCGGATCTCCGGCCTCCGCCGCAACAAGCATACACTTCTCAAAAGATCAAGCCAATCTCCGACCTTCACTCTCTCGAAACCGGGAATAAGGACCGGTGTAGCGATGGCGGAGGCAAGTGCGCCGCCAGCGGAGGTGCCACGATGGAAATCGGAGGCAACCGTCGTATGCGGAGGTGGCACGAGAGAGTGAATAGAAAACCACGGCTTGGGGTAAAAAGCTATTACCGCCCTCCCCTTTTATAGTGGCCGGACGGCCGGTCGTGGGGGAGGACATCCCCCCACGCCAACGGTAAAAAATCCAACGGTCGAAAAACCGCAGACCCCGAATCCAATGGCCAGAAAGAGAGAGAGAAGGCAAAAGAGAGAAAACCTTTTTCGGACCCGAAGTCTCCGTCCACCAAAGGCGAGCCGGGGGGGGCCATGGTCTCCGCCGATCTAGCCAAGAGTTGATGGCCGGGCCCGCCTCCGCCGGACCTAACCCTCAAAGGGGAATGTTGGGAAAAGGCATCTCGCGGCGGAGACATGGCATGAGCCTACGGTCAATTGACCCCATTTATCTTGTTTACTACGGTTGTCTTTGCTTGTTACGCAGGTTTGGATCGGAGGTATTGGGACCGCCGGCGGAGACCATGCCGGCCGCGCCGAGAAGGTCTCCGGTCGCCATCCGGAGACAACAGCCGGCATCCCGACCTCGGGCCTCCGAGCGGAGGTAGCGAGCCGGAGGCGGAGACCCTTGGCCTCTGGCCACCGGCGGAGACCATGCCGGCCTGCGCCTGAGAAGGTCTCCGGTCGCCACCCGGAGACAACAGGCCGGCATCCTGACCTCGGGCCTCCGAGCGGAGGTAGCGAGCCGGAGGCGGAGACCCTTGGCCTCTGGCCACCGGCGGAGGCACCGGACGGAGGCGCAAGCCTCCGATCCCAGCGGAGATACCGGGCAGCGGCGGAGACGACGGGACGGGAGCGGAGACATCCGGTGGCCCAAGAGGCGGCCCGCCAGCGGCCCGGGAGCGAGGAGGACATCACACGCCTAGGAGGCCCGGGGAAGGGTCCAGCGAGGCCCATCGCCGCAACGGCGGACGATCTTGCCCCCTGTCGACCCCACCGGCGAGTCTTAAAATTAGGGTTTCCCCATCTCCCCTTTGGGGTTGTAATGTCTTTTCATATTGGGGAGCTGGGACTGGCTATAAAAGGAGCCCCGGTCCATTTGTTGTAAAGGGGATCGGGCCGGGAGTGGAAGAGTTTCTGTTCTTCACACTCTAGCATTGTAATTGTAATTACGATTGAATACTAAACCTGCTGGAACTGTGTTCCAACAACAATTGACGTAATTTACATCTTGTGTGCAACTATCTTATTATTAATTAACTTGCCACATGATTATTATCTTTTTCTTTCTCAAATGCACGAGTGTGCGTATGCTTGTATTAAGAAAAAATAGCGTATATATACAAGATCGCCGGTGTCCGTCAGCTAGCTCTGTTTAGGACTACATTTTAAAAAATTAAGACAACAACAAGAGAGAGAGAAAGAAAAAATCACAGTTGAGCCAACGCTCGAAGTTCCTTCGCCCTATCTAGCAGTCGGCTTCTGCCTAGATGATCTGCAAGAGGCCTCCTGCAAAGCGTCCAGCGGCACATAAGGGAAGTTAGGGTTTGGGGCCGCTGCCGCCGACACCACCGCCGAGGGGCGCCGCCGCCGCCACCACCGCCTGCGGCCCCCGTTCCCTCGCCTCCGGCCTCGCTGCCGGCGGTGACGCGGAGCGGGGGTCTGCCTCGATTTCCAATTTTTCTTGTTTTCATATGGTCTTAATCGAGTCCTAGGTCTAGGGTTTGCTCGCCGTCGATGTTCGGCGGCGGAGCTAGGTTTGGTCGGAGGAGCGTGGCTCCTTTGCGACTTGGTCTTCCTGGCGACGCCGGCGATGCGGAAGCGGCGGCGGCGCAGCGGAATAATTTCTCCCAGTATCTTCCGTTCTCCGATGGCGATCTACTCCGACGTCAACGGAGAGGCTGGGGAGAACTCTCTTGGAGTCGAGGGCCGGCGCATCGTTGTCTTCGTCAGGTGATGATGTTGTTGACCCTGTTAATCTCGAGGAACATGTATGGTGAAAACCTGAGCACTGCTCGGGTTGCCGGCGATGGAATCGAAGGATGCGTCGTGGGTACAGGAGTTGGCCGATGCGCCTGGGAGGCAACGTCGGCTGATTCGCCCAGAAGTAAGTCCTCCTCTGCGGCCTCCACCCTGTGGAGTTTGGCTGTGGTGCCTGACGACGATTGGTACACGGCTTCGATGGTGGTGACGGATGGATCTCTGAAGGCTTCGAGGAAGATGAACAGGAGTTGTAAACTTCTTTGTAATTTTCTTTTTCTTTGGAGTCCAGTCTGTAAAAAGGTCGGTGTAAGGCACTAATATGAATACATGTTTCTTCTAAAAAAAAAGATGATCTGCAAGAGGTCGTTTGTTGAAGTCGTAGAGTCCCTAAAGAATCTTGCATTGTGCTCCTTTTAGATTTCCTAAGATACTAGCGTAAATAACGTGTCAAGTCTGATTCACTATTGAACAGGCCACGCAGCCGCCTCCACTTGATTAAAGACTTCGATTTTTATTGGTACTCAGTACTCTGCATTTCCATATCAGAGATGATTGGTTGTGTTGTGAACTCCATCATCTATAATGAACCTATACATTGATTGGGTAGTGTGTTTCCTGGATTTTTCAACGCCCATTTAAAGTGACGCCGGCCAGCTCTTCCTTGAGTTGGTGCCAGATGACCTGTTCACCTTTTGTTAGGGCTCTTATGAGGCTGATTTGCCATCCATGAATCCATGATTCAACCTCGGTATATAATTTTCTCCAATGCGTGGCAAATTGGTCACCCATATGTAACTCGTTCATCATGATTTTTGAACGGAGAAGTCACACTACTCCAGTCGATCACATAACTGCTGGTGCTTAACCCCAATCACTACCGGATTTTGAACCAACAATGACATACCAACAATGTTGTGGGGTTCACAGCACTGCCGGTTCTGAAGCACCGACAGTGATGGAACATAAACACTGCTGGTTTGAGACACAAACTGACAGTGTTCTTGACATCAACACTATCGGCTGATGGTCCAAACTGGTAGTTTTATCTCATCTTACACTGCCGGTTGGAATTTGAGGCCGACAATAATATTTTTGTCATCAATTGTGCTAGCCGGCGGTGATGTCATGTAGGTATTTTATTATTTTGATTTCTATTTTATAATATATTATGTTTTTTTCTTTTCGTTTACAGTCTCATTCCATTGAGCATTGTACAAGCATATTAAAAGAAACTAATTAAGAGCTTATATATTACAATGATCATCCATTCAAAGTTCGAGTCCCCAAGTACTCCTTAAAATGACTGAAACATCTGGCTTTGTCAGATTCTGTACGGGTGAAGTTTAAGTCATCGATGTCATCTCCAACAATAATGTTACTGATGAAGCACAACATATTGAAGAGTGCACTCTCGGTTGCCTTACAACTCCGACGGCAGGGTGTACTCTCGGTTTATATTTTAACCTGGCAATGGTAATAACTACCACTGCCGATTTGTATTTTAAGCCGGCAGTGATGTATATTTTTTCAAAACACTTTTATAATTCGAATAAAATTAAAAATTATTATTCCTAAGTCAAATTGGCTTCAAAGTTTTTTCAAGCATTAATGCCAAAATTAAGTCCCCACACAACATACTAGGTTTTTCCAGTCATTTTATTATTATATTTTCTGTACCGAGTGAGGCAAAATATAGTGAATTATAGATTGAAAAACAAGAATTTTAATTGCACCTCCATAGAAATGTGTCTCCTAGGGCACAAGAGACACTGTGTACAAGTTTAACACCATTCCAGATCTTTCCAGGGGTGGGCTCAGTTCAACCTATAATTACTTGGTGGCGTCGCGTGGAAATTCAATTAAATTAAAAAAAATATCAAACCAATTCAGAAAAATATCAAACTTGGTGACTACTTCATATGTGGCATGTGCAAGCCTAAAAAAAAAAGTTTTAGGCCAATATGACATCGGAATGCACATGGGTCATATAATCCCTTAGTCATGGTTTGTTGTAAGGTTTCATATACCTTTGTGAAGCATATGCAGTCTGTCTATATTGGAATGGCTTCAATTTTTTTTTGGTAGTCCTGCACACCCAAATTATGGTCCCACACAAGATCTTTGATATTTTTAGATAATTATGTGTATTATTATAATTTTCTCTATGCCGAGTGAGACAAAATATGGTGAGATCGAAAAAACAAGAATTTTAATTGTACCTTAATAGAAATGTGTCTTCTAAGGCAAGAGACCCTATGTACAAATTTGACACCATTCCAGATCTTTTCAGGGGTGAGCTCAGTTCAACCTATAATTACATGGTTGTGTCGTGCGTAAATTCAATAAATTAAAAAAGTATCAAACCAATTCAGAAAAATCTCAAACTTGGTACCTGCTTCATACGTGGCATGCATGTGCAAGCCTAAGAAAAAGTTTAATGCCAATACGACACCTGAATACACATGGATCATAGAATCCGTGAGAACCCAATAGAGAGATGCATGCTTACCTCGTACACAAACAAAGTGACAATGACAGCCCCCATCCTCAACGAAGGTCGAACTGAAGTTCGCGGAGGTTTCATGTGTGTGGTTGCGCCGGTGCGGACGGAGCAGACCACCTCGGACCGCCCGTCCGTGGCTTTTCCAAAGTGATTTCTTCGATCGCATCGCACGAGAAAAACCTCTCGTCCTCCTCTATAAAACGCAGGTATCACCAGCATTCGTGCATGCAAACGAGCTAGCAGAAGGCAGCTCATCCTGATCACAGTGAGAAGTAACCGGAAATAAACAACAAGCAGTATGCAGGTCTCCAAATCGCTGATCATTGCTCTCGTGTGCGTGGTCCTCATATCCGGCGGCGCTGAGATGGGCGCCGGCGCTGCGGCCGTGCCGCGAGCTCTGCTGAGAGCCAGCGTCCTCCCGGCGGCTCTGCTGCCACACGCGGCGGCGGATGCCATTGGCGTGTGCCCTCCCGAAGGATGCGGATGCTGCTATCCGCCGGGGCCAAGGTGCTGCCTCGACGATAACTACGCCGCCGCCCCGGCGTCCGACGACTCCCCGTAGTACTTGGCACAGCGCGTGGCATCGGCACCTGCCAGCCAAACGCAACGATGAATCTCTGTTACCACTGGCTCGATGATTCGATCATCAGAGCTGCCCTGTGTGTGCGTCTTCTTCAGTAATGCTACAATGCTAGTGAGCTATAGTATATTAGATATATATATAAACGAATAATGTTGGGACGTGACGTCGTCGTCGTCGTCGCGCTAGCTATACTAGAGCGTGTGCTAGCATATATCGTAGTCGCAGGTAACTATATGTTGTCATGCATGCTTGTACACGTCGTGTGAATGCTGCTTTTGTCACGCTTATTTACTTGATCTATATTTCGGGTGAAACTTCTGTTTGATGCTGGCATGTGATATATTGTGGAAAATATTGGATATCCCATAATTTTTAAAAACTCTTGTTGTTCGTGATTTAGTCAAACCCATGATTCCAATAGAAAGGCCATATATACAGCCGACTATGTCATAAAAAATACTCTCTTCGTTCCAAATTATAAGACATTTAATTTTTTTCTCCTAAGTTTGACCGAAGTCTTATTCAAAAAATTATACAAAATATCATATCTTTTGTTATGGCTTGCTTTACTAATAAATTAGTAAAAGTTCTTCAAAATGACTTAAACTTGTTTTTTTTTTCGCGACCGGACTTCACCGGTTTTTATGATTTAAACTTGGTTATATTTGTACATTTTTTAATTAGACGAGCGGTGAAACTTTGTCAAAAATGCCAAACGACTTACAATATAGAACGGATGAAGTATATATATTGGATATAGTAGAAAACCCAATTGGGGGAGAGACTTGCAATACAAGCAAAGTTAGATTAGGTCTAATCCTATTCTATCTCTAGTCTAGGATTATATATCTTTATGCATCTTTAGAGTTTGTTTCCAGGGAAAATATGTAGTGTGAACCACATATTAGTTGGAACACATGTAAACGAATTTAAAAACACATATTTTGGCATTTCGGAAAAATCTAAAATTTGGTACATCCATAGTGTATACAAATATGTCCTCACATGCAAAAGTTGAGATGCAAACTCGCTTTTGAAAAATTTATACAAAAACAACAAAACTGGTGTAAAAAAGTGTTGCCTCTCCAAGTCCGAAAAATTATAAGACAAACATGGAGCTCCATATCGTTTCCTTTGGACTCCATGATTCATTGATTCCTTCACTCGGTCAAGGGCTCGAGATATGGTGCTCGGCGGTGGCCCACCGATCCAACACCGCCCCTCTTGGTCAAGGAGTCGAGGCACCGCGCTCGGTGGCGGCCGGCTAATCCAACGCTGCCTCCCCTCCTGCCTCCTCCGCTCGGTCGAGGGCTCAAGACATATGGTGCTTGGCGGTGGCCAGCCGATCCAACACCGCCCCTTGGTCGAGGAGTCAAGGCACTGCGCTCGGTGGTGGCCGGCTGATCCAATGCCGCCTCCCCTCCTGCCTCCTCCGCTCGGTCGAGGGCTCGAGACATGGTGCTCGGCACGGCGGCCGGCCGATCCAACGCCGCCCTCCCCTCATGCCTCCTCCGCTCGGTCGAGGGTTGAGGAGTCGAGGCACCACGCTCGGTGGTGGCTGCCCCGATCTAGCGCCTATTCCTTGGAGTGGCGGGCATATCAATAGCGCCTACGAACGACATCGACAAGCGCAGGCACATCAACGTGGATCATCATCGAGAGCTAATCCGCGGCAACAAACAAATAATCCATGGCAACAAACAGATCCACTCCAAGCACATCAGTCCCTTGCTCTCAATATCCCCCATCTCACCTTGCATTTTGTGCGATTTGATAACTGCTGGACTCAGACTCGTTTAATTAGCCAATAATTACCCTTGTGAATGAGCAAGATCTTGTGAAATCATTGCCGGCAAAGGTGCCTGGCCATGGTGCTTCCCGCCTAAAATGGAAACCGTGCACCCAAAACACCAATTTACAAGTGTATAATTATGGCATATGGGTTTCTTGTGCACAATAATTTACAGGTGTAGTATCATCATACAAGTGTATACTTTTCCCAAACATCCAAACAGGGCCTAAGCTAGGGTCGAACTGAAGTTCGCGAAGGTTTCATGTGTGTGGTGACGCCAGTGCGGACGTACTAAGCACGTACACGACCTCGGGCCGCCCGGCCGTGCTCGTCCCAACTAACAGCTCATTTCGAAGATGAGATTTCTTCAATCGCATCGTACGAATGAAAAGCCTCCCGTCCTCTATAAAAGCCAGGCAGGTTAGGTACCATCAGCATTCGTCCATGCAAAGCGAGCTAGCACTAGCAGAAGGCAGGCCAGCCATCTTGAGAAGTAACCGGGAAAATAAAAAAGCAACATGCTGGTCTCCAAAATGCTAGTCGTGGCTCTCGTGTGCGTGGTCTTCATCTCCGGCGGCGCTGAAATGAGCGCCGATGCTGCGGCCGTGCCGCGAGCTCTGCTGAGAGCCAGCGTCCTCCCGGCGGCTCTGCCACATGCGGCGCCGGCTGAGGTCCCCCCCATCAATTGCTGCGGGCCGCAGCCGAAGTGGTGTTGCGTCCACGTCGACGACGCTGCTCCGGCGTCCGACTCCGACGACTCCCCGTAGTACTTGGCACAGCTAGCTAGCGGGTGGCGTCGTCGGCACCTGTCAAACGACTTGATGATCATCGGAACTGTTCTCATGTCTTGTGAGCATCTTCTCAAATCGTTTATGAATATTTGAGGTCCGAATGTTTATCTTTTAATCCTGACCTCTCTATATAAGATTTCTATAGCTACGTATTTTTATACAAGGCTTAGGACTTAGGAGGGCCCATGCTCTAAGCATAGTAAAGTGGCTGATTCAAATGGTTTACTTATCTGGCTGTGTACATCTAAGGATGTAGAAACCGGATTTTTTTTTATCTTTTATCTAAAAAATGGCTTACTTATATTTTTGAACATGACAACATATTGGAAAAAATTAAAGATGGTAGAGTTTCATTAGTTCTTTTAAGTTATTTCAAAGATCAAAGAGTTTTGCAGGGTATCCACAAAGCATGATTTGGGCGACTCCAGGCGTCTTTGGTAGCCCAGCTATAACCGTTGCATTAATGCAAGGTTGACTGCACGTGCCATGCTAGCCTGTGTGACCAAGCTTGCCATATCTACGGGCTTAGCCAGCTCATAGGGTGCGCGGTAGATTGGTCACATACTCACACATGTAAGAACACATGCATATTCTAAGGTCAAGTCTCAATGCATGATTTCGTTACGTCGTTTTCAAGACTGTCATGTCATCTAAAATAAAATAAAACTTGGATAAAACACTCACTCTTAATGCAATTTTTATTCTGTAGTTTTTTAAAATTTAATATTATGACTCATAGAGAGTTGGTAATCGTGTTGAGAGAGTTTCATCCTCATGACACTTATTTTTCTCTCTTCTTAAATTTAAATGCACTGCCATGTTAACGAAAGTGCATATGTGACAATCTATTTAATGCAAATAAAACTTTCATACTGGCCTAAAGTAGGAAACCAAATACCTTCAGCATATTGTGTTTGCTTATAGAGATTAGAGTCTACCTCACACTGTGGCACATACAAACCCCGACTCAGCTCAGCTCCACAGTTGTAGCTAACTACACACTCTCCTCATCTAGGATGTGCTACTAATACCATGCAACGATTTTGGGCAACCAAACACATTGTCCGCACTACCGGAGAGCCAGTTTTTTCCGACGGCCCAGGAAGTTGCCGATGGCCGAGGAATCTGCCATCGGCAAAAAAAGGATTTGCCGATGGCAAAGTAGAGCCATCGGCAAATAGATTATTGCCGATGGCCGGGCCATCGGCGAACAAATGCCATCGGCATATCGGCACATTTTGCCGATGGCTCGGCCATCGGCAACAAAAGCCAACGGCGACGAGCCATTATTTGCCGATGGCCGAGCCATCGGCATATAAGTCCCATCGGCAAACTTCGCCGGAACTGGACGGCGGCCGACGCCGTCTAGTTTGCCGATGGCTTCCGCCGTTAGGCCATCGGCAAACAATGCCTTTTGCCGATGGCCGCGGCCAACGGCAACACTGGCCACGTGGCAGCCTGGGGAGCGGCCAGGCCCACCTTATTTGCCGATGGCCGGCCATCGGCATAGCCTTTTTGCCGATGGCTTTCCAAGGCCATCGGCAAACAGTCCTTTTTTTTTTTGTTTTTTCCTTCCCATTTTTTACCTGGTGTCTTCCTACCTCACATACAACCCACCTCCAAAGTTTGGGACAATTTTGAACTTTTTAACTATATTTCGTGAATTTTTTGGTTTCTTTGAATTTTTTCCCGCAACTCTAAATTTGAACTGCAGGTACATGAAATAATGCAGACTTTTGATTCGAAAAATGATATTCATGATTCTCGGAGTATGTTGAGGCCATATCCAGGAGCTCGCATGAAATTACGACCGTGTTGGCCTCGTAACATGGGTAGTGACGTCTTGGGAAAGTGTTTTAAAATTCTATTAAATCCAAACGGAGTCCGAAATTGACGAAACTTGACGAGTTGTGTTGGCATGGCATGTGTAGTGTGTGGTAAAAATTTCAAAAAGTTTCGAGCAGGTTGTGACGTCGGATGGTCAAAACCCAGACATCTCCACATGTGATCACATGTGGAGATGTCCGGGTTTTGACCATCCGACGTCACAACCTCGCTCGAAACTTTTTGAAATTTTTACCACACACTATACATGTGATGGCGAGACAACTCGTCAAGTTTCGTCAATTTCGGACTCCGTTTGGATTTTATAGAATTTTAAAACACTTTTCCGGCACGTCACTACCCATGTTACGAGGCTAACACGGTCGTAATTTCATGCCAGCTCCTGGATACGGCCTCAACATACTCCAAGAATCATGAATATTATTTTTGAATCAAAAGTCTGCATTATTTCATGTATCTCGGTTCAAATTTAGAGTTGCGGGAAAAATTCAAAGAAACCAAAAAAATTAATGAAATATAGCTACAAACTCAACATCGTCCCAAATTTTGAAGGTGGGTTTTATGTAGTATAGGAAGGCACGTAAAAAAATTGGGGCCAAAAAAAACAAAAAAATTTCAAACTTTGCCGACGGCCTTGGAAGGTCGTCGGCAAAGTTGGTTTGCCGATGGCCTGCCATCGGCAAAGTAGGTGGCCCCGGCCATACAAGGCCGCCACGTGGCAAACATGTTTTTTTAAAAAAAAATAAAAACGAACTAGAAGGCTGAGGCCCAGCCAGCCCAACCCTAACCCATTCCCCATCCCGCCCGACCTCCCTCGGCGCGCCGCCGGCCCTCCGCCGCCGCCATTGCCGCCGCCGCCGCCCCCATTTCCGCCGCCACCGTAGCTCCGCCGCTCCGCCACGCCACCCCCGCGACGCCGCGCCACCGGAGCTCCGCCGGAGCACCCCCCGCCGCCGCAGCTCCTCCGCCGCAGCTCCTCCTCCACCACGCCGCCGCCGCTCCGCCCGCCCGAGGCCGGCCGCTCCTCCGCGCCGCCCGCAGCTCCTCCTCCAAGCTAGTTCCCGAGCGGGGCCGCGTACCCGAGCGGCGCCGGCCCGCCCGCCCGAGGCCGCCCGCCACCTTGGCCGCCCGCCGAGGCCGCCCCTCCACCTCCGGCGGGCGGCGGGCGGCCCGGGGCCGCCACCGGAGCTCCCCGCCGCTCGTCCCCTCCGGAGAGGAAGAGGAGAAGGAGGAGCCGGGCCGCCACCTCCGCCCCGCCACCTCGGCCGCCGGGCGAGGGGGCCGCCGGCCGGCGCCACCTTGGTTGTCCGGCGCCGGTAGAGAGGAGGAGGAAGGGGAAGACAAGGAGAAGAAGAGGAAAAGGAGAGAAGGGAGAAGAGAGGAGGAGGGAAGGAAGAAGGAGAAGGAAGAAGGAGAAGGAAAAGGAAGAAGAGAGGAGGAGGAAGGAGAAGGGAGGAGAAGGAAGAAGAGAGGAGGAGGAAGGAGGAGGGAGGAGGGAGAAGGAAGGAAGGAGGAGGAGGAGGAGGCTCGATCGCCGTCGATCACCGTTGTCCCGCCCTTGCCGTTCGTCCACGCGAGTGTCACCACCCTCGACGTTCGCCCCCGTCATCGTCCACGCTTGACTCCACCGCCGCACCCAAGGTATAACCCTTCTCCTCCGTTGTCGGCCTTCGTGCCGTGTATGTGATTGACGGCCTTCGTGCCGTTTTTGTCGTTGACGGCCTTCTTGCCGGAATTGTGGATGTATGGGCCTTCGTGCCCGAAATGTGGATGCCGGCCATCGTGCCGCCCTTTTCTTGCAGGTTTTGGAAACCACCCCGTACAGGGGAGGTTCTGCCGAAATTTTCAACTAATAGTGAAGTCTTTGTTGTGTTGCAGAGTTGAACGTGTCGGAGGGTACTTGGAGCGCCTCTGCGCCGCCACCCTAGGTATAAACCACCTCTGTGTCTTATAGTTGTTGTAAGTACATTGCGTAACCGAGTTAGGCGTCTCCCGTCCGAAAGAGATTCGCGGTCGTTGGTATGCGGATCAGTGCATATCTGCGACGGTTTCTCTTTCGGATTGTCCACATTTTTTGGACAGCCCGAGGATGCGTAGATGGGTTAGCTTCCATGTTACGCCCGTCCGAGTCGGAGTTTCGTCGGCCCGTCCCGTTGTTCTCCGGATACGCACTCTCCCTGTCGGGACGTGTATCGGGAGAACGGCGGGGAGGTCTTTGCGAAATTCCGTCTCGGACGGGAGCGGAGCATGGAAGCTAACCTCATCTACGCATCCTCGGGTGGGATTAGGACCTATCCTTCACCTAGTAGATGGTAGGAACGCCTTGTAGATGCGAGATGTTGGTCTTATTACACGCTTACGTTGGCGCATGACGGAGGATGTCGACCGTGAGTGGATGTACACGGGATTCAAAGACAAGACCAATGAATGGGTTAAGGGGACCGGGGACTTCCGGAGAAGGCATTTGGCCCGGCTTCTAAAGGGGCGATTCGGGTGTTTTGTCCCCCGTAGCAAGTGTAAGAACCAGACAAGGAAAGAGCAACGGGAAGAGTTCGCCCCATGTCACTAGCATCCGGGGCGAGTGATTAAGGCAAACTTCCCTGGCTTGGTCACCATCGAGGGGAGGACGATCGTGCCGACAAATGGCCATACTACTTCCTAATCAAGGACGCACATGGGGAAGTCCTCGCTGAGAAGATCAAGAAGCAGTTCTGGGTGAGTCTTTCAATCGCAACGCATATCTCAATACTACGCATTTGTTGGACTTTTCTCAAACAATGGAATGATGTTTGATGCTGTGTGCGGTTGTACTATAGGTTGGCGGAGGGCGGGACCCGATGTGGCGGACCGGCATCGGGACAAGGTGTGCGAGTTGCGGATCAAGGACATGTTCTACGAGGCGCACACCCGGGCCGTCATCTCCTACTACGCCAACTTCGGGGGATGAAGGTGGATAAGACCCGGGCCGGGGAGATGATATGTGAGCCGGAGACCGACCTCACCGAGGAGCAAGTACATGCGGGTAAATAAGTAGGAAAACATCATTTGTGATTCCTTATGTGACACATTCAACTCATTATCCGGAAGATCTAATACTTGAATGTCATGCGAGACACCTCCGGGCTGGTGCGGCAAGTACGCCGACCGGCGGCGTGCGATTGTCGAGGGTGGCAAACGCCGGCGGCGTACGTGGAGCACGAGCACGTCGGGCGAGCGCTTGGAAAGATGGCGAGGTTCGGGGTCTCACACCACCGGGGGAGCGGAACCTCGGCGAGTTCATGGAAACATGGGTATGCTTGTGTTCAACCATTTCTTATAGCGCCGGATTTCATATATCTCTACTTGTAACCATGTTTTTTGTTTTCCTCGCGGAGGAGCACCACCCGGGCAGCCCATCAACGAGTACATGGGGTGGGCCCTTGCTCACAAGGGCCCAGCGAAAGCGCCCTCCACCACGTACGGCTCTTCGGACGGGCCCGAGAAGTACACCAGCCCGGTCGTGTACGACAAGCTCACCAAGTACGCCGCCGCGGCTCGAGAGGCCCATGGCGACACCTACGACGTCACCGCCGAGCCCATAGACCCTAAGCTCGTGATGAGGTTGGGAGGAGGGAAGCGGCACGGCCGGTTCTATATGGCCACAGCGCCATTGACCCGTCCTGTCCGTCCCGCGACCGAGATCCGCAAGGAAGACCGGCGTGGGGGCGCACCGCGGTCCCCATAGCGCCGGCGGCCCGAGCGGTGCGCGGCAGATCGCGGGTCTTCGGGTAAGTGGAGTTTCATTCGTCGTTCGACCGTTTCACAAATAATGTACCTTGCCTTCAAATACAATCCACCATGCTCGTGTAATATTGCAGGCCACGGTCCAGGAGGTGCTAGCCAACCGAGCGAGATGGCGCTTGCCTATCGAGCACGCGGCCTCGGTTGCGCCGCACTACCCCGAGACGGCGTGGTCGCAGATGTCCCGGCACATGCGTGCCATGGGAATGGGTGAGCCTCCAGCCGCTTTCTTCGCTCCACCACCGGTACCTCCTTCACGCCGCTTTTCGGCACCTCGTCCGGTGAGTCCCTACATTGCCTATCGCTTTAGCTTGTGATGCCGGTCCCGCGGTACTAATTCCATCACTTGGTCTTTGTGCGACATAGTCGGAGGGTTCGAACCCAACTCAGTGCTAGCCCTCCGGCGGGTGCTTCTCCACAGGTCCTCCTCCACGGCCCGGTTGGGGTCCTTTCCCGAGCCTCCTCACGCGGCCGTTCGTCCCGACACCTCCACCGACGCGGGGGTACTCGTGGCCGCCGCAGGGCAGCCCGGCCGTCTCGGTTCCCCACGCAGCCGGGTACTCGTGGCCGGCGCGGCCCGCGGCCCGCCCGTCTCGGTTCCTCGGCGGCTCGGCCAGCGGCAAGACTCGTGGCAACAGCGGCACCGGCCCCGCGGCCGCGGGGAGTTGGCCTGCGTGGGAGGATGCTTCGGGGGCTCGGGGACCCAAGGGGACGGCGCCACGAGCTAGGTAGCTTCTATTCCTTATTTTGGACCTTGTTGTGCCACGTCGGACATGTTTGGCCGATGTAGGACTTGTATGGATGCATTTGGACTTGTGATATGGATTTGTATGCATGGACATGGATTTGATGCTATATTATGTTTGAAATGGCGTATTATTGCGAATATATGTGATGAATGTTCTCTATATTGCTTGTGATATCATGCTCGTGATTAAATGTCTTTGGGAATGGAAGAAAACATGGAAAAAAGGGAAAAAAAAATTTTCCCCGGCAAACCCGGGGAATTTGGCCCAGGAACACCAGATTTGCCGATGGCCGAGGCCATCGGCAAAATGACACAGTTTGCCGATGGCCACGGCCATCGGCAAAAAAATCGGGAAATGATTTTCTTAAAACAAAAAAAAATAAGCCGATGGCCGTGGCCATCGGAAAACATAGTTGTTTGCCGATGGCCACGTGGCGTCGCCCATCGGCAAACCCGCCGTCGGCGACGGCGGGCGGCCGACGTGGCGGGGATTGCCGATGGGGGCCACGGCCATCGGAAAAGGTTGCCGATGGCTTATTCTTTTCCCATCGGCAAAAAAATGTTTTCCGATGGAAAGGTTGCCGATGGGAGATTGCCGATGGCCACGTCACTTTGCCATCGGCAATCTTTTCCGATGGCATATATAGGTTTGCCGATGGCTTCAAGCCATCGGCAAAAGCTGTGGATCCGGTAGTGCCGTATCTTTTTTTTACGAATGTGCACGGTGCACGGTACACGTATTTCATTAAAAGATTAGAATGTTACACGTACGGTTTGAGATGCTATGCCGCTAGAATCGCTCACACAGGCACAAGGGAAATGAGAACAACGACGAAATAAGACGATCTAGGAACTACCACATAATTCTTCTGTCTCAAAATAGATGACGTTATAAGATACATGTCGGTCAAACTTTTCCAACTTTAACTAGGATTTTAGAAAATTCGTGTAACATTTATACCTCTAAACAAGTTTATTATGAGAATATATTCAACAAACTATCTAATAATACTATTTATGTATTATAAATATTAATATTCTTTAATATATAATTAGTTAAAGCTAAAAAGGTTTGACTTCTTAGAAATTGAGAATGACATCCATTTTGAGATAGAGGAAGAAGTAGATGCTAACGTGCGACTGAAGAAGCTACCATATCTAGAGGCCACCCAAGGCACATTGTCCGTATCCCTTTGGCGCTGGACGACTGGATGGGCATGAATCCTGCAGCCACCCAGGGCACATTGTCTGTATCCCTTTGGCGCTGGACGGCTGGCGACACTGGCGAAGGGAGACATGTGTGCTTACCACGTACGCAAACAAAGTGAAAATGACATCTCCATCATCCTAGCTCAATGCTAAGGCCCTGTTTGAAAGCACAGTTTTCGGACCAAAACCAGTGTACATTATAGGCCCATATATTTTTATGGTCCGCATCTTAAAATGTTGTTTGGATCGACACTGAGGCCACTAAGGCCTTTTGCAGTGGTGAGCGGTGCCAAAAGAAAAGGATAGACCCCCACCATTTCTTTGGGAGTCACTCCTAACATGTTGCAATGGGCAACATCACTTTGGGACTCCACCATCTCTGCACCATGCAAGCAAAACAGAATAAAGATTGGGAATCACTCCTTCCCCTCTCCTCGGTTCCTATACTAGATTGATGCCACCTGCGCCTATTTTCTGGTGTTATTTTATTCATTGGGCATCACTTGGCACCAATGAATGTTTCGTTGCTCCTTATTTTCCAGGCATCACTCAGCTTCACTGCCTGTAGTGTGTGGAGTGAAGCTGAAATCTTCTCTTTTTCTTTTAGCACCACTCAACTGCAACAATGTAGAAGGCCTAAATTTACCTCTGGATTGGGCCAAACTTGATGTAATAAAAGTGTTGCATCTCCAAGTTCAAAACATTATACGACAAACATGGAGCGCCATCTCGTTTCCTCTGGACTCCATGACTCATTGGTTCCTCCTCTCGGTCAAGGGCTCGAGACATGGTGCTCGGCGGCGGGCGGCCGATCCAACACCGCCTCCCCTAGCTTGGTCAAGGAGTTGAGGCACCGCGCTCGGTGGCGGCGGGTCGATCCAATCCCGCCTCGCCCTCCTGACTCCTCCGCTCGGTTGAGGGCTCGAGACATGGTGCTCGAGGCGGCCGGCCTATCCATATCACCGACTCCCCTTGGTCGAGGAGGCGAGGCATCGCGCTAGGTGGTTGTCGGCCTGATCCACGGCGGTTCCTTGTTGGAGTGGCGGGCGCATCAATAGCAGCTACGAACGGGACAAGCGCGGCCACATCAACGCGGATCCACATCGAGAGCTTATCCATGGCAACAAGCAAATCCATGGCGATGGTGAATAGATCCACTCCAAGCACATCGGTCTCTCATTTTTCTTCTCTCTCGATATCTCCCATCTCTCCTTGCATTTTGTGCCATTTGATAACTGCTGGACTCAGACTCGTGCAGTTAGCCAATTACCGTTGTGAATGAGCAAGATCCAGTGAACTCATTGCCGACAAAGGTGCCTGGCCATGATGCTTGCTGCCTGAAATGTAAACCGTGCACCCAACCACCATTTTACAAGTGTATAATTATGGCATGGATTTCTTGTGCACAATAATTTACTGGTGTAATCATCATATAAGTTTATACTTTTTTCAAACATCGAAAGAGGACCTAAGAACAAGTATAATAATTTAGCCTGCTGCTGGTGTAAGACCATGCCATTAGTGGCGGATCCACCAGGGAGGCTAGGGGGCTGCAACGCCCTAATGCTTGATTTAACCATGTAATTACTAATAGCAGAAATATTAAATTATTATTAAATCTTCATACAAGTTAGCATCTTCATTGTTTTAGGCCCCTTTGTCCCTAATCCTATATCCGCCACTGCATGCCATGTCATGTAAAGCATGCTATATAGTCAACTCATATTATGGCTAAGTTGTTTCACTGGCTGTAGCATTTGATGACTATGGGGGTGATTGGTTGTCCGCATCGGATGGCGCAAAGAGCCATCACTGCTGGTTAACGTCACCTAGCACTTGTTTGGTTGCCCTGCTCACACCATTTTCCTGCACCGCATCATTCATTTCGGCCCCTCCGTCCCGGCTCACATGGGAGCTCAAGGCGAGCTTCCCTCACGAGCCAGGACGAACGATGCAGCGCGGGAACCAAAGCGCAGAGTCTAGTGTAAGTTCGTTCATCAAAACGGTCTATGCGAGCAACCAAACAAACTCACTCTCATCCTGTACGAAAATGCCTTTGCAACCAAACATGGACGAGCGTATGGTTTGAGCGTGCATCAAACCAGCCTACACCACCTCTGCATCCCGGCTCACATTGGTTGTTGGGACAACCAATCACCCCCTGTATATTGCCATACAGTCTAGATGTACACCGTGAAGCCGAGAAGAACTTGCTCACAGCCGGCTAGAAAAAAGATTTTTTTTTTGTCCTCGTACATCATTGCGCTACAGTCGTAGAGTAGTTTATCGCCGGCCGGCTCCAGAAGTCCAGATTCTCTCTCTTTAGGTGGCTGTTTTTTCGATGATGTGGAACCTCTTCGCCGGCTGAAAACGATGTCGAACTGAAGTTCGCTGAGGTTTCATGTGTGTGGTGACGTCAGAGCGGACGTACTTGAGCAAAACCACCTCTCGGGCCGCCCGCCCGTGGCTTGTCCCAACGTAAGTTCCAAGAGATTTCATCAATCGCATCGCACAGAAAAGCCTCCCGTCCAGGCAAGCGGCACCATCAGCACAAGGCAGGCCGGCCATCCCGTCCCGTCCTCTATAAAAGCCAGGCAGCTGGCACCATCAGCACAAGGAAGGCCGGCCATCCTGAGAAGTAACCGATAAGATAAAAAAGCAACATGCAGGTCTCCAAATTGCTAGTCGTGGCTCTCGTTTGCATGGTCTTCATCTCCGGCGCCGCTGAAATAAGCGCCGGCGATGCGGCCGTGCCGCGAGCTCTGCTGAGAGCCAGCGTCCTCCCGGCGGCTGTGCCACAGGCGGCGCCGGATGAGACACCCCCCATCGATTGCTGCAAGCCGCAGCCGAGGTGGTGCTGCAAATTCCAGCATGCTCCGGCGATTGACTTCGACGACTCCGACGACTCCCCGTAGTACTTGGCACAGCTAGCGCGTGGCATCGGCACCTGTCAAACTTGATGATCATCGGAATTGTCCTTATGTCTTGTGAGCGTTTTCTTCAGTAAATGCTTGCTGGCTATGTTTTACTATGCTAGTGAGCTCTGTGCTATATATTATTAGATAAATAAATAGTGCTGGGACGTTACGTCGTCCCTGCTGGAACATGCTAGGGTAACTATATATGTTGCCCTGCATGTGTGAATGCGCAGGAGCGCGGCTGTTGTATACATTGTTCTGTGGCTAGCTGTGCGCGTTTTCTCCTTGGTTGCTATTTTGTCACGCTTAATTACTTGATCGATATTTTGGGTGAAAGTTCTGTCTAATGGCAGCCGCATCCCACTGAACTTTCATGCTGTGCGCGTGTCCACAATAAGCATATATAAAACTCCTGTCACCTCGTATATAGTAGTTTACAATCACGAACAGTGGCCGACACAGGAATTCGCGAAGACGGGACCAATTCCTAACGGTCAAAATCCGAAAGCTATGGACCTACAGTATAGTCCTTGCATGTCCTCTTCATCTTGAAACTGCAAATTACTCTAGAATATCCCTTTTTTTGAGGAAATACTCTAGAATATCCTTGTCCTCTTCATCTTGAAGATTGCAAATTACTCTAGAATCAAGGTAGAAATTAGGAACAAAATTGGAAATTTGGAATCCAATCAATTCCAGGTCCAAACCCTATCAAAGGAAGGAGCTGGCCCTATGGGTAGGCGGCAACGGGCGGCAAGCTGACGGCCTAAGCAAGAAGTCGCGTCGGCGCCGCACCATGAACTACAAAGCGGAGACCGGAGGGGGCGAGGGCAAGGCCATTGAGTAGCAGGGCGGAGGCGCGGAGCGGAGGGTACAAGTCCATAGAGCCGGAGAGGCGCAGGGGGCGACGACCGACGACGGCGGTAGGCAGCGCAGCGGGAGCGTGGCCGCAAGAGGGACATACGACGACGCATGGCGCTGGAGGAATCAGAGAGTCGCGACTCAGGGGAGACACTTGTCGATAACTGGAAAACTGAGAGCAAAATGGTAAGTTCATGCCACTGACCAAATTCTGATGTTGATATCATAATCTTATGTTGATCTGATATGTGCCTAACATTACTACTTTGTTGGTGTAGCTGACTTGTGAGAAAAACAAAGATAACAGAAGCCAAGTGCAGTATCACCAGGCAACTGGTTCTTGCAGCTATGAAATGCATGTTATAAAATTGGTGAGTACAAATAACAAGCTTTTGGCTTAGTCATACTGCTTGATTGGTCTGTGTTACAAATTGGTTTTCATGGCTTATGCAGCAGCCTTTGATTGCTTCTAAACAAACTGCATGAAACTTTTGCAGCAGTTGCATCACATGTCAATTAGTTTAATTTATTGTTGGCTGTCTATGTTACAAACAAAAAGATTCAACATCAGTTTTTTCAAATTGTCCTTGTTTTCAATTCATTTTCAGGCAAACAAGTATCAAAACGAACCACCAAATCTGCTGGATATTTTTAAAGAGACTCACTACAGCAAAAAGAAAGGGTTCACTCCTACAGTTCAATCTGTTCTTGTAAGTAAAGTAAAAATTAGTGCATAATCAAATGATACATGAGCTCCGTGAATGTCATGTTCATTTATCTATGTATCCCATCCGCTGCTAGGTTGAAATGGAGGAAAAGATAAATGCTCCTGTAGGTGATGGTGAGGAACCAAAGGATGTGGCTGATGTTGTCTCCGAGGTTCTTCTTGAGAAGACTAAGAAGAATAGCTTTCCGGGGTAAATATGGGAATAAAAGCTCATCTACTGGTGAGGAGAATGCTGAAAGTCAGCGTGAATTAGAAGCTGAACGGAGGCGGAGAAGGAGACATCAAGTGAACTTAGGAGCTTCTGAAGGCCCAAAGAGCTGCAGATGGAAGACATGATGAAGAAGTTCCAGGAAGGTGAAATAGCAAGGGCTAGGCAGGATGAGGAGTATAAGAAAAAGCAAGATGAGACAGATGCACTGATTAGGGGTCTGATGTCCATGATTCCAGCAAATCCAAGGTAAAGTTGTGCTTGGCTACCTAGCTGCAGCACCCAGGCTGGTGGGTTGTTGTTTGAGGGTCGATGCATTTTGGCAAGTGGTGCTTTTGGACTTTGAATGTTTCTGGGAATGTTTGAACTTGTGCAATGTCGGCCTGTGGCGTCTCAACTTTTGTTTATTGGTTTGTGAACTTATGTAATGCAAGGCCGATAACCTGTGGCAAGTAGTGATTTTATTTGAACTTATGTAATTTGGTGTGGTGATCCTCAAATGTAACTGATTTGTGACCTTTAATGGTGATCTGTGATGCTATATTTAATGTATTTGTGACGTTAAGTGATCTGACACCTTTAAGCTCCCTTCTTCCTGTCGGATTCGGTAATCTCCCTTGCCAACCAGCCAGCTTCCTCCTTGCTTTGTCCAGCACTCGTTGCAAATGAATCAATTTTAGTCGGCCTAGAGTGAGTGGCAGTCGCAAGTAGGTAATTGGGAAGTTCACCGTGACCCCAGCAAACGGTTCCAGTACATGCTCGACACTGATGCCGCTACATCTTATAGGTGCTACTGTACACTTTGCCCAGTTCAATCTTAGTCCAGTGGCCGCACCAAAATTTGTTAGGATGTTGAGAAGGGATATGACACTTCTTCACCGTTTGGGTTGAGGAAAATCACGGCATCATCGACATAAAGAGACAGTCTTAGCTTTGCGAACCTTCCATGTAGAGGAGACAGTTCACTTGTCGCTAGCTCAAGCACTTGCTGCAGAGTGTGAATACCTAGAATGAAGAGGTAAGGTGAAAAGTGGATCTCCTTGTCGCAATCCTCTCGCGTGTTTGATTTTCTCAGTGGCATTGCCGTTTACTAGGACTGAAGAATGGGAGGTGTGTAGTAAAATTGCAATCCATTCTCTCCATCTTGCACTGAACCCGTGGGCTTCTATCATTTCCAGTAGGTACTCCCAAGATACCGTGTCAAATGCCTTTGAGATGTCCAGTTTGAACAGTAAAGTCGGTGTCTTGGTGCGGTTGTATGCTCTTGCTAAGTTCCGCACATACATGAAGCTATCATGTATACATCGACCTTTGATGAATGCAGTCCGAGATGGAGAGATCAAGCTGTTGATGTGTCTCGAAAGCCTGACTGCCAATGTCTTGGTTATTAGCTTTGCAACTGAGTGTATCAGGCTTATAGGCCTGAAATCTTTTGCATATTCAGGTGCTTCAGAGACTTGGGGATTAGTACAATATTAGCGCCGTTCAAGTGTTCCAGAGGTCCTGCCAGCAGGCTGTGGAAGGAGCTCAATGCTTCCATGATATCATCTTTTAGTAAGTTCCAACATGTCTTGTAGAATAGTCCGAAGAAGCCATCCGGGCCGGGCGTCTTTTCTTTTTTGAGGAATCTGGAGGGGTTTTGCCCCCTACAGTTTATTTATTAAAAAGCAAAGTTTTGTTACAAATGCTAAAGGTAAAAGGTAAAAAAGGCAAAAGAGAGCAAGGAAAACTCAAGATACATAAAAGGTAGTAAAAAAGATCAGCTCTAGGCAGCTAATAATTCCAATTGTTGTATCCATGAATCAAACCGTGCATGTTGATCTTGCTTTAGCCTGAACCTGATAAGGTTTAGCTCCTTGAAGAAGATTCTGATATAATCATTCCTGTTGGTTCCATTCCCTCTGAAAATCAGTTCATTTCGAGCTGTCCAAATTGCCCAGCATGTCACAATTACTGCCTCCATGGCGCCTTTTCTGGAGGTATCAATTTGATGACTTGCTGCAGCTCGTTTTCAGTGAAAGGTATGTAAGTCTTTCCCTTCGATTACGCTCAGCTGAAGGCTTTCCCAGTCAAACTGTTGAGTACGTACATGTTTGGTGCCTAGAAGTTCTGAATAAAACTCATGCACTATCTTTTCCTTTTCCCCATGATTCCGCCCTTGCCATTCTTGACAGTTGTCGATTGAGCAGTTGATAAGGGCACGTACAACGGTTGTGCTGTCCGTCGTCTCGGCATAGTAGTTTTGCAAAATCACACCTGGTTTGCTGGAGAGAGAGTGTTGCCGTCGCATCGTGAGACGATGGCGTCCGCTCGTGCTCCAAGACGGAACTCGACGGCTGCCTCGCGTTGTACGGTGCGGACTGCCGTCTTCTTGAGCCGACGCCGCGGGATCCAGGTGCGCGCGCGAGGGGTAAAATCGCGCCAACAAACCTCACCGATGTCGTCTACTCGGTCGCTTCGTCCTCATCGGCGCGCGCGGATGGGGGGAGCCGAGAGCAAGCGGCGCCGGCACCTGGGCAGATCGGGGCGAGCACGGCGCCGACAACGGAGAGAGGTGGGGCAGAGCAGAGCCGCACCGGAGCAGGCGGACCACATCCGCGCGCCAGCCACGAAGAGCGGGGCCACGCCGGCAGGGCAAGGTGCATCCCGGCAAGGCAAGCACACGGCGGAGGTCGCCTGCGACACTTCCATTTCTTTACTAGATCTTCTCCTGAATGGCGGAGGTGAGCTTCTCCTAAATGCTGGCACATGGCTGATAACTGAACGTTGAAATCGTCCTTGGAACACCGTGTAATTCTGAATGAATATAATGCTGAAATCATCCTAAGAACACCGTGTAATTCTAACTGAATGCTGAAATCATCCTGAGAACATGGTGGGATATCAGTTCAGCTACGGAAAACTGATAACTAAATGCACACATTCTGTAATCTGTAGTGCACACATCGTGGGAAATCAGTTCAGCTTCTCCTATGTGATTGTGTCAGTCGTCTAATTTTTCAGTTACTGGATAGTGAAAAAGTTCAGTATCATCTTGCTTTTGGGAGAATGTTAGATGTTCTTCTCAGAAAAACATATATCAAAATTAAGATTAGCAAATGTCTGAACAAACTGAACTTCATTCCATTGCAGCTCCAAGTGGAGAAGTGGACACTGGGCAATTGGTTATTGAAAAATGCTACACTTGTTTTACTTGCAGTACAGAGATGACAGCTTGTCTGCAATTGTCTGATTGTCTATGGGGTCAGTCAATGATCTTGAATATTTTGGTCCGTAGAAGATTGTAGTATGTGAACGTTTGTCTACTATCTGATGTTTTCATCCAAGTTTCACTACTCCAAGTGCATAACTAGATAGATTTCTTAGGTACTGATCACTACTCCAAGTGCATAACTAGATAGATTTCTTAGGTACTGATGCATGCCATTTTCCTTCAGTTTGGTCTGCACTTGATGCAATGGTTTAGTCTGCACCTGATGCATAACATATTTGTTTCAGTTTGACTATAGTGAAGTTTCAGCGTTGAAGCATTTTGGCATGAAGTAAAATTTACTTTGAATAATTTGTTTTGCATCAATTAGCAACACAATGGTATATAGAAATATTATTCATTCTTGATCATGGCTGTTAGAGTGCGCAGCGGAATCCGGCCCGGCTCGCGCGTCCACGAGCCGACGACCCATCGGGCCCAGGTCCACCGGAGCCCACAACATATTCGGACCTTAGGCCTAACTCAACCCAAAAGACTAGTCTGATAGGTGAGGGTTGCCCCGCCTTATATGTTGTGCTCCTCCACCATCAATTACCGATGTGGGACTAAATCCAACAATCTCCCCCGTCACACATTGGGCCCAACTCTTCACATCACACAACTCCATGCGATCTCCAGAAGATGTTATCCAGGCCCCGAGTCCAACGCTCATATCACACACACACAACCTCGTGTATCTGTGTGACCTCCGAGACGTTAACGGGCTCCCCCGTCACCGTGTGACCCTATAGATTTTCCAGGTTTTCCGACCATGGGCTCCGATACCACTTGTTAGAGTGCGCAGCGGAATCCGGCCCGGCTCGTGCGTCCACGAGCCGATGACCCATCGGGCCCAGGTCCACCGGAGTCCACAACATATTCAGACCTTAGGCCTAACCATTGTTACGAAATTAGCCCCACAGCGGCAAGCTGTCCGCTAATCTCCAAGCGCGGAAGCGTCGATTGAATCTACCGAGACGAACATGCAAGATCACAGACGACACCAGAGGCACGATATTTGTTAATGAGGTTCGGCAAAGCCTACTCCTCGGGGCATGATTACGGGCGCTCCTCCCCAATCCAGCAACACCGACCGCTCTCCAGGATCCCGGGCTGCGAGCCGCCGCCCTCCCGCGAACCTGTCGCTATGTCGTCATGGTTACAACAGCAGCCCTCCTCTCATATTTATGAGGAGACCGGGTTACAGAGTCCGACATCAACTCTACCCTATACTACCTAATACAACTCAAAGTCCTAGCGTAACCAAACTCGTACAAAATATTCGACACATATCCAACAATGGCTACATGCAAGCATTAAATAATTTATAGACAACCAAAAAGACAACTGATGTCTGCCGTCTGTATTATAAATTCCAAGAACTTGCAGACAACAGCTCTCTCTGTTGTACATGCTCTAAGCTGCACACCGAGATTGCAGCGAGCCCGGCCAGTCCGGAACTATATATATCCCCTGACAAACGGTTGTGGCTGAGGACGACGAGGCTGAGCTGCTTGCACTATGCGAGTCTCGCCGGGACGATGCTGCAGGTGAGCGCGCACGTCTAGCAGGATTGGCTCGGCGATGCGTCCGCAGTGCATGTTGCAAATAGTTACCAATATACCCCTAATAAAAAAATGAAATCTTATAGATAATCTTCCACAATTAACTAGAAAATTAAATACCTAGAAGTACCGTGGTACTTTCACAACCACCGTAAAAGAGCTCCACATTGTGAAAAGTTGATTTATTCACCAGCTAGTTAGAGACGACTTAACGAACAAGCGTTTGTACTATCATATCCCAGACGCTCGTCCACCAACGCGCGTCGGCGCTATTCTGCCGACCGGAGGCATAAGTGGGGGGTCGATTAAACAAGCGTCTGTAATATCGGATACAAGCGACGCGTGTTGGGTACAAGCGTCTGAATTATATTACAGACGCGCTTTTAGAAGAGACGTCTCTATGAAAACACAAACTCAGCCCAGCTTACATCACAGCTGCAGGTAACCAAACACTTTCTTTTGAAATACAGTTCTACTCAATATACGTCTACAGCTGGGCGATTGGGGCTACTGGTCAAAGGGGAGACATGCTCCTCAGTCTTCACCCTTGCTTCTCAAAAACTATCAGGGGGTCCCCAACAATCGACTTTTTCACTAGCTAGAATGACGTGGAGTGGATAAAAAGAGTAAAATATTGCTCGCTAGCGAGATACTATCGTCGCTAGCGAGATACTCTCGTCGCTAGGGAGGAGCCGGAATATCAGCGCGTGAGTGGTTGCATGCCACTGTTGTTCTCTGGCATCCAATCAAAACACCGCAGTTAAGACAACAAAAATATTAATTTACTATGTTTAGTACAGGTCAGCTGGCGATTTGAGATCAGCCATTGCGGAGGCGCTCACACAATGTAGACTGCCGAAAGCCTAGCTGTTTTAAAACTTAAACTTTGATAAGTACAAATCAGGTGGGGGAATTTCCCCCCGTTTGAAACCCTAAAAAAAGGAGACATGCTTACCTCATAATCATATATCACCTGATATATTGTGCGCAAGCAAAGCCCGGCTTACTACCCCACAAGATGTAGAATTGTAGACCACCTCGGGCCGCCCGTCCGGGCTTGTCCCAACTAGCTCATTTTCCAAAGTGTTTTCTTCAATTGCATCGCACGAAATACTCTATCCTCTATAAAAACCAGCATCATCAGCATTCGTCCATGCAAATTAAACGAGCTAGCAGAAGGCAGGGCATCCTGAGAAGTAACCGGGAAAACAAAGAAGCAACATGATGCAGGTCTCCAAAATGCTAGCCATTGCTCTCGTTTGCGTGCTCCTCGTCTCCGGTGCCGAGATGAGCGCCAGCGCTGCTGCGGCCGTGCCGCGAGCTCTGCTGAGAGCCAGCGTCCTCCCGGCGGCGCCGAGTGCCATTGGGTGCCCCCCGGGAGGATGCGTATGCTGCAGGCCGCCATTTAGATACACGTGCTGCGTCGACGCCGCCGCCGCGGCGTCCGACGACTCCCCGTAGACGACCGTAGTATCCCAGCGCGTGGCCAAAAAACGTCACTTGTAACCATATATACATCGTGAATCACGCGCTGTAACTATATACTGGCTCTGTCATCTCGGAGGCGTCGTCGATCGTCCGTATGTGTCTTGTGTGTGCTTGCTCGTTGGATATAGTAGAATGCTAGCTAGTGAGCTATACTATAGATCAGTATGAGATCATCAATGGAACAATACTGGGACATGACGTCTGCTGCAACGTAGTGCCAGTAGGCAACTATATATACGTTGTCATGCAGATATATGCTCATCACATATGCATGCTTGTACGTCGCGTGGTCGTGTCCCAAATGAACGCGCAGCTGTTATGTTTCTGTGTGGTACGTCGTTGCTTGTCACGTTTACGTGATCAATATATATTTCGGGTGAAAGTTGTGTCTGATGGTGTGTGTGTGCCCTCTGTATATCCCTTATTCCCAACAGCATATTTCTACTTGTGCTCAATAATTATTATTCGACACAAATTAATGCACTGCTAAAATTAAACTAAAACTCCACATTTTATGGGTCACCCACATCATTCATGCATCGTTCCTGGTAGGGGCAGAGCGAGCCAAAGGTCGTGGGCCTTGTCCCTCTTGCCCAACCTAACTATGTTGAGTATATACATCTAAAAAGTTTCGACGAGAATCATCCACAATGCAGAATCTATATCTCTACACCTAAAAGCTTCAACGAGAATCGTCCATAAGACATAACGAAAGACTAGAAAAAAAAACCTTCTAGACCACCGTGCCGGCATAATGCCACTCCTTAACCCGCAGCTCGAGACAACAAACCCAGGTCTGGCATAGACAGCCATCGCTCTTGATTGGCCAGCCACTGCACGCTAAATTGTTCATATTATTTTTGACAAGAAAAGACTGTGGGAGAGTTCCCCACAGTGCTAAATTTTAATTAAATAAAAATGAGGTTACAAAGTCCAGAGGCCAGAGTCCTTACTTACATGGTTAACTGAAAGCATCTAGCCAAACGCAAAAGGATGTCCTCAGGTCATCCCGGAATCTAATACACTAGAGATTACATTGATTCTTGATACTACTAAACCTAAGCTGGGGACTAGGGCCTCGCCACTGAAAAGTCTTGTCGTTTCTCACCTTCCAAAGCTCCCAGACGGCGATGAGTGTAGCCTGGATGAAGCAGGGTATAGTGTGTGATACTCTACCTTGGTAGAGTCTGTCATGGAGATCAAGCGAAGAATCCCAAAGGAAGCCAATTTTCTGCCAACACTCCTTTGCAAAAGGACACTCAAAAAATAGATGATCTATAGTTTCCAACTCCCCTGTTGTGCACGTGACACAAACCTGACCGCCTTGCACATTGAGGTGGCGTCGTTGCAGCATAGTTTTAGTATTCTGTCTATCAACCAACACTAGCCAGGCAAAAAAATTAATTCTCGGTGTGCACCTTGACTTCCATATCAGCTTGTATATGAGGTGATCTTAGGTTGACTTGAAAACAAAATTGTTCATATTGTTGCCATGTACTATTGTATAGGCTAGACTTTGTGCTTCATCAGAAATATACAGAGGCAAAGGAGCCATCATGGCAATGTGAGGATAAGCTTATTAGACTAGTCTCGGTGGAGAGTGTCATAGTGTTGCTTCCAAGACTGTCACGTCATGTAGTATGAAATGAAACATGGATGCAACCCTCTCAATGGAGAGTTTCATTTACTAGTTTCATAGCCATTAAATTTCATGACTCTTAGAGAGTTGGTATTCGTGCCAAGAGAGTTTTATCCTCATGACACTCATTTCTTCTCTCTCTTCTTAAGGTGTCACATCATCCAAAATGTCTATGCGGCAGCTCATTAAATGCAAATAAAACTTTGATGACACTCACGCTGAGACTAGCCTTAAACTCAACGAGTAACATAATAACCGGGTCAACAAAAGGGTCAAATAATGATTGATTATAAATGTGTTTGATGCAAAGTAAGCTTTCACTCAAATAACATCCACCTTTTGTCGTCCTTTACATGTAACTTGAGATGGAGGAAGCATGAAGATAAGAACTTCATATTAGTGAAACTATTAAACTTTGTTATGAAATAGAAAAGTTGATAAATAGGAAGATAAACGATGTAAGGGGTAAATAGGAAGAGAATATGGTTGTTAAAGAGACGACGTCGCCGGCGGAAAAGTTGTTAAAGAGATGCTGCGGCGCCCCCGCCTCTGGACCTGCCAACGGACAATTACGATGATGAACACCATGGTGGGGGCGATGATGTCCACTAGGTCTTCAACGATAGGTGGGGTGGTGACTACTGGCCGACGCCACGCCGCGACTCTTACAATGATAGGTGGGGTGGTGACTACTGGCCGACGCCACGCCGCGACTCTAACAATGACTCGGTGAGCATAGATCCTCGCCACGAAACTGCCACCCCGGTGGCTATTAACCCTCGAATTTTCCGTAAAGACGTCGCGCGCAATGACTTGGGAGTGTTGGATTCTTTCTTTCTTCTACACTCTAGCTTGTTTGTCCCACATGTAGTGGCAATTTATTGTCAACTTGTCATCTTGAAAAAATATAATCTTGAGAAAAAAAAAAGTCAGATCTTGATGCTTGGCTTTCTTTCACGTTAATTCTACCATTCATAGGCGCGGACATGGTGAATGAGCTATTTCCCAGGCCTCACCAAGTTTGTGACATCCCCTATGTCTATGGCGGCATCTCCAGCGACCCATTATCAGTTTCCTCGTCCACCGCATGTATCAGCGACAGATGACATCTGGCTAGGTGGGGGCGAAGGCTAGTAATCCCTAACAGTCTGTGTCCATGCCCGCTTGTCCTCCCCACACCACCTCGGGCGTCCTAGTAGGCATAGCCAAAGTGGCAGAGGCATTTTCTTGAGCTGCTCCTTCTAGGCTCCTCTCAGCGTGTGGTGGGATATGCCTAGCTCAATGTGGATCAGAGATCAAATGCTCAAGGTGGTGAGGAAATACTAGCAAGTAAGATTTTAAATCTCCAATCTCCAGCTATAGTTGTTTTTAGAAGGATTTGGGTAAAAAGGTTTATGTACATAGCTTTTAGCTACCATTATAGGTGGCTATAGCCTGTTTTGGGACATAGATACCTAAATGCCTAGGCCGACTACTTCAAACATTGCTAACAAGTCATCGAGACCATAGGGAAATTTTAGTGTCCCCATTTGTTTTCCCACTTAAACTCTTTCTTAGAACCAAACATGTCTGAACACATTGCCCATACAGTTTATTAGAGTCTCTACCAAACACAAATTCTGCTGACTTACATCCACAACTGCAGCTAATAACCAAACACTACTATTTTGAAATATGGTTCTACTCAATTTACGTCCCCTCGCCTAGGATATACCATTGGAACTCGGTTCCAGCAGATTTAGATATAGCTTGAGAAGGGTCTAACTATTATAATAATAAATGAGGGTTACAAGGTGGGTCCCAGGTAGGTGAGATCACAACTACCAGGGGACATCTCTCTCTACAACAATAGGGGGTCATCTCCTTTCATAGTGACCCGTCTACCTAAACAAGAAAAGACTTAAATGCCCTCCTAGGAATTCTGGAACCCTAATTTTGTGCCCTATTATAGGCGGGCCCGGGAGGGCAGCTTGTGTCCTCTTCCATTGTGCCCGGGTCCATGGGCCGCTAGTCTTCTTGGTGCTTCAGTGGCCCAGAAGCGCTTAATGGGCTGCTAGGCTCTACTAGCCTTCTTCTCCTTGGGTCCCGGAGGTCTCCACTGCGCCGGGGCTTGCCTCTGCTTGATGCTTCACGACCTCCGCCTGATCCCTCGCCAGGCGCAGTCGGTTGGTGGCAAGGACCTCCGCCGATTAGGTCAAGACCTCCGCTTGCTAGGTCCGGACCTCTTCTCGACCCCTCGCCGGGCGCACTTGGTCAGTGGCGAAAGACCTCCGCCGATGAGGTCGGGCCCTCCGCTTGCTAGGTCCGGACCTCCGCTCGACCCCTCGCCGGGCGCACTTGGTCGATGGCGAAAGACCTTTGCCGATGATGTCGGGACGTCCGTTGAATCCCTGCATTTACTCAGGCCTATCTGGAAACTTAGAATCCAACAGACATAAACAAGGTGAGTCAGGTTAGAAAATATTTGACATGGGGGGCATTTTACCTCCGACACTCTACTACGGCCCCAACATATACCATGCAATCTTATTCGGCAACCAAACACATTGTATCCCGTTGGCGCTGGGCGGCTGGGGTCACTAGTAAAAGGGGAGACATACTCCTCACCCGTGGGCTTCTATCATTTCCAGTAGGTACTCCCAAGATACCGTGTCAAATGCCTTCGAGATGTCCAGTTTGAACAGTAAAGCCGGTGTCTTGGTGCGGTTGTATGCTCTTGCTAAGTTCCGCACATACATGAAGCTATCATGTATACATCGACCTTTGATGAATGCAGTCTGAGATGGAGAGATCAAGCTGTTGATGCGTCTCGAAAGCCTGACTGCCAATGTCTTGGTTATTAGCTTTGCAACTGAGTGTATCAGGCTTATAGGCCTGAAATCTTTTGCATATTCAGGTGCTTCAGAGACTTGGGGATTAGTACAATATTAGCGCCGTTCAAGTGTTCCAGAGGTCCTGCCAGCAGGCTGTGGAAGGAGCTCAATGCTTCCATGATATCATCTTTTAGTAAGTTCGAGCATCTCTTGTAGAATATTCCGAAGAAGCCATCCGGGCCGGGCGTCTTTTCTTTTTTGAGGAATCTGGAGGGATTTTACCCCCTACAGTTTATTTATTAAAAAGCAAAGTTTTGTTACAAATGCTAAAGGTAAAAGGTAAAAAAGGCAAAAGAGAGCAAGGAAAACTCAAGATACATAAAAGGTAGTAAAAAAGATCAGCTCTAGGCAGCTAATAATTCCAGTTGTTGTATCCATGAATCAAACCGTGCATGTTGATCTTGCTTTAGCCTGAACCTGATAAGGTTTAGCTCCTTGAAGAAGATTCTGATATAATCATTCCTGTTGGTTCCATTCCCTCTGGAAATCAGTTCATTTCGAGCTGTCCAAATTGCCCAGTATGTCACAATTACTGCCTCCATGGCGCCTTTTCTGGAGGTATCAATTTGATGACTTGCTGCAGCTCGTTTTCAGTGAAAGGTATGTAAGTCTTTCCCTTCGATTACGCTCAGCTGAAGGCTTTCCCAGTCAAACTGTTGAGTACGTACAGGTTTGGTGCCTAGAAGTTCTGAATAAAACTCATGCACTATCTTTTCTTTTTCCCCATGATTCCGCCCTTGCCGTTCTTGACAGTTGTCGATTGAGCAGTTGATAAGGGCACGTACAACGGTTGTGCTGTCCGTCGTCTCGGCATAGTAGTATTGCAAAATCACCCCTGGTTTGCTGGAGAGAGAGTGTTGCCGTCGCGTCGTGAGACGATGGCGTCCGCTCGTGCTCCAAGACGGAACTCGACGGCTGCCTCGCGTTGTACGGTGCCGTCTTCTTGAGCCGATGCCGCGGGATCTAGGTAGGCGCGCGCGAGGGGTAAAATTGCGCCAACAAACCTCACCGATGTCGTCTACTCTGTCACTTCGTCCTCATCGGCGCGCGCGGATGGGGGGAGCGGAGAGCAGGCGGCGCCGGCACCTGGGCAGATCGGGGCGAGCACGGCGCCGACATCGGAGAGAGGTGGGGCAGAACAGAGCCGCACCGGAGCAGGCGGACCACATCCGCGCGCTGTCACAGACCCGACCAATTTACATAAGCACAAGTATGAATATCAACGCCAAGGCGTCGAAAAACACACTTGAGCCCATGTAATCCCGACAGTCAATCCGAAATCACAAAGGATTTCAAACTTTTCCAACGACACACCAGGAATCACAGTTCAGCAATTACAATCCACTTGATCATACATTTCATGCATAGTATAGTTACAACATGTGTTTTAGTTGGAAGCTTATCACAAATCGGAGTTACAATTTTCAGCGGAATAAGAACTCATTTTGAAACCCACACACACCTAATCATCTTAAATAGAGTGCCAGCTCTAAGTCGCTATCCAACAAAAGTAATAGAAGAGATATAAGAGTTGATCTTGCCCATCGATCTACATCCTCCCGTAGTGGGATACAGGTCCATCTTGTTGCCACACAACACTTCAAATGATCTGCAACAAGTGGGAATAAAACCCTGAATACGTGGGGTACTCAGCTAGACTTACCCGTCTTAAACCAGAAAATAAGGACTCTTATAAGCATATGCAAGGCCATATGGTGGTTTGGCTGACCCTTTCTTGCATAAACGACTTGAGCTTACTTTATCTCTATTAGGTGAACTACACTAAGCTTATCAACTTAAGAAATTCCTGCACTTGCTAGGTTTTGCTCCTGATCTATAACAACATCAAGTAGAAGTGTAAAAGCAATCATCCTTTCACATGGTTGATCATAAACAATATCCATAATCCGTCCAGACATCATAATCCCGCAACCAATTTTCCCGTTTTTTCCCTGTATTGCATGTATTCCAATCAAGTTATCCACTATCTAGGGACAATGGCGATTATAATCGATTCCCACTCAGCTGAGGGTGATTTCTCACACAAACCCCACTCACACCGGAAGTGAGTGGTCGGTCATTGTTCACCTATTCGGAATTGGGAATCAACAGGAACCAATCGTGCCCAGACCTCTCGATGGCTGCATCTAGTCGGGTACCAACATCAGTCTTACTGCCACGGCCTGTCTCACCCCAACACCAACACACTGGTGTCGACCTGATAACCCAACCCAAATCGGCTACTAGACTTGGGATGCTCCCTATGTGTGAGAAGTATATTCAATCTTGACGGAAGGCCGGAACAATACAGTGTTCTGCTTATTTCCCGTTTGGTCAGATTTCCCGTTCGATCCAACCATATCATGTGAAGGTTCCCTAACCTTGCGGATGATTCACCAACCACCCAACTTCTACCGTTTAGTTATTTCAGGCTAAGCAATAACGTCCTATACTTAATCAGGATAAGTATATCAAGTAGTCAAGGTAGGTAATGCAACAAGGGTATCGATCAACGCCTATCACGTAATGCATCATAAACAATAAAATGACGCAAGAGTTTTGGCAAACTGTAGAAGAAATGCTCCGGGGCTTGCCTTTCGTTGTCGAGCGACGTTGAGGTTCCGAACGCTCGATCACTTCACGCCCGATTCCCGATCACCTCCTGTGCGGGAACTTCCTTCGCGACTTGTCCTTCGGGATCCTTGTCCTTCTCGACGACTCCCTAATTGCGATCCTGGAATGATGCATGGATGCATGTATTTAATATACATTGTCGACATATGCACGATCACATATGGTTGATGATGATAAATGCTCATGTAGTCATGATCCTATTCCGACTATCACTAGCAAACAAGCCAGTAAAGCCAAAGAGATGCACTCAAGCATTATCATCCTAATCATTCCATCATGACCTATTCATCTTGACACACCACCTAACACTCAACATGCCTATCATGGTTACCATAACACTTAACATTAGACCTAGCACACAACATTACTCATTCAAGCACCATTACCAATCACAACTATATAACTAGCAGATCAGTAAATAATTCATAACTAAATAACCATAGACCCTATGGATATAAATGAGAACATTCTGAAAAGCTTATGAAATCCTCCATTAAACATCTGAAGACATCACAAGCTGATTCCCAGGTTAACTACACCTAAAATAGGCAATACCAGGACTGGTTCTGATAATTCCAGCAACCAAACAGCCCTGACCACAATGTTGTAATAGCCACAACTCCTAAACTATTCATGCAATGGCCATGAAACTTTAACAGTAGATGGTCAAACTAACACACTAGCTATCATCTTTAGACAAGTTAACTAGAAACCCAACTTATAATTGGGTTAGCCTAGCATTAATGGATTAACCCTTAATTTAAACATCCATGAGTTGAACAGGAGCACCATGATTGGATACTACTAAAATCCTACAATTACAGTAGGTAAGACAAGTCAAGCAAGGTTCATCATCCAAATTTCAACCCATTTGGATGAACCAGGTGACCCACACAAAATTCACTAGTGACAGAACAGAGGCACACAAGAAAATACTTTGTACTACCAAATCATGCAAACCAAGCATATGACTGCATCAGGGGCTGAACATTGGTATACAATGAGCCCACAAAAATTATCAAACTCAGATCACATTCCTATAATTGATTTATGAATTAATTCCTTCCTAGCTCAACAATCAAGCTTGAACTACAACTCTATTTTTCATCACCGCAAGCATGCATGATATTCCTACCACAGATATAGCATGACAACACAAGATCATAGAAACCAGAACTATATTTTTCAGAGACTCCTAGAATTACTTATGAATTTCCCTAGTTTAATCCATATCCAAAAATAAATTAGAACTACACAGAAACGTTCTACCAACATGGCAACTCATATTTTCTATGCATAGTACACAGCATAAGAAAAACATTGCAAGTTGAATCAATCGATTTGGACACTCCTAGCCTCCTCTATGAATTTTGCAAGAATTAAACAGGAATCTGATAATCATTTTCATAAATCGAATAGGACAGACACTTTTCATTTGGGCCCCTGAACTTCGCCAGAATTGCGCAAGCCCTGATCTGTAGTTCTCTGTGCCTGGCCACTTTGCACAAAGGGCCCTTACCTTTTCATCTTCTAGGACAGAGGTCCTTGCGCGGGGAAGAACAGAGGAGGTTGGGGGCCGGCCCGACGGAGCTCTCCGCCGGCGAGGGGAAGGGCGGCGGAGCACCGCACAGCCCAGGCGCACCTGCTGGTGGCCCCAATTGGGCCCGCGACTCCCTGTGTCTTGCCGGACGCGGAGTCCGGCGACGCTCCGAGCCACGGCTCCGGCGGCGGGCGCACGTGGTGCCGGATTCGGTCGGTAGGGAGGCGCAGCGCGTCCGCGAGAAGATGGCGGAGGCGATGGCGACGTCGATTTTGGGCGAGGACGGGCGGAGGCGCGGGTGCAGCAGCAGCTCTAGTCACCCGGCATGGTGGTGACACGGCGCCTTGGCGCGTTCCGGCCGTCCCAGCGGCGAACACGCGCGCGCGACAGTGGGGAAGAGGCGGGGCTAGGCGGTGCTAGCTGGCGCTCTGCGCTCGCGATGGCGAGGCGGCAAGGCGGCGGACTCGCGGCGATGGCGGAGGGAACGAGCGTGATGAAGACGAGGGGGAGAGCGAGACAGAAAACGATGGAGTGAGCGAGGTGGAGGAGTGAATGAGGAGTCGATGGCCTCGAGGCCCCTCGTCGTCGTCCTCGTCGCTCAGCGGTGGCGGGAGCGAGCGCCACGCGGCCTCCACGCGCCGACAGGCCGTGCTCGGGCGACGGTGGCGAGGACACCGGGGCTCCTGCCTGTCGGTGGTGACACTGACGGGTGGGGTCCCCCCTAAATTTAATTAAATTTATAAAAACATTTATCCTGCACGAATTTTAAAGCGACCCTATCTCCTAAACTATAGGGAATTTGGAGAAACTTTCTACATGATAAGTGTTCCTCTCAAAGAGTAGAATATTTCATGTTTAGGAAGTTTTCCCAAATTCCGCATCGTTTTGAAATATAAATTCCCAAAATGAATCCCCTTTTAAAATCCATTAAAAAGGAAATCCTGTCTTCTACCTCACAAACATATGCCTTACACCCATTTTTCAAAGAAGTTGCCTTTAGGACTTTTATTCCTTATAAAATTCTGCAACTAAAAGCTTTAAACCCCAAATTCATCTGGAGTGTCAAAAAAAAAACACTTTTCAACACTTTTAGCAAACAACTTCGAGAAAGCTAAGTCAAATAAGTCAAAAAGAGGCAATTTCTTAACTTTGGTCAAGAGCATGACCCTCTAATGAATTTAGGCTATCATTATGTCTAAATGGAATTAGTGAGCATCACATCAAGCACTTGAGATTATCATGTTTTGCACCCAAGCTAGATTTATCAAGCAAATTACACATGAATGCACATGCTCATGAGTGAATGCAATGCGTGGACACATCCGGATTTTTGTGAACAGAAGTAAAAAAATCCCAGATGTGACACGCGCCAGCCACGAAGAGCGGGGCCACGCCGGCGGGGCAAGGTGCATCCCGGCGAGCAAGCACACGGCGGAGGTCGCCTGCGGCACTTCCATTTCTTTAGCTTCTCCTAAATGCTTGCACATGGCTCATAACTGAACGTTGAAATCGTCCTTGGAACACCGTGTAATTCTGAATGAATATAATGCTGAAATTATCTTAAGAACACCGTGTAATTCTAACTGAATACTGAAATCATCCTGAGAACATGGTGGGATATCAGTTGAGCTACGGAAAACTGATAACTAAATGCACACATTCTGTAATCTGTAGTGCACACATCGTGGGAAATCAGTTCAGCTTCTCCTATGTGATTGTGTCAGTCGTCTGATTTTTCAGTTACTGGATAGTGAAAAAGTTCAGTATCATCTTGCTTTTGGGAGAATGTTAGATGTTCTTCTGAGAAAAACATATATCAAAATTAAGATTAGGAAATGTCTGAACAAACTGAACTTCATTCCATTGCAGCTCCAAGTGGAGAAGTGGACACTGGGCAATTGGTTATTGAAAAATGCTACACTTGTTTTACTTGCAGTACCGAGATGACAACTTGTCTGCAATTGTCTGATTGTTTATGGGGTCAGTCAATTATCTTGAATATTTTGGTCCGTAGAAGATTGTAGTATGTGAACGTTTGTCTACTATCTGATGTTTTCATCCAAGTTTCACTACTCCAAGTGCATAACTAGATAGATTTCTTAGGTACTGATGCATGCCATTTTCCTTCAGTTTGGTCTGCACTTGATGCAATGGTTTAGTCTGCACCTGATGCATAACATACTTGTTTCAGTTTGACTATAGTGAAGTTTCAGCGTTGAAGCATTTTGGCATGAAGTAAAATTTACTTTGAATAATTTGTTTTGCATCAATTAGCAACACAATGGTATATAGAAATATTATTCATTCTTGATCATGCCTACATATAAGCATTAAATAATTTATAGACAACTAAAAAGACATCTGCTGACTGTGGGTTGTACGAGCTATCTGTTTAGCCGTCTGTGTTGTAAATTTTAAGAACTTGCAGACAGCTCTCTCTGTTGTACATGCCCTGACAAACGGTTGTGGCTGAGGACGACGAGGCTAAGCTGCTTGCACTATGCGAGTCTCGCCGGGACGATGCTGCAGGTGGGCGCGCACTTTTAGCAGGATTGGCTCGGCGATGCGCACTGACAGGATCGTCCGCAGTGCATGTTGCAAATAGTTACCAATATACCCCTAATAATAGAAATGAAATCTTGTAGATAATCTTCCGCAATTAAATAACTAGAAAATTAAATACCTAGAAGTATCGTGGTACTTTCACAACCACCGTAAAAGAGCTCCACATTGTGTCCGCTCAGACTCTCTACCAAACACAAACTCAGCCCACCTTACATCACAGCTGCAGTTAACCAAACACTTTCTTTTGAAATACAGTTCTACTCAATATACGTCTACAGCCGGGCGATTGGGGCTACTGGTCAAAGGGGAGACATGCTCCTCAGTCTTTACCCTGCTCTCAAAAACTATCACATAATGTAGACTGCCGAAAGCCCAGCTGTTTTAAAACTTAAATTTTGATAAGTACAAATCAGGTGGGGGAATTTCCCCCTGTTTGAAACCCTAAAAAAAAAGAGACATACTTACCTCATAATCATATATTACCTGATATATTGTGCGCAAGCAAAGCCCGGCTTACTACCTCACAAGATGTAGAATTGTAGACCACCTCGGGCCGCCCGTCCGGGCTTGTCCCAACCAGCTCAGTTCCCAAAGTGTTTTCTTCAATTGCATCGCACGAAATCCTCTATCCTCTATAAAAACCAGCATCATCAGCATTCGTCCATGCAAATTAAACGAGCTAGCAGAAAGTAACCGGGAAAACAAAGAAGCAACATGATGCAGGTCTCCAAAATGCTAGCCCTTGCTCTCGTTTGCGTGCTCCTCGTCTCCGGTGCCGAGATGAGCGCCAGCGCTGCTGCGGCCGTGCCGCGAGCTCTGCTGAGAGCCAGCGTGCTCCCGGCGGCGCCGAGTGCCGCCATTGGCGGGTGCCCCCCGACAGGATGCGTATGCTGCAGGCCGCCATTTACATACACGTGCTGCGTCGACCATAACGACGCCGCCGCCCCGGCGTCCGACGACTCCCCGTAGACGACCGTAGTATATCCCAGCGCGTGGCCAAAAAACGTCACCTGTTGCCAACCATATATACATCGTGAATCACGCGCTGTAACTATATACTGGCTCTATCATCTCGGAGCCGTCGTCGATCGTCCGTATGTGTCTTGTGTGTGCTTGCTCGTTGGATATAGTAGAATGCTAGCTAGTGAGCTATACTATAGATCAGTATGAGATCATCAATGGAATAATACTGGGACATGACGTCTGCTGCAACGTAGTGCCAGTAGGCAACTATATATACGTTGTCATGCAGATATATGCTCATCACATTCATGCTTGTACGTCGCGTGGTCGTGTCCCAAATGAACGTGCAGCTGTTATGTTTCTGTGTGGTACGTCGTTGCTTGTCACGTTTACGTGATCAATATATATTTCGGGTGAAAGTTGTGTCTGATGGTGTGTGTGCGCCTCTGTATATCCCTTATTCCCAACAGCATATTTCTACTTGTGCTCAATAATTATTATTCGACACAAACTAATGCAGCTAAAATTAAACTAATTAAAACTCCACATTTTATGGGTCACACACATCATTCATGCATCGTCAAACGTTCCTGGTAGGGGCAGAGCGAGCCAAAGGTCGTGGGCCTTGTCCCTCTTGCCCAACCTAACTATGTTGAGTATATACATCTAAAAAGTTTCGATGAGAATCATCCACAATGCAGAATCTATATCTCTACACCTAAAAGCTTCAACGAGAATCGTCCATAAGACAGAACGAAAGACTAGAAAAAAAAACCCTTCTAGACCAGCGTAAATGTTTCCGTGCCGGCGTAATGCCACTCCTTGAACCGCAGCTCGAGACAACAAACCCAGGTTTGGCATAGACAGCCATCGCTCTTGATTGGCCAGCCACTGCACGCTAAATTGTTCATATTATTTTTGACAAGAAAAGACTGTGGGAGAGTTAAATTTTAATTAAATAAAAAAGTGGTTACAAAGTCCAGAGGCCGAGTCCTTACTTACATGGTTAACTGAAAGCATCTAACCAAACGCAAAAGGATGTCCTCAGGTCATCCCGCACTACTACAGATTCTTCTATCACTGCCCACTCTATCACTACCGGATTTGAGTGAACCGTCAGTAAAGGCCCTTCAAAATCGAATCTGGGCTTCAAAACTAGGAAATGATTGGACAGTGACCCATAACCGGCAGTGAAAATCTACATCACAACCGGTTGGTATAAAAATCCGGCAGTCAATGTCTATCAGCGCCGGTGCATTAAGGAAGCCGGCAGTAATGAAGAGGACCGGACCCGAGAATTTAATTCATTCCCCTCGACTCTGTGGCTCACGTCCATCTGCATCCCCCACCACGGACTTTATTTTTCTCCCTACTTTTCCTCAGCGCCGCTTGCTCGAGTCCGCCGCATGCATCCCCTCTGCCACTCCTTCCCAGATCCGCCCAGCATCCTCCACTCCGGTGCGGGCATGACGCGAGGCTGCGGGCACGGTCGACCGGCGATGGCTGCGCGGCTCGGGCGAGAAGGACCGGTGACCAACTTCTTCTTCCTCCTTGCGGGTGGATCCAATGGGTGCCGCCACGACTTCTTCTTTCTCGATCTGATTTGCTTCTTTCTACTGCGTTCACAGCCACCTGATGCGGGATCTTTGAGCGGCGTCGATCTGTAGCCATGGAGCATTGGAGCATGCTGGAGCATGCCGCGGGGGGCACCGCCGCACCAGACTCGACTGCCTGGGACTCCGCCCCGACGGGACTGGCTGCCAGGACGCGGGATCTTTGAGCGCGCCCCCTGATTTGCTAGGACCTGTCGTGGATTTGATTTCAGGTGACCTCGTCCTCAGATCTCAAGCCTTACCCTGTTCTTGATTTGTTTGGACCCGCTGTTTTTTTTAATTTGAGTTTTGTGCACGCAGATCGCAACAACGGGATTGTTAAGCAAGCTCAGTTTTTTTTGTATCAATCGTAGATTAGGAGGATGAAATAAAGCAAGAATAGAAATGGATGTTTTTCTGGATCCATCTATATTTGCTCACCTCCCTGTATGTTGAATATGAATCAATTTGTGGACGGGTTATTGTCTGATTTGTTGAATACTTTCTCATTTATCTGTGTTGTATGGACCTTTTCTTGGACGAACTATGGTGGGTTTCTTGTATGAATCCTTCATTGTGACATATGAATTGTTTGCTGTATGATTTGTGACATATCCGTCCTTCTCGAGAATCGATTCGTGGTTGAGTTAATTTGTGATGTGTTGAATCTCTCCTGTTTTGTCTTTGATGTATGAATTTTTATGGAGCGGCAGTGGTTCCCAGCGAGCATGGCAGTAGCGGCAGCCAGTATGATGGCGGCGGCCGCAACCATACCAAGCAGCATGCTCCAGCGAGCATGTATGCTGTATTTTTTTATTGTTTTTAAAGCCCATCACTGCCGGGTGGAAAGAAGAGACGGCAGTGTTATGTCTGAGAACACTGCTGGCTTGTGTTACAAGCCGGCAGTGTTGCATGATATTACCACCGGTGCGAAAGAACCGGCAGAGATTGGAATCGCACATCACAGCCGCTTATCCACTGCCGGTTCAGATTCTGGCGGTGATGAGGGTTGCGAACCGGCGGTGATATAAAAATTTGTAGTAGTGCCGGAATCTAATACACTAGAGATTACATTGATTCTTGATACTACTAAACCAAAGCTGGGGACTAGAGCCTCGTCACTGAAAAATCTTGTCGTTTCTCACCTTCCAAAAGCTCCCAGGCGGCGATGAGTGTAGCCTCGATGAAGTAGGGTATAGTGTGTGATACTCTACCTTGGTAGAGTCTGTCATGGAGATCAAGTGAAGAATCCCAAAGGAAGTCAATTTTCTGCCAACACACCTTTGCAAAAGGACACTCAAAAAATAGATGATCTATGGTTTCCAACTCCCCTGTTGTGCACATGACACAAACCTGACCGCCTTGCACATTGAGGTGGCGTCATTGCAGCATAGTTTTAGTATTCAGTCCATCAACCAACACTAGCCAGGCAAAAAATTTAATTCTCGGTTTGCACCTCGATTTCCATATCAGCTTGTATATGAGGTGAGCTTAGATTGACTTGAAAACAAAATTGTTCATATTATTGCCTTGTACTATTGTATAGGCTAGACTTTGTGCTTCATCAGAAATATGCAGAGGTAAAGGAGCCATCATGGCAATGTCAGGATAAGCTTATTAGACTAGTCTCGGTGGAGAGTGTCATAGTGTTGCTTCCAAGACTGTCACGTCATGTAGTATGAAATGAAACATGGATGCAACCCTCTCAATGGAGAGTTTCATTTACTAGTTTCATAGCCATTAAATTTCATGACTCTTAGAGAGTTGGTATTCGTGCAAGAGAGTTTTGTCCTTGTGACACTCATTTCTTCTCTCTTTTCTTAAGGTGTCACATCATCCAAAATGTCTATGCGGCAGCTCATTAAATGCGAATAAAACTTTGATGACACTCTCGCTGAGACTAGCCTTAGACTCAACGAGTAACATAATAATTGGGTCAACAAAAGGGTCAAATAATGATTGATTATAAATGTGTTTGATGCAAAGTAAGCTTTCACTCAAATAACATCCACCTTTTGTCGTCCTTTACATGTAACTTGAGATGGAGGAAGCATGAAGATAAGAACTTCATATTAGTGAAACTATTAAACTTTGTTATGAAATAGAAAAGTTGATAAATAGGAAGACAAACGATGTAATGAGTAAATAGGAAGAGAATATGGTTGTTAAAGAGACGACGTCGTCGACAGAAAAGTTGTTAAAGAGATGCTGCGGTGCAGTCCCCGCCTCTAGACCTGCCAGCGGACAATGACGATGATGAACACCATGGTGGGGGCGATGATGTCCACTAGGTCTTCAACGATAGGAGGGGTGGTGACTACTGGCCGACGCCACGCCGTGACTCTAACAATGACTCGGTGAGCATAGATCCTCGCCACCGAAACTGCTACCCTGGTGGCTATTAACCCTCGGAGTTTTCCAGAAAGATGTCAGCGCACAATGACTTGGGAGTGTTGGATTATTTCTTTCTTCTACACTCTAGCTTGTTTGTCCCATATGTAGTGGCAATTTGTTGTCAACTTGTCATCTTGAAAAAATATAATCTAGAGAAAAAGAAAAAGTCAGATCTTGATGCTTGGCTTGCTTTTACGTTAATTCTACCATTCATAGGCGCAAACATGGTGAATGAGCTATTTCCCAGGCCTCACCAAGTTTTTGACATCCCCTATGTCTATGGCGGCATCTCCAGCGACCCATTATCAGTTTCCTCGTCCACCACATGTATCAGCGACAGACGACATCTGGCTAGGTGGGGCGAAGGCTAGTAATCCCTAACAGTTCATGTCCATGCCCGCTTGTCCTCCCCACACCACCTCGGGCGTCCTAGTACGCATAGGCATTTTCTTGAGCTGCTCCTTCTAGGCTCTTCTCAGCGTGTGGTGGGATATGCCTAGCTCAATGTGGATCAGAGATCAAATGCTCAAGGTGGTGTGGAAATACTAGCAAGTGAGGTTTTAAATCTCCAATCTCCAGCTATAGCTGTTTTTTTAGAAGGATTTGGGTAAAAAGGTTTATGTACATAGCTGTTAGCTACCATTATAGCATGCTATAGCCTGTTTTGGGACATAGATAGCTAAATGCCTAGGCCGACTACTTCAAACATTGCTAACAAGTCACCGAGACCATAGGGAAATTTTAGTGTCCCTATTTGTTTTCCCACTTAAACTCTTTCTTAGAACCAAAGATGTCTGAACACATTGCTCATACAGTTTATTAGAGTCTCTACCAAACACAAATTCTGCTGACTTACATCCACAACTGCAGCTAATAACCAAACACTACTATTTTGAAATATGGTTCTACTCAATTTACGTCCCCTCGCCTAGGATATACCGTTGGAACTCGGTTCCAGCAGATTTAGATATATTTTGACAAGGGTCTAACTATTATAATAATAAATGAGGGTTACAAGGTAGGTCCCAGGTAGGTGAGTCACAACTACCAGGGGACATCTCTCTCTACAACAGTAGGGGGTCGTCTCCTTTTATAGTGACTCGCCTGCCTAAACAAGAAAAGACTTAAATGCCCTCCTAGGTATTCTGGAACCCTAATTTTGTGTCCTATTATAGGCGGGCCTCGGAGGGCAGCTTGTGTCCTCTTCTGTTGTGCCTGGGTCCATGGACCGCTAGTCTTCTTGGTGCTTTAGTGGCCCAGAAGCGCCCTGAAGCACTTAATGGGCTGCTAGGCTCTCATAGCCTTCTTCTCCTTGGGCCCCTGGAGGTCTCCGCTGCGCCGGGGCTTGCCTCTGCTTGATGCTTCATGACCTCCGCCTGATCCCTCGCCAGGCGCAGTCGGTCGGTGGCAAGGACCTCCGCCGATTAGGTCAAGACCTCCGCTTGCTAGGTCCGGACCTCCGCTGGACCCCATGCTGGATGCACTTGGTCGGTGGCGAAAGACCTCCGCCGATGAGGTCGGGACCTCCGCTTGCTAGGTCCGGACCTCCGCTCGACCCCTCGCCGGGCGCACTTGGTCGGTGGCGAAAGACCTTTGCCGATGAGGTCGGGACCTCCATTGGATCCCTGCATTTACTCAGGCCTATCTGGAGCCTTAGAATCCAAAAAAAAATAAACAAGGTGAGTGAGGTTAGAAAATATTTGGCATGGGGGGCATTTTACCTCTGACGCTCTACTACAGCCCCAACATATACCATGCAATCTTATTCGGCAACCAAACACATTGTATCATGTTGGCGCTGGGCGGTTGGGGTCACTGGTAAAAGGGGAGACATACTCCTCACCCTTGCTCTAAAAGACTATCACAAAATGTAGGTTGTCGAAACCCAGCTGATTTAAAATTAAAACTTTAATACAAATCAGGTGGGGGAATTTCCCCACGTTGAAACCCTAAAAAAAGACAGAGACATGCTTACCTCATAATCATATACTACCTGATATTGTGCACAAGCAAAATGACAATAATGACAGCCCCGTCTTACCTCACTAGATGTGTAGACCACCACGACAACCGGATTCAGCCTCTTTGCCACTGGTCCGACGCCGTCGGCAAAGCCCTTTTTGCCACCGGCAAAGGGCTGTCGGCAAAGATTTGCTCGACAAAGGCCACTTTGCCGATGGCCACGTGTCAGACCATCGACAAAGATTTGCCGACGGCCATGTCACCCGTTGGCAAAGGAGCCACGCGCCGTCACGCTGACGGCGGCCTTTGCCGACGGCTGACGTGGCCGGCCATCAGCAAATGTTTTTTATTTTTTTGGAGAATTTTTTGCCGGTGGCAGGCCGGAGGCAAAATGATCACAAGTGGAGATGTATGGGTTTTGAGCATCTGACATCAACACTTGTTCGAAACTCTTTCTGAATTTTTTACCACCGCCTCCACATGCGACGGCGAGACAACTCGTCAAGTTTCGTCAACTTCGGACTTCGTTTGGATTTATATAATTTAAAAACACTTTTTGCGCCCGTAACTCATCATGTTACGACACCAAAATTGTCGTAATTTCATGCAAGGGCCTGGATACGACCTCAACATACTCCGAACATCATGAATACCATTTTTCGAGTCAACAAATTCCATTATTTCATGTACCTGCAGTTCAAATGTGGAGTCGACGAAGAGATTCAAAGAAACAAAAATATTTAACGAAATATAGCAAAGAAACTCAAAATTGTCTCAAATTTTAAAGTTGGGTTGTATATGGTGTGGGAAGAGACCAGAAAAAACTGGGAAGTAAAAAACAAAAAAAATATGTACTTTGCCGAGGGCCTGAGATGGCTCTCGGGAAAGAGGCTTTGCCGATGGCCAACCCACGTGGCCATCGTCAAAGGTGGTGGCCCTGGCCGTCTGTGAGGCCGCCACGAGGCGGGCCTTTGCCAACAGCCAGGGCCATCGGCAAATGTATTTGCCGACGGCCAGACGGCCTGGCTGTCGGCAAAGGGGACGACGTCGGCTGCTGTTTGGCCTGGCCACCCTTTGCCGATGGCCTACCTTTGTCGATGGTCCGGCCGACGGCAAAGAATGACTTTGCCGATGGCTTCTCTTTGTCGATGGCTCGGCCGTCGGCCGTCCTCGTCCTCAGGCGGCCTACGCGCGCGGCGGAGCGGCGCCCCCCGCGGCGGCTGTTGGTGGTCCTTAACTCAGATTTTTACCCGCCAACTATAGGTCATTATGGGGGAAATAAATATTTTATTTCACATATATCTTTACTATTGACCTAGTTCCACCTGTGCTTGGAGAAAATATTGTTTTGCAGAATGTACACCAAGTGCAGGAATTTTCAGAATAAAAAGGCGCTTTTCAGAAGGCGTAAAAGAGCAAGAGAACAAGGGCCAGCCACCTGGGGTCGAAATGGGCCAAAAGCACCAGCATGGACAAGACCCAGATGGCGGCCCAGGCCCACCTGCCAAAGGCGGTCAGGGGGCGGCGCCAACCAGGCGCGGGCGCGCCTGGGGCGCGCGCGCCCGCCCCCGCCCAGTGGGCCCGGCCAAAGGCGGTTGTCTCCTTCCATCGAGGGATGACGGTTTTTTGGTGATTTTACACCACTACCCCCGAACCGCCTTCTGGGGGCTATAAATGAAGAGGAGAGGCCCCCCACCTTCACACACACACCATTTGGAGCCATCTCTACACCTCACACTTGTTCTTTAGCATTAGTGTTAGTCATTTGGAGCTAGGCAAAGCTACTTGGAGAGCTTGTCTCCAGGAGGAAAAGCTACACCTTTGGTATAAATCTATGGAGCGTTCTTCCTTAGTTAAGTTCTCATTACAATTATATAGTCATGCATATGAACTAGAGTATAGTCTAGTACACGATATATTCTATGATCAAGAACTAGGCCATAGTTCTTGTGAGAGTTGTTCATCGTGTTCTACATTGTTCTTCATCGTTCATATGTTTTACTTGTTTAGATTAGATTGTAGGAGAGGAATAGCGGTTCGATGTGCCTTCGGGTTTGCCTATGTCCTAGCTCGTCCATCCGTAGGGTGGGAGTCCTGGGGGGATGTAGGTAGCTCCTTAGTATGCGGACGTGGTGTCCGGGTGCGAGGGAACCTTCGGATATGTCGGCATGCCACGGTTGAGGTGGTAGGCGGCAGGTGGTGACAGCCCTGTCTGTCCTTTGTAATCCCCCACGTTCGCATGTTGAGTAGGAGTTCGTAAATGCCGCCATCGGGCGGACCGGTTGCCGCGGTCTCCCCATATTCCTAGTCTATAGTCGAGTCTTGACTTGTATAACATGTGGAATTATTTGTTCTAGCATTGACTATATAGGACCTGCCTGCTCCGCGTAGATTATTCTTTATTCTTTATTTTACCTTTATTCCTTTGAGGTTGCTCTAAGTGTGTGTCCACTATCCAAACTACCATATGTTTACCCCTGTATAGCACATTGGTCGGTTTCTCCTCATGCTAGATATTATATTCATACCCATGCTAGATTACTTAACTACCCCATGCCTTCCTTTGGGAAATTATAAATAACGATACCCTGAATACTTCCGGGTGAAATGCTACGATGATAGATCCGTGCGCTTGCGGATATTTATTCTAATAGGATGTGATCTATCTCTTGGCAACACTCGCGTAGTTGCTAGAACCAGTTTCTAGTAAATATGCCGAGTAAAGCCATTTAGCATTTCTGGCGCCGTTATCAGAATTAGGCTCTAAGTCTATTTTGGTAATCACGCTAAGAAATGCCAACAAGCATTTCTGGCGCCGTTGCCGGGGAAGGCATGGAAGTTAAGGATCTAGCAGCATGGACATGCATATGATATATAAAATAAGAAACAACAATGTCTATACGGGCTAACTTTTATGTTTTCTCCTGTTGTGGATGAAAACAGGATAGTGCATGACCGGTTTCTCTCTGCCAGAAAATTTCAACTCAAATCCGGAGGCACTCCTAAGGAGGAAGAGGACTCGTGCCCTTTCCTCTTCTGCTACTCAGCCGACAGATAAACCAGTCACCACCGTACCTACTACGCCGCACTCCATGGCCAAGTCCCTGCGCGAGTTCTCTGTCCCCAATGTTGCCGACGTGCCCACTGGGCCCGCTGTCAACTTGGGAGACAAGAACTTCGAGCTCAGGACTGGGCTCGTTACCATGGTGCAGGCAAGTTCATTCTGTGGACTACCTAGTGAGGACGCCAACGCCCATCTTCAGCGTTTCTTGGAGATATGCGACACCATCGTCATCAAGGATGTCGCACCTGATGCAATCAGGCTCAGGCTCTTCCCTTTCTCCCTAGTGGGAAAGGCGAAGACCTGGTTCTACAAGGACAAGGCCGCTGTTGACACATGGAGCAAGTGCTCCACCGCGTTCCTCGCTAAGTTCTTCCCCATGGGCAAAACCAATGCCCTGCGGGGAAGAATCGCCAACTTCTAGCAGAATTCACTGGAACCCATCCCTGAGGCATGGGAGAGGCTCCAGGAGTACATCCAGGAATGCCCTCACCATGGGATGGAAAGTTGGCTGGTGCTCCAGAACTTCTACAACGGGTTAACACCCATGTCGAAGGGGCACCTGGACGCCGCAGCTGGCGGCGCCTTTCTATCATTGACTATTGACAGTGCTATGGCACTGATCAACAAAATGGTAGAAAACCAAGCTTGGGGGGAGGACCGCGCTCCCACCAAGGGACAAAAAGGCATGCATACCATGAAGGAGGCGGATATGCTTGCCACAAAAATAGACCTACTCCTGAAGAAGATTGACGGTGGTGCCATCAATGATGCATCCGGCACCGTCAATGCCATGGACGCTCGTGTGACGTGCGAGGTCTGTGGTGAAGCTGGACACTCGGGGAATGACTGCCCCGAGACCCGTGAAGAGGCCGCCTACCTCAACAATGGGTTTCGCCAGCAGCAAGGAGGAGGGAATGGCTGGAATAACCAATCCCGTCCTCTATTCCAAGGTAATTCGAATTACGCCTCCGGGTTTAATTCGAATCAACCTTCATTAAAGGACCTGGTTTACGGCCAAGCCAAGATCAACAAAAATCTCACTAAAAAGATGATCCAAAATGACAAGATCTTGGAAAATATGAATAACAAGATAGAGGGCCTATCATCAGTGTCAAGAACCGGTGAGCTTCAACAAGATGATAGAGACCCGGCTCGCCCCGGATTGCCGCAGCGATCCCGACAAACGCCGACACGAGCGGGATCCGGGGCAACCCGAGGTCCCGCCCGAGTCGATAAACATGGTCGCAACGGGGTTTGGTCACCTGTTAAGCCAAGCAAGCTTGGGGGGGGAGAAATAAGAGCACCGACAAAAGCAGGTCGGTAAGTACTTTCTTGCTACTCGAAAAAAAAGAAGAAGAAGAGAGAGGGTAGATGAAAAAAAATAAAATAAAACTTCTTCTCGAAAAAAAGAGAGAAGATTTATTTTAGAAAAAAAATATTTTTGAATGGCCGGGCGGAATCACCAACGGCTAGCGCCAAGGGCTAGCCGTTGGCACCCAACGGCCAAAACCGGGCGCGGCGGGCACTGGACCGGGCGCGCGCGCCGAGGCGCGGCCGCGCCGCCCCGCGAGTGGGGCCGGGCCGGCGGCCAACGGCTCCTAGCCGTTGCCCCTCCCCCCCTTGCTGCTGGTGATCCGGCTATAAAAGGAGGGGGGTGGCCGGGGTGAGCAACCACCTCCCATTTCTCACACTCTCACTCTCTTTCACCCCCATTTTCCATACAACAAGCTTCCACAAGCAATCCTTGAGCAAGAGAGCAAGAGTTAGAGCTAGTCTCGGGTGTGGAAAATCAACTTCCACTAGTTCTTTCGCACCCGAGAGCTAGCCATCGGTGTAGTCCGCCATGAGAGACTACAGTTCGTGGGGGTACGGTGAGGCCTCGAGCTCTTACCAAGGTGCCCCCTACGAGCCAGAAGCGGCCGAGGAGGCGGCGCCCGCAACCCCCGAGCCCGAGGGGATCCACGCGGTCGATGCCCCGTACCTCGACCTGGAGGGTGAACAGGAGCTGCAGAGGTACCATCTCCTCAAGGATCGGCTCTTCAACCACACGACGGTCTACGACGCCAACCTCATCAAGAAAATAGGTATGGACACCGACTTCAAAACCATTTGGAAGGCGGTTGGTTGGGAAAACATCGAGCCCATCGATGAGCAAGGTTCGCGGCTCTTGACCATCCAGTTTCTTTGCACACTTGATTATGATGATGAGCGTATTTACTTCCGTTTGTTTGGCATGGAGTATTCTCTTACTTGGGGGGAACTCGCTCATCATCTAGGCTTTCACTATAAGTGTGCACTTAAACTAGATGCATCTATCCCTGGTTTTGATCGCAATTCTTTTTGGGAGAAGATTTCGGGTAGGGTAGAAGTTGGACCTTTCAAACCCCTGAACACACAGATCCAACACCCTACCCTTAGACTCATGCATCGTTGGATTTCTATGACTTTGTTTCCTGCCGGCAAGACTAGATGGGTGCATTCTGTAGAACTTAAGCTTCTCTATGCCATGGTTCACAAATTCAAGGTCGCTCCTGTATGGGAGATGTGCCTCCACTGGCTAGATATGGTTAAGAAGTCTTATGCTATCGATTGCACCTCTCTTGTTATCCGCATTGCCAATGCCGTAGGAGCACTAGATGGTAACGATGTTGAGTACATTCCTCTTGATCGGCCGATTTGTGATTTGCGTGCCCTAACCCAAGGACACACTTTGAAGGCCGATGGGAAAGATCATGTCGGGTACCTCGATTAGGGGGTCCTAAACTTGGAGGTTTAAAGGCAAGCAAGCCCTGCTTTGCTCTCCTTAATCCCAAAAAGTCAAACAAAGGAATTCCCTGTTCCCCCTCACGCCTCATAATGGGCCGGCCCATTATCAGGCCCATGACCCGGCCAAAACTAGCCACCACAGGGAATGCCCGCACGCCCGCTCGAGCGATGACGGAAACCGCTCGAGCGAGCGACCGCTCGAGACGGTGACGAAAACCGCTCGAGCGGACAGCCGCTCGAACCCGTCTCCCAAGATCGCTTTCCCAGAGCACCCACGTGGCTACAGGGTTTGATACAGTGCCGTAGTACACCAAATCTGCCTAACTCCATGGCTACAGGGCTCGTAACAGTGGGTAGTACGCCGGTCGCTTCCACCATTACGCTGCCCATATCCTGGATTCAGGGATGGCAGGCGCCACTGTGACACCATGCTGTGCACTATGCCGCGTACGACACCCCCTCAAACGCCATTGTCAACTCTCCGTACCCCCGAAACCCTCTGCTCAGTCCCGTCGTCTGAATCGCCAGCTCCTCGAGGCAATCCACCACCGCTCGAGGGATGATGGCTGACGCGTTCCAGGAACGGCGCAGGCGTTGACCTGTCCATCCCGCCTCAACCACCATACAACGGGATTCCCGGGGACAAATGCTCACGCGCAACCACGCCATACCTCGACGCGTCAGCCTACGTCAACAAGGACGAGCAGGATATCATCTCCCACGACTCGAGCACGTCAGCCCGTGTCAGAGGAAGATGGGCAGCCATCATCAGCCATACTGCTACAGGGTCGAACCGGACCAAAGCCTGCGTCTACCAGCTCGAACCGGACCAAAGAAGGAATCCACAGTTCCAGCGACTCGACAGGACGCGCCTGCCTAGACGTCACGCTTACGATCGCCCTATCTATCCTGTGACCCTGAGCCTCCCCTTGGCCTATAAAAGGGGGTGCCAGGGCTTAGTTTTGGGGCACGCCTTCACGCTCACAAGCACACTCCACACGCTCCACACGCTAAGTCTCAGGACGCCCTTGTACTCACCCCTGTACGAGCACTTCGGTGCAAGATAATACAAGTCTCCTCCCCCCGTTGGACGTAGGGCCTTCTTTTGCCCGAACTAGGATAAAAATCTTGTGTTCTTCTTGCATCACCATCCGGATTAGGGAGCACGCTTAGAAATTTACTTGTTGGTGTGACACCCCCCCGGGGTACGAAACACCGACAGTTGGCACGCCAGGTAGGGGTACTGCGTGTTTTCGCCCGATTTCCCGCCATTTTCCGGATGGCATCTCCCGTTTCTTTGCTTCCGTTCGCTACGGTGATCTGGTTCGGGAGCTGGAGTTCGTGTCGCTCGGCACGGGCTATGACATGGCTCTGCACTCGATCGGTGAACCAAGTGGGGGACGCACTTCACCCCCATGCGCTGGTGGGGTCTCACGCAGGCCACGCCACCACGGCTCGCCGCCAAGGCGCAGGCGCCACCGGCACCAGCTTCATCGCCTGCCCACGCAGGGTCCTGAGCGCACCGCTCACGTGCCATCCCAGCCGGACGCCATGGCACACCCAGCTGGGGCGCCGGGCGCACGACAGGGGGTGGCACGTAGGCAGGTGGCTCTCGATGCAAACCCCGAGTTCACGTTCGCTATGCGTTCGCCGAGAGAGCCCGGCGTGGCACCTCGAGCGCGCGCACGACCGACGTCGCCCAACTTCTTGCCGCACGGGCGACCGACGTCGGCCGTGCCCTCCTCGACCGATGGTAGAGCAACCTTATGTCACGATGCCTTTCGGTCTTCGAAACGCCGGGGCAACCTATCAGCGCTGCATGCTTCACGTTTTTGGCAAACACATAGGAGAAACGGTCGAGGCGTATGTAGATGACATCGTTGTCAAGACACGGAAAGTAGAAAACCTTGCCAAGGACCTCAAATTAACGTTCGGGTGCCTCCGAGCCAAGAACATTAAATTGAACCCCGAAAAATGCGTCTTTGGCATGCCTCGAGGCATGCTGTTAGGTTACATTGTCTCCCAGCGCGGGATCGAGGCCAATCCCGAGAAAGTCACGGCCATCATGAGGATGGGGCCGATTCGAGACCTAAAAGGAGTGCAAAAAATCACACGGTGCCTAGCCGCCCTTAGCCGATTCATCGCACGCCTGGGAGAAAAAGCCTTGCCTTTGTAACGACTCCTCAAAAAATCCGAGCACTTTGCATGGACACCCGAGGCGGAGGAAGCCCTCTCGAGGCTGAAGAGCATGCTCACCTCCCCTCCCGTGCTCGTGCCACCTCGACGAGCTACACCAGACAAACCAGCCGAGCCCCTCCTCCTCTACATTGCTGCAACCACTCAGGTGGTCAGTGCAGTCATAGTGGTCGAGAGGCAGGAAGAGGGGCACGCGCTCCCCGTCCAACGGCCGGTTTACTTTGTCAGTGAGGTGCTCTCGGATGCCAAGACCCGATACCCCCAGATCCAAAAGCTGCTCTACACGATCGTGCTCACGCGTCAAAAACTCCAGCACTACTTTCTTAGCCACCCGGTGACTGTGGTCTCATCATTCCCACTCGGGGAGATCATTCAGAACCGGGAAGTAGTGGGTCGGATCGCTAAGTGGTCGGTCGATCTCATGGGCGAGACCATCACCTACGCCCCACAGAAAGCTATCAAATCCCAAGTGTTGGCTGATTTTGTCGCTGAATGGACCGACGTCCAACTCCCCCCAGCACAGATTCAAGCCGAGCTGTGGCATATGTACTTCGATGGGTCGCTCATGAAAACAGGAGCGGGCGCAGGCCTACTCTTCATTTCACCCCTCGGAGTACACATGCGCTACATGGTACGAATCCACTTCGCGGCATCCAACAACATGGCAGAATACGAAGCGCTCGTGACTGGGTTGCGCATTGCTATCGAGCTCGGGGTTCGACGCCTCGACGCTCGAGGCGACTCGCAGCTCGTCATCGACCAAGTGATGAAAGCCTCGAGCTGCCATGACGAAAAGATGGAAGCGTACTGCAACGAGGTGCGCAAGTTAGAAGCAAACTTCCATGGTCTCGAGCTCAATCACGTTCCAAGACGCTTCAATGAAGCTACAGACGAGCTCACCAAGATCGCGTCATCTCGAGCGCCGCTCCCCCCAGATGTCTTCTCGAGAGATCTGCACGAGCCATCTGTGAAATGGGACTCGGGGGCTGGCGTCGAGCCGGTCATCGAGCCCACTCCCACGACCACACTCCCTCCGACGGGGCTGAGGCCATGGAGATTGATGGGCCCTCGAGCCCACCCACGGATTGGCGTGCGCCCTTCCTCGAATACCTTGTTCGAGGAGAATTGCCAGAAGATCGAGCGGAAGCAAGACGCCTGGCTCGACGAGCCAAAACATACGTCCTCTACGGAGACGACAAAGAACTCTACCGCCGCAGCCCAACGGGCATACTTCAACGATGCATCTCGATCGAGGCGGGCAGAAGGTTGCTCAGGGACATGCACTCGGGGGCTTGTGGCCACCACGCTGCGCCAAGGACCCTTGTCGGAAATGCTTTCCGTCAAGGCTTCTACTGGCCCACAGCAGCTGCCGACGCCATCAAGCTCGTTCGAGCGTGTGAGGGCTGCCAGTTCTACGCCAAGCAAACTCACCTCCCAGCGCATGCACTCCAAATGATCCCCCTCACATGGCCGTTTGCGGTCCGGGGCTCGACCTGGTCGGACCCCTCAAAAAGACAACAGGAGGCTACACCCACTTGCTCGTGGCCGTTGATAAGTTCACCAAGTGGATCGAGGCCAAGCCTATCACCAACATCCGCTCGGAACGAGCGGTCGAGTTCTTCACCAACATCATCCACCGCTTTGGAGTGCCTAATGTCATCATCACTGACAACGGTACCCAGTTCACGGGCAAAAAATTCTGGGATTTCTGCGATCGACACCACATCCATGTGAATTGGTCAGCAGTTGCCCATCCTCGAACCAATGGCCAAGTCGAGCGCGCCAACGGCATGATCCTTCAAGGGCTGAAGCCAAGGATTTTCGACCGCCTCAACAAGCACGGTAAGAAGTGGGCGGCCGAGCTCCCATCAGTTCAGTGGAGTCTGCGAACGACTGAGAGCCGAGCCACTGGGTTCACTCCGTTTTTCCTGGTCTATGGGTCAGAGGCCGTCCTCCCCACTGATCTCAAATACGGATCCCCTCAACTCAAGGCCTACAACGAGCAGACTAACGAAGAAAGGTTAGCCAACGCCATTGACCAAGTCGAAGAGACTCGAGACATGGTGCTCCTGCACTCCGCACGCTACCAGCAAAAACTAAGACAGTACCACGAGAAGAACGTGCGCAAGAGAGACTTCGAGGTCGGCGACCTCGTACTCCGTCGACGACAAGACAACAAGGGGCGCCACAAGCTCACTCCACCTTGGGAAGGCCCATTCATTGTGGTCGAAGTGCTGAAGCCAGGAACCTACAAGCTAGCCGACGAGGACGGCTCGATCCTCACCAACGTGTGGAACATCGAACAGCTACGTCATTTTTTCCCTTAGGCCTCGACGCCTTGTACACTTTTTTCCATATAATGTACCGCTAGTATGAATGAATAAAGGCTTTTAGCTTCCCATGTTTTTCGTTCATATGCAAGGTGGGCTCGACTTTGTCTTCACAAAGTCAAGCCCCCCTCGGGGGCTAGACCAGGGGGAACCCCCCTGAAGTCCTCGAAAAAACATGTTTTATTTTTCCAAAAACGCTCGACACTTTTTTTTCCTTCCCGCCTCGAAGCTCTCTCGAAAAACTATGGACGAGCATCGCCTCGAGCTCCCGAGTCAGGACGGTCGAGCACAAGGATTCCTACACTTTCGAGCTACGGAACCCCAACTCGTCTCCCCTCAAGGCGCTCGAAGCGCGACGCTCACACTTGGTTGGAAAAAGGGAAACCCAGGCAAAGGACAAAAGAGAAACTAAAACAAGTCACACAAGCATTATGTTTTAAGGCCGCTTGGGCCACGTCATGACCAAGTATTTTCTTACACGGGCCTTCCTGCCCAGATCTCGGCTCGCAGGCCAGCAACGATCATCGTCACTGCATATCAGGAGGGAGAACGAACGCTTCGAAGCTCTGGCCCAGCCGCTCCCCAGGTTCCTCGGCGTCAACTTTGAGCTGCTCGATCCTGGGATTCACGGCCCCCTCCGGCTCACCTTCAGCATAAGTGAAGCCACCAGAGACCGCCTCCATCCCAGCCTAAGCTTCCGCCCGCGAGAGGTCGAAGCCGGAGTAGAAGATGGCGAGGCTCCGGCATGCGGCGAAGACAAGGGCGTCCCGGACTCGGTCCCGCAGGGAGAGGCCAAAGGCGAAGACGCGAGCGGCATAACCGCGTCCGGCGTCCAGCCCCTCAGCATCCACCACGGGCTCAAATCCTCAGCGCTCGCTAAGGGTGTCGATGGCGCCGGTGATCCGAGCCCTGGCACCCACCTCGGCGTCCAACGTCCTCTGGGCGACTTGAAGAGCCGCGCGTGCTGTGGAGAGATCGGCCTGGGCGAGCTGGAGAGCCGCGCGCGATGTGGACAGATCGGCCTCGAGCGCTGAAAAGAAAAACCCATGTCAGCAAAGGAAAAATCCAAGTTGGCAAACAACAAGAGCGGCTCGAGCACTCACCTGTGCAGCGGGTCGATAACCCCTGCTCGCGCTCAAGCGCGCTCGAGAGCTTGGTCTGCTTCCCCTTGAGCGCATGACCGAGCTCGATCTTCTCCCCCAGCACCTCCTCGAGGGCCTTGCCGGCAGATTGGATAGCAAGATCTTTCTCCGTCACCGACTGACGGAGATTGATCGCCTCCGTTTGAAAATCGCCCGCCCGCTTCTTCTCCGCCTCGAGCGCACTCGCGAGGGCCTCCTTCTGGGTGGTTTCTCAGGTGACCGCCGACTGCAGGTCCTTCATATATGTATCGGCGGTGGCCTTCTCCCTCTCAAGCTGCTCGACGAGCTGGGCCTTGGCCTTGAAGCCCGTGGCTACCGTGGCCACGTTTTCCTTGAGCTGAGCGGCGATTTCCTTCAGCCGCTCATTCTCTTGGTGGGCCGTCTCCGCCTCCCGCGCAGTTTGAGCTAGCTCGTCCCTAGCCGCCTGGGCGTCCTCCTTGGCGGCGGCCAGCGCGGCATTGGCCTCTCGGAGAAGCCGGGCGGATCGGTGCAGCTCCACCTCGGCATTCTGGCCCAGACGCACGAACCGCCTGATCTCCTCCTCGCTCTCGTGAAGGGCGTGGAGGTGGACGGACTTGGCGTACGAATGACTTTGCGCCGACTGAACCACGAAAAAAAAAGAATTAGAACATAGACTATAATGCTTCAAAAAAACATAAGGAAAATGGCTAGGCTCGAGAAAACTCACGGCAGATAGCCGGGGCATGTCCTCGAAAATGACCGATAGGGCGAGCCACAGGGTGTTCTCGAGCCACCGCTGGCGCTCCTCGGACTCCATATGAGTCCCGAGCTCGTTTTGATCATTCATCACAACAGCGGGAGCCTCGGGATCAAGCGGGTCATGGAGCACCAGTGGCGGCTTCTCCCACATTGGGTACGCCTCCCGCATGCTCTGAGCGAAGGCACCATGAATTCCCTGCACCGCCGCCAGATCAACGCCGGCCGCCACCATCCGCTCGGGCAACGTGGGCATGTCTCGGGGCCGGCTCGAGGATGCCGACGCCTCCTGGGCAAGCGCACACGCCTCGATCCGCCTCCTCTCCAAGGTGGCCGACTCGGTGGGCTCGGTGGGCCCAAGGCCAAGCGCCCGCATGTGGCTGTCGACCACCGCAGCCGCCTCGTGCTTCCTCTGTGCCTCCTCCCAGGTATCGGCCTGGGACATGCCGACGTACCTCACCTCGTCCGTCGTCGACTCGGGCACAAGGACGGGCACGGGCACCTCCCCTGATTGCAGCGGCTGCGGTGGCGCCTGATACACCACCATGGGAAGCTCCTTTGGCTGTTCCACCCCTTGTGCAGTGGCGCGCTGCTCCTCTTCTTGCTGGGCGGCAGGGTGCTCCCCTGGCGTCTCCTCTTGCGCCCCGATCCGGGCCTCCCCCTTCTCGACCGAGAGAGCTTGGGGCACCTCGACCTGCTGCCCAGCGTGAGAGCCAACCTCCGTATCGAGGGGAGGAGTGGATGCCCGGTCTGGCTGAGGCTCAGGCACTTGGCCCGACTCCTGCATCTCCACATCACTTCCTCCTCCCCCTTCTCCTTGCGCTCTTCCTCGAGCTGGCGCAAGCCTTTGGGCCACGACTTGGTCGAGGTGCCGGGGGCTCGGTCGCGGGAACCCGGGCTCGAGCTCTCATCACCCAAGGTGATCGGCTGATGCTCCGACCCCGCCCCCGCCAGCGGGACGGCGACCGTTGCCCCGGGCTCCGACGTCTCGGCCACCACCTCCTGGTGATCGGCCGCTGCTTCACCCTGCGTGGCGGACGATGGCTTCTCGAGCGGGACGCCACCCGAGGAGGTGATGGTGGTAGCGGTCTTCTCCCCCGCCATCGCGGTCGTGGCCCCCGCACCTGCACGAGACGCAGCCGCCATCAGCTTCCCGCGCTCGATCTCCTCTCGGGCTTGTGCCAACCAAATTGGAGCAGTAGAAGGGAGGGTCACACCACCTGAGGCAGACGGGGTCCCGCTCGACCCCCCTGTGACCTTCAGCCGCTTTGAAGGCAGGATGGGGGGAGCGATGGCAGGATGCGCTTGGTCCTAAGATAAAGGGAAAAAGGAAGGATGGTGATGACTGAAACTCATGGACAGAATAATAAACATCAAGAAGAAGCATGACTCGAAACTTACCTCACCGCCGCACCTGCGGTGGAACCACTCGAGCCGCCGAGGGGGTTGGTGGCCGACCCCGAGTCGCTCGAGCCGCTCGGGGGCTTCCGAGCCACGGCCACATCACTCGAGCCACTCGGGGGCTTCCGAGCGTCCGCGGCTCGGCTTGAGGTGCTCGGGGGCTTCGTGGCCTCAACGGTTTCGCCCGCCCCAGCCGGCTCCTTGGCTGTGCTCGGCGTAGGATCCCTTGCGGGCTCCTGAGTTCGACGTGGCGGGACCTACTCGGCCCGGCGACCTCCGGAAGGAGCCCGGCGCTCGACAGGGCGCTCGCCGGGCTGAATTGAAGAAGATTTGCGCGCATCTGCAGCCCTGTGCTGCCGGGTGCGCGCGCCCGATGTTGAAACTTGCTGACGGGAGGAAGACCCCCGCCGAGGTGGAGACGGTGCTCGAGTGTCGTGGCTAGGGCTGGCGGGACGACCCCTCCTGCTGGCTCGCTCGAGTCGGCGATGGATCCCCGCGCAGCTCGAGGCGGGGTGGCGCCAGGGATACTTCTTGCACGTGAGATTGAGGAGGCGTCAGGGCTCGAGCGGCGACGGCATCGTCGCTATCAGTCGCCTCGTCGTCCTCCTCATCCTCCTCTTCCTCCTCGTCATCGGTCGACTCCAGCTGGGACTCCAATCGTTTGGGTCCACCCTCAGACGCATCATCCGTTCCCGGCGGCGCCTGGCCTTGCGCTTCTCCTTTTCCTCCAGCGCGGCGGCCTTCTTCACCTTCTCTTCTCTTCTTGAGAGCGCTGTCGTGTGCTCTCGAGTGGATTTAAGGCGTCTTACCTCGCGGTCGGGCGCGTCTTCCTTCACCGGGGGCACCGAGTCCGCGTGGTCGATGATCTCCTGTGGGGACATACCTCGATAAGATGGACACAAACCGGAGAAAAAACAAAATCAACAAAGAGAAAGGCCTCGAAGAGAATGTACGTAGCCAAGCAGGTTGGCGTCCGGGCGCATGGGGAAGAGGCCGACTTGATTCTCCCCAAAATTCCTGCCGCCATCGATCGCCTCGTGCACTCGAGCTACGACCGTGCCGGCCGGAAGGGGCTGGCTCGACATCCTGCTAGCCTCGAGCACCAGTGGGTCGGCGTCCTCCGTCATCTGGTCCAGCCGCAGCTGGCGATCGGCGAGCGGGATCACCCGGCGGGAGTGGAACCCGGCGATGACATGGGAGAGATTGAAGAAAATGTCGCCGGCCCTCCGACGGCGGAGCGCTTCCATGGCATTGGTCAGGGGGTCGAGACGGGGCTGGAGCTTGCTCGGATTACCGTAGCCCCAGTTATGATTGGGCTCGGTCAACACCTTGCCAGTGTACTTCGGGAAATAGTTCCCCTCATTGCGGAGGTAGAACCATTCTGAGGTCCACCCGGCATTGTTCGTCGTCCACGAGCCAGGCAGCCAGTGCTCCCGCCTCTTCAAGCCGAGCGAGCAAGAGCCCGCTAGAACGTAGCGGCGGGCGTTCACCTTCTCCTTCTCCTCGTCGTCGTTGTCGTTGTCATTCCTGCTCACCGCCAAGGTGAACAGCGTCGCCTTGAAGATGTGAACGAAGAAATCCCATTGTGGCGCCATCCCCAAGTACCCATTGCAGACGCCGACGAAGCTGGCGGCGTGGGAGATGGAGTTGGGGTTGAAGTGCTGGAGCTCGACCCCGAAATGGTGGGGGAGCGCCCGCATGAAACGGCTAGGCCGCGCCCCAAGTCCCCGCTTGTGGAATTTGATGAAGCTCAGGACATAGCCCTCTGGCACGATGGGCTCGCGGTGGGTGGCCTCCGGCACTTGCCACTCCGGCGGCCCCTCCGGCGGATTGGGAAGGAGCAGCCCCTCCTCGACGAGGCCCTCCAGCATCGCCTCGGTCATCGTAGACCGAGGCCACGAGAGCGCCGGGTACATCACCACCGGCACTGGAGCCTTGGCGGGCTCCTTGCCGGCGGTGCCCTTGCCGGCCGCTCCCTTGCCGGCGGTCTTGCTGCCCCCGGCGGCTTGGCTGGATCCCTGGCCGCGCTTCCTCCACATGACGATGGCGGCGGCGGCGGCGGTGGCAAAATCCGAAGAAGCGGAGGTGGCGCAAAGCGTAAAAGACGGTGATTCCGGCGGCGAGCATGCTCGAACACTCTCACTTTCTCTCTCCTTGAACCTCGGCTAGCGTCAGACGAACACGGCGGCGGCGGCGGCGGCGCCGGGCGATGCAAACGCGGCGGCGGCAGCAAAGCAAGAGGAAGGCGAGGAATGCAAAGGGAGGAAACCGGGAGCCCCATCCTCCAAAATTAATACAGCCCAGGCCGGGCCGCGACGTGTGCATCCAGCGGCCCAGATCTCGCGATCCAACGGCCACGCGACTCCGACGGACTTGCCAAGAAACGGTAACCGCATTTAATTCCCTCTGACAACTGCCACCTACCTCCACTCACAGGGGGCGCGCGTCGCGAGGCGGAACTGAACTGTCGCCAGGCCACGATCATCATGACGCGCCGGTTTCCGCCTAAAAAGACGCGCCGCCAACGGACGGACTTCCCTCGACTGGCGCAGCGATGGGACGTCTCGACAGACGATTCCTTACACGGTAAGGCAACCTGGGATTCCGGTCCCACCTGTAAGTCTCGAGGGAGCGGAGGCTGACCCACGAATGGGTTCGAACAGCCGCTCTCGAGCACCGGAGTTAGGGGTGCCTCTGGGAAGGAACCCTCGAAAGGTTCCGCTCAAGAACGAACTCTCAAACCCCAAAGACACGTCCAAGGCAGGGCGCTAAGCTTCCAAGGGATTCCGTCGACGGAAGGCACTCGAGCCGCCGGTCCCCTCGAGCGGGGCCGGTCCTCTAAAAGCAATACGCCCAGCTCTAATGAGAGCGCCCCCGGGCCTCGATGCCGTCTCCCCTCGAAAGGAGGCGGACTCTCACTTGGATTCCCCGTCACCAGCTCACAGGGAAGCATGGCACTCGCTCGACCGCGGGTAGTGCCAGTCCTCCCACCGCTTGGATCTAATCCAAGAGATCTAGCGAGGAACTAGATCATGACTGCGGCCCAGCATTTCGAGGCTCAGGGGCTCGAGTCACGTGAAACAAAATCCCTCGACAAGGGAAGAACAAGAAGCACTCGGGGGCTCGAGGAATCATCGGAAATCCCCTGCCGCGAGCGCTACGACTCCAGTTAATGACGAACACTCTCGAAACAACTCATCTAAAGCCCCCAGAGGAATGCCTCATTCCTCTGGGGCCTCGGGGGCTACCCCTGCGAGGGACGCTCGCGCGCCCCCCACGGAAAAAGGAAGGATTGATCTCTCGAAACAAAGCAACACCACCCTAAGTCTAGGTACTTCAACTCCACTTCATGATCCCTTGCTTGAAGTTCTTCACAATCAAGCAAGGGCTCGGGGGCTACTGTCGGGTACCTAGATTAGGGGGTCCTAAACTTGGAGGTTTAAAGGCAAGCAAGCCCTGCTTTGCTCTCCCTAATCCCAAAAAGTCAAACAAAGGAATTCCCTGTTCCCCCTCACGCCTCATAATGGGCCGGCCCATTATCAGGCCCATGACCCAGCCAAAACTAGCCACCACAGGGAATGCCCGCACGCCCGCTCGAGCGATGACGGAAACCGCTCGAGCGAGCGACCGCTCGAGACGGTGACGGAAACCGCTCGAGCGGACAGCCGCTCGAACCCGTCTCCCAAGATCGCTTTCCCAGAGCACCCACGTGGCTACAGGGTTTGATACAGTGCCGTAGTACACCAACTCTGCCTAACTCCATGGCTACAGGGCTCATAACAGTGGGTAGTACGCCGGTCGCTTCCACCATTACACTGCCCATATCCTGGATTCAGGGATGGCAGGCGCCACTGTGACACCATGCCATGCACTATGCCGCGTACGGCACCCCCTCAAATGCCATTGTCAACTCTCCGTACCCCCGAAACCCTCTGCTCAGTCCCGTCATCTGAATCGCCAGCTCCTCGAGGCAATCCACCACCGCTCGAGGGATGATGGCTGACGCGTTCCAGGAACGGCGCAGGCGTCGACCTGTCCATCCCGCCTCAACCACCATACAACGGGATTCCCGGGGACAAACGCTCGCGCGCAACCACGCCGAGCAGGATATCATCACCCACGACTCGAGCACGTCAGCCCGTGTCAGAGGAAGATGGGCAGGCCATCATCAGCCATACTGCTACAGGGTCGAACCGGACCAAAGCCTGCGTCTACCAGCTTGAACCGGACCGAAGAAGGAATCCACAGTTCCAGCGACTCGACAGGACGCGCCTGCCTAGACGTCACGCTTACGATCGCCCTATCTATCCTGTGACCCTGAGCCTCCCCTTGGCCTATAAAAGGGGGCGCCAGGGCTTAGTTTTGGGGCATGCCTTCACGCTCACAAGCACACTCCACACGCTCCACACGCTAAGTCTCAGGACGCCCTTGTACTCACCCCTGTACGAGCACTTTGGTGCAAGATAATACAAGTCTCCTCCCCCCGCTGGACGTAGGGCCTTCTTTTGCCCGAACCAGGATAAAAATCTTGTGTTCTTCTTGCATCACCATCCGGATTAGGGAGCACGCTTAGAAATTTACTTGTTGGTGTGACACCCCCCGGGGTACGAAACACCGACAGATCGTATCTGTTTCTTCTTTGCCGGTTATGTAAATAAGATTCGGTTACCTAACCCGGATCTCTATTTATATAACGTGACGTGCTCACCTTTGATTTGAAGACTACGAAGAAGCACGCGGGGAAGAACGGACTCGAGAGCCACTAGAGGAGGGGCCGAGGCTTATACACGGCCCGACCCCCGCTCGGCCCGGATGCTCCTGCGGCCTCCCCGGCGGTATGGTTATGGTGGATGGGAGGCCTACCGGGGCTACGCAGGCTACTCGGGGTGGGAGCAAGTACCCCCGGCCCGGCACGGGCCGGCGAGAGGGCATGGTCCGATGCAGGGACCGACGAGTGGGAGCGACAGAGGCGGTACACTGTCAACTCACCACCACCAGAGTAGGAGCCGACGCTGGCCTCAGTCAATGCACGCATTGGATAGCTGCAGATCCAGACGAACGACATCTGGAACACCCTGGGCGGCTTCATGCATTCGACGACCCAGTGGCAGCAGCAGCACGGGCAGCGGTTCGACGCTCTTGCAGAGAGCCTCCGCATTCAGCAGGAGGAGCAGAGGGCCTACTGGAGGTCCCAGGGATACAATCCTGGGCCATGAGCTTCAGGATAAGCTTGGGGGAGGACCCCCATTGAGGTACCTGCATTGCATATTTAATTTCTCGTAATTTTATTTTTATATTAGCATGTTTAAATTCAAGTTTCTTGCATTGAAAAAAATTCAAAAAAAATTTATATAATTCCATTCCATATATGTGCTATGAAATCTTTAGTTCCACCCATGTTGAAATGATTGGTTGCTCTATTTTATGTCTCGTTTATACTTATCTAAAATAGAGTTTTCTCTAATATTTGGGTTTATCGGCTTTACATTATCATGCTCTAGAAACTTGATTTAGTGGGTTGCATACAATTACTCTCATCTAGGTTATTGCGCGATATGATATAGTGACTTAGACCACAGCAATGACTTTGTCCCTTTGAGAAAACCTGATGTCCGGAGTCTTTGTTCCAAAAATTTTCAAAAACAATAGTTCCTCAATGCTCGCGAAATACCCACCAGAGCCATATGATTTATTTGTAGAATAAGAACCTTCATACGCTGCTTGTTCGTACATTGAGTTCGGTCGGATTGTTACCGACGTGAGATTATGACTCTACACCCATGATTGAGATTCACTTGCACCCACCAAATAAACGACAACTCTTACACTGAGAGTTGCGCACCACATGCACCCTTCACCATCCGCCAACTCTTACACTGAGAGTTGCGCACCATTTTCTTTCCACCAAATAAAAATGCCGACCCTTACCCTGAGGATCGCGCACCCCTCTCTTGTAGTTTGTAAAATTCTCCATGCATTTGTTCATCATGACATCTCTCGCCACCTCATCCTATCCATCAATAAAGTTTTGGGCTATGTTCTTAGTCGAAAAAAAAGAAGTGAGAGAAAAGAAAGAGAGGAAAGAAAAGAAAAAAAAAGAGATATATATAGTAGAAGATTTATCACTCTTGTAGGCAAATGGGAAAAATCTTTGATCCCCGTTTAAAAAAAAATGAGAGAATAAATTTAGTTGTTCTTTGATAGCCCATCATTTCTTCATCTCATTCACCAATAAAAGAGAGTATGTCATGATGCATGGAGACCCAAAAATACCACAAAAATTAGGAATCATCTTTCATTCCATCCACACACTTGCACATCTCAATCAAGGTGTATAGCTTAATCTCCGTAAGGTTCGGTCCTTGACCTTACAACATATGTGATACAAGTATGCCCACTTACATACCTACCCAAAACTCCACTCTCAGCTTTTAGTGGTAGGTAGAAGGCAAAAATCTGAAAATGCCTTTGGTGAGATTACTATAAACTTTTGAGCGGTCGAGTGGGTCATTTGAGGAACTTGGTTTATTTATAAAAACTTACAAAACCTCCGGACTGAAAGTTGATCTTGGGACGAATGAAAAGCACCGGTCTTTGAAACTGTTCTATTTTGCAATCGTCCAAGACTTGAGAAAATTAGAAGCCCCACTCCATCAGGAATCATAGAGAGATACAATTGCCAATTTATTCAAATAGCAGTAGAACGCTCTCTTTTAGCTTGTACCTTGAGATATAATCGGCATCGTAGCAACCCCTGATCAACAACCCAAAGCAAAGACTTGCTCGAGACGAGCAAGGGGTAAGCTTGGGGGATCTTGTTGGCGGTCCTTAACTCAGATTTTTACCCGCCAACTATAGGTCATTATGGGGGAAATAAATATTTTATTTCACATATATCTTTACTATTGACCTAGTTCCACCTGTCCTTGGAGAAAATATTGTTTTGCAGAATGTACACCAAGTGCAGGAATTTTTAGAATAAAAAGGTGCTTTTCATAAGGCGCAAAAGAGCAAGAGAACAAGGGCCAGCCACCTGGGGTCGAAATGGGCCAAAAGCACCAGCATGGACAAGACCCAGATGGCGGCCCAGGCCCACCTGCCAAAGGCGGTCAGGGGGCGGCGCCAACCAGGCGCGGGCGCGCCTGGGGCGCGCGCGCGCCTACCCTGCCGCCAGGTGGGCCCGGCCAAAGGCGGTTGCCTCCTTCCATCTGAGGGATGACAGTTTTGTTGGTGATTTTACACCACTACCCCCGAACCGCCTTCTGGGGGCTATAAATGAAGAGGAGAGGCCCCCCACCTTCACACACACCATTTGGAGCCATCTCTACACCTCACACTTGTTCTTTAGCATTAGTGTTAGTCATTTGGAGCTAGGCAAAGCTACTTGGAGAGCTTGTCTCCAGGAGGAAAAGCTACACCTTTGGTATAAATCTATGGAGCGTTCTTCCTTAGTTAAGTTCTCGTTACAGTTATATAGTCATGCATATGAACTAGAGTATAGTCTAGTACACGATATATTCTATGATCAAGAACTAGGCCATAGTTCTTGTGAGAGTTGTTCATCGTGTTCTACATTGTTCGTTCATATGTTTTACTTGTTTAGATTAGATTGTAGGAGAGGAATAGCGGTTCGATGTGCCTTCGGGTTTGCCTATGTCCTAGCTCGTCTATCCGTAGGGTGGGAGTCCTGGGGGGATGTAGGTAGCTCCTTAGTATGCGGACGTGGTGTCCGGGTGCGAGGGAACCTTCGGATATGTCGGCATGCCACGGTTGAGGTGGTAGGCGGCAGGTGGTGACAGCCCTGTCCGTCCTTTGTAATCCCCCACGTTCGCTTGTTGAGTAGGAGTTCGTAAATGCCGCCATCGACTGGCAGACCAGTTGCCGCGGTCTCCCCATATTCCTAGTCTATAGTCGAGTCTTGACTTGTATAACATGTGGAATTAGCTGTTCTAACATTGACTATATAGGACCTGCTCCGCGTAGATTATTCTTTATTCTTTATTTTACCTTTATTCCTTTGAGGTTGCTCTAAGTGTGTGTCCACTATCCAAACTACCGTATGTTTACCCTTGTATAGCACATTGGTCGGTTTCTCCTCATGCTAGATATTATATTCATACCCATGCCAGATTACTTAACTACCCGATGCCTTCCTTTGGGAAATTATAAATAACGATACCCTGAATACTTTCGGGTGAAATGCTACGGTGATAGATCCGTGCGCTTGCGGATATTTATTCTAATAGGATGTGATCTATCTCTTGGCAACACTCGCGTAGTTGCTAGAACCGGTTTCTAGTAAATATGCCGAGTAAAGCCATTTAGCGTTTCGGCGCCGTTATCGAATTAGGCTCTAAGTCTATTTTGGTAATCGCGCTAAGAAATGCCAACGGCGGCCGCACGGCCTTCGCGCGCGGCGGAGCGCGCCCGCCCGGCGGGGGCGCGCGCCGGCGGAGCGCGCCCCTGCGGCGGCCGGCACCTAGGTCGCGGTGGTGGACGACGGGCGGTGCTGCCCGGGAAGAAGAAAGGAAGAGAGGAAAAAAAGAAAAGAAGGGAGGAAGAAGAAAGGAAAGGGCAAAAGAGTCTTTTTGTCTCCGCTAACGGCAGCAACCAGACGTCGGTGTCCACCAGCAAATCAAAATGGAAACGCGGTGTCCGTTGGCAAATAAGCGAAGTGGATGTGTGTGGCACCCGATTTGGACGATTAGCAGTGTCGCACAGCCAATTTTCCCTTGTTGCAATGGTCTAGTGCGTTTCTTGTGATGTTTTGACGTGTTTTGGGCGATGTTCTGAAAATCCAGGTGTTTCTTTAAGTTGAAAACACCCGACTACAGTATAGACACTCCCTTTTTACAACTCTTATTGCTCGCGATTTAGTCAAACCCATGATTCCAATAGAAAAGCCATACAGAGCAAACTATGACATGAAAATATTTCCTCCATTTCAAATTATAAGATGTTTGACCTTTTTTATCCCAAGCGACTCGTATTATTCAAAAAATTATGCAAAATATCATATCTTTTTTATGGTTTGTTTTATTTAATTAATAAAAGTTCAGCAAACATGATTTAAATTTGGTTATATTTGTACAATTTTTTTAATTAGACAAGCGGTTGAACTTTGTGTCAAAAAAGTCAAACGACTTACAATATGGAATGGATGGAGTATATATATTGGATATAGTATAAAACCCTATTGGGGGAGAGACTTGCAATACGAAGCAAAGTTACATTAGGTCTAATCCTATTCTATCTCTAGTCTAGGATTATATATCTTTATACATCTTTAGAGTTTGGTTTTAGGGAAAATATATATTGTAAACCACATATTAGGTGGATCACATGTACACGAATTTCAAAACACATATTTTGGCATCTCGGAAAAATCTAAAATTGGTACATCCATAGTGTATACAAATATATCCTCACATGCAAAAATTGGGATGCAAACTCGTTTTTGAAAAATTTATACGAAAACGACGAAAACCAGTGTAAAAAAGTGTTGCCTCTCCGAGTCCGAAAAATTAATTATATGACAAACATGGAGCTCCATCTCGTTTCCTCTGGACTCCACGACTCACTGATTCCTCCACTCGGGCGAGGGCTCGAGACATGGTGCTCGGCGGTGGCTAGCTAATCCAACACCGCCCCCTTGGTCAAGGAGTGGCGCCTGGCTGATCCAAACGCCGCCTACCCTCCTACCTCCTCCGCTCGGTCGAGGGCTCGAGACATGGTGCTTGGCGGCGGCCGGCCGATCCAACACCGCCTCCCATTGGTCGAGGAGTCGAGAGACCACGCTCGGTGGTGGCCGCCCTGATCCAGCACCGATTCATTGTAGCGGCGGGCGCATCAAATAGCGGCTACGGACGGGATCGACAAGTACAACCATATCAACACGGATCAACGTCGAGAGCTGATCCGTGGCAACAAACAAACCCCGTGGCAACAAACAAACCCATGGCAACAAACAGATCCACTCCAAGCACATCGGTCCCTCCTTTTTCTTCTCTCTCGGTATCCCCCATCTCTCCTTGCATTTTGTGCGTTTTAATAACTGCTGACTCAGACTCGTGCAATTAGCCAATTATCCTTGTGAATGAGCAAGATCCAGTGAACTCATTGCCGGTAAAGGTGCCTGGCCATGCATGGTGCTTGCCGCCTGATATGAAAACCATGCACCCAAACACTATTTTACAAGTGTATAATTATGGCATAGGTTTCATTGTGCACAATAATTTACAGGTGTAATAATCATCATACAAGTGTATGCTTTTCCCAGGTCGAACTGAAGTTCGCGAATGTTTCAAAGTGTGTTGTGACGCCAGTGCGGACGTAAAGTTCGCGAAGGTTTCATGTGTGGTGACGCCAGTGCGGACGCACGGAGCAGATCACGACCTCGGGCCGCCCGGCCGTGGCTCGTCCCAACTAACAGCTCATTTCCAAGAGATTTCTTCAATCGTATCGCACGAATGAAGCCTCCCGTCCTCTATAAAAGCCAGGCAGGTACCATTGTCAGCATTCGTCCATGCAAGCGATCGAGCAGAAGGCAGGCCTGCCATCCTGAGAAGTAACCGGCCGGGAAAATAAAAAAGCACCATGCAGGTCTCCAAATTGCTAGTCGTGGCTCTGGTGTGCGTGGTCTTCATCTCCGGCGGCGCTGAAATGAGCGCTGGTGCTGCGGCCGTGCCGCGAGCTCTGCTGAGAGCCAGCGTCCTCCCGGCGGCTCTGCCACACGCGTCGCCAGCTGAGGTCCCACCCATCAATTGCTGCATGCCGCTGCAGCCGAACTGCTGCATCCACGTCGGCAACGCTGCTCCGGCGCCCGACTCCGATGACTCCCACTACGGGAAACCCGATCTTTGCCGACTGCCGCGGCATTTGGCCGACTGCCGAGGCCAGGGCAGTCGGCAAAGAGGCGATTTCCCGCCTCCCTCGGCCCCGGCAGTCGGCGAAGTTGGGCAGTCGGCAAAGGGTGCCCTTTGCCGACTGCCCCTGGGCTGCAGCAGCTGGCAGAGTTAGGCAGTCGGCAAAGGGCATCCTTTGCCGACTGCCCCATGGTGCCAGCAGGCGGCAAATCCTGGCAGTCGGCAAAGAATGTCTTTGCCGATTGCCGGGATGCGGCGGCAAACCTAACAGTTAGGTTAGCCGCCCTGCCTGCCGTCTTCTTTCTTTGCCGACTGCCACGCCGTGAGGCGTCGGCAAAGATTTTTTTTTTTTTTTAAATTTTTATTTTTTGGTTACAAGTCTCGAGTGTTGTACATTTTACATGGCCACTAGCTTCAAACTTCATCAAAATTTTTTCCTAGCCTCCACATGTGATAACGTGATACCTCGAGAAGTTTTGTGATTTTACGAATAGTTTTGCTATATTTCGTTGATTTATTTTGTTTCCTTGCATTTTCGGGGCATAATTCAAGTTTGAAGCTGCAGGTGCATGAAATATCGGATCGTAGCCATTCGAAAAATGATATTCATGTTTAAGAGTGTATTTTGAGGCCGTGTGCGAGAAGGACACCCAAAAGTTTGAAGTCCTTGTCCACGGAACGGGACTTTCCGACGTGTTGGAGGTGTTTTTTAATTATATAAAATCCGAACGAAGTCGGAAAATCACGAAACTTGTCGAGGTGTCGTGTTATCGTATGCGCAGCCTATGATTAAAATTTGAAAAAGTTTGGAGCAAGTTGCGCGTCGGATGTTCAAAACCCAGGCGATCGCATGTAGAGACGTCACGGGTTTTGAACATCCGACGTCGCAACTTGCTCCAAACTTTTTCAAATTTTAATCATAGGCTGCGCATACGATAACACGACACCTCGACAAGTTTCGTGATTTTCCGACTTCGTTCGGATTTTATATAATTAAAAAACACCTCCAACACGTCGGGAAAGTCTGTTCCGTGGACAAGGACTTCAAACTTTTGGGTGTCCTTCTCGCACACGGCCTCAAAATACACTCTTAAACATGAATATCATTTTTCGAATGGCTACGATCCGATATTTCATGCACCTGCAGTTCAAACTTGAATTATGCCCCGAAAATGCAAGGAAACAAAATAAATCAATGAAATATAGCAAAATATTGTTAAAAAACCCCAAATTGTGACATGTGATTGAAAATTACTTATTTAGTCTAAACAAAAAATTTGGAGCCAAAATACTAAAAATTAAGAAAATTCTTTGCCGATCGCCTCGTACGCGGTCGGCAAAAAGAAAGGGATCCTTACCGACCGCTGCCGGGACAAGCGGTCGGCAAAGGAGGCCTTTGCCGACGCGCGAGAGCGGCGTCGGCAAAGAGTCTACGGTGGTGGCCCACTTTGGCCCACCGAACTCGATCCTTTGCCGCCCGCTACGGCGATCGGCAAAGGCATCTCCCCCACGGGGCGCACCGGCCCATTTCCCAGCCGCGCCCAAACCCTATCTCCCAAATCGCAATCGCACTGCCCATCCCCCGCCGCCGCCGCTCCTCCCGCATCTCGCCGACGCCGCCACATCCGCCGCCGACGAGCGTCGCCGGCGAAGCCGCCCCGCTCCACCGTCTCCGCCGCCACGCTCCGCCGCCTCCGCCGCCCCGGCCACGCTCCCCCGCCTCCGCCGCCCCGGCCCCGCTCCCCCGATTCCGCCGCTCCGGCGACGCTCCCCCGATTCCGCCGCCCCGGCCACGCTCCGCCTCCCTGGCCACGCTCCGCCGCCCCGGACACGTTCCGCCGCGCCGGCCCCGCTCCGGCCGGTGCCGTGGTAGAAGGTGACGCCGCGGTACTGCGAGCTCCGGGACCGCGGGCCGCGCCGGCTCTTCCTGGACGCCGACCGGACCCACTGCTCCGCCGCGCTACAGCCGGCGGGCACGTGGCACTGCTCCTCCGTCGTCGCCTGCTGCTGCTGCCCATTTCCCAGTGGGCCGGCGCACCGCCCCGCTCCAACCGCCGCTGCTCCTTCCTCCCGCAGCAAGGGCAGGGAGGAGGGGCCGCGCCCCACCGACGCGAGGCCAGGGAGGTGGGCCGGCGAGGCAGCAGGGGCCGCGCCCGACCGCGGCCAACCCTGGCCGTAGCCCCCAGCTCCAGTTGCCGTTTCCTCCCGGCCGGCCAACCAACCTCCACTGCCGTGCAATAGGAAAGGAGGAGGAGGAAGAAGAGAAGAGAAGAAGGAGGAGGAGGAAGAAGAAGAGGAGGAGGAGGAAGGGGAAGAAGAAGAAGAGAAGGAGGAGGAAGGGGAAGAAGAAGAAGAGAAGGAGGTGGACGTTCGTTGACGACGTTCGTCCACGCCGTGCACCTCGTCCGTCGCCGGAGAAGAAGGTAAAGGTCCATGTTGTGTTGTTGACGGCCTTCGTGCCTGACGGCCTTCGTGCCTAGATTGTGCAGGTGTGGCCTTCGTGCCGTGTATGTGTTGTTTACGGCCTTCGTGCCGTATATGTGTTGTCGGCCATCGAGCCGTCTTTCTTTCTTGCAGGTTTTGTGAACCTCCCCGTGCAGGGGAGGTTCTGCCGAAATTTTGTGCTGATATTTTTTTCTTCTTTGTTTCTTTTGCAGTGTTCCTGGAGTAGCTTGGCGACGCCGATTGTCTTCGTCGGGGCCGTGTCGCCTCGCCACTGCCCTGCCTCGCCACTGCACCGCTAGCCTGTCTCCACCGCCACCCTAGGTATAAATATTCACCTCTCTTCCTTATAGTTGTTGGTCGTAGATGACGTAAACGAGTTAGGCGTCTCCCGTCCGAAAGGGATACGCGGTCGTTGGTATGCTGATCAGTGCATATCTGCGACGGTATCTCTTTCGGATTGTCCACGTTTCTTGGACAGCCCGCGGATGCGTAGATGGGTTAGCCTCCATGTTCCGCTCCCGTCCGAGCCGGAGTTTCGGCAGCACCTCCCCGTTGTTCTCCGGATACACACTCTCCCCGCAGGCCGGGACGTGTATCGGGAGAACGGCGGGGAGGTCTGCGCCGAAATTCCGTCTCGGGCGTGAGCGGAGCATGGAAGCTAACCTCATCTACGCATCCGCGGGTGGGATTAGGACCTATCCTTCACCTATTAGATGGTAGGAACACTTTGTACATGCAAATGTTGGTTTCATTACCCCCTCACTTTGGCGAATGACGAGAAGATGGCTGGCCGTGAGTGGATGTACAAGGGCTGGACCAAAAAGAGCGCGAGTCCTAAATGGGTTCATGGTACCAATGAATTCCCGAGTAAAGCATTTGGCCCGACTCCTAAAGGGTCGATCGGGCGCGGTGCCCATGCAATGACCGCAAGAACCAAAAAAGAAAAGTATTCAAGGATGTCTACAAAGATCTTTGAAGCATGGATATGTGGCAAACTACGAGAGGTGGATCTTCCATGGTGAACCGAAAGCTACCATTAGAGAGGAGGAGGTTAGAGCACGCCTCGATGAGTTTGAGGGAGATGCCGGCGTGGCCGACATGGTGGTAGACTTTAACGAGGGCCGTGGCAATGAAGGTTTGGTGGAGGAGGATCCGGAGGAGACCGCAAAGGCGTTCTATGAAATGATGTCTTCGGCACAGAAGCCCCTTCATGAGAAGACAACAAAGTCCCAGTGGATGCCATTGGACGTCTTCTAGGGTTGAAGTCGCAGTTGAGCTCGAGCCGAGACGGATTCAATCTCCCTGTTGGCGGTGGTGGGCTCCTTGCTTCCGGATGACCACACGGCCGCCGAAGAGCACGTACGAGTCGGTGAAGCTCTGCGTGCACTTAAGATGCCGTATGAGTCGATCCATGCTTGTCGTAATGGGTGCGTCCTATTTAGGGGAGAAGAAATAGAGGCGCAACGCCTTTGTACAAAGTGCAAAGCCTCTAGGTATGTGGAGGTGGACAAGGGTGATGGCAAGAAGGAACAGTCTAAGATCCCCGAGATGGTCGTACGGTACCTCCCACTCATTCCAAGGCTCCAAAGGATGTTCATGATAGAGGAGTTGGCGAAGCGAGATGATATGGCACAAGTTTGGCAAAAGATACGGTGACAAGATGGCACACCCCGGATCCGAGGCATGGCAAGTACTTCGATGTCCAAGTATCCGATAAAGCTAAGGAAGCTCGGAATGTACGTGTAGCGATAGCAACATGAGATGGGTTCCAGCCGTATGGAACACATGCGGCCCCGTACACTTGTTGGCCCGTGTTCGTGATCCCCTCAACCTCCCCCGGCGTCATGTTTGAACCCAAGAACGTGCTATTGTCGCCGATAATACCCGGACACCCGGGCAACAATATGGGTGTGTTCATGCGGCCCTTGTGGGATGAATTGGAGCATGCTTGGGAAAAGGGGGTAAGGACGTACGACCGAGCTACAAAGAAGAACTTCACAATGCATGTGTGGTATCTCTATTCAATGCATGACTTCCGGCGTACGGCACATTCTCCGGGTGGTGTGTTCATGGGAAGTTCCCTTGCCCGGTATGCAAGGATTCGTGTTGTTCACCCGGCTGAAAAAGGGTGGCAAGTACTCTTCGTTTGACAAACATCGCCAATTCCCGCCGAGAGAACCATGCATTGAGACTTGACACCCAACACTTCACGAAAGGCCTTGAAGTCACCAACCCTATTCCTCGATTATGAGCAAGTGAAAGGTCCTCGCCGAGTTACGGGCTCTCAAAATGGACAAAGACAAAAAAGGCTTCATTGGATATGGTCGGCAACACATGTGGACCCATATTTCGGGCTTGACTAGGCTCCCCTACTACAAGCACCTCCTTCTTCCACACAACATCGATGTGATGCACACAGAAAAGAACATCGCCGAGGCACTTTGGGGAACACTCATGGACATAAAACGAAGTCAAAGGACAATGTTAAGGCTAGACGGACGTCGAGGCGCCCGCGACAGACCCAAGCTAGTGATGAAGCCCCCTGCTCCAGGCAAGACTTGGAGAAGGGGCCCGGCGGATTACATCCCGAAAAGGCCCGACGGGAAGGAAGTGATGCGGTGGATGGAGACGATATTGTTCCCCGATGGGTATGCGGCGAATACGAGCGGGGAGTGAACCCTAAGACCGGAAAAAAATTAGGGATGAAGAGTCATGACTTCCACATATGGATTGAGAGACTCCTTCCTGCGATGACACGTGGATACCTCCCCGAGCCGGTGTGGCGCGTTCTGGCGGAGTTGAGCTATTTCTTCCGCCAGCTTTGTGCCAGGGAGTTATCTCTTGAAGTGATTCGTGACATGGAGGACAAAGCACCTCGCGATCTCGCAAGTTGGAGATGATCTTTCCACCCGGCTTCTTCTTGCCGATGCAGCATCCGATCCCGCACCTACCACGTGAGGCACGGCCGGGGGTCCTGTGCATGTGCCCGTTGGTGCTATCCAATCGAGAGGTGTCTAAAGATTCTTCGGAAAAAGTGTAGAAATAAAGCCGAATTGAGGCTTCCGTGGCGGAGGCGGCAAGAGTGGAGGAGGTGTCGAACTTCACAAAGGCGTACTATACCGAGAACCTTCACTACATGCATCCACTCCTCGTTACAACGAGGACGAGAACTTATCGACCCGAGCCTTTTCGAGAGGGCAACTCGGAAGGGGCAGCGCAGTAACCCAAAGACGTTGCAATATTCTCGAGTGGCGTGCCATCATGCTCTACTTGTTCCCGAGCCTTGATGAAGTGGTTCCTTATCGAGTGTAAGTTCTCAAAGCACTTGTTACATACGTTGTCAATATCCTCCACCTATCGGTCCGACCCCTTCATGTCTTGTTTTTCAGGGAGTTCATTCGCAAATTCTGGAAAAGGAATACGCCTCCTACCTCGTTACAAGAGGAAGAAGCTTTCCTTAAAACCGCCAGGCCCGATTTTATTGGGTGGATGCATACAAAGGTAACATCCAACTTACCTCGTACCATCTTTGAGTTGCTCCTAGGAGCGATTAATGTAACTATCTAAGTGGCCTCACCTTGCAGGCACGCACGGATGGGGAAATGCCTGCTGAATTGAAACAGGTTGCTAGTGGCTTCACTACCAGGGTCACTGAATTCACAGTATTTGATGTTAATGGGTATCGCTTTCGCACAAGAAGCTACGAGGAGAAAAGGCCCGGCCTGAAGACCACGTGCACAGGAGTCCGAACGGCCGGCAACGATAAGCACGAGTACTATGGCATAGTCGAAGAAATATACCGGCTCGACTTCCCGGGCCCCAAAGCTCAAGCCCGTGTCTTTGTTCAAATGCCACTGGTTCGATCCTCATGTGACGAGAAGAGCCGATGACATCGGAATAGTCGAAATTCGACAGGATTCCGTCTATAAAGGAGATGATCTCTATATTGTGGCTCAGCTGGCAAAACAAGTTTATTATCTCTCATGGGCGTGCCAAAAAGACAAGAGGCTTGCGGGTTGGTATATTGCGCAATTGGTATCGCCACGCGGCAAAACGCCTGCCCCAAACGATGATGACTACGACTTCGACCCAAAGGCAGACAGCGGAGAGTTCTATCAACCTGAGGGGCTAGATGGGCGTTTGGAGATAGACATTCTTTCGCCGATGGCCATGGACGAAGACAACGACATCGATGAGGACGACGACGAGGAGAAGTGGTGCAAGATGCTAAAGACCTAATGATGCTTGAGCGATGGAGGGCTCTTCGCGAACAAGGTGTTGAGGACAATGGAGGTGGTGAGGAGACAACGGGGAGAGACGAGGACGGTTTTGACAATATTGATAGTGATGACGACAAGCGGTGATGCCGACAATGGTGAAGACAATGGTGAAGACAATGGTGATGACAATGCCGATAGTGACGATGAGAAGCTTGACAAGAAGGAGGCGGGACGGATGATGCGGTCGCCGAAACCGACATGCCCTATGAGCACTACCCGCTCGTAAGTAGGAAACAATAATTCGATTCCATTTTGATTCATCTTGTTACTTACCTAAATGCACGTTGTAATGCGGTTTCCTCCGATTGGTGCAAATCGCACGTGGACCGCTGGGAGGCGATTGTGGCCGGGTGGAGAACGCCGGCGGCGTACGAGGAGCGCAGGAAGAAGTCCGGATATGCCAAGTCGAAGGCGGGGCCGTCACATCACCGGGGAGCCGCGGCCTCGGAGGGTTCATGGACGCATGGGTACCATTCGCATTAATTTGTTTGTTTATTCATTTACCGAGTCATTCATTCTCATTACGTGTAATCGTCCTTGTGTTTTCCTCGCAGAGCGGTCGCATGATGGCCAGGTCATCAACGAGTTCACGGGCTTCCGGGCGGCTCACCGGGCGGGCGACAGATCCGGAGAACGTCTACGACCCGGCGCGGGGACCGAGGCGATCACCAACTCGAACATCGCCGAAAACCTGGTCCAGTACACCCGCGCGGTTCGCGCGCGCCATGGTGACACCTACGACCCTTCGACCGCGCCCCGGATACGGACACGCTCATGAGGCGGGGAGGAGGAAGCAAAGCACGGCCGCTACCTCATTGCCCACAGCGTCATCGCCCCGGCGTCCCCTCCCTTCGTGAGGTTCGTAAGGCCACCCTCGCGGGTTCCTCCTCCGCCGTCCCCATACAACCTCGACGGGCAAGCTCCACACGAGATGATGGCGTCGGTTCGGGTAACTATTCGTCGTTCATTGATTTCACATATGTTGCCGAAGCCTTATATGCATTGTCTAAGCATCGCTTGTGGATTGTTGCGAGGCCCAGTGGAAGAGATACAGAGGCAACGTGAGGCCGACGGGGTGGCCGCAGAGGAGAGAGAGGCGGCCATGCAAGCGGCCCATCGGCGGCGCCGGCGGAGCGCGGGAGGCCCATCGGCAAGTGATTGCAACTTTGCAAAGAAGCGGTCCCAGCAGCAATGGTCCGAGTTCACCAAGTCGTTTTCCGGCTACTTGCGAGCATGGACATCCCGAACTACGAGACCACCGCCGCCGCAAGTGAGCATCCCTCAACCGCCGCCGGTTGTTCTCCCCGCACTCCCTCCACCGCACCCGTACGGACCCCGGTGAGTTTCTAGCGGCCTCTCCATTGATTTCTCTTGTGCGGCCATCCCTTAGGTACTAATGAGATCGCTTCTCTGTGCAGCTGCAGTCGGCGGGTTCGAACCCGACTCCGGCAGATGGACATTCTCCTCACCACCCAAGTCCGAGTCCGGGCGTTTCACCACAGCTCGACGCGTGGGGGTATGGCGCGACACAGGCTGGACCGAGCGGGTGGGGTCCGTGGACGGCAGGGAGCTCCTCACACCACCACAGCTCGGGTGGAGACGGCTGGTACTGAGGCGAGTGAGTGAGTGGCTCCGTGACTTCATGTTAGGTTGGCAGTTGGTGCATGGATGCCACTTTGCTATTTTGTGTGGATTCGTTTGAGGACTAGATGGATGATCGACGTGGTTATGGATTATGTGTGGATTTATGAGACATATATGTGGATTTCGTGATATAAATGTGGATTTGTGCGATATCTATGTGTATTTGTTGTATATTCATATATGTGCTTTGGAGAGTGCGATACGTGAGGCAATGCAGCAAAAACCACAAAAAAAAGCGGGTTACCCAGCTTTGCCGATTTGCCTGGCGGTCGGCAAAGCGGGTTTCATGCGCAAATTTTCCCAGCTTTGCCGACTGCCAGGAAAGGGCAGTCGGCAAAGCCCTTTGCCGACTGCCTTATTTATGCCGGATATGGCCTGTCAAAATGAAAAAAAAAAAAAAAAAAAAAATCTTTGCCGACTGCCATAACTCGGCAGGCGGCAAAGGGCTTTGCCGCCTGCCAACTCGGCAGTCGGCAAAGGAAACGCCTGACGTCAGTTGACGGTCGGCGCGTTTCCTTTGCCGCCTGCCAAGTAGGCGGTCGGCAAAGGCCTTTGCCGCCTGCTGACACGTGGCAGTCGGCAAAGAAGGCCTTTGCCGCCTCAGCCTTTGCCGCCTGCTCTTTGCCGACTGGCACGTGAAAAGCAGGCGGCAAAGAGGTTTGCCGACTGCTTTCCTCCTTTAGCCGACTGCCTTCGGCAGTCGGCAAAGACGGCGTTTGCAGTAGTGTCCCCGTAGTACTTGGCACAGCGCGTGGCATCGGCACCTGCCAGCCAAACACGACGATGAATCGCTGTTACCGCTAGCTACCTATAGTGCCAGATCAAATACTACAAATCAGTATTTGATCATCAATGAATAATACTGGGACATGACGTCTGCTGCAACGTATAGTGCCAGTAGGCAAGTTATATATTATACGTTGTCATGCAGACATGATCATATCATCACATACATGCAGACATGATCATATCATCACAAGCATTCATGCTGTTATGTTCTGTGGCGTAGTAGCCGCGTTTTCTTTATTTGGTTGTTTTTGTCATGTTTACGTGATTAATATATTTCGGGTGAAATTTGTGTCTGATGGTATGTGGTGTGTGCGCGCGCGCCTCTGTATATCCCTTATTCCAAAGGACATTTCTACTTTTGCTCAATAATATATTATTATCCGATACAAATTAATGCACTGCTAAAATTAAACTAAAAGTCCGAATTTTATGGGTCACACACATCATTCATGCATCGTCAAACGTTCCTGTACCGGGGCAGAGCGCGAGCCAAAGGTCATGGGCCTTGTCCCTCTTGCCCAACCGAACTATGTTGAGTATATACACACCTAAAAAGCTTCGACGAGAATCACACTACGTGAAAAAAGCTCTAAGGAAACGCCCACTGTAGGGGCGGTTGGCGTTGTAACCGCCCCTACAGTGGTTGGCCCACTGTAGGGGCGGTAGGTGATCCAACCGCCCGTCTGTAGGGGCGGTTGGGGTGGACGACCACTATAGGGGCAGCTGGTGATTGAGCCGCCCTACAAGTGGGTCTGTAGGTGTATAAATGATTTTAAAAAATTTTAAATTTCGTAAACTATCTTGGATGAATAAACTTTCTATATGAAATTTGTAGATCTCAAAAAGTTATAAAACTTTGTAGTTAACGACTTTTTGATTTGACTTCATCTAGTCATGCGAAACCTACGTTTTAGTTTCTCAAATTTGAAATTCAAATTTTATAAATGACCTCGGATGAAAAAACTTTCTAAACGAAAAGTGTAGATCTCTAAAAGATATGAAAGTTTGTAGTTGACGACTTTTTGATTTGACTTCATCTAGTCATGCGAAACCTACGTTTTAGTTTCTAAAATTTTAAATTCAAATTTTATAAATGACCTCGGATGAAAAAACTGTCTAAACGAAAAGTGTAGATCTCAAAAAGTCATGCGAAACCTACGTTTTAGTTTCTTAAATTTGAAATTCAAATTTTATAAATGACCTCGGATGAAAAAACTTTCTAAACGAAAAGTTTAGATCTCGAAAAGATATGAAAGTTTGTAGTTGACGAATTTTTGATTTGACTTCATCTAGTCATGCGAAACCTATGTTTTAGTTTCTCAAATTTGAAATTCAAATTTTATAAATGACCTCGGATGAAAAAACTATCTAAACGAAAAGTGTAGATCTCAAAAAGATATGAAAGTTTGTAGTTGACGACTTTTTGATTTGACTTCATCTAGTCATGCGAAACCTACGTTTTAGTTTCTCAAATTTGAAATTCAAATTTTATAAATGACCTCGGATGAAAAAACTTTCTAAACAAAAAGTGTAGATGTCGAAAAGATATGAAAGTTTATAGTTCACGACTTTTTGATTTGATATCGTTTAGGGCCTTAAATAAGCAAATTACTTTGGGTTGGGTATAATATGTGGGGGAACCAAAACTATATAGAGACACATGTGATGGTGTAACGTAGTGGTAAAGGAAGAAACCGCGCGAGGGTGAGGTCGTGGGTTCGAATCCCGGGTGATGCAAAGTCTGAAAAATGCTCGAAAAAATATGGTGTGAATAGAGTGGCATGGTTGTTGATTGGTGGTAGTCCTTCCCGGGTTTAAAATTTTTTTTGCTATTATTTTTGGAGTTTTTTCGGATTTTTTTTTTAAAAATGCACTGTAAGGGCGGTTCGTCATCCAACCGTTCGTCATCCAACCGCCCCTACAGTGGAACCCACTATAAGGGCGGTTGGTGTTGAACCGCCCCCCTACGGTGCTTTATTGTAGTAGTGTCATGCACAATGCAGAATCTATATCTCTACACCTAAAAGCTTCAACGAGAATCATCCATAAGACAGAACAAAAGACTAGAAAAAACCCTTCTAGGTGGAAGCTCCATGGCTCAGTTTCCAATACATTAATATTTTAAAAACAGTAGAAGATTTTCATCCCCATGAAACTCTCTTCTCCCATGAAACTTTCTCATGTTTCTCTTTATTAATACAGTGTCATATTAGTACATTTAATGCGCATGAAACTCTGATAAAACCCTCATTGAGACTGATCTAATGCCACTCCTTGACCCGTGTTGTGTTGGGCCATTGCAGTGCAGCTCAAGACAACAAACCCAGGCCTGGCATAGACAACCGTTGCTCTTGATTGGCCGGCCGCTGCACGCTAAATTGTTCATATTGCCTTGTACTGTTGTATAGGCCAGACTTTGTGCTTCATAAAAAATATGTAGAGGCAAAGGAGCCATCATGGCAATGTGAGGATAAGCTTATTAGTCCAGTCACAGTGGGGGTTTCATGTGAGTTTCATTTGCATTAAATAGGTTATCACATAGGCACTTTCGATGACATGACACTGTATGTAAGAAGAGAGAAAAAATGAGTGTCATAGGATGAAACTCTCTCGACACGATTACCAACTCCCTATGAGTCATGGAATTAAATGTCTATATGAAACTACGAAATGAAACTTTGCGTTAAGAGGTGGTGTTTCATCCGAGTTTTATTTCATTTTAAATGACATGGCAGTATCGGAAACAATGCAATAAAACTCACCATTGAGACTAGTGTTAAGGTGGAGAGTGTGATAGCGTTGGTTCCAAGACTGCCACGCCATATAGTATGAAGTGAAACATGGATGCAACACTCACTCTCAATGGAAAGTTTCATTCAATAGTTTCATAGGCATTAAATTTCATAACTCATAGGGAGTTGATATCCGTGCCCAGAGAGTTTTATCCTCATAACACTCATTTCTTCTCTCTCTTCTTAAATACACTGTCACATCATCCAAAATGTCTATGTGGTGGCTCATTAAATGCGACTAAAACTCCTAATGACACTCTCACTGAGACTAGCCTTAGACTCAATGAGCAACATAATAATTGGGTCAATGAAAGGGTCAAATAATGATCGACTATAAATGCGTTGGATGCAAAGTAAGCTTTCATTTAAATAACATCCACCTTTTGTCGTCCTTTACATGTAACTTGAGATGGAGGAAGCATGAAGATAAGAACTTCATATTAGTCAAACTATTAAACTTTGTTATGAGACAGAAAAGTTGATAAATAGGAAGACAAACGATGGATGGGGTAAATAGCTAGGAAGAGAATATGATTTCAGTTGTTAAAGTGAAAAATAGACAAGGTATGAGAAAATAGTTCTCCAATGAGAAATCTATACTCTACATGTAATAAAGATCATGACGCACACTCATATTAAAATAGTGATAGCAGTTTTGTCAGGATTCTATAAGTTAGATCTACACGGTATAGGTTATAAAGATTATGAAAGAGTTAAATGCATCGGCGACCCTTAGTATCACTTACTCCACAAACTTATAAATGCAATTATGAGTCCCTAAACTTAAGTGGTGCACTGCACATCCTTAAACTTGTAAAATAGTGCATTGTAGGTCCATTTGTGGACCGTAAAGACCACTGCAATGCACCACATAAACAAGTTTAGAGGTTAAAAATATAATTTCAAAGTTCATAGACCTAAGTGACACCCCAAGTTCAGGGGTGCTCATGTATTTAACTCCTCATGAAAAGACTTCAAAAAATGTTCACAAGTCCTCTATCAAACCTTAAAATGCCACAATATTTCCTCACCACCTTGAGCTTTTGATCTCTAATCCACGTCGAGATGAGCTAACCCCGCCACATGACGAGAGGAGCATGAGAGGAGGAGCATCACACTACTACATAAAATCTTTTGCGAGACATTTCTGTTTTTTTAACCATGAAAACCACCATGATTAATCGATAGAGGACTTGTGAACATTTTTTGGAGAAAACTGATGAACATTAATTGAGCACACCTCAACACAGATTTCACACCTTTAGGATCAAAACAAGTGTCATCTTGATTTTTGTGGACTTCATTGTCATGAGAGTGTAAGGACATATAACAGTTGTATAGAGCACACTTGTGACACACACATTTTTCATGGCATATACTATAAACACATGGTACAAAACTTACATGTCTTATCATTTTCGTGCCATTTGGCTAAAAATATGGCGGGTCATATATAGGCATTTTGGCAGTTGGCAGTACATAGTTCAAGGGTAAAATGGACAAACAACACTGTCTAAACACAACTCTGGAGCTCAGAGTAGCATTCTAGCCAAACACCCCTACCATACAGCTCCAACTCCACTCAGAGCCAGCTCCAGCTGGATTTCTGGAGTGGAGCTGCTCTGTCTAGAGTTGGAGCCATGCCTAACAGACCCTTTATTTTGCTATGGATGATCACTATCTAACGGAAGAGCAAGATAAATGTCTAGATCTAGAACATGAATGAAACAAATAATATATTGAATATGGGAAGCGCCGGCACTCGGATGTCCGAAGCCCAATTCAGATATGAGATGCTTCCCAAGCACACTGTTTCGCATAAGAATATGGCTATGCTTTCAGATATGCGATGCTTCCCAAGCACACTGTTTCGCATAAGAAATGGGCTATGCGTGGACAACCGGCGCGTGAGAGACCGTGCCTGCTGCTCACCCCGTCAAATCAATCCAATCGGTATGTCTCTGTTCTCGATCCGTCGACTCCACAATAGTTGTGCACCCCGCTTGCACGCTACTGCACTTCCCAGCTTTGCTTGGCGCTCCGTGTCGTTCTGCTGGTACTGCTGCTAGCTGTGCTTGCTCTAACACTATTGAAAACTTAAAATTCCCTCACAGTGTACTACCGTCAGGGAAAATAAAAATATTTTTATGAAAATGTACGTACCATTATAAAAACTAAAAATATCGCCATGAAATTTCTTACGGTGCACTTACCGTAAGGGAAAATAAAAATACCGTCAGGGCTGGCTCGACAGGGTAATTTCAGTTTTGCCTGACGTTCGTCAGGGAATTTCAAGTTTCTAGTAGTGTAAGTGTACTGATGTTGATGTTGTGTATGCATGGGAGAGAACTTGTGCATGATCCCTATAGCTGCAAGCAAGAGAGAGAGAAGGCAAGAGCACAGCATGCGTAGCACAGCATGCATACCTATACGGGTTGATGCTACAACTTTGAGGGGTGACCAAGTTCTGCATCCTTTACCGTCTGTTTGGTTGCGGGATCAATGGGTTGGGTTCGATCTAACTATCATTTTAGGAACGGAGCGAACCCATCTTCTGTTTGGTTGCACCTCTGATTTTGAGGATGGAGTCAACTCATCTCATGTTTGGTTGAATGAATTGAGAATACGGGTTGGATGGCAAGATAGCAAACGTTAGTGAGGGTCCCACCTGTCATTAATGAACCCCACTTGTCAAACTCTTTCCCTTCTCATTTTTTTCCGTGTTATCTTCTTCCTCACAACGTAGTCTAGCGTCCACCGCCGGCGCGAGCTCCGCCGCGGTCGAGCCTAGGGTCGGGGACGGGAGGTCGCGCTTGGGGTCGGGGACAAGGACGACGGACGAGACGACGACGCGGACGGAACCCGTACGGGTTTGCTCTGTCCCTCAAATTTTGGAGCATGGAGCCTACCCGCATATTGTGAGAATATTCCCTCTGGCTCGAACTCATCCCTACCTATCCCCAAACCAAACGCTGATGGGAATGAGTTGAACCTGCTCCGGCTCGCTCCGCTCTCCAACCAAACACACGGATGCTGGCCTGCTAGTCAGAGCGTGTGGAGAGTAGCACCTGTTACAACATGCTTTTTTTAGCAACACAGAGCTTTCATTAATCATGGACAGGAGTACAATCGGCAATGGCAAGCTCGGTCAACCAAACCGGAGCACTGTCAAGCCAGAAGAAAGAGCACTCAGTAACCGAGACCGAATGAGCACAATGGTCAGCCACTGAGTTAGCCTCTCTACACACCCAAGAAATTTTAAAAGCACTAAAACTCCTTCCTAACTCTGTGATGTCGAAGCAAATACCGCCGATGGTTGATCTCACTCCATCGTCTCCCTCTAGCAAGTTTACCAGAACACGGCTATCAACCTCCAGGATGACCTGGTCATAGCCAATCTCCAGCGCCAGCTCCATCCCTTCTTTGGCCGCCAAAGCTTCAGCAGTAAGTGCATCCGGGACATCCTCCAGCCACCGAGCTGCCGCGGCCTGGACCTGCACTTGGTGGTCGCGGATGACCACCCCAGCGCGACCAGTACCAGACAGCATGCTGGAAAACATAGTGACACAGTCAAAATATAGGTCTGAACAGCTTGAATTTTTTTCCATAGACTTCAAAAATAGAAAGAGTTACGAAGGACTCCCTCCGTTCCAAAATAAGTGTCGTTCTCTCCCGAGAAACAAATGCCGGCAATTATATATTAAAATATATAAATATTTATACTAAGTAATTAGTATCATCGTAAAGATCTTTACGTCTAGTTTTTTAACAAATTTATTTAAAAATATAAATATTGCACTTTTTTTATAAATCGAGTTAAACTACAGGCACGAAAATCCAAAACGACATTTATTTTGAAATTTTGAGAGGATGTCACAAAGCATGACTTGTCGCTGCGGCCGGTCCTGATCGTGCGTGATTGTTTCATCAGCATGTGTGGCGGCGCCGGTTCGGAGCAGAGCACAGCACGTCTGAGCACGTCAGCATCTCGGGTCGCCCGCGGTTAATTCTCCGATTCTGTCCGCACTTCCAAAGCAAGAAGTTTCCAAGCGATTTCTGCAATCGCGTCTCACAAGAAAGCCTCCCATCGTCTTCTATAAAAGGTATAGGAATCATCAACACTCGTCAGCATAAGTTCCTCTATAAAAGGCAGGCATCATCTAGCTAGCAGAGGAGTAGCAGAGCAGGCAGAGGCAGACCCATCTTGCTGAGAACTGGGAAAATAAAACAAGCATCAGCATGCAGGTCTCCAAATTGCTAGTCGTGGTTCTCGTGTGCGTGGTCCTCATCTCCGGCGGCGCCGAGATGAGCGCCGGCGCTGTGGCTGTGCCGCGAGCTCTGCTGAGAGCCAGCAGCATCCTCCCGCGCGGCGCTGCCCCACGCGGCGCCGGCTTTGGTGGGCCCCCCCGACGAACGATGCTGCAGGCCGCTGCAGCCGAACTGCTGCGTCGACGTCGACGGCGCTGCCCCGTCGCCGGACTCCGATGACTCCCCGTAGTACTTGGCACAGCGCGTGGCATCGGCACCTGCCAGCCAAACGCGACGATGAATCGCTGTTACCGCTGGCTCCATCATCAGAGCTCTTTGTGTGCGTCTTCTTCAGTAGTAATATATGCTTGCTGGATACTATGCTAGTGAGCTTATATATAGTTTATTAGAATATTAAATGAATAATGCTGGGAGTTGGGTCGTGATGTCGTCGCCGATCGCTGCTGGAACGTGCTAGTATATATTGCAGTCGTGTGAATGCGCAGCTGTTCTATGAGAGCTGCATTTTAATTTCCCTGGTTGCTATTTTGTCACGCTTATTTATTTGATCGATTTCTTGGGTGAAAAGTCTGGGAATCAAAGGTCCAAACTTGCCCCTGGTTCCATGGTTCAATTCAACTAGGTAGCAGCATCCCATTTAACTTTTATACGTCCACATGAGAGAAGCATAAAACCTTTTGTCTGTAACCCCCCCGGTCCCCTTGTCGGCGATGGCGACCACACCTCGCCTCTCCTAGGAGATGTAGCATCGGCGGTGGGCGTAGCGATCACACCGAGATGTCGTGGGTGCCCGTGTGGACGACAATGTGTGTGCTCCTGCCGCGGCACACCTCGTGCACCATGTGCTCAGAAAGACGTCAACAATGGGGAGTGTTGGATTCTTTCTTTCTTCTACACTCTAGCTTGTTTGTCGCATATGCGGTGGCAATTCGTTGTCAACTTGTCATCTTGAAAAAAAAAATATAATCTTGACAAAAAGAAAAAGTCAGATCTTGATGCTTGGCTTGCTTTCATGTTAATTCTACCATTCACTGGCGCGAACATGGTGAATGAACTATTTCCCAGGCCTCACCAAGTTTGTGACATCCCTTGTCTATGGTGGCATCTCCAGCGACCCATGATCAATTTCCTCGTCCACCGCATGTGTCAGCGACAGACGACATCTGGCTGGGTGGGGCGAAGGCTAGAAATCCCTAACAGTCCGTGTCCATGCCCGCTTGTCCTCCCCACACCGCCTCGGACGTCCTGGTAGGCAATGTGGCAGAAGCATTCTCTGGGGCTGCTCCTTCTAGGCTCCTCTCAGCGCGTGGTGGCATATGCCTAGCTCAATGTGGATTAGAGATCAAACGCTCAAGGTGGTGAGGAAATATTGCGGGATAGTAAGAGGCTTGATATAGAGGAGTGGTGAACATTAATTGAACCTACCTTAACATGGACTATGGATGACTAGCAAGCAAGGTTTTAAATCTCCAGTCTATCTCCAGCTATAGCTGTTTTTTAAGACATAGATAGCTAAATGCCTTGATCGGCTCTTTAAAACACTGGTAACAAGTCACCGAGACCATAGGGAAAATTTGGTGTCCCCATTTGTTTTCCCACTTGAATTCATCCTTTTTGTGCAGTTTTGTAGTATTCAAGTTGTTTTCTTTCTTAGAACCAAACATTTCCGAACACATTTGCTCATACAGTTTTAGAGTCTGTACCAAACACAGACTCATCTCAACTTACATCCACACAACTGCAGCTAACCAAACACTCCGTTTTGAAATAAGGTTCTACTCAATTTACGTCCCCTCGTCTAGGATATACCATGCCATCTTATTCGTCAACCAAACACATTGTATCTCGTTGGCGCTGGGTGGTTGTGGCCACTGGTCAAAGTGGAGACATGATCTTCACCGGCCTTGCTCTCAAAAACTATCACAAAACGTAGGTTGCCGAAGCCCAACAGTTTTATAACTAAAACTTAAATACAAATCAGGTGGGGGAATTGCCCCCCTTTGAAACCCTAAAAAAAGAGACATGCATGCTTACCTCATAATCATATATATTACCTGATATTGTGCGCAAGCAAAATGACAATGACAGCGCCCCGGCTTACCTCACAAGATGTAGACCACCTCGTGCCGCCCGTCCGTGGCTTGTCCCCAATATGGCTCAGTTTAATTTCCAAGTGTTTTCTTCAATCGCATCGCACGAAATCCTCTATCCTCTATAAAAGCTAGCATCATCAGCATTCGTCCATGCAAATTAAGCGAGCAGACCATCCTGAGAAGTAATAGGGAAAACAAAGAAGCAACATGCAGGTCTCCAAATTGCTAGTCATTGCTCTCGTGTGCGTGGTCCTCATCTCCGGCGGCGCTGGGATGAGCGCCGGCGCTGTGGCTGTGCCGCGAGCTCTGCTGAGAGACGATAGCGTCCTCCCGGCGGCGTTGCCCCACGCGGCGCCGGCTGCCGTGGGCGTGGGCGTGGGCCGCCCCCACGAACGATGCTTCTGCAGGACGCAGCAGCCGAACTGCTGCATCGACGTCGAAGATGCTGCCCCGTCGACCGACCCCGACGACTCCCCGTAGCACTTTGGCACAGTGCGTGGCATCGGCACCTGCCAGCCAAACGCCACGATGAATCGCTGTTAATACCGCTGGCTCCATCATCAGAGCTCCTTGTGTGCGTCGTCTTCTTCAGTAGTAATATATGCTTGCTGGCTATTATGCTAGTGAGATTATAATATATTAGAATATTACATGAATAATAATGTTGGGACTTGATGTGTCGTCATTGCTGGAACTATATGTTGCCATGCATGCTTGTACGTCGTGTGAATGCGCAGCTTGTTGTTCTGTGAGAGCTGTATTTTCCTTTGTTGATATTTTTATCACGTTTATTTACTTGAATATTTTGGGTGAAAGTTCTGCCTAAATGAAGCAAGAGTTGTTGGTGGTGATGGGGCTTCATGTTTACTCTGGGATGACCTTTGGGATACTGAAGTCATTGGACAATGTTTCCCACAACTGCTCTCATTTGCAAATAACAAAAATATAACCTGGAAGGAGGCCCATAGTCAATCACCTTTCCACTCTCTTTTTCAGTTGCCACTGTCCCAACAGGCACACACCCAATTGCTCCTACTGCAGGAAAAAATGCAAACAGTACAAACTGATAATGAGCTTGATAGGTGGACCTACATTTGGCAATCAGGAAGGTTCTCGGTTCACAAAACCTATACACACCTGAAAGGAAGCCAGCTGGTGCACCCTGCTTTCAAGTGGTTGTGGAGTGTTCTTTTGGCTAATCTTAAGAGACAGGATCAGTACGAGAGAATTGCTCAGAAGGAAGCATATGCATCTTCCAAGCTATGACTGTGTTCTCTGTCCAGCATCAGTACATGAATCACTGGTTCACCTTTTCTTGCAATGTCCTTTTGCAGTCCAGTGCTGGAACTTGATTAATTTTTCGCGAGCAGGCCGTTGCCTGTATTTTATTAAGAGGGAAAGGAGGTCAAAAGACCATACAAAGTTCGACCCGTCGAAGGCGAGACGCCTTTAACGGCACGAAGAACCTAAACTACTGGATTCTAAACAAAATGTTACATGCTTGCTAGATTTTGCGACCAAAGCTGACAACAAACTCCAAGGGTCGTGTAACCCGCTAACAACCAATCTTCGGCTTCGCGCACAGCTGCTCTCTCCATGAGCTGCACTGAAGACGACTTGCCCTGGAAGACCCTTGCATTCCGCGCCTTCCACACGGTCCAAATTATCAGAGCAAACACCGTGTCGAAGGTCGGCCTCACGTCAGTGGACAAACGTTGCCTTTGCACGAGCCACCAGACAGCCAAGTATCCAGATTGATCAAACGATGTCCCCGTTCGAGACAATTCAGTCCTTCAGAGAGCAAATCAACACTCCATTCTTTATGGAGATCATTATCCTCATGGCCTGGGCTATCTGAAAAGCCAGGAACGACCTTATTTTCAGAAACTGCAACCCCCTTATTGACCTGACAATGAGGTTTTTCAAAGAAGAAATGAACTTGCTTCTGTTCAGAGCAAGAAGATCCTACTCTCCAGCAATTGAGCAATGGATTGCAAATCTTCCATAGCTAGGTGCTTAGCTATTCTAAGCTTCATCTTCCTAGTTTTTTTTTTGTTTCCTAGATATTTGAGGTACGGCTCCCTGTTTCCTGTCTTTTTCTTTAGCTTTCTTCTTTTTTATTTGTATTTCTAACCGTGGAACCTTTCCTTTATTTTAATTATAAATTTGACTATAGGGGTGCAAACCCCTCCAGATTCTTAAAAAAAAAGGTATATATAATCACATACTATTAGGAGCCTGCGGCTTGCAATGACTATTGGAAGCAAAAGTCCAAACTTGCCCATACGGTTCAATTCAACTGGGTAGTAGCATCCACTTACTTTTTATACATTTTGTCATTGTATAGCACGAATTCACTGTCACGGAAAATATAGATGAAGTATGTCACTTTCTTTTTCTGCCTGTGCCATTTGTTTGGAGCTGGCCGGCTAACCCCCATCCCCCTCCCCTCTCCCTTTCCTTGTCGGCGGTGGTGACGACACCTGACCTCTCCTAGTAGATCTAGCGTCGACAGTGGGCTTAGTCATCGCCCTGTGACGCCGTGGGTGTCACTGTGGATAACAATGTGCGTGCTCCTGGCATGGCGCACCTTCATGCACCATGTGCTCTAGAAAGACATCTGCCTTGACAAAAAGATAAAGTCAGATCTTGTGCTTGGCTTGCTCTCACATTAATTCGACCATTCGCACACGCGAACATGGTGAATGAGCTATTGATCTCCTACTCGGGGCTCACAAAGTTTGTGACCTCCCTAATCCGCTGGTGTCGCGATGAAAGTGGCACGCATATTTATCCGTCCGTCCGTTCGACCGAACAAATATGAACAATTAAATGGATACTTATGCGGATATCCGGATGTTTTTCCAAATACGGATATTAAAATGGATACTTTATGCGGATATCAAATACAAATATGATATCGTTAGTATCCGGCGGATACGGATAATCTAGGTAAAAATATGGATATATCCGACCTACACATTGCGGATACTATCCGTTTATAGTAGTCCAATGGCCAGCTGAATTGTCCTGTTATTGTGCCTTTCCTTGTGTAGGTACCCTTCCTCCACGTTTAGTTCTGGGTGGCTGATATGGTATTATGCCTGTGTGTGGTACTAGGCACTGGGAGAGTGAGAGACCAAAGCGGGACCTGAGTAGAGTGCATGGGCTAATGCCTGGTGGGGAAGGCTTGGCATGTAGTTCTAATTTAAGCCCAAACTGATTTTGTGCACAAATTTAGTAAAAATATAATTTAATTTCATTACTCAAACCATGATTATGTCTTTACTGATGTTTTTACTCAATATCCGAAAAGATATTGTATTCGACGTTCTCCGAATCCGATTTATACCATATTCGATACTCACTATTCGTATTTGTGACCGAGGCAATCCGTATTCGTATATGTATCCGGTAGCTATCCGTGTCCGAATTCGAATCCGGTCAGAATATGAAAACAAATATGGTATCAATGATATCCGTTCGTATCCGATCCGTTTTCATCGCGACGCTGGTGTCATCTCCAGCGACCCATCATCAACCTCCTTGACCACCACATGTGGTAACGACTGGTAACATCTGGCTAGGTGGGGCGAAGGCTACTCGTCCCTAACTGGTATATTCCCCTATCTAGAATATACCATGCAATCCTATTCGGCAACCAAACATATTTTCCTGTATCGTGTTGACGCTGGACAGCCGGGGCCACTAGTCTAAGGGGAGACGTACTCCTCACCCTTGCTCTCAAAAACTATCACAACATGTATGCTGCCAAAGCCCAGCTGTTTTAAAACTAAAATTTTAATACAAATCAGGTGGGGGAGCCCCCCTCCCCCGAAACCCTAAAAAAAAGAGACATGCATACCTCATAATCATATATATTACCTGATATTGTGCGCAAGCAAAATGACGATGACAGCCCCGGCTTACCTCACAAGATGTAGACCACCTCGTGCCGCCCGTCCCAGGCTTGTCCCCAATGGCTCAGTTTCCAAGTATTTTGTTCAATCGCATCACACGAAAGCCTCTATCCTCTATAAAAGCCAGCATCATCACCATTGGTCCATGCAAATCTAACCAGCTAGCAGAAGGCATGCCATCCTGAGATGTAACCGGGAAAACAAAGAAGCAACATGCAGGTCTCCAAATTGATAGTCATTGCTATAGTGTTCGTGGTCTTCATCTCCGGCGGTGCTGAGATGAGCGCCGACGCTGCGGCCGTGCCGCGAGCTCTGCTGAGAGACGATAGCGTCCTCAGCATGCAGGCCTCCACATTGCTAGTCGTGGTTCTCGTGTGCGTGGTCCTCATCTCCGGCGGCGCTGGGATGACCACCGGCGTTGTGGCTGTGCCGCGAGCTCTGCTGAGAGACGATAGCGTCCTCCCGGCGGCGCTGCCCCACGCGGCGCCGGCTGCCGTGGGCGTGGGCGTGGGCCACCCCCACGAACGATGCTTCTGCAGGCCGCAGCAGCCGAACTGCTACATGGACGTCGACGACGCTGCTCCGTCTCCCGACTCCGACGACTCCCCGTTGCACTTGGCACAGCGCGTGGCATCGGAACCTGCCAGCCAAATGCCAGAATGAATAATCGCTGTTACCGCTGGCTCCATCACCAGAGCTCCTTGTGTGCGTCGTCTTCTTCAGTAGTAATATGTGCTTGCTGGCTACTATGCTAATGAGCTCATAATATAATAGAATATTAAACGAATAATAATGTTGGGACTTTTTTTTTGACAGTCGTCGTTGCTGGAACGTCCTAGTATATATCGCAATCGCAGGTAACTAAATGTTGCCATGCATGCTTGTACGTCGTGTGAATGCGCAGCTTCTTGTTCTGTGGGAGCTGTATTTTCCTTTGTTGATATTTTGTCACCCTTATTTACTTCAATAATTTTTGGGTGAAAGTTCTGTCTGAATGGTATATAAAATCACATCTTCTCTACTATAATTGATCTCTACTATAATTGAAATCTTCCCCCAAGAGTGGGAAGCCAGGCTTCTCACCCCTGGCCCACATCCCAGCAAACAAACTCAAGCCTAGCCCTCCTCCCCCCGCAAAAACATCCCCTAATCTCGGCTTGGGATGGGCGAGACAGTGCCTGCAATGTCCGTGCTCAAATTTGTTTCCTTATTCCTAGACCACGGTGACACGATATACGCGGCCGTTGTTGCGTGATTTGAGGATGGGAATGAATCAGCGTTGATTGAAAATTGCAAAACACCGTGTCAGCTACAAATGATCTTCAAGTCCCTCTCCCTGCACCTACGCTCCTCGGCCACGCACACGTAGGGCCGCCGCACGCCGGCCGCCGGCGTCGAGCGTCGAAACAAACGCCGAGTCAGAGCGTTGGGTTCGACGTGGAATACTCCAAGACGTAGCGAAGGGCACGGCGGCGCGCGGGGCATCTAGCGCGCCGGCCGTCGCGATCTCCACGCACCTACATACGAACGCCGCACGCTGCCGGCGTCTCGAGACATACGGTTGCTGCAGGCTTTAGTTCGACGTGGAATCAGGTGCCTCGACGGCGGCTGCGACCGGTTTGCCGTGTACGTGCTGCTGTCCCTCGTTGCTTCAGATCCAGGTAAATTCTGAATTCTTAACTCCTGATCCAGGTACACGTGTATGTTTTGGATCCTGCAATTCAGAAAGCATGCATTCTTGTTTTACTTCGGCAGGAAGGCGGCAGACCGTATCGAAATGTCAAAAAAGAACGGGTTACTGTCTTGCTGATTGTGTCCTGGACGCCGGCGTATGTGTTGCCGTATACTAAGGTATGTATTGTGTTCTCTAAACTCGGCAGCCAGGTCCATATACGATTGCTGTCACCACTCCTCATCCGGCCCAGGGAAGTCAGTCCAAGAGAAACGCCAGGAAGAAGGTGAAGCCCAAGAAGCTCTCCGGCCCAGAATGGGTTTGTGACATCTGTAAGCCCGCAAATGACGAGGCCAGGTGTGGGTAGAAAAGGGGAGAGACGTGAGGAAAGCAACCATCCATCTTGTAACAGACTATTCGAACGAGCCGACTGCCATCGAGCGGGCTGAGAGAAGTGAGGTTCGTCGGCGAGTCGCCGTCGTCGGAGACGAAGTGTGTGTGGTTGGCGCCGCTGCAGCGAGCGGTTGCTGACAGTTGGTATCAGCTCTCCTGATCCGGCCGAGGAGCGCTGGATTCGGTCTCCTCCGCACACGAGCACTTCACCAGGCTGCGCCGAGCTCAGGGTGCCATGGATCCCGTCGTCGCCAAGTCCTTCGAGGATCTGATGAAGCGCTTCGACCTTTGCTGCGACGAGCTCGACAAGCGCTCCGCCGACCGCTGGGCGCTGCTGGACAAGCGCATCGACGAAGCGAAGGCCGAGATCCAGGACCGCGACGCCGCCTTCGACGACCGCATCGCCTCCCTGGAGGGGTTCACCACCTCGCAGTACACGGCGGCGGTGGTGGCGGACAATTGGGGCGGTGCCTTCGACGAGCGCCTCTACGGGTTCGAGCGACGCATCTACGACCTCGAGAACATCCGTGCCGCGGACTGCGCCGACGAGAGGGATGCTCGGGTGGAAGCGTGGAGAGAGTGCGTCGACGGCCACATCGACGACCTCCACTTCGACATGCGCCGCTTCACCAGGCCCCGAGTTCCGCCGCCGCATCCTGGTTGGCCGGAACACCACGACCCGCCGCCGACGCACACTGCTTGGCCGGCGGGCACCGATTCGGCCGCCGCGCGCCCATCTGCCGGCAGAACGACCGAATGGCCCTACGGGCACCGCGACGAGATGATTACACGGGCGCGGAACCTTGGGTTGGTCACAACCCAGGTTCCAACCCCGGCCAATGGTACGCATGTTCATCATCCCCATCCTCCTAACCCGAATTCTTCTTACTATTCGTCTAATTTCAGAAACCATTACCACCATTGCAATCGTCCACCTAACCCACCGTATCCCAATCCACCACCAAATCCACCACCACCTAATCCCCCAATCAATCGTCCTTACTCTTACCCAATGCCAGCCAACCAATGTTACCCAAATCATTCCGAGTTCAACAATCAGAACCATTACTCCCAGCTTGGCCATTTACCTAAAATCCAGTTTCCCCCGTTTGATGGTTCGACACCACAGCTGTGGATTACCCAAGCTATTTCCCATTTTGAGATGTACTCTGTAGATCCTGCTGTGCGTGTTCGTGTGGCCACTGCTCATTTCACTGGGTCAGCCAAGTGTTGGCTTCAGTCAGTCGTCAATCGTCTTCCTTATGTCGATTGGCAAGCCTTTTGTGCAATGATCTGTGAACGCTTCTGTCGGGATCAGCACGATCAACTTCTACGTCAACATTTCCAAATCAAACAAACTGCCACAGTTCAAGAGTATGTGGACCAATTCATTGACATTGTTGAGCAGTTAGCAGCCTATACACCCTATCCAGACCATCTCTCTTATATTACTAGATTCATTGATGGCCTTCGTGATGATATTCGTGCTGTTGTTCTCGTGCATTCTCCGGAAACACTCGATGCTGCTATTTCCTTGGCATTGTTACAGGAGGAGGCATTGGCGCCATATCAGAAGAAGGATGCTCGTCGTGGTGATTATGGTGCATCCAAGCCTTATGTTCCTCGGGCTTCTTCTTCATATGTACCCCCACCTGTTCGGCCTGGAGTGGCAGGCACAAGTGCTGATGATAAATCTGTGCCAGACCCTCGGCGCCCTGACAATCGTCGTACTTCTGTGGATGAAAAGCTTCAGTCCCTGAGGACTTACAGGAAGATCAGAGGGCTTTGTATGCGCTGTGGTGAGAAATGGCATCAAGGTCACAAATGTGCCCCACAACTGCAAGCTCATGCATTACAGGAAGTTTGGGATCTTTGTCCGGAAATTTTCTGTGATGATTTGCCTGATTCCTGTGTAACTTCTGATCCTCCATCTCCATCTGAAGCACAAGTCAATGCAGTGGCTGCCAATGATGCAGTAGTTCAACCAGTTCACCCTCTTTCATTGCAGTTTCGAGGAGTGATTCAAGGCCATGAAATCAATATTTTGGTGGACTCAGGTAGTACACATTCATTCTTGCACAGTCGTTTTGCTTCTATTCTGGATGGAGTTCAGCCTTTGCCTGCTCCCACTTCTGTCAGAATTGCTGATGGCAGCATAGTCAGTTGTGAGTCTTACATCAAGTCTGCAGAGTGGTCCATCCAGGGCATTACTTTCCACTCCACTTTGAAGTTCCTCCCTCTGGGTTCCACTGACATGATTATTGGAATGGATTGGTTGCATGCTTTTTCACCAATGAAAGCCAATTGGGTAAAGAAGTGGTTACAGATTCCATATGGCCCTCATCAGGTGGTGTTACAAGGTGTGGTTCCAGATTATGAAGTCTGTGCTATGGTGCAAGTATTTGCTGTACAGTCTACTGATGATTCACCAGTTGCAGTGGTGCACCCTCCTGAAATTCAGCAGCTTTTGGATCAGTACAAGCATCTCTTTGAACCACCTTCACAGTTACCACCACGGCGCCATTGTGACCATTCTATCCCTCTTATTCCAGGAGCCACTCCAGTTGCTGCTCGTCCTTATCGGTATAACCCTGTCCTCAAAACTGAAATAGAGAAGCAAGTTACTGAGTTGCTGTCTTCAAGATTTATTTAGCCCAGCAAGAGTGCTTTCTCATCTCCAGTTCTCATGGTCAGAAAGAAGGACGGTGGGTGGCGTATGTGTGTTGACTATCGCCAGCTGAATGCTCTCACTTTTAAAAGCAAGTTTCCAATACCAGTCATTGATGAATTATTGGATGAGCTCTCTCATGCTAAGTGGTTCTCTTGCCTTGATCTTCGTGCTAGTTTTAATCGATACGTATGGCACCGGAGAAGAACACAAAACAGCTTTCCGAGACTCTCGGGGTCAATTTGAGTATAATGTCATGTCCTTTGGGCTTACTTGGAGCACCAAACGCATTTCAAGGAGCAATGAATACTACTTTGCATCCTTTGCTGCGTATACGTGCCATTGTGTTCTTTGATGACATCCTTGTGTACAAGTGAAACTTATGAGGATCATCTTTCTCATCTTGCCCAGGTGTTTTAGTTACTGTCTAAGGATCAATGGCTCATTAAGTTTGTCAAAGTGCACATTTGCCCAACAGTCCATTTCCTACTTAGGACATGTGATAAGTGCAAGTGGGGTATCTCTTGAGCCTTCCAAGATCCATTCTATCTCCAATTGGCCACTTCCAGCGAGATGTTAAACAGTTGAGAAGTTTTCTTGGTCCATTTGGATACTACAGAAATTTGTGAAGCATTTTGCGTTATTGCTAGGCCCTTGACTGATCCTCTGAAGAAGGGTACTCTATTCATTTGGACCTGTCATCACACAACAGCTTTTCAAGCCCTTAAGGAAGCTCTGATAACAGCCCCAGTGCTGGCTCTTCCAGACTTCTCTAAACCCTTTCAGTTGCAAACTGATGCCAGTGCCAAAGGAGTTGGTGCAGTACTTCTTCAGGATGGCCATCCCATTGCCTATGTCAGTAAAGCTTTAGGCCCTAAGTCCAGTGGGTTGTCCACATATGAGAAGGAGTATCTTGCTATTTTGATTGCAGTGGAGCAGTGGCGTTCTTATTTGCAACATGCAGAATTCTGTATTTATACTAATCAGAAGAGTTTGATGCATATTACAGAGCAGCGCTTGCAAACTCCTTGGCAAATGAAGTTGTACACCAAATTGGTGGGCTTACAGTTTAAGGTTATCTACAAACCTGGATCTTCTAATGCTGCTGCTGATGCCTTGTCTCGGCATCCTGATCCTCCTGAAACTTGTCAGGCCCTGTCTTCAGCTTCCCCAACTTGGCTTAATGAAGTTGCTGCAGGATATGAGACAGATCCTTGGTCTAAGCGTCTTTTGCAGGAACTTTCAGTTGATGGTACTTCTCATCCTCCATATACCTTGCATCAAGGTATTATTATGCTGAAGGGTCGTGTTTGGGTGGGAGCTAACCCAGCTTTACAGCAGAAGATCATTCATGCTCTCCATGACAGTGCTATTGGAGGCCATTCCGGGTTCCCTGTCACTTATGCTCGTGTCAGGAAGTTGTTTTCTTGGACAGGCCTGAAGACTGCAGTCAAAACTTATGTGTCCTCTTGCACTACTTGTATTCAAGCCAAGCCGGACCATGCTAAATACCCTGGTCTTCTTTGTCCTTTGCCAGTACCTACAGAGTCATGGCAAGTGGTCTCTATGGACTTTATCGAAGGACTACCGAGGGCAGGCCATGCTAACTGTGTGTTGGTCCGTATTGCTGACTCCAAATTGTGTATGAGTTCTGCATATCACCCCCAGTCGGACGGTCAGACGGAAAGGGTAAATCAATGTCTGGAACAATATCTCAGATGCTTTGTGCATTCTTGCCCTAAGAAGTGGATCAAATTTCTGTCTCTGGCTGAGTTCTGGTATAACACTAGCTTGCATTCTTCCCTCAATCGCTCACCATTCGAGGTATTATTTGGCCATCCACCTCGCCACTTTGGATTATCTCCATTTGATGCTTGTGATGTCCCAGATGTGGAAGCTATGCTTGCTGAGCGAGCCTTGATGTTGGATTTGGTTCGTCAACACCTTCTGCGGGCTCAACAGCGCATGAAACGGCAAGCTGATAAGAAACGGTCCGAGCGGGAGTTTGCTGTTGGTGACAAAGTTTTTCTCAAGCTTCAACCATATGTCCAGCAGTCGTTGGTGCCAAGAGCCCATCAGAAACTTTCCTTCAGGTACTTCGGTCCTTACACTGTGTTGTCCAGGATTGGCAAGGTGGCTTACTTACTTGATCTGCCGGAATCATCTTCTATTCATCCGGTGTTTCACGTGTCATTGTTGAAGCCTGCTCCATCAACTAAATATCAGCTGACATCCCCGACATAGCTGATGGTCTCCAGGTACCTGAATCTATCCTTCAGCGTCGCATTCATCATCGTGGTGCAGGTTCTGTTGAGCAGTTTCTCATCAAGTGGTCTGGATTGAGTGCGGATTTGGCTACTTGGGAGGATGCTGAGTACATCAAGCAGCGTTTTCCGAATGCAGCGGCCTGGGGACATGCCGCGTCTCAAGGAGGGGGGATGTCACCACTCCTCATCCGGGCTCGGCCCATCAAGAGGCCCAGGGAAGTCAGTCCAAGAGAAGCGCCAGGAAGAAGGTGAAGCCCAAGAAGCTCTCCGGCCCAGAATGGGTTTGTGACATCTGTAAGCCCGCAAATGACGAGGCCAGGTGTGAGTAGAAAAGGGGAGAGACGTGAGGAAAGCAACCATCCATCTTGTAACAGACTATTCGAACTAGCCGACTGCCATCGAGCGGGCTGAGAGAAGTGAGGTTCATCGGCGAGTCGCCGTCGTCGGAGACGAAGTGTGTGTGGTCGGCGCCGCCGCAGCGAGCGGTTGCTGACAATTGCACATACAGATTAGTGATGGTCCTGTAGCACACGTAGAGTCACACCCAAATGTCATTGGCTTCCTTGCAACATGTATACACCCGAAAGCATATGTTGTTTTCTAATTTGTTTTCTACTATACCTTGCAAGAGGTAAAGAAACACATCAGAGTCTCTTTGTTGTTTATTACTAAAGTCTTGACGAATGGTTGGGTAAATGCTACACCTATTTCTTCAAAAACAAGGAGGATCATGGAGTGCAAGTGATGGGCGGTATCCAGCAACTTCGCTGTGCTCGAACTCTGTTCTTTCAGCAACAAGGAGGATCATATTACCTGTAAGCAGATCATCTCCTTCTAATGTCTGTCACCAAAACAATTAGTCATTCATCCATCAGGAACCGTGGCTGGCTTATTAAAATTAGATGATGACGTTTCCATCCAATATTGACCTTTTCCCGTGTTCGAATATTTTTTGCGTTAAGAATTGTACAATTTCTATTTGTTATTTGCTCCTCTGACCAAACTCTGAAATGACGCTTATACATCTTTGCAACTTTTGCACCTGAACAGGGAAAATTAGTGATACAATTGCCCGCGGCAATTAAGTAGCATATATGTAGCTGGCGGCAACATTAGTGATACACAATTAATTTTTAATTCTGTCAGGATCTGAGATGCATGATAAGAAGACTCTGCAAAATAATGTGATACTGCTTTGTAAAAAAGAAATATATATATCACCATTAAAAAAGTAGTATGAAAATGCTTCGTTATAGATGTGACCATTAATGTTGAAAAATGCAATTGTTCATATTTTGATAAGGTGAGATGGACGTCCTTTTCACTTTTGATATTTGATTTGCATGGTTATATGTTCCCAGATTGTATACATGTCCACTATGCAAAAAAAAGTATTAGTTACTTTTATGTGCATCCCTAAGATAAAACCGTAGCGTTAGCACGGGCATTATACTAGTACTATTAAGAGCCTTATTGGAAGCAAAAGTCCAAACTTGCCCATACGGTTCAATTCAAGGTAGTAGCATCGTCCCACTTAATTTGTATACGTCCACATGAGAAACGTAAAAAAATTTGTCAGTGTATATCAGGAATTCATTGTCATGGAAAATATAGTTTAAGTATGTCACTTCTTTTTCTGTTTGTGTCATTCAAATTGATCTCTCTCAGGTTTGTTTGGAGCTGGCGGGCTAACCCGGCCCCCTCCCAGTGACGGAACCAGCGATCGTGATTAGGGGGGCCGAACAAATATGATCGTATTTTTACTATGATAAAATATACATAATAATATGTTTTAACAATTTTTTTTAAAAAAATTACACTATTTTTAATTAAAATCATAGTTTTTCAATTAAAAAGAGTAAAAATGATATTTTTATACTATAAATTTAAGTATGTATATATCTATATTAAGAAACTTACCATGCTTGGGGGGGGGGGGGGGGCTAGTTCCGTCACGCCCCCTCCCTCTCCCCTCTCTCCTTTTCCTCGTCGGCGGTGGTGATGACACCTCGCCTCTCCTAGTAGATCTAGTGTCGGCGGTGGGCGTAGCCATCGCCCCGTGATGACGTGGTGTCAGTGTGGACGACAATGTGCGTGCTCCTGGTAGCACGCACCTTCATGTACCCTGTGCTCTAGAAAGACATGCGACCAGGGAATGTTTCTTGACAAAAAGATCAAGGCAGATCTTGATGCTTGGCTTGCTTTCACTTTAATTCAACCATTCACACACGCAAACATGGTGAATGAGCTATTGATCTCCTGTTCGGGACTCACAAAGTTTGTGACCTCCCTGATCCAGTGGTGTCATCTCTAGCGACCCATCATCAACCTCCTCAACCACCGCATGTGGCAGCGACTGGCAACATCTGGCTTGTTTGGCCGAAGGCTACTCGTTTCTAACAATATATCCCCTTATCTAGAATATATCATGCAACCCTATTCGGCAACCGATCACATTTCTGCTGGGGCTACCGGTCAAAATGGAGACATACTCCTCACCCTTGCTCTCAAAAACTATCACAAAATGTATGCTGCCGAAGCCCAGCTGTTTTAAAACTAAAACTTTAATACAAATCAGGTGGGGGGAGTCCCCCCAACCACCATGAAAGCAAAGGGAGCGTATGCTATGGAAACCAGCTTCTTGTGGAAACTACGGAAACTTCAGCTGCTGCAGACTGTACCGCTGTCCACTAATGGCCCATAGATATCTAATCTGATGGCCTCAGCTAAAGGTGGGTCATTTAATCACTTAAACCCTCCCACCAATCTCTTCCTAATCATTTTTTTTTGCAAATGACCCCCAGCCACACCATGCGTACGGTTCCTCGACTCCACGCCGTCAAGTCCGTTCGCGATCTCCTCATCGACTCCTGACTCCACGCCGCCCCCGTCGTGCATCCACTCGGCGGCCGCCCCCTGCAGATCGAAGGTCGCACCCTCATACTCCACAACCAGGGGGTCCCTCGATGCCGCCCCCTGCAGACTGTACTGCCGCCCCCACGGAATCCCTCGATGCCGCCATGGTGACCGCCGCGCTACCCTATGACAGCTCTGTCATGGAGATCGGCATGGAGTCCATCGATGCCGCCATGGACACCGTAGTTGATCTCGTCGTCGCCGATGACCACACCTTCATCACGATCGACACGGTCGACGCCGGAGTTGGAGCTCACCTTGAACAGCCAAGTACATCGAAGCTAAAACCTTCTCTGAGTTTAGTAGTAAGTTGCAAAAGAACTTGTGATTTTTTTTTTTTTTTTTTTTTTTTTTTGCAAAGAACTAGTTCTACCTGGTTTGTTGCTCATACAATTTGACACTTATATAGGACACAAATTGTAAGAATAATTTGAAGCATATGGTTGGAAATGCTTACCTCATAAACATATATATTACTTGATATTGTGGGCAAGCAGAATGACGATGACAGCCCCGGCTTACCTCACATGATGTAGACCACCTTGGGCCGCCCGTCCGTGGCTTGTCCCAAATAGGTCTTCCAAAGTGTTTTCTACAACCGCATCGCACAATTCTTTTCAAAAAAAAAAAAAAATCGCACCGCACGAAATCCTCTATCCTCTATATAAAAGCCAGCATTCGTCCATGCAAATTAAACGAGCTAGCAGAAGGCAGGCCATCCTGAGAGTAACCGGGAATACAAAGAAGCGACATGCAGGTCTCCAAAATGCTAGCCATTGCTCTCGTGTGCGTGCTCCTTGTCTCCGACGGCGCCGAGATGAGCGCCGGTGCTGGCGTTGGCGTTGTGGCGCCGTGCCGCGAGCTCTGCTGAGAGCCAGCGTCCTCCCTACAGCTCTGCCACGCGCGGCGCCGGCTGCCGTGGGCATGGACGAGGACGGCGACGATGCTGCCATGGGCGTGGGCCGCGGTGGCCGGTACCCACCCGTCGATGCTGCCCCGGTGGCGTCCAACGACTCCCCGTAGACGACCGTAGTAGCACAGCGCGTGGGAAAAAACGTCATCACTTGCCAATCATATGTATTGTGTCGTCGTGAATCGCGCTGTAGCCACTTGGCTCGACCATCTCGGAGCCGGACACGTCCGTATGCGTCCTGGGTACGTGTGCTTGCTCTCGCTGGCAAGTATAAAATTAATGCTTGCTCTCGCTGGCAAGTATAAAATTAATGCTAGAGTGAGCTATATATATATTAGTTATTAGTATATGAATAATACTGGGACATGACGTCGCTGCAGCAACGCACGTGTACGCTACTTACTATGTAACGACTATACACGTTGTCAACTTGTCATGCAGACATGCTACTTAATTACTATGTAACGACTATACACGTTGTTAACTTGTCATGCAGACATGCTCACATGCATGCTTGTATGGTAGTCCACGAAGTTTTAAAAGACAACTATGCTATGGAAACCAGTCTCATGTGCAAATTATAAAAGCTCTAATAAGACCACAAAAATCTAATCTAATGGCTAGAGCATGTGGGGTTATTTTAGCACTTAACCCTCCCCACTGATTCAATCCTAAAGATGGGTTATTTTAGCACTTAAATCAAATCGTTTATTTTGTTTTAGCGACATGGCAATCATGTTGGAGGCAGTGGCGGTGGAGGTGGCGGATCTTGCTTGCAAGGGCAGGTCATGGAGGAGAGCAGGGCCGTACAGGTTGCCGGTGAGGGCAGGTGGGGGTGGGCCCGTGCGATGGGAACGGAAGAGGTGGGGACCCGGCGGGGACAATGAGCGGTTGCTTGACGAGGGTGCGCCCAGGGACGCTCAGCGGGAAGAGGCACACTGTGCGCGGGGGCGCCCGTTGTTGGTGGTGGGCGGGGGCGGCTGCGGCTAACGCGGACCGTTCCATGGATAGGACGTCTAAGCGCTACCATCGCCCATAGAATATTTGTCTGTTTTAGAAAACATAATCATTTTCTACGGTGAAGCAGTGGTAAAATTTTAAAACATGATAAACTAGAATTATTTGTTTCTCTGTTTGACTTCAAAAGTAGAAAGAGTTATTAGGTACTTTAGGATGTCACGAAGAAGCAAGGCTCGGTCGACTCCCGTATTCCGTGTGGCGCTTGTGCGGAGGATTCGGAGCAGAGCACCTCGTGTCGCCCGGCGCGGCGTTGTCCTTGTCCAAATTCCATCTTGCTGACACTGAGATTCCTAGGCATAGGAATCATCAGCATTTGTCAGCATACATTCATTCGTCTGTAAAGACAGGCATCATCAAGCTAGAAGGCAGACCCATCTTGCTGAGAACCAGCCGGCAAAATAAAACAAGCTAGCAGCATGCAGGTCTCCAAATTGCTACTCATTGCTCTGGTGTGCGTGGTCCTCATCTCCGGCGCCGGCGCCGAGATGAGCGCCGGCGCTGGCACTGCGGCCGCGCGAGCTCTCGTTCTCCCGGCAGCAGGGGCTGGCGGGGGTTTCGATGAATGCTGTGCTGGATGCTGCTATCCGATTGCGATCAAATGCTGCTTTACACCGCCGACGACGACAACGACGGTTCGGCCGCTGCCTCCGGCGTCCGCCGGCGACTCCCCGTAGTAGCACACGGCGACGGCACTTGCCAAACCGTCGTGAATCATCGCAGTAAACCACTGGCTCATCGGAGATGTCGTCCGTGCGTCTTCTTCGGTGCTTGCCGGTTAGTGTATGTGTAATGCTAGCAGAGCGAGCTATTAGTGTTAGATCAATGAATAAATATTGCGATCGACGTGTTGAGTGTGGTCGTCTCGCGCTGATGTAACTATATTATATATGTTGTCAATTGTCATGCAGACATACTCACACATGCATGCTTCGATCTTGTACGTCGTGACGAGCCATCATCGCAATGCGAGGATAAGCTTAGACTCCATGAATAACAGATTGGGTCAACGAAGGGTCAAATAATGAATGATTATAAATGTGTTGGATGCAAAGTAAGCTTACACTCAAATAACATCCACTTTTTGTCGTATTTTACACGTAATTTGAGATGGAGGGAGCATGAAGATAAGAACTTCACATTAGTCAAACTAATAAGTAAACTGCGTTATGAAACATAAAAGTTGATAAACATACGAATACAAATGATATGAGGAGTAAATAGGAAGAGAATATGTGTAACAACCCGGAAAATTCACCAAACACAAAAATCCCAACTACAAATTTTTTTCTAAACGAACCCATATTTGTTGCTTGTCATGTAGATAACCCTACCTAGATACGCCAATAGCACATCATCACATGTGTCATAACCCCCCCTTAAGCCACATGTGATTAGGAACCTAAGTTAAACCCTTACATCTTAAAGGCATGACTTAGCATAACCTTGTAATCATCTATATAACTATGATATAAGACTGAGCTCCTAGTTGATCACTACCTTGCCATACATATAGTGACCTACCTTAGTTTATACACTAGTGGATCCATGCTAGGCCATTAGCTCAATTAAACGTTATAACATCATGTCGCATAGGTGACATTTATGTTTGAATCACCCTAGCACTATTAGTGAGATATGCAACATGTTTGATTTGGATCTTATTGGATTTTCTCTTGTATTGGTTAATCAATCAACAACATATCTATTTATATAAGAAATAAATATACTATAGTGTTATGGGGAGTAATACCCTAATATATCCTATGACCATTTAAGACCCCCCATGAAATATTTACACACATGGCAAGGCATCAAATATATGCTTACCTACATATGAAAAACCAAAACTGAAAAGAATAAAGAAAAGGAAAGGAAACATAATGGCAAAGCCATTTCGGCCCTCAGACCTGGCCCGGCCTGCTACCTCACCACCTCTCCCTTTTCTATTTTTCTGGCCCGAACTGCCGGACCGGCCCATCTCGGCCTGCTCTCTCTCCCACCGAGCCGGCCTGCTAGCTCCTCTCTACCTCTCCACTTTTCTTTTCCTGGTCCACTGCCTCTTACCGAACAAGCCTCCCCTACGTCGCGCCAAAGACCGACCACTGCCTCTTACAGGTGGGGTCGCCTTGTCATATTTCTCACCTGCCCCGTTTTTCCCCTCTGCCTTCGTCACCGAGACAGAGCACGAGCGCGCCAGTAGAATCCCAGGCTCTCGCCTCGCATCCCAGCCGTCCCCGCGCGAACCGCCTCCCTGAAACCCTCCGATGCGCGCCACGTGCCCGATCGGCGCCCGACAGGGGTCATGCGAATCGCATGACCATCGCGTGAGCGCGCGCTCTGAGCCCTGACACTCCATGGCGAAGTCGCACAGCTGTCCCCCGCCGGACGCCAATTTCTTGGCCGCGAAGCCAATTTGGCCACGCCGCTGACCACTGGAGCCCACACTAAGAGCGACAGCGACGTGTAGAGCCCCTTGGAGCCGCCTGATCGCGCTCGCGCCCATGATCGCCGTCCGCCCGATCCATCACTTGCCGCCAGCTGTAAAAGAGCACACCCGGTGCTCTAGGGTTCCCCAGTGCCGCCGCCGCCGCTTGCGGCTTCGCAACCACCACCCAATCACCAAGAATTGGAGAAGAAGGAGGAGTAAAGGAGAAGAAGGAGGCGGGGATAGAAGGAGGACACGCCGGAGCGCCGTGAAGCTGTAGGAGCAAGAAGAGTTCACCGGAGAAGAAGAAGGAGGCCACGCCGGAGAGAGACGAGTACCGCGAGCTCGCCTACGACTACACCGCACCGCACTCTTGCTCGCCTAAACGACTCGGTGAGTGTCGATTACGGATAACCGGCAGTCCACCACGGGTATCCCACGGTTCGATGGAAGATAGTATATGTTCGATTGAACTTTTTAAGAAAAAGTCCAAACAAAATACCTACGGCCCTCTGCTTAAGAAACAAAACCGGAAAAAATTCCGAAGACCAAGGACATAGGCGTGTTTTAAAAAAGGACTACCAGGGAGCTGGCTGGGCAGTCCCCAGGATAAAAAATAAAGCCCACGTGCAGCACCAAGGGAACTGGGCCCGTTAAAAATTTACTAGGAATAGTAAAAAATCTGGCGGCCGCACGTGACCGGTACGGCCCATGGGACCGCGGCCCACTAGGGTAAAAAATGGGGCGGTCCACATGAGTCAGAGGGGGTCCAACCCTAGAAGTCAACCAAACGTCATCCGGAGACTATGAATAGCGGGCGCCGCCGCTAGTGGACGGTTCCGCACTCATTGCAGTCGCACTCAAGCAGTTCTCGAGCTCTCCGCATTCCTGCGCGCTAGAGAAAACCGCCGCCGCCGCCGTCCATTTCTCCCCCAGATCCGCCGCGCAGCCAGCACCAGCAGGGGCAACCGACGAGATCCAGTCGCCTGCTCTTGCGCCGGAGCCGCTGCGCCGCGTAGATCCAGCCGCCATCACCGTGCATCCGCTAGGGTTTCACCACCGCATCGCCGCCACCGGAGATGGGAGCGAAGCGGTCGACCAAGAAGGCCGCGAAAGGCGGGGAGTCGGCGAGGCGCGGGCCGGACTGGGTCCAGTCCACCTCGTCCCGGGAATCGCTCGATTTGCTGGCGAGCCACGGGTACCTGCCGCCGCGTGAGATGGGGGTATGGAGGGAGCCTCGCGGCAAGGACGAGCCGACGCCATTGCCGGGTGAGTTCGTCGTCTTTGAGGACCAAGTTGTTCGCGGGTTGGGGCAACCAGTGAACGGGTTCCTCCGGGACCTGTGCATATGGTGGGCAATCTCCATATGCAACCTGGACCCCAACTCCATTTTGACTGTGTCCATCTTCATCGCATACTGCGAGATGTTCTTGGGCATCCCCCCCCCCCATTTCAATCTGTTCCGCCATTTCTTCATGCTCCGGAAGAAGGGGGTGGAGACCGGGGGATCCCAAGTAGCCGGGGGATGTTATATCCGGCTCCGGGATGGGTTGGCCGCGTCTTGGCTGGGGAGTAATTTCAAATCCGCTCCCAAGAAATGGAACAGGGCCTGGTTCTATATGAGCCAGGATGTCGCCATTGGGAGGAAAGTGCCATGCGACATCCACCAGATCCCAGAGGCAAATCCCAGGTGGGGAGAGGCACCACCTGTTGGGGATGTGCAGGTGGCGGAGCTGCTGGAGTTGATTGACAACCAGAAGGTGAACGGCGCGCTGGTGGCCGGGATGTGGATGGTCCGTCGCGTGCAACCGTGCAAAGAAAGGACCAACCCACTGTGGCAATACAGTGGGGTGAAGGATCCGGCACGGGAGACGGAGGAGAAGGCCGACGAGAACGATGTCCACCATACGCTCTCGGTCCTGTTTGAGAAGTATAACTCAACTACTTCTCTGCCGACCACCAAGCAGCTGCCGTACCGTCTCAAAGAACCCTCCACCTCGGGTAATGCAACAAAAAGTTGTACTTTCGTGCAATGTGATAATGTGGTGACCACCGATATGGTCGAGCACTTAAACATTTTGTGTAGGGTCGAAGCGACCCGATTTTTCTCTTTGTACCGGTGGAGGATCGCGGAGGGCGATGCCCCGCATTGGCGCGGCGTCCGCAGAGGGTATCGACCGGGCGAGGTCGAGGACCTTAGCCCTGAAGATGATGATGATGAGGACGAGATCGTGGTGGGAACGACCACCAGGGGGCAACGGCGCGCGGCAATGAAGAAGCCGGCCAGTGCAGCCCCCAAGGAGAAGGAGAAGCCGGCCAACCTTGGTACCGGGGGTAAATTAAACCTCGGCAAGGAGGCCGGCGCCGAGGTCGGCAGCAAGAGGCCGGCCCCGGACAGCCCGGTGTCGTCGGACTCCGACGACACCATCACCATAGCCGAGCACCGGCGCAAGCGCCAGGCATGCGCCGGGGATGGGAGTGGCGGCTCAAAGTCGTCCCAACCGGTGCCGCGGCGATCGCCGCGGAACGTCGGGCCGACTCCCGCTCCGCCGAAGCCGAAAACTGCCGCCGCCCCCTCTACGCCAACCACAGGGGCAGCTGCCAAGGAGGGCGCCGAGCAGTCCCCAGGTGGGCAGCAGGTTCCGCCCAAGCCAGTCCCCAAGCCCAGTGCAGGGTCTGGGGGCGGGGCCCCGAGGAGCGGCGGCGTGCCCAAGTTCAAGGGCGGTTTTTGTCGGTAAGTAATTGTATACTTTGCAATTTCGATTGCTTGCCTGAGAATCAACTGTGTGTTCATGTCGATGTTGTTTGATATGTAGTCGGCCAAGTACTGGCCCCACCCAGAGCTCGACTGGGACTGCGGCCACGCCACCACCAGCAGCTGCGACGTCGAGCGCAGAGCCCCAACAGGGCGAGGCGGATGCCACCAGTGCTCCGCCACATGTGGGATCGCCACGGGCCAAGGAGCCGGCAGAGCAGGAGATGGTCCCATCGCCGGAGCCCGTCCGTCGCCCCGCCAAGCCGAGTCCGGAGCCGGCGCGGGCCACGCCGGGGCCGACCGCGCAGGCTACCTCGGAGCCAGCAGCCCAGCAGGAGCCTGGGGCGACTGCTCAGCCCAGTCCCCCGTCCTCTCCTGTGGAAGAGATCCACAGGGAGCCCCCTCAGGGACCCGCCACCTCCTTTCCTCCGAATCGTATCGTGATTTTGAGGATGGTGGGGAGAAGTGGACCTCATATGATGAGGTGCCTGAGGTGGTGATGGATGAGGGCATTAGGGAGGCCCTGGAGACGCTCACCTCCCGGATCCAGGTATGGTTGTTTTGTCGCTTGTGGTAGACGAGTGTGCGGAGCACGTATTGATTGTGTTGTTAACAGACCCTGCAGACCACCAACGCCCAGCGTGCGCGGACCATTCAACGGTTCGCGCCGATTGATGAGGAGTGTAGGGCCCTCCGAGAGGAGAAGGCCAACATGCTGGCGCAAGCGCAGGTCTATGAGACCCGGCTTGCCGAGAAGGAGGCTGCTCGGCTGGCGCTGGAGCAACAGGTGGCGATGCTGGAGGAGGGCCAACAAGGTATGTGGCCATAACCTCTGTCGCCCGGCAAAGCACGGTGCTGTTGTCGGTAAAATTGTTAACTTCTGCCTCTGCATCAGGGCTGGAGGAGAAAGCTGCGGCCTTGGAGCGGGAGAAAACCTCTCTGGCCAAGCAGTTGGAAGCCGCCCAGGAGCAGGCCAAGGCGGATGCTGCACAGATCACGGAGCTGACCGGTAAGTTGCACAACTTAGGTTGATTGCATATGTTGTCTGCCATGTACCTTGGATCTAACAAAGCACATGCTAACCACGTTGTTGTCTTTTGCGAGATATTAAAGATCATCACTTTGCTCGGTTCCGGTGCTCGCGGGAGACTGCGCTTTGCCTCCAAAAGAAGATTGATCGGAGGACCGAGCACATCAAGCCGGTTCTCCGCGCTGTCTTCTCGGAGGAGGTGCACCCAGCGGATCCGGTCGGCGAAGACACGATGGTAGCCGACCAGTGTCAACGGCTTTGGCTGGCGCTGCGGGACCTCGTCGCTCGGGCTGGCACCTATGCGGTGTCCACAGCGTTGGCGGTGGTCCGCTCAAGGGTGGCGGCTGCTGATCCAGCCACCGTCGCGCTTGGGATCGCGCCGGAACTCAGCGATGCCGACGCCGAGGAGCTCCGCACCACCTTCGTCCCTGTGGCAGAGCAGCTGGTTGGCGACATGACGCTGATCGAGGACCCTACAGAGGAAGATGGTGGTCAGTAGGGCCGTTTGTTTTGAACTTGTTTATTTAAAACTTGTAATTAAGTGGTGCTGAGCACGGGGTGCTCAAAACAAAACTTATGGCCGTGTTAAGGTGCAGACAAGGTAGGCATACTTAAGCGGGTGATAAGTATTTTGCCGTTTTTATAACTTATCGTTAGGCATGACTTCGATGCGTAACGTTTTTAGAAAAAATCATGTCGACAAATAAGTTTTGCGCCCACTCTCGAAGCGATTAGCTCTGTCAAGGTGACAAAGGGACGCACTAGTGAATAGCGCTGTACGCCGGGATCACTAGGTACGATCCTAAGTACCTATTAGAGGGTGCCCCGGATCTCCTAGTCTTTGTGTAGCGGAGCTCAGCACATCGATCGAGAGGACCGAGACGCGGGACCTTATCGAATCGTTTCGGCGAGTGAAACGCAAAGTTTAGATGTGACTTATGCGGGCGCATGTATGCAAGGTGGTGCGAAATTTCGAGAGAAGAAATTGCAGCGGGACGAAAAAAGAGACGACAAAAGAGGAACTTTGTTAATAGAGAAAAAAGTACAAGATACATATCTTTATGGGTAAAAGCGTATGAGCATCTCTATATGCCAAGAGTTTGGCTCTTCGACTCCATCTAGTGTCTCCGGTCGGTAAGATGTTGGGCGTGTTACGGCCTTTAATTCGTACGGTCCTTCCCACCTTGGTGATAACTTGTGGAGGCCGGCCGTGTTTTGAATACGACGGAGCACATGATCCCCAACCACGAACAAGCGTCCTCGGACGTTGCGATTGTAGTAGCGTCGTATCGTAGCTAAGTACTTCTCGGTCCGAGCACATGACTCGAGGGCCCGCTCTTCCTTAGCGATTATGTCCACCTCTCTAGCTTCGTTGGAGGTGGTTTCATCGTGGTAAGCTACCCGTGGGGATTGGAAAGCGACCTCGGCTGGTATGACAGCCTCCGAGCCGTACACCATGAAGTATGGTGAGACTCACGTGTTGCGGCCGGTTTGGGTACGTAAGTCCCGGACCACCGAGATAACTCCTTGAGCCACCGACCAGGTTTGAGCTTGGTGTCAACCTGGAAGACTCGTTTTTGAGTGCGTCGAGGATCATTCCGTTAGCACGTTCAACTTGTCCGTTGGCTCTCGGGTGAGCGATGGAAACGTACTTGACTTTGATCAGGCTGTCGTCGCAATAATTGAAGAATGCATCACTTGTAAATTGCGAGCCTAGATCGGTGATGATGGTGTTCGGAACACCATATCTGTGGACGACCTCGTCGAGGAACTGGACTGCCTTCTCGGCTGTGGCTTTCTTGACTGGTTTGTATTCAATCCACTTGGAGAATTTGTCAATAAGCACGAAGACGTTGGTGTGGCCACCGGGAGCCGGTTTAAAAGGGCCAATCATGTCCGGTCCCGGCATGAGAAGGGCCAAGCTGGGATTGTTTGCAAATCATGTGCTGGGACATGAATCTGCTTGGCAAACATCTGGCAGTTTACGCACCGTCGTATGTAATCCTCGGCGTCAGTAACGGCAGTTGGCCAGTAGAAACCAGCCCGGTAGGCCTTGCCGACCAGTGTCCGAGACGCTGCATGGTTGCCACAAGTCCCTTCGTGGATGGCTTTAAGAAGCTCAATCCCGGCTTCCTGAGTGATACACTTCTGGAAGATAATGGACTTGGGTGCCTTGCGCATCAACTCGCCGTTGACCATAGCGTAGGCCTTGGCTGCGGACCGGTTGTTGAGCAGCAAGTTTGTCCGGGACAAGGTGGTCATTCGGGTATTTGATAAAGGGCTCTCTCCAGTCTTCTTGAAGAGGCGTTGCACAGTCGGCCGACTACGTACCCTCATCATTTGCCGCCGGCCGAGGAGACCATCGTCGTCCTCGACATTAGCGTTACTGAGCAGTGTGGTCAGGATGTTGACCTCTGAATTGTGTTCTGGTGTATGTTGAACCTGATCGGGGATCGAAGGTATGATTAAATCTTGAACAAAAACACCAGGGGGTAACTTGGCGCGGGATGAGCCCAGTTTGGACAGCTTGTCGGCTCCTACGTTCTTTTCGCGGGGAACGTGGATAATTACCACGCCGTAAAACTTGTTCTCAAGTTTGCGAATTTCGGCAACGTAGGCGTCCATCTTTTCGTGGACTGTATCCCAATCTTTGTTGACCTACTTGATGACTAAAGCAGAGTCCCCATAGACCATGAGTCGCTTGATGCCAAGTTCAACGGCGATACGAAGGCCGTGTAAGGCTGCCTCGTACTCGGCTACGTTGTTGGATGCTTTGAAGTGGATACGCAAGACGTACTTTATCGTATCCTTGGAAGGAGAGATAAAGTAGACACCAGCCCCAGCACCATCGATGTTGAGGGAGCCGTCAAAGTACATCATCCAGTACTCGGCGTTTGGATCAGCGAGGGGTAGGCTGATGTCCGTCCACTCCACGATGAAGTCAGGCAAGGCCTGCGACTTCACCGTCCGTCGAGCGCGAAACTGGAGTGTGTACTCGGACAGTTCTAGCGCATACTTCACGATCCGACCACTGGCATCCCGGTTGCGAAGGATGTCGCCGAGTGGTACATCGGTAACGACCGTGATTTTAAAGGCTTGAAAGTAATGGAGCAGCTTGCGTTTGGTGATCAGGAGTGCGTACAAGAGCTTTTGTACTTGATTGTACCGCTGCTTGGACTCGCTGAGCACTTCGCTTATGTAGTATATGGGGCGCTGGACTCCGTAGATGTGTCCTTCCTCCTCACGCTCGACTACTAACACAGTGCTGACCACGTTGGTCGTTGCAGCTATGTATAGGAGCAACTCCTCGTCCTGCTTTGGGACTGTCAAGAGTGAGGGGGAGGTGAGATAAGCTTTGAGCTGTTTAAAGGCCTGGTCGGCCTCCTCGGTCCACTCGAACTTATCCTTGGCCTTGAGCAGTTTGAAAAAGGGAAGTCCTTTTTCACCCAACCGAGAGATGTATCTGCTCAGGGCGGCCAAGCACCCGGTGAGTTTTTGGATGTCTTTGACGCACCTGGGTGGTCGTAATTTCAAGACATCAGCTACCTTCTCGGGATTTGGCTTGATGCCGTCCCGACTGACAAGGTGGCCGAGAAGGATGCCGGATGGTACTCCAAAAACACACTTGTTTGGGTTGAGTTTCCATTGGAACTCGTTGAGTTTCTCGAATGTGCGCTCAAGATTGGTGATCAGGGTGTCCGCCTTTCTGGATTTTATTACCACGTCGTCTACGTAGGCCTCTACGAGATCATCGGCGATCTCTTTCTCGAGGCAGGACTGGATAGCCCGTTGGTACGTAGCCCCGGCGTTTTTGAGACCGAAAGACATGGTCGTGTAACAAAAAGCTCCGAAGGGGGTGATAAAAGCGGTTTTTCTTGGTCCTCCTTTTTAAGGGCTATCTCGGTGATACCCGGAGTAACGATCAAGAAACGAGAGCAACTCGCGGCCGGCGGTAGAATCTACGACCTCGTCGATTCGAGGAGATTGAATGCTCGCTTGGGGCGTGTTTGTTGAGATCTCGTATAATCAACGCACATCCTCCACTCTTTATTCTTCTTTTGAACAAGCACCGGATTGGCTAACCGGTCCGGGTGGTACACTTCTTTGATAAAGCCAAGTTTGCTAAAAGCTTGGCAACTTCTACTCTAATGAGCTCCTTGCGGTCACGGGCGAACCGGCGCATCTTCTGTCTGACTGGCTTGGCAGTCGTCTTGACGTCCAGGTAGTGCTCGGCCTTTTCCCTGGGGACACCAGGCATATCGGAGGGTTTCCACGTGAATATGCTGATGTTTTTCCGAAGGAACTGGACGGGCGCGTCTTCCTATTTGGGGTCGAGCTCTGCTCCGACCTTGGTGACCTTGGAAGGGTCGTCATCGGAGAGGCAGACCGTCTTCACGCTCTTCACCTTATTGGATGGACGCCGATCAGATCCAACAGGTTGCTCGAGCTCTGCGGGTGGTAAGTCGTCAACACCCAGGCTGGTGTGCTGCAAAGCGTGTTGCAGGTCTTGGAATTCTGCGGCGGCGTAGGCGGTAGTCTCGCACTCACGAGCCATGAAGACGTTGCCACGCAGGGAGAGCGTTCCCTGCTCGGTGGGCATCTTCAACACCAAGTAGCCATAGTGGGGGACAGCCATGAACTTGGCGGTGCCAGGGCGGCCCAAGATGGCGTGGTAGGTCCCTTCGAAGTCGGCCACGATGAAGGTGATGTGCTCGGTACGGAAGTGCCGCTTGGTCCCAAACCGCACGTCGAGAGTGATCTCGCCGAGTGGGTAAGAAGGCTTTCCGGGCATGATGCCCCAGAACGGTGTGTCGACGGCCGTAGTTGCTCCTGTGGTATGCCAAGTGCCTTGAAGGCTGGGTAGAATATGATGTTCAGAGCACTGCCGCCGTCGACGAGCACCTTCTCGAAGCGGATGTTGGCTTGCGGGTCGAGGACCGGTGGAAATCGCCGGCGTCGGGATGCGCGCCCACATATCTTTGCGGCTGAAAGATATGGGCTGCTCGGACCACGCCGGTAGCTTGACATCGGCAACGAGGCCATCGGGCTCTTGCATCGCGATAATGGCGTGAGTCAACAATTTTCTGTCGTGACTTGTTTCAAGCCCGACTTTTCCACCAAAGATTACGGCAGTGAAGTTCCGCTCGGGTTCCTTGAATGCGTGGCGAGGGTTGACATCTCGTGTCTCGTCCTCGTCCTCTTCTTCTGGCTTGTCGGCGGGCTTGCCTTTGGCCTTGGGGTTGGGTCGAGGCCTTTTGGAAGCGGACTTGATGAGGGCGTCCGTCAAAACTCGGCACTCACCCATGGTGTGGCCTTTGCCAGGATGCCGAGGACAGTCCTGGGCAAAGATTTTGTCGAGCACCTCATCCCCGACTGGCTTTTGCCCCTTAACCACATTGACAGCGTTGTCGTTGCGGTTTCGGTTGCATTTGCCACCACCGTAGTTGTCCTGACCACGTCGTTTGAAGTTAGGTTCATTGTCGCGTGGACCAGTCCCACGGATGAAACGCTGGTTGTTGCGGCGCTCCTCTTGTCGGCGCGGTGGTCGGTCAGCGTCGCTTTCGTCATCGGAATTGTTCCGACGGTAATTGCGGTCTGACGGGCCATCGTTGCCCCGGTTTAGGCCGTCGTCCAGGAGAGTGTAGTCGTGCGCAATGGCGAGTAGCTCCTCCATGGTTTTCGGCTGTCTGAGGAGGAGAGCCTTTTGGAGGTCTTGGCCACGTGGTTGGACCAGGCCATCGATGAATGCCTCGACAGCTGTCTCCTGAGAGATCTCTGGTACGCGATTCCACCGGTCCGAGAAGCGCCGAATGAACCGTCGTAAGGATTCCTTTGGGCGGCGGACTGCTTCAAGGCGTACTTGGTCCGGTTGGACACAAGTAGACTTGAAGTGGTCGACGAAGACTTGGCGGAGCCGCGCCCAGCTGTGGATGGATCCGGGTTGGAGCCGGAGCAGCCAGGTGGTGACTGTATTGTTGAGCACGACGGGGAGGTAGTTTGCCATGACGTACTCATCGCCCCCTGCTGCTCGGACAGCCACCTCGTAGAGCATGATCCAGTGGGATGGATCGCTTTGCCATCATACGCCGGATCTCGAAGTACGGAAATTTTAGGCCATATGATCGCCTTGAGCTCCTCGGAGAAGGGTGGGATGCCGCCAATGTTTCGCGTGCTCGGAGGCGCTCATCTATCCGTTCTCGGAGGTCCGGCGCTCGGGTTGGATTACTTCGTCGTCTTGTCTCGCGCCCGGTTGCCTTGCCGGCGATTAGGGCGTCGGCTCGTTACGAGGGCGTGCGCGTCGTGGAGCCCGCCTAGTTGCTCGACACGGTCGTCGTAGTCCCCTCGTCTTCATAGGCATATCTGCCATTGTAGGATGAATTGTCCCCTCCACTCTCAACTCGCTGCTCACGTCGATTCCGGTTCTGCCGAGAACGACGGGATCGGTAAGAGCGGCCATGGAGCCCATGGAACGAAGGTCGTTCACTTGGTCCTCGGCCGCCGCGAGGAATTCCTAAATCTCGTTGAGTCCAGGGGTCTCGGGGGAAGCGCCCGGTTTCTCCATGGCCACAGCAATGTTCGCCGTAGGCGTCTCATGAACCACTGGGTCGCCAGCACCGTCGAACTCAGGGTTGAGGTTGCGACGCCAGGGTCGGTGCCGTGGTTCGGCTCCTCCGTTGGGATGGCCCTGCTCGGCAATGCGTCGACGGGCACGACCGTTGTTACGATCTTCCCTTACCTGACGCTGGGCGTCTGTCTCGTTTGGAGCCGGGGGCTCATCATTGCTGACCATCAAAATTGTCGGTCCGAAACCGGGCGGGTACCTTGGAAAATCCAGCGCGCTGCTGGGTGTCTCCGTCCGGTGGACGGGAGTGATCGGCGTGTCCTCGGTGGTCGGATTGAGTTCCGTGTCCATGAGGTAATCTTCGTCTGAGGAGAGGTAGTCGGCGTAGTCTGAGGGGTACCCGGCGAGCAGTTCGGAGATAGTTGGCGAGTCCGGGTTGGCGTCCTGGGACGTGTCTAACTGATGGATCTCCACCATCCTGATCACGTGCGCGGGACTCCTCGGGATAACCTCCTGGATCAAGAGCGCATCAAACTGTTGTTGGATGTCCCTTGTATAGGTCGATGCCGCGTTGTTCAATCCAAAGGATAGAACGGTTGGATCATGCGGCGGAGCAGATGGATCTGCTGAAGGTAACTTGATTGGCGGAGCACGGTCTTCTTGGTCCTGTCGAGCGGGTGCTCGGCGGTTTTGTCGTGCTTCGATAAACTCGTTCAACCTGGAGAGAGGAGGAACGTTTGCTCGCCTGGATCCGCTCGGTCGGAATCGCGGCCGTCTGGTTGGGATCTAACCAACGGGGACTCCTAGCCGATCTGAAGGGAGCTGGTTGAGCGACGGGCTGATTGTTGCCGACGAGATCTGTATTGCTGTGACGGACAGAACTTTGCCGGCGTGGTCGGACGGGTGTGAAATCAGAAAAGTCTGGCCCTTTGCAGATCAACTCCTGCGTGGCCTCAACTAGCTTTGTGATCTCGGCCAACCCGCGACCCTGGTGGTCGATGAGCTCGATCAGATCCGAGTTGTCGATCGGCTTTCTTTTGTAGCAAGATAGCCGATCTACGAGTGCTCGGAGATTTGATGTATCCTGCGCGGCGGGTGCTGCGACCGGCGGCGAGGTGGTTGGCGCGTGGCGGGTGAGCGGATGGTCTTTGGGACCATCGCATGGTGGGCGGTGCTGAGACCGTGCCCGGCGGCGGTCTTGGGACCGGCCCGGATGCTTCCACGGAGGCGAGGGGTGCCGCCATCTTGGTGGTCCAGGTGACCGATCCGAAGGTGAAAGCGTCGCTCGCCTCGAGATTCATGGAAGCGGGGAAGGAAACCATCTGGATCGCCTTGAGATCGAGAACTCCACCCCCTACCTGGCGCGCCACTGTCGATTACGGATAACCGGCAGTCCACCATGGGGTATCCCACGGCGGTGAGTTTCGGTAAGGGCGTGTTACGATCTGCGATCTGGACGTTCAAGAAACAAGACAAACCAGGGACAACAAGGTTTACCCGGGTTCGGAGCCGCTCGGAAGCGTAATACCCTACGTCCCGCTTCTCGTGTTATCTTTGTATGATCAAGTGTCGGATTACAATGAAGCGCTAAGCTCTCTAGGTTAGGATGCCAGAGAATAGCCTGCGTTCTAGGGGGGTCCTTGGCCGCTTTATATAGCCGAGCAGCCAAGGGTACACGTGAGATGGTCGGTTACATCAAGTCATGCCCTAGGAGGACTCTATCTGATCTAACCGACTAAGTATACTTGCGGGACAAGCATCCTTGTGCGTGATCCGCCTCCTGGTCGGTTGCGGACCACGTCATCGTCTTGACGTCCGGCCCACCAGCCTGGTCGGTAATGGGCCGGGTCTTGTTTGGTCTGGGCCGTCTTGTCGAGCAGCCCTGGAACTGTCTATGGTGGTATACCGGATTTATATCCCCCACAGTGAGCGCCGTCGTACCCGCTCTTCCCCTTTTCCTCGCCGGACTCGCCATGGACGCCGTCGCGCCCCGCACCGGGAGCGACGCCGCCTCGGAGTCTTTCCGCTCCTGGTACACGAGCACACACACAAAGCACCGCCAAGCCCTGGCCAAACGAATCTCGGCACCTTACACGCCGACGAGGTTGAACCGCCATGTCCGCCGCCGCGGACACGCCCCTCCACGGCGAGCCGCCTTTCTGGCGAAGGCCAGCCCCCTCTGGATCACCGGTGCCCCGAACTGGACTCGCCACGCCGACATTCACCCCGTGCGCACCATGGACCGAGAAGATGACCCAGGATGCCATGCTTTCCCGGACCATGCCGCCATGAACGCGTTCTAGAGATTCCGCCGTGCCGCGCCGTATTTGCCCGACTCCGGCTACCTCGTGTCGCGAGGACGGGCCGTCGAGCTCCGCCCTGAGCAGCTGCACCTGGCCGCGTAGAAGATGGGACCTAGAGACCCCGCCAGGATGCCCGTGTTGAACGGCGCCATCTCGCCGGAGTTCCGCCACAGCCCGTGTCGCGTTGCGGACTCCGCCGTGATTTATGGTCGTCGCCGACGTGTCCGTGAGACCCCTCGGCACTCGAATCGACCCCGCGGTGCATCAATTGGAGCCGCGACCGCCTCGTTGCCACTCCTCGGTGCGCGCCGACGCCGCCATGCCGCTGTGTTGCCGCCACCATGGCCAGCGGCGTGGAAAGCCCTCTGGACCGCCGTGACGCCATTGACAAGGTCGCCGTGTTACCCTGGAGCCGATGCGCTCATCAATTTGGACCAAGGATTACCGCATTGCCTGGGCACGTGGCCATGTCGTCGGCCATGCCGCCGTCGGCAAGCAGAGAACGCCGCCATCGGAGCACCACGGACTACCCCGTCGCCCTGGACGAACGCGCGTCGCCCTCGTGTCGCGGATGCGCCTGAGAGTGAAGATGATGGACCGCCATGGCACCGTTGTGCGTGTCTACACCGCCGTCGGCCATGTCTTTTGTGAACCAGAGCGAGAGAAGAGATTGGGGGAAGAAGAAGGAGATGAGGCGAAAACAAATGGACTCGGTCCTTGTGGACCTTGAGCACGACAACAGACCCCACGCGCTCCTGTCCACCATGCGCCAGATCTGTGGATCGTGGACCCTGCCGCCCTGAAGTTGTGGACTCAGTGCACGTAGACCCTGAGATAGACGAGCGGACCCGCAGCTTCTAGTCTGCCACGTCAGCCGACCCCACTGTACACATGGCCCAGTAATAGCTTAACACATGGTCCTATCGGAACCTCGCCACGTGTCGGCACATGAATAATCGGCCCTTTTCTTTTCGAATATTAGTTAAACTTCGGAAATTCATAACTAATTCATACGAGCTCCAAAAATAATGATCTTTATATGGAAATTCATCTAAAATCGAGCTTTATCTCATGAGCCTATGTTTGAGTGCATTCGGATCTTTTTGATATTCATTTGGTTCTTTGTGGATTCTATAGGAGTCGCTAACGCGACTATTATGTTTCGATTACAGAGTCGATTTAGGAGGAGGAGCCCCGCTGATCGACTACATTCGATGAAGGAGGAGTTGTACCACTACTATCGGATTTGTACCACTACTACCTCGACATCGTAGGTGTCATGGCAGCACCTTCTTTTAGAGAATCCTATTTAGACATTGCATTATTTATAGAATTGCTAGCGCTTTATATTTATTCCTTTGCTAGTATATGATGCATGCTATTGCACGAGCCATTTATATCCCTTGATTGAAAACCCTTCACCATGTTGACTTTGCGCTCGCACTTATATTATTATTGCCACCTACGCTTGCTTGCACTTTATATCACCATACTTATTAACTCCACTTCGCATTGGATCTGTGATGTGATGCGGGTGGTGAACCTCTGGGAATGGTCTTGGCTTGGGATGCCAGCCTTGGTGGACCTGGTGAGGATCTGGTGGTTCTGTGAGCGTGACTTGGGTGCGTGGAGGGTGAGGGTCGAGTCGACTGAGCCGGGATATACGACGAGCTTATGGAGCGAGTCTTGCCCTGGGATGGACTGGACATTCCTGTGCGGATACCTGTGGCGGGTATACTTATGGTTGGGGAAACCCCTCAGTGTGGGCTTGTGGTGGGCCGCTTAGGGAGAAGGTGCTATGGTGGCACGTGGTGCCAGGATGGCACCCGAACGGTAACCCTGTTGGAGACATCCCGGTTTGGTCATCCCTAAGGACTTACTAGTACTCAGTTTCTTCAGGACTCCTTTACAGACCACATGCTCCTTGTTATGGGGAGACGGCTGGACTACTTGGTAGCACGGTGCCACTACTGCTAGGCGATTGGTGTAGGGAGGTACGGGCGTTGGACTCACACCCTTCTGATATGATCGTGAGACCCGTAACAATGGCACGGATTCACGACTTCACAGTTTCAGCCATTCCAGAGGTACTTGGGGTGTTCCAGGGCTGAGAGGTAGGGTGGCATCGTTCTATTATAGCAAGCAGCCTGAATCCGCCTAGGTGTGCGCACGGCGATGAAGGCGATCTTGTGGGATGTAAAACCTCTGCAGAGTGTTTCATGGTTGATCGATCGATACATGTGCTGACTTGTCAGCTATGGACCTGTCCTGTGTTCTGCTTCACTAGATAGGAGAGGAGTGTTCTACCTTCCCCGAGCATTTCCGGTCGTGAGCCTAGATGGGGTCGGGCCGGACGAGACAGACCGAGAGGAGTTGGTGCGCCGACATGAATGTGAGATGTGGTGATGGAGGTGAGATGATGGATTTGGGATGGATGAGATGATGGATGGATGGATGTGTGTGGGAATGGGAATGTGTTAAACTTGACCATGTTATTATTGTTACTACTATTTATCTTTGCTACTTCGCATGCGCTAGGATGCAAACCACGGCCAAACTATAGGATCGCCGGATCCCTTTATTTTCTTGTTTCTACTAAAGCTCATTCGGTCTTGACCATGGCACGCACACATGCGCGGTGTGCAGATTTTCCGCTTCTCGGTGATGTCAAACGGATTAGAAGGTCTCGCGCTGCGCTCAAGTTGGAGTTTGAAGTCGCTTCGCGTTACTTCCGCCTTCTCAAGCTGTTCTGGATGTTAGATATACTTGCTTCCGCCTTGTGGCGTTGTAAATATTAATGTAAACCCCTCTACTTGTACTCCATAGATTTATATTTCGATGTATGGAATTGATTATCGACTGATGTATATCATTCTGTGAGATTTCCCCTCGTGGAAAATTGAGGATGTTTCAGTTGGTATTAGCTCCATGCTTGACCCTAGGACGAGACCCTCAGGTTTGGACGATAGAATAGGTTGAGCTAGCCCTTCTTTCGGTTATATTACCAACCTTGCACCATTTTGTGCATGGCTTACCTCTTACATTGGACTTGCTGACCATGTTCTTGGCCTCTTATTCAAATGACAACCTTCAACAGCATGTCATTCTACCTCAAGTACAACGATGGATAAGTCCACGATCAGTAAGAAGTGCTTCAAGATTCGGGAGTCCCTGAAGATAAGTAACAATAGACGTGCTAGAAATAGGTGGTACCTAGAGGAATCGAAGTCTGCTACATGGCGAATCTGCAGATTCTCCCGAGTGAAGAGATGTCGCATCGAAGGTCTAAACCATTCATGTGTCGGAAACCACTATCTTTACTGCTATGCAGTTTATCACACCTGCAACTCTTCTATCTGTGATGCAAGATGCGTACGAACTCCTCAAGCATGGCCTCCTAACGTCTATTACCCGTACCCTCGATGCCTCCGATAGTGCCATAGGGTAATGGGATTAAGCCGAGCACACCTAGACCCAAGAGTCTGACAGAAAAATTGGAAGAAAGTTCCCTTACTCCACCAGTTTCACTCCACGGACAAGACTCATCATGATAAGGGGGTAGGTAGAGGAATGAAGATGAACCCCATTTAGCTACAAGTCATACCATGTGTAGAGTAGAATGTCTACCATCATGAACTATCTACGCGTAGCACGTTCTCTCGTGAATCTTTTGGAGTAGCTACCAAAGATATCACCTTGTAATAAACCCTATGTAATGAGTGCTTGATTCTTATTGCATTTTTATGGTTCTTCATGCTTCTTTGTAAATTGATTAAATCATCTAACTAATACACAAAGCTGACAATAAATCATGTCACCTACACAATGCATCTTATATTTTTACAACACTTGCAACAGGATGAACACCCATCACTCTAGTCGTCTGAGCAGCCGCTCACCCTCTACGAGACCTGCCATGGGCCACGGACGTGGTGGTCCCATATCACCCTCTGATCACATCTTTGAGGAAGAACCTTATGGTCACACTCAGCTATTCACTAGGACCCTTGCTAATGGAAGCCTCCCACCATCCTCACAATCTCTAACTAAGGTGTTGTCCCAACAAACTCAACTCCTAGAGACCCTAACTGAGGAACTGCAACAGTATCGCAAAGGAGGTACCTATCACACCCTCGAAGAAGAGATTAGCAAGGCAAAGGAATCAGAACAAGAGCTAGGCTATGAAGAAAGCTACAAATACAAGAAGCTAAGAATCAATGAGCCATCTCCCAGTTCAACACATCTGAGGAAGTGCAAGAAAGTGACTCAAGCAGTCACACCAACTCCAAACCCAGGAAAAAGCATCAACAACCTCAAGTACCCTCACCCTAAGGAAGACAGACCACTGCAGTATCGCCAAGCCCAGAGCTATGACATCCGGAATGCCACTGTACCTACTCCTGTAGACGGTACCTCCCTTGTGTGCTATGGATGTGGCAAACCTGGCCATAAAGTCTCCAAATGCCCGAGGAAGGAAACCACTCCACCTAGTCAGAATCGTGGTGTGAAGCGGTCTGCTACAAGTTCAAGTGTGAGGCAGGTAAGATGCTTTGGATGTCTCAAAGAAGGCCACAAGATTGTTGATTGCCCTGAGGAGAAGACTGAGATCCAATTCAAGCCCGATCAAGGTTCAGCCAAGAAGACTCGAAGTGCTACCCGAGCTGCCCACTTTCAGCTTACCCACAAGATTGTCGATTGCCCTAAAGAGAAGATTGACTCAGTTGAAGCCTCTACCCAGCAGGATTAGAGTACTATGAACCACAGTGCTCGTAGAGCTGCTCACTGGCGTCTCGCGCAATCAACTACCTAGGATGTACTCAATGTGGAGTATGGCATGAATCATATCTATTATCTAGATTTCAGCACAGAGATTATCTCATGTATCTTGTTTAAGATCTTTAGCATCAAGTTTGTATGATAATTTGGTTTAATCATGTCGGAACTCCCAAAGTTGTTTGGAATATTATCTGGATCATCAAGATAGCCGCCTTATGACTAACCACTAATTGAAAAGTATTAGAACAACACAACATATCTTTACTAAACTAATTCAAAATCCGATTTAGATTCTCATCATATGCTTTTCAAAACACCCTCTATATCTCTTGTTAAAAAGTTTTCTCCCTTGCAAAAAGAGTTTCATTTTAAAGTAAAAAAAATGATTTCAAGTTACTCTAAAGATTGCAAAGAAAACAGTTTGAAAATTTTATTTTCCAAATAAAATAAAAAAAAATTTGCTTGCACACCAACCTTTACTAAAATGTTTGCAAACTAAAGAACATTGGCTCGAATTTCATTTTAAAAAGCTTTTGATTACAAACAAAGAGGCAAAACTTTTTCACAAATACTTATCTTCAAAATGGATTGCAAAGTGTTTGCTAAACAAAATAATTGCAAAAGGATTTGTTTTCAACTTCTCCAAAGATAACTTTTTCAAAACATGGTTTTGAAAACCAAATTTGATTATGAACACCATGATTCAAAACTATTTAATTTGAAATCATAAAAAGGTATTTGGTTTGAAAACAAAGCCATCCAAAAAGAGTTTGTTTTTCAAAACTTGCATTGTTTTCAACCCATTTCAAAATCCCTCCTGGACTTTAAAAGTTTATGAACTCACTATCCTATTTTCAAACAAGATTTTGAAAATAACTACAACTAGAAGAGTCTCATGAACGACACCCTTAACCATTAACCTAAAGCCCCCTGGTCTACTTAATCACCTTGGACACCCTGCACGAATTTGGATCGAGTTACCAAATGAACCAAGGATGACAATTCCTTTTGCGAGATCCTCTGAAGCAACTACACTGACTACAAGCAGTGATGGCAACTATGCTTATCAGAGTAGCATAGCGGAAGCGTGGTGGACCCACAACCCACTAGACCCTGGATCGAAATCAGGAGCCTAAAGCACACCTTCTAAACCAGTAGAACCTAATCGAGTCTAAACTGATCTGTGATCCTTCCATACATCAACCACACTCCCTACCAGTGCAACTACCGGAGTATTGTCGGAGAGTTCCCTTGGAAATCTTAAGACCCACCTGGAGTAACTCCAACAAGCTACATGGAACAAGTAGTCAGATGACGATTAGACTTCACTTTACCACTCACGTAGTACTACACACCTTAAATCTCGGGGACGAGATTCTGATAAGGGGGTAGGACTGTAACAACCCGGAAAATTCACCAAACACAAAAATCCCAACTACAAATTTTTTTCTAAACGAACCCATGTTTGTTGCTTGTCATGTAGATAACCCTACCTAGATACGCCAATAGCACATCATCACATGTGTCATAACCCCCCCCCCCCTTATGCCACATGTGATTAGGAACCTAAGTTAAACCCTTACATCTTAAAGGCAGGACTTAGGATAACCTTGTAATCATCTATATAACTATGATATAAGACTGAGCTCCTAGTTGATCACTACCTTGCCATACATATAGTGAGCTACCTTAGTTTATACACTAGTGGATCCATGCTAGGCCATTAGCTCAATTAAACGTTATAACATCATGTCGCATAGGTGACATTTATGTTTGAATCACCCTAGCACTATTAGTGAGATATGCAACATGTTTGATTTGGATCTTATTGGATTTTCTCTTGTATTGGTTAATCAATCAACAACACATCTATTTATACAAGAAATAAATATACTATAGTGTTATGGGGAGTAATACCCTAATATATCCTATGACCATTTAAGACCCCCATGAAATATTTACACAAATGGCAAGGCATCAAATATATGCTTACCTACATATGAAAAACCAAAACGAGAAAAGAATAAAGAAAAGGAAAGGAAACATAATGGCAAAGCCATTTCGGCCCTCAGACCTGGCCCGGCCTGCTACCTCACCACCTCTCCCTTTTCTATTTTTCTGGCCCGAACTACCAAACCGGCCCATCTCGGCCTGCTCTCTCTCCCACCGAGCCGGCCTGCTAGCTCCTCTCTACCTCTCCACTTTTCTTTTCCTGGTCAGCAATGGAACCGGCCCAACTGGCCTGTTAACCCGGCCCACAGACGCACACCGGACAAGCCTCCCCAACGTCGCGCCAAAGACCGACCACTGCCTCTTACAGGTGGGGTCACCTTGTCATATTTCTCACCTGCCCCGTTTTTCCCCTCTACCTTCGTCACCAAGACAGAGCACGAGCGCGCCAGCAGAATCCCAGGCTCTCGCCTCGCATCCCAGCCGTCCCCGCGCGAACCGCCTCCTTGAAACCCTCCGATGCGCGGCACGTGCCCGACCGGCGCCCGACAGGGGTCACGCAAATCGCATGACCATCGCGTGCGTGCGCGCTCTGAGCCCTGACACTCCATGGCGAAGCCGCACAGCTGTCCCCTGCCGTACGCCAATTTCTTGGCCGCGAAGCCAATTTGGCCACGCCGCTGACCACTGGAGCCCACACTAAGAGCGACAGCGACGTGTAGAGCCCCTTGGAGCCGCCTGATCGCGCTCGTGCCCATGATCGCCGTTCGCCCGATCCATCACTTGCCGCCGGCTATAAAAGAGCACACCCGGTGCTCTAGGGTTCCCCAGTGCCGCCGCCGCCGCTTGCGGCTTCGCAACAACCACCCAATCACCAAGAATTGGAGAAGAGGAGGAGTAAAGGAGAAGAAGGAGGCGGGGATAGAAGGAGGACACGACGGAGCGCCGTGAAGCTGCAGGAGCAAGAAGAGTTCGCCAGAGAAGAAGAAGGAGGCCACGCCGGAGAGAGACGAGTACCGCGAGCTCGCCTACGACTACACCGCACCGTACTCTTGCTCGCCTAAACGACTCGGTGAGCGCCGTCGTACCCGCTCTTCCCCTTTTCCTCGCCGGACTCGCCATGGACGCCGTCGCGCCCCGCACCGGGAGCGACGCCGCATCAGAGCCTTGGACGAACGTGCGTCGCCCTCGTGTCGCGGATGGACCTAAGAGTGAAGACGATGGACCGCCATGGCGCCGTTGTGCGTGTCTACACCGCCGTCGGCCATGTCTGTCGTGAACCAGAGCGAGAGAAGAGATTGGGGGAATAAGAAGGAGATGAGGCGGAAACAAATGGACTCGATCCTTGTGGACCTTGAGCATGACAACAGACCCCACGCGCTCCTGTCCACCATGCGCCAGATCTGTGGACCGTGGACCCTGCCGCCCTGAAGTTGTGGACTCAGTGCACGTAGACCCTGAGACAGACGAGTGGACCCGCAGCTTCTAGTCTGCCACATTAGCCGACCCCACTGTACACGTGGCCCAGTAATAGCTTAACACGTGGTCCTATCAGAACCTGCCACGTGTCAGCACATGAATAATCAGCCCCTTTTCTTTTTCAGAATATTAGTTAAACTTCAGAAATTCATAACTAATTCATACGAGCTCCAAAAATAATGATCTTTATATGGAAATTCATCTAAAATCGAACTTTATCTCATGAACCTATGTTTGAGTGCATTTGGATCTTTTTGATATTCATTTGGTTCTTTGTAGATTCTATAGGAGTCGCTAACGCGACTACTATGTTTCGATTACAGAGTCGATTTAGGAGGAGGAGCCCCGCTGATCGACTACATTCGACGAAGGAGGAGTTGTACCACTACTATCGGATTTGTACCACTACTACCTCGACATCGCAGGTGTCATGGCAGCACCTTCTTTTAGAGAATCCTATTTAGACATTGCATTATTTATAGAATTGCTAGCGCTTTATATTTATTCCTTTGCTAGTATATGATGCATGCTATTGCCTGAGCCATTTATATCCCTTGATTGAAAACCCTTCACCATGTTACCCAGCTTTGCGCCCGCACTTATATTATTATTGCCACCCTCTGCTTGCTTGCACTTTATATCACCATACTTATTAACTCCACTTCGCATTGTATCTGTGATGTGATGCGGGTGGTGAACCTCTGGGAATGGTCTTGGCTTGGGATGCCAGCCTTGGTGGACCTGGTGAGGATCTGGTGGTTCTATGAGCGTGACTTGGGTGCGTGGAGGGTGAGGGTCGAGTCGACTGAGCCGGGATATACGACGAGCTTATGGAGCGAGTCTTGCCCTGGGATGGACTGGACATTCCTGTGCGGATACCTGTGGCGGGTATACTTATAGTTGGGGAAACCCCTAAGTGTGGGCTTGTCGTGGGCAGCTCAGGGAGAAGGTGCTGTCGTGGCACGTGGTGCCAGGATGGCACCCGAATGGTAACCCTGTTGGAGACATCCCGGTTTGGTCATCCCTAAGAACTTACTAGTACTCAGTTTCTTCAGGACTTCTTTACAGACCACATGCTCCTTGTGATGGGGAGACGGCTGGACTACTTGGTAGCACGGTGCCACTACTGCTAGGCGATTGGTGTAGGGAGGTACGGGCGTTGGACTCACACCCTTCTGATATGATCGTGAGACCCGTAACAACGTCACGGATTCACGACTTCACAGTTTCAGCCATTCCAGAGGTACTTGGGGTGTTCCAGGGCTGAGAGGTAGGGTGGCATCGTTCTATTATAGCAAGCAGCCGGAATCCGCCTAGGTGTGCGCACGCCGATGAAGGCGATCTTGTGGGATGTAAAACCTCTGTAGAGTGTTCTTGGTTGATCGATCGATACATGTGCTGACTTATCAGCTATGGACCTCTGTGTTCTGCTTCACTAGATAGGAGAGGAGTGTTCTACCTTCCCCGAGCATTTCCGGTCATGAGCCTAGATGGGGGCTGCGGGCCGCTGAGACAGACCGAGAGGGAGTTGGTCTGCCGACATGAGTGTGAGATGTGGTGATGGAGGTGAGATGATGGATTTGGGATGGATGAGATGATGGATGGATGGATGTGTTTGGGAATGGGAATGTGTTAAACTTGACCATGTTATTATTGTTACTACTATTTACTGCTACTTCGCATGCGCTAGGATGCAAACCACAGCCAAACTATAGGATCGCCAGATCCCTTTATTTTCTTTTTTCCACTAAAGCTCATTCGGTGCTGACCATGGCCTGCACACATCTGGCGGTGTGCAGATTTTCCTGCTTCTCAGTGATGTCAAACGGATTAGAAGGTCTCGTGCCTGCGCTCAAGTTGGAGTTTGAAGCTGCTTCCACGTTACTTCCGCCTTCTCAAGCTGTTCTGGATGTTAGATATACTTGCTTCCGCCTTGTGGCGTTGTAAATATTAATGTAAACCCCTCTACTTGTACTCGTAGATTTATATTTCGATGTATGGAATTAATTATCGGCGATGTATATCATTCTGTGAGATTTCCCCTCGTGGAAAATTGAGGATGTTTTTCAGTTGATAAAAGAGAGAAAAAATAGAGAAAGTGTGTGAATGAATTTGGAAACAGTTTAGTGTCCCCAGTAAGAAACCTATACTATATATGTAATAAAGGTCATGACACACAATTATTAAAATAGTGATAGCAATTTTGTTAGGTTTCTATAAACTAGATCTACACTACATATCGGTTAGAGTTGAATACAACAACGCCCATGAACTTCTCTGAATCTCTAAACTTGTTAGATTGGTTACAGCGGAGAATTCTACAGGTGGCTCTAGAGGAGTCTGCACTGGCGCCCGGCTGTACCGCTAGTAGCATTCGACGGTAGAAACGAAGCATATTCTAGATTGGCCCTATGGGTGAAGCATTAATCCCACAATGTAGTGGATTCGGCCGTTTTTGTCAGGCCCTGCCGAGCAGATGTGATGCATAGTCGAACGGACCCACTTGTCAAAGAGACATGAAGGAATGAAAATAGATAGAATCATAGTGAATAATCCCTCTTTTATATCCTAATCTGCTTTTCTTTATCAGATTCTGATCGGAGCGGACAATACATGGGTGCAATTGGGTTTTTTTTTTCAGATGTCAGAACTGGTACGGAGATTGAGTCGAAATGGACCAAAAACATATTTAAATAGCCAAGTAATATGTGCATACTTACAGAACGAATGCTTATCATTATTTTTTTTTGCGATCGGGACTTCACCTGTTTTTCATCAAGGAGCAAAACGCTGCAAACGATACACGAACCATTCGAACAATCTCAGCAAGGCGCCTTGATCTGTTTAGGCGCCTTGATACACGAACCATTCAAACAATAACATGTAGTAGTCAATAATCCTACATTGTAGTAGTCAATAATCCTCCTAAAGAGGCGAATTGGCTTGTAGTCCAATGGTAGGACGGTCTAGTGGGACGTTCCCCACCAGAGTTCAAATCCTGGTGCTCGCACCTTTTTCTGGGATTTACCAGCGTTATGCATTATAGGGGTAGGGGTAGGATTTGCGTACGTGTGTTCATAAGAGTGAGTGCGCGTGCGTATTGGCCAATGTGGCGGTCAATGACACAGCGGCATCGCAAAACAGTGCTATAATTGCATGGTTTAGCAACTTTGGGGGCCTAATCTAGACGGTTTAGGAGTTGGGAGTAAAAATTAGACCACGACGATAATTGAGGGGCCAAAAGTGGACTTAATCCTACTATATATTCACGCTAAACACCTATTTAAATGCGCAAAACAACTATTTAAATGAGACAAGTGTAGCCAATTAAACAAAAAAGGTAAACCATCATTATCGCCATTTAGACACTTAAATGGTATTTAAATGGGCTAAAGGACAATTTAGATTAATAATAATGGGTCTACATGGCATCACATCCAGGTCATCCTGGTCCAGTGGTGGTGCCAGAAAATAACCACCTCATGCCACTATAGAAGATGCCTTTTGAGCTCTATCTCGAGTCCAAGTCAAATGATGTCTCATTGGAGAAGATCAACCCGTGCCCTCATCGTCGATCCCCTCAATCACTTGTCTCATGACATCCTATCCTACGTAATAACAGAAGCATGACCGGCTTGGGCGGAGGATTCGGGGCAAAGAACCTCGCGTCGACCGGCGTGCGTTGTCCTTGTCCGAATCCCATCTCTAGGAGAAGCGTCCCGTAGTCCCGTACTAGCGTACTCTATAGGCGTAGGAATCATCAGCAATATTCGTCTATAAAGACATTCATCATCTAGGTAGAAAGGCGCGGACCCATCTTGCTGAGAACCAGCCTTGAAAATAAAACAAGCAGCATGCAGGTCTCCAAGTTGCTAGCCATTGCTCTCGTGTGCGTGGTCCTCATCTCCGGCGACGCCGCCGAGATGAGCACCGCCGGCGCTGTCACTGCGGGCGCGCGAGCTCTGCTGAGAGCCAGCGTCCTCCCGGCGGCGGGGGCTGGCGGGGGTTTCGACAACCCGGGCGGATGCTGCTATCCGATTGCGATCAAATGCTGCTTTACACCGCCGACGACGACAACGACGGTTCGGCCGCTGCCCCCCGCGTCCGGCGACTCCCAGTAGTAGCACGGCAACGGCACTTGCCAAACCGTCATGAATTGCTGTAAACCACACTGGCTCATCGGAGATGTTCGTGTGCGTCTTCTTCGGTGCTTTGCTGGTTATTATACATAATGCTAGCAGTGAGCTAATCCGTATTAGTGTTTAGATCAATGAATAAATAACATTGCGATCGACGTGACGTGACGTCGCTTCTGATGGAACGTCTAGTATGGAGCAGATTGCTCACATGCTGACATGCTTGCTTCTTGGACGTCGTGTGACGGAGTGCATGCGCAGCTGTTCTCATGTCCCGTGAGGTAGCTGCGTTTTCTTTGGTTGCTTTTAATTTGTCATGTTTATTACGTGATCGATATTTCGGGTGGAAGTTGTATCTCTTGATGGTGTACATGCATGGCCATTATTCCAAAAACAGCATTTTCTACTCTTGGGCCATGTTTAGATCCCAACTTTGCATGCAAAGTTGGCAAAAAGCTATAAATACGTCACTGCGGTATTTCGTTTATATTTGATAAAAATTGTTCAAAATTTAATTAATTAGGCTTAAAATGTTAGTCTCGTAAAGTATAATAAAACTGTGCGATTAGTTTTTAATTTAAATCATATTTAAGATGCTACATGTATTTGTCAGTATTATGATGTGATAAGAATTTTTTTTGCATATTGAAATTTGTATGCCAATTCGGGAACTAAACAAAGCCACCGGCAACGGCAACGGCAACGAGCACCACACGCCGCCGCCGCCCCGGAATTTCTAACCATCTTCCACAAGATTTTCTACTTCTGTCATCTTCCACTTTCTGTGTGGACCGGATTATTCCAAGATTCGTGCTAACTCTGTCACCCTGCCTCATCTCCTCCCATCCCACAGCGTCTGGACCGATTTTTTTTTGTGTGGACACGGACAAACAATTCCCAATTCCCTCTCTCTCTCCGTCTTCGACTCTCCCGGTCTCCCCTGCTGCTCCTCCACGCCGCCCGCGCAGGCACCACGACGGCGCTGCTTCGGCCCGCGCGAGAAGGGCCGCGGAGGCGAGGAGTAGCGCGAGGAAGACGAAGAAGAGGACGGCGGAGCGGCAGCGGGGCTCCAGGCGGCGGAGCTCTGTCTTCCCGTCGAGGTCTGTCTCCCCGCGGAGCTCCGGCTGCCCGCGCCATGGTCACAGCCTCCGGGCTCGCGCTGCCGCGGGTGGCCGCACCCTGCCCGGTGCGTACGCGGGGTGGCTTCCGCTGCGCCTTCCTCCGATTCGCGACGCTCGTGGGGCTGCCACCCACCAGCTCTGGTGTTGTGCGTCCACCGTCGAGGATGGCGTGGTGTCCGAAGCGTTGGGTGCGGCGCCGGCGAAGTCACGGGGAGCCTGCGAGGTCGCGGGCGGCGGGACAGGAGGAAATCGCGCGGCTTGGCCCCAGCACCCTACATCGCCAGTTTCAGCAACGGCAAGGAAACGGCATTCGTCAGTCGCGGAAGCAGCTCGTCCCCAACACCCAACCCCTCTGCTGGTACGATTCATCTTCAATCCCTAGCAGATGGCTTGGATTCTTCACCGATCCATGGTAGACGAGGCTACCCAGTAGTAAAAGAATTCATCTCATCAAATATTCTTGACTCCATGGATTGTGCTCTTCACAAAAGAATTCATCATCATCAAACTTGTTTGTTTCTTTAGAAATTTGTGTTCTTGTTTCAATTGTTGCCTCCTCACATTCCTGCAAAATATATATTTTTTATTTTCTCCTTGTAGTAAAAGTTTTTTAGTCTTTTTGCATATGAGAAGGTAATGGCGTATAAGCTAGTTACCTGTATGTACGACGATGGAACCCCAGTGTCTTCGAGTCTACTCGATGTAATGTACATAGAATTCTGTAGATTTTGTTTTTGTAGATATCAGATTATGGGTATATATTGTCAATAGTTTGTATCAAATAGATCACACAAACTTTTGTCAGAAGTGTTACCTCATTCTCTATGTTATCTTGCAGGAGAAGTCCAGTCATGATGGCCGTTGAGTCCTTTATATGTGCAACATTATGTGATTGTAAGTCATTTTAGAAAAGTTCATTTTTCTTTTTTTGAACAGTATATTTTTTTGTGCTTACCTGGGCCAAGCTTTGCTCAACATATCCCACTATTTCCTTAGACACCGGGCTTAAAGTGCTGCTTGTGAGATTTCCTTCCTATAAAAATGTGATTTTAGGAGATATTAGTTGATTGTAAGTTTGTAACCACAATATTTTTTTTTAAAAAGGTAGGGAAATGCATGTAGCAGAACCTCCTAAATAATATGGCCCACATGCATGTATCATTGTCTTAACAGACCTCTGATAACCATGCATGTGTGCCATAAGACTTAAAATGGTCTGTCGGGTAGATTCCCGAAACTTTCACGATTCTCCAAGCAGGATCAATCATTATAAAGAGACATTGCAGTATTACAATAGTTTATTCAAATAATATACATCGAGTAAAATAGCGGAAGGATTACAATAACATATGTTTACAAAGCATTTGGTTCAAAACTTACAAACCAGATATGTTCATCTAAGGCCTCGTTTAGATGGTCATGTTTCTAGCCTGAAGAGTACTGTAGCATTTCGTTTGTATTTGACAAATATTATCTAATCATGACATAATTAGGCTCAAAAGATTCGTCTCGTGATTTACAACTAATCTATGTAATTATTTATATATGTTATTAACATTTAGTGCACCATGCATACGGGACAACATTTGATGTGATGGAGAGAGAGTCATATTTCTAGCTTTTTTGAGGCAACTAAACAAGGCCTAAATCAGATCTGCATATATGTATACCAGGTTCTTTGTGCTGGTGAAATCTATTTGTACCTTGCTTCCATGATTCTCTCCTGGATCTGGCAACTTCGATGACTGTTTAATTCCTGCTCCTGGTGTCTCAATGGGATGTATCGATCCTGTTCCTCTAGGAGTCTGGTTTGTCTGTATTTTTGTATCAAAATTAGTTGCAGATCTATGCTTCTGTAAGAAGGATTGAAACTTGGAAAGGGAAGGAAGCATTGGTTTGCTATTTTTTTACCTGTGATTCATCTTGTTCTTTTGTCTGTGATCTTGGCGGTAAGTTGAAGTTTGGTCTTGCCTTTGATTTTGTCTTCATCGTCTTTCGTATTGCTCTCTTTCTCCCCCTAGCGATGTTTGTTTTTCTTCTAGTTCCGCTGCTACGCAGCCGCCGGCGCCGCCGCAACCATCGTCGATGTCCGTGTTTTTTTGATCACGTTGGGGGTTCCTTTCTGTCTTGGATGGCAAGATTGCTTTTGTGTATCTCTTGGCTAAGATTTTGCCATGTCATCACCAAGAAGTGGAAGAGTAGAAAGACAATAAATGCACAATAAATACCCTGAACAGAAAAGACAATAAATACACAATAAATACTCTGAACAGTAGGAAGCGGCCCACTAAGCACCGGCCCACGAAAATTGAAACAAGAAGATTGATAAAAAAAAGTGGAAGATGACATAAATAGAATATCTTCCACAAGATGGGTGGTCACTCCCCGGCGCCCAGGCCTCTGGCCGCACTCAGGCCGTTTCATGGGCATGAATACTCCAAACCCAATCCGGCCCAGCGTAAGGATTCGGTCTTGCAGCCCGCTTGCTAGCTCGAGGCCCACCGTCTTCATCTCGATGAATCTCGATCACTCTGTGAAGTGTTGGCGCCATCAGGTGTACTATTCAGCACTTTGTGACATAATTTCTGTTGAGGAAACTATTCATGGGTGTTTGGAGCTCAGTAATTATTACGGAGTACATGAACTACTGGCCCCCACTGTTTTCCGACTGGGTATATAAACCGAAAGAAAACAAAAACTTTAAGGAGACATTTTTTTCATAATCCATAGACTTTATTACCGTCACACTTTCACAAGCAAGATAGCTCTGAACATCAATCCAAAGTCCTTGTGTCACGGCATGTTACCGAATCCTGATAATGAAGTTTTTGCGATAAGCAGAATCAGGCACGTCACATCTGAATTGGTTTTCCGTATGTTTCGTAGAAAGGGATATTGAAAATGATATTGCCGGAGGAGCGAATACACGGCACCAATATATTGCCGGAGTTCTATCTTCCTCGTCCATCGAAACTCCGAACAAAAAAATACATCAGAATAGGAATAGAGATACGATGGAATAGACTTCGCATTGACAGGCCCATCGAGGACCAGGAACAAACACAGTGACAGAGCCACACAGGTAGTAATACAGAATCCAAACACAAGTTGCTAATAATGAGCAAACAGACCAATTTGTCCCAATCCCAAGTTCTCAACACGATCTCACATCACAATTCACAAACTCGTATTTACGGACAAACAGACGACACGTCAAAGACCAAAGGAAGTACAGATCAAACTAGGGTAGGGCAGGAGCTGGAATAGCTCACATGCCACGCCCCATGGTCTGCTCCATGGGTGGCATCATGACGAAGACGGAGTGCCCATTGTTGAATCCAGGGTGGGGAACCCTGCGGCGCAGCTCACGTCCCTCCTGGCAGAGGGCACAGGGGTGGCAGAGGTAGTGGGTCGCAAGGTCGCAGACAGCCTCTAGGTGCTCACGCCTCTCGTCGTCCTCAACCAGACTGCCGCAGCACCCACATTGCCTGGTGAAAGCCTCAAAGCTACCCTGAACAGAGGATTCAAAGAACTGTGTCATAATATATTTACTTTGCAAACAGAGATAGAGAATGAAAATCCATATAAACTCGAGATCAATATAAACTGTTGCAATATATGCTAGTCTCAATTCAAGTATTGCTACAAACAAATATCAAATAGAGATGGATATACACACACACTGACGAATGAAAACTGTACAGAATCTGGGCAGACAGAAACACTTGCCTCAAGATTGTAGCGTCGCCGAATAGCCGTACGAGTGGGATGAGAGAACCATGGGGCAAGGCAGTTCCACCCAAAGAGAGAGTTCCCAAGCATATACAGGCCAGTGTAAGGCAAGCAGCTGTTTGCAAATGTGCCTTGTCCAGCAGCAAGCCTCTCAACATTACTACCATAGAGCACACATGGTGCTACGGTTCCAAGAAGACCTGATACATCCAAATAATATGTAATTAGTTCTTGGTTCAACACCCAAATTTACAAAAAAAGTAATTCAAGATCCTCTGTGAAATTGGAAGTACGAGGAAAAAACATAATTCACACTCCAAGAATTTCACAGGCTGGCATATTGTGAAGTGTGAATACTATAAGCACGTACAAGGTTCGATGATAATAATTTCAGTCAAGAAGTTCAGAAATCATCAATTCACGGCAATGTTGCAATAATGCTATGGTTAACAAAGACACCTGCTCCTTTCTATCCCCAGATCATGCACTTTTAGCCTTCTATATGGAACAGATCATGAGCATCATGTGCTGTTGTGCATATAAAAGTACAATTGCGATCAATAAAAAGGGCATTGGATCTCAGCTAATTCATGGCACCAGGGCACAACATTTAGCAAGACATGGTACCTAAATCTGAAAGTGAACAATTTAGTGGATAATCTTCAGGGAATAGTCAACATACAAACATGACTATTATTCATCAAATATACAGCAAGATTCTGGCACTAGAGTATGAATCAGTGCTAGAAGAAACAAAGTAACAAACTAACTGGTAGGCAGATGACAGGGAAACTGTCAATCCTTCGACATGGATCAAACAAGAGCAGTCACAATCAATCAACCATTACATCAACTTTTAGAGGAACAAACCAGCTGTTGTTGGCTGGTTACAACAGCACTTTCAAGAGACAACTTTAGCTCATCATTTAATTGTACAAGTCATTAAGACAGCAGTGTCTAAATATAAACTTAGTCCATGCCATATAATTGTACATGATAAATATGATAGCTCTGCAGAAAGTTCAGCTCACCCTGAACAGGTCAATTATTACAACTAAGATGTGAAATTTGTGTAGACCGCTTCTGAACTATTACTTCTATGATATGATGATGAATTTCAGGTCAGAGATATCAATCATGCAGTATTTTACAAGTTCCTGAAGCAAGAAGGAATACCAAAATGAATCATACAGAATCTAGTAGTCAACTAGTCATAGCAACTTTACAGGAAGCAATTTGCCAGCTAGACAGGATAATTTCAACAAGAAAAGGCTTCAGATCTGCCTGTCATCATGAGATTTATATGTACACAAATTCATACTAATAGGCCTTGTTGCGCCATGATTCCATACTTGGGATTCATACGCGCGACACTTCAAATTGACAGAAATTCACATCAACCCAATTCGACTAGGATTAAGTGCAGCATCCTAGCTTGAATTTAGCTACGAAATCAGGCCAGAAACTCAGATAAGCTGATGAGAAGTTCTAACGATCGGCAGCTGCACACCAAACCTAACACCGACTAAGCCTATCAATGTGAGAACTAACGAAAAATCCCAGAGCAATCGGGACATTTCTGATCAAATCGAGCTCCATCGAGGTAACAAAGCCACCTATTCCGTCCCCAAACGCGAAACCACGCACATCTCTCAACGATTACGCACGACTCGAGCAATATCCGATTCCAAGAACACGGGGGAGGGGGAGGGGGAGGGGACGTACACACTTCGACGTCGCTGCTGCAGAACTCGTCGTTGCGGCCGAGGCAGGAGAGGACCCCGGAGTTCCAGCTCTCCCGCGGGAGGCCGGCGCCGAAGGCGTGGGCCGACACGGGCTCGCCCATCACGACCGGGACCCCGTCCGCATAGCCCTTGGCGGCCGCCTCCGGCGCCGGCGCCGCCTGCGGGGCTTCTCGTCCGCGGCGGCCGCGGCGGGGATGAGGGGCTCGACTCGTCCTCGTGGTTGGTGGCGGCGGCGCCCATGGCGAGAACCGGCGGGAGGTGTGTGGGTCGGAGCTCGGAAGCAAGCTACCTAACCCGAGGCGAGGCGAGGCGAGGGCGAGGGGGAGTTGGCGAGGTGGGGTGTCGGTCGGTGGCCGGTGGCGTGGCGAGCAGCCTGAAATAGCGCGGAGGAAGCGCGTGGGAGGTTGGAGACGACGGCGTCGTCTTCTTCCTTCGCTGCTAAGGAGAGACGCGAGAGGATGACGACCACGAGATGGGGAAGGCGTCTATTCCGAATACGTCTTCTTGCAAGGAAAGCGGGTTTTAGTTTTAGCGTTTGGTCATGGCGGCGGTCGTAGCACCTGGATAATGGGCCGGCCCTTTGCTCAGGAGGCCCAGCCCAACTAGGGTTCTCTCCGGTACCCTTCCAGTTCCAGGTCCTTCGACTTCGAAGCGTTCATACTCCCCCTCGCCGTCACGCCGATTTCGTTCGTTCTTCCCCACGGCGATCACCGGAACCCTAACTCCGGCGACTCTAGGCTTCCCCGGTACTCTAGTGCTACCCGGATTAGTTGGTGATTGAGATGGTAAGCTGTAGTCTACGCGCGCTTCGTCCACCTCATACTACTCGCGCCCCTCTATTCCTTCGTCTGTTCCTTTTGTTCCTTGCCGTGTCTTTCCCCGACGACCTTGCTCCACATGTTCTTCCCCGTATAGCTAATGGGTTACGGGACCAACGGTGAGGAGTACAGGGCCCTTCCCACCGGCCGGTTCTTCAGTGGAGACCTCTAATTGTTTCTTGCTTCATGGCAGTAGTGTCGCTAGAGAACTCCAGCATTGTTCTTTACTCTAATCCTCTCGGTGTAGGGTCGTTTGTGGCTGCATAGGTTATGGTTTCGTGAAACTGTGGTGGAAAATAATGTTCCTTCCTTGGGAGGACTAAGGAGTAAGGCGCCCCTGGGATTTCAGGGTGTATTAGACTCGAAATTTCAGTGTTGAACAGTGTTTGACATATGGTAGGGTAACTTAGTTTAATAAAAAATTGGAACTCTATCCATAAGTTTGTGAGATTTTCTCACCATTCTGTGCTATCTTTTGGATGCTCTGCAGATTTGTCTAGTTTTGATTATTTTCAAATATCATAAGTACATAGTGTAATGCTAAGCGTCATAGGCCGTTATTTTAATCATGAGCATAACACATACTGCATGAAGGTTTGGTTATCTTGATCCAGTAAGAATAGAACTGAAGAGGGAACAAATAGTTTGCACATGCTTTGTATTTTGGACTCAAGTGTTTGGTTACCCCAATGTGCTGTTTGCTGGACAGTTGTACTACTAATGGGATCAAGCAAGTAAAACTCTCAGAATTTCAATTGCTTACAGGCGAAAGAAAGGTTTTCGCATGCTTATCTTTCTACTGAATTTTGGATGATATGTGCTTCAGTTCGTTGGCTGTGCGATATTGCTAAAAAGGCTTGGATATGTAATAAGACAAAGTTGTTCATATTGGTATTTATTTGTATTAATTTCTGCAGGCTACACCACTTATAGCAGGACTTGCAGTTGCAGCAACTGCTCTTGCTGGTAGATATAGCATCCAAGCTTGGCAAGCTTATAAGGCAAGGCCTATTTTTTCCAAGGATGCGCAAATTCTATGAAGGTGGCTTTCAACCTACGATGAACCGAAGGAAGCTGCATTAATCCTTGGTGTCAGGTACACAATACATACAACTTATACATAATATATGTACCATGGTCGATCATTGTTTATGTTGCTGTTAACTTAAAACTTCCATAATTGATATCTTGCCTATGAATACTCAACTATAATAGTTCCTTTTGAATTATGTTAGGCTGGCTGCAAGATGCAGCTAACTTTTTGGGGTTTAGAACTAGCAAGGGATGTGTATAAGGAAAATAAACACAAGGATCTTTCCCGGAACCTGTCTAGCATATTGCTATCTGCTATCTCTGACTTGTTGCTCATATGCTGGGTAAAATGCACGTAATAGGTTATTTTGGCATAAGTACTTCAGTGTAAGTTTAACTATAATGAATGTGTGAATATAAAAGGATTTTTGACACACTCTAAACCACAGTACACGGAATCTTTAGCTGAAGTTACAATTGCACACATAAAAATTCTGTTTCAGTTGTTTTGGTGTGCTTCAATAATTTTGAATTAGACAACTTACAAAAAAAGGCAAAGGGATTTTCACTCCTATAACAGGGCTTTATTACAACAAATGCAATAGGGATCATTGGAAGGCTATGAATTAAGATGCCTGATTCAGCCACTTAGAACTTGTAATCGAGTAGAGGGCTTGATAAGCAATTGCAGCTTTAATAACTACTCCCTTTGTTTCAAATTATAAGGCGTTTTGGCTTTTCTTGATACATTGCTTTAAACATCTTATAATTTGGAGTGGAGGAAGTACTTTATAACGAGAGGAGCAGCAATAAAGTGATGGAACAAACTTGCAGAGTGAGACAGGTTAGGTAGCACCTCAGTGGTATGTGGATGAGAATATATCTAAGGTTAAGGTCCTTCTAACTATTAATCTAACGGCTTATGCGAATAAGACAATGCCCCCATTTTAGGGACCAAATCACATAAACCTTATGACCCCACGGGTACACAGGGACGGAACATATATAACGCTCCTATATCACCTTAGCTGCCACCCCTAATCTCCTAGTGGCAATTTAGATATCAAGTAGATCCAAGATTGGACATTCCTGTTGTACCAGGGTCTGAGTATCAAATAGTAGACCTGCCCCTCTTGTTGCCGGTTTATCACATTAAGAGACCAGATAACACAGATCCATGATTGGACATTTGTGTCATACCGTATAGGTAATTGTCTGAGTATCAAATAGTAGACCTAGTCCTCTTGTCGTCGATTGTAATGCATACTAGTGTGCAGTGTTGGAAATACATAGCTTTAGAGTAACTACATTGTTGTTATTCCATAAGTTTCCATTCCTAAAGTAATTAAATGTAGCTCTGAGTCAATATTCACTGGCAAATTCAGTCTCTCCTTGCAATAGTTTTTTGTCCATTTTTTCATGCTTAGCTTATAATTTAGTGATGTTCTCTGCCTCCATTAAGCGACCTGTTTCTGTTGATGTTTTCAGGGAAACTGCCAATGCAGAGAAGGTAAAAGAGGCGCACAAGAGGGTCATGGTCGCCAACCATCCAGATGCAGGTGGAAGTCATTACCTTGCTTCAAAGATTAATGAGGCGAAAGATGTGTTGTCAGGGAAAACAAAAGGAGGTGGGTCGGCCTTTTGATTGGAGAATGAAGAATGTATTCTCCACTAGAAGGAAAATTTTGTACCTCCAGATTTAGCATTAGAAGATAGACAGAAATCTTGGTGTTATGAAAATTTGTGGACAAAGAATATTGGATATTTTGTGGAGTAGTTATCCAGTGCTTAATAATACTCTCAACTGTGCCTGCTTCTATAAAGTAACCGATGTACATGATGGAGGTTACATTGTAACATGTTTCTTCCACAACTATCTCATGTCGTGGGATCTTCATCACTCTTCATTAGATTCTGCTGTTGTTCAATCTCCTTTTCTTCTTCAGGCTTCTGCTGCTGTTCAATCTCTTTTTTTTTTTTTTTCTTCAGGCTTTTGCTGTTGTTCAATCTCCTTTTCTTCTTCAGAGCTCTGCTGTTGTTCAATCTCCTTTTCTTCTTCAGGCTTCTGCTTCTGTTCAATCTCCTTTTCTTCTTCAGAGTTCCGCTGCTGTTCAGTCTCCTCTTCAGTATTCTGCTGCTGTCCAATCTCCTTTTCTTCTTCAGTGTTTATAGTAAAAATGTTGGCATGTCCATGTGCCACAACATTATCTGGGACTCAAAGCATTCAGTGGGGATGTCCTTAAGCTTGGTTCTATCTAGGATGACTAATTGTCGTACAAACTGGATGAAATCCTGAAATCGCCAAAAAACCATCATCAGGTTGATTATTTTTGGTATATGTTGACTTTGAGTTGCCATCGCAACCGATGTAATCCTATCATATTGGGTTCAGATGACAAACCTGTGTTGCTCCAGCTGATGAGTTCCTCCTGATGAGTGATCTTTCTGAATTCCAAAGCTGTGAGCTCCTAAACCCAATTCCAGATATGTTTATTGTGGGATGGTCAGAGCTGGAGTTCTTGTTTGCCATATTATGGTCAGAGCTGGAGTTCTTGTTTGCGATGGTATCTGCTGCATCCATGGAGTTGGAGATACTCTCTGTTCCATTAGTGTTTGAATCCTTTGAGTACCAGCCTGTGATTTGTGATAAGTTGCATGTTGGTCCTTGTAATGTTACCCTCTGGTCCGCTGGTGAGATAGTTGCTACTGGCCAAGCTGAAATACCTCTGGATTAAGAATTCAATCAATAAGTGTTATTTCTCTTGCTGCATTCTGCAAAGTTGTATAGCCAGTACTGCTATAAGAACTACTCAATTCTTTTCGAAAAATTCCATGAGAAACTAGCACGAATAAGGGAGAGAGATTGCAATGGCGAAACAAAACTGCAAGAGGCGTGATATGACATACCGAGTCTGCCTCAGCCTTTGAAAGAAGCGGAGGCCATACACGCCGGAAACGCTGGCGAAATGGACGACGCCGTTCAGCCGATGCCGCTCGATGTGGCTGAGCGCCACGTTCCTCTGGTGGTCCGCCTCATCGCCGGTGAAGTTGGTGGCATCGTAGGTGAGGTGCCGGAACATGAGTCCGGTGCCACGGAGCACCTGTTCGGTCCTCGCCGTTGCGGTTCTGTTCCTGGCCCCGATCACGATCCAGCAGCGGCGGCGCCGTGCCGCAGCGTGTGCGCGAGCCTCGCCACCGACGCGTCCTGCGCCATGCCACCGTCGGGGCGTGTGACGGTGACGATCAGGAGGAGGCCGAGGTCGGGGGCCGCAGGCGGCGGCGCGGCCACAGCTCGCTGAGCGTCGCCGAACGGACCCAGAAACGAGGAACGGATGCTGGAGGCCGATGAAGCGCCGGTGGCGGCCAGCGGCGCTATTGCGACGAGGGCGCCAACTGCGAAGCAGAGCAAGAAGTGCACGCTGGCGTTGATCCATGGATGTGCCGCCCTCTTCTTGGACCCCTCTGCTAGCTCCATTTCTTGGAGTTAGCGAGCTATTTTTTCTACAGATGGTGCAGGAGGAAGGAACAGAAGGTGGAAGCAGGAATTCGGATTAAATTTGTCTGCATGGACTTGAAATGCTTGTGGTTTATATAAGGCTGAAGCAGGAACTCAAGACGAGGAAGTGCTGATATTCGGTACTGAAACGGTTGACTACAGACGGGTAAGTGGCTAACACGACTGCTTTTCGCAACTAGTCTAGTAGAATGTCAACCATCAGAAGTCAACAATATGTCGGTGAACAACATGTTGCGTCTTATGAAAAGAAAAAGTATCATTGTACAGAACTGAAGCAGGAACTCAAGCCGAGGAAGGGCACTCTGTTGTTACAATTCGATGATGGATAATGCATGTCTTCAGTTCAGGCACTCTGTTGTTACTTTTACCATTGCTTTTTTTTTTTTTTTTTTTTTTTTTTTTGAGATTATACTTTTACCATTGCTTGGAGAGTACAAGAACAAGCGGCATGGTGGCACACGGATCAGGTCATCAGGCCATTTCAATCTGTACAAGAAATGAACCACAAATTCATATGCACACATTTCAATCTGGCCATTTTCATTTGTTCCAGCAACGAACCACATATTCATATCCACACAGACAAAATCGAATGAAATTGGAGCAAAGTATATTGGAGCAATAAGAGGCAAAAGGAGGCAGGGGTTTCGCCATTAGCAAATGCGCCTTCAGTTCAAGCAAGTATCAGAATCATCCAGGTGACGAAGAACTCGCAGAGCACGGCGTTGCGCATCAGCCTCGCCGCGTCCTTGGCGTCGCCGAGGCTGCGCCTGGCGTCCCTCACGAGCTGCCGCGCCGCCGACCGCCACCCTTCCCGGCGCGGGGACTCGGCGGACCGCCACCGGAGGAAGTCCTCGGCCGCGGTGATGGCCGCCGCGGCGGAGCTCAGCGCCTGCATCGCGTCGTGGGCGTGGCAGACGGCCGCACCCCGGAGGTCCCTCCGCCGCTTCCACAGCGCGGCGCGGCGGGCATGGAGGCCGGTGCGCGCGCCGCGCCTGTAGTCGTCGTCGTCGTCGGGATGGAGGCCGAGGCGCGCGGCGCAGTTGAGGAAGACGTGGCCGGCCTCGGCGTGGAGCGAGAGGAGGCGCGTGATCTCGCGGTAGGCGACGGGAGGTGGCCCTGATCCGGGGCCAGCGCGGTGGCGAGGACGTCGGCCCAGTAGCCGCCGCTGTCCAGGTCCAGGGAGACCAAACGTAGCGGGCACGCCTGGGCCTGGCTGCCGCAGGTGGTCTTCGAGGGTGCGCCGCGGCCGCCGTGATCGCCGCCTCCAGTGGTCGTCGCCACGGGTTCGCCGCCGACGCTGCCGTTTCCGCCTCGGTCGGTGTTCGGGGCGGAGTCTCGGGGTCGTCGGAGTCGTCGAAGCCCCACTTCTTCCCGGCGAACAGCTCGCGGGCGCACTTGATGCTCGAGACGGCCTTCCCCGAGGCGCCGCCGACGAGCAGGAGGATCGCCGGCACCGTCCGCGCCAGATCCATCAACCGCCGCTCCTCCGTTGCCATGGGTGCGCGTGCGCTTGCAATGGACAGGCAAGGGAATGCGGCGGCGGTGGCCTATATATGCCACGTGGAATGGGAACGACACCACCGACGTAGGAATGCGGGACCCACGGTTCTGGCTGCCCTGCCACTGGAACAAGGGACCCACAGTTTTGGTCCCACTTGTCATGGAGAGCCAAACGGACTATCTGGTGTCGAACCCAAGAAGGCGGTGGGCTCGCCATTGCCGGCGTGAGGCGGTGCGCGCTGCACCTATTTAAACCGCTCCCCCCAGGGGCCAAGAACCTTCCAGAAACGAGCACCACCGACCACCAAGAGCAAGAAGAGATGGAGATGGAAATGGAAGAAGTGGAGTCGACTTGGAGGTCCCTGTTCCAGCGGCGGGTGGTGCTGGCGGCGAAGCACTGCCACAGCGCCCAAGAGCATCTCCTCGGGGCGATGGAGGCCGTGGACGCCGACGTGCAGAGCAGGCGCCGCCACCAGGGCGTGCCCGCGAAGGCGGCGCAGCGCGCGCTCGCGGGGGCCGCGATGGAGCTCGGCCTCGCCGTGGCCAGCATGGGCGCGGCCCGCCACCTGGCGCTCCACGGCGCCGCGCCGTGCCCGAGCGCGCCGCTCGACTCCGCGGACGACCTCGCGGGGGACGACCCCGCCGTGTGGTGCGCGCTGGAGAGGCTCGGGAACCCCGCCGCGCTCGTCGCCCGCGTGCACGACGACGTCGAGCGCGCCCGCGGCCACCTGCGCGCCGCCGAGCACCTGGCGGTCCTGGACGAGGTCACCAGCGACGGCGTCAGCGGCTGCGGCGACGGCGGCGGCAACTGCGTGCCGTGGAAGCAGAGCCCCTGCTTCTGTGAGCAGGTCAGCGGCGCCATCGAGCTCGTCGAAGCCGTGCACAAGGCGATGGACCTCGCCACGGAGACCGACGACGCGCGCGAGGCGGCGTTCGGCTTCATCGGCGGCGTCGGGTGAGCCTTCGTCTCCGGTCGGTCTCCCGAATTCGCAGGACTCGGTCGGTCGTTCGATTCGTCACCCGATCGCCGGGCTTGAGTTTAGTAATTCTTGGGATTCTTGGAATGACGAAACGAACGTGACTGTTTTGTTGCGAATTCTTGGGATTGGGATTCTTGGAATGATGAACGATCGAACGTGCCTGTTTTGTTGCGATTTGGTAATTCTTGGAATGACGAATCGAACGTGACTGTTTTTGTTGCGATTTGGTAAATCTTGGAATGGTCCATCGATGGATTTTTGTTGTGAATGGTCCATCAATCAAGTCCCTTGCGTGCTTATTATGTGGGTTCTTCCGTTGATCTCATTTGAGTTTTAGTTCTGCTGTTGCGATGCACAATGGCATGTAAATTTCATCAGGTGATCTTATTCTAGGGTGAATGTTATTTGCCACGGCGGCTATTTAGTAGCCAGCTAGGATGAATGCTTATACTTTTATGTGCACTGCATAGCAACAACAAAATACAGTAACTTCCTAGAACTGTAAGTTTTTTTCCGGTCAACCAATGGGAAAGTTAAATGGAAATTGTCGATTGATGCTTAGTGTGACGGACTCTGAAACTGTCGCTGCTTCTGAACCGAGTGGCTGAAGGTGTCAGTATTGCCGTATTGGTTAGAGCGTTTGGCTAGTTAATGGACCTGCATATCCTCAATATGGCCCAGAAGCCTTGTAACGTTTTGGCCTAAGCGGGTTGCTGTGTACCTTCGGAACCATGTCTGCCTGCCTTCTTTGAACTGAACTAGCACTACTACTTTGATACTGTAAGAAGTTCAGAACAGTCAGGTAAATGTAACCATAACATTTTGGCAAATTAGGAAATATTGTAACAGAAAAGCAAGCAAACAGTGAAACAGGAAAGGACAAAAGGACCCAAAACTGAATTCCATTTGCACTAACAGAGGCACAACACATGTTCGCTTCTCTGGGACAGAACCACAGCACGGATACTGCAGAGTACTAGAAGTAGCCAACTACTAATCTACTCATCAGAACGAGATGTCCCCCGATAGAAAGCTGCAGGCAAGAACACTACTGATCACCAGGGGAAACAATCGGAAGCCACCGGCGAGAGGAGATGCATTACATTCAGAAGAAGAAGATGGCCATCGTCTTTCTCATCCCGACGACGACGAGGGTCCCTCGTCCGTCTCGCTCGTCAGCTCCATCCCCTCCAGCCAAGAGTCAACGTACTGGATCACAGAGCGATCCTTCCTCTCCCTCTCCATCTTCTCGACGTCGTCAAGCTCTGCACGCAAAACAGCAGCGATTGATCAGGGTCGGCAAGCAAGCAATTAGCGACCCACATCTGTTCCAAATTAATAAATGCTTGCTAAGCTTCAGAGAAGAATTTAATTTATCGATGCCAACAGCAATGCATGCAACTTCAGAGAAGAATTTCATTCATTCCCTGCATTGGTGTTTGCATGAATGATTGGAATATATGAATATATGCTGTTGTTGCCTGTCATCTTCAGACTAATTCTACTCCACCAAGCAGGATGTCAGTTACAGAACCAGTGACCAGTGCAGGCACAGAGTATCAGCGATGATATTACGGAGCTGCTAGTATATCCCATTTGGCTTCGGCATCGTCGCGTTCTCCATCGCCTACGCCCTCATCATGGTACGTAAGCGCACGCGTGGATATGCAAATTACAAATCGATCCGTGGCTGTTGCATACAAACTGTTCCATCATACGCACGTCTTACGCCTGTACTTTCGTGCGTGTAGACGCCATTGCTGCCGCCGCCGCGCCCCACCGGCCCCGAGGAGGACGATGTGCATGTGCCGGACGCCGAGGTCGTTGTGGCAGTCGCCCTCGCGGCCGGGATTCTGTTGTGCGCCGTGTCCCAGGCGGCCGCGGGGGCGCTGGGCCTCATGCTTCGACGCCACCGACTCCTCCTTGCCTACGCGGCGCTGGTGGCCACCGCCGCCGGCCACTGCATGTGGGCTGCACTGCACATCATGTTCGTTGCTGCCGACGGCGGACTCAGTTTCAGCAGCGGCGTTACCACCGCCGCCCTCTTAGTCTCTGGGATTGTCGACATCGTCGGCTTCCAAAGCCTCCTCAGCCTCAGTGGCGAATCTAGAATTTTTGTCAGGGTATGCTTCTCAAAAAATTTATACGCAATTAAATCCATTTTCAATTTGGTAATAAGGTTTAAATTCATAGACTAAGTAGAAACCATATCCATTAAATACAATAGAAATAGTTTCAAAAGCCACTAATAATTCAAATATATGCATAATATATATAGAGACTTACAATGTTATTTTTCTAATAATTTTATACGACGCTGCCTTCCTCTTTGCTTCATTCTTCCGATAAAGAGAGAAAATGTCCCCGTCTCTCTTCATAACTGCAAAAATATTACAAAGAATACAACGCTAAATAATTAAATAAATTGTGCTTGCACGATTGAATTGACACGTGATTATGGATCACTCACATGATACGAGTATCTCCAAGAGTTTGCCATCTTTACTTGGCATCTATCTATTTTTGGCAAAATATGAAAAAACCTCCTCCAACAGTTTGGCATCCAACTTGCAAATTTTAACAAGTTGCCAAATTCCACCCCTCCACGCGCATATATGCGCGCGCGAAGAGGGTTGCCATCGTGTTGCCATCACGCATGCAACCACTTGATTTTTGCCATCACGCATGCAACCACTTGATTTTTGGCAAAACAGTTGATCGGTTGCAAACAGGACTACTATTTTGATTTTTGCCAAGCAAAAATGGCAAACTATTGGAGATGCTACAATATTTCACTTGCCATATGTTTTTATCACTTGTCAAATCACAAGATTTAGCAAGTAAATTTTAGCAAACTCTTGGAGATGCTCAATAAATCGACTCTGATTTTGGAAACGGCGGCTTCTCGTGAGCTCAGACGAGATTAGCTCATCAGAAGATCACGGCGACCGACGGACGGAGAATTGGTGACGGCGGCTGCCGTCTCGGCGGTGGGCGATATCGGCGTAGGGCTATGACACGCGCCGCACGCCGAACTCGCGAACACTGAAGACGACGAAGTCAAACCGTTCGCTGTGTGACTGTGTCGCTGCCTCGATCCGTCCACAGTCCACCGTCCGTATTAGCGATTTGGCATCGCTGGCCGTATGGGCCGTGTGTGCGTGGGCCTGATGGTCGCTAGCTTGCGCTCGTGGAGTCTGCTCGGTGCTTGCGCTTCGCTTAGAGTCGTAGATGAGAGACTTTTTTCTTTTTATAAATACGTATAATATGTACTTCACTGCACGCTGGAAACACAGGGTATGCTGCAGCATATACAGCAGCTCCGCCCCTGCTCAGCCTTGGTGAAGGGGAGCAGCAGTAACGTTAAGGAAGTCGAGCTAGCTACTATCTACCGTGACATCCATGCACGCTGTATGTACACGTGTGCAGCCATCTGGTATATTTAGTACGGTTACTAATTTGGTGCAGAATATTTAGTACGCTGTATGTACTTCGTATGTGCAATGTATTTCAAATTATATCAGTTCGTATTGCAGAAGAAAAAATAGCACGAATCACGAGGCTGTTGGATCCAACGGTGGCATGTGTGAGGGCACATGCCCTGCAGGGCAGAATAAACTTTCTCCATCACATAGCACTATCTTCTCTTTTCATCTCATTATCAGTACGTATATGTACTGGCCGATGTCTGGATTGTGGTGATATGGTGAGTGCTGACTGTCAGATACTATAGTACTGGTACAAGTGCATGGTTCTGGTTAATTATTATGATGCTCCAATAAATGTACACATGAGTAGTGATTAGTAGCTCTAATTTTTGAAAGAAAAAAAAAGAGAGACATATCTCTCCGTTTCATCAAGACATGAAGTAAAAGTCATGTATTGGTGCATGTATTTGTGTGTCTACGTGTCTACTGTCTTCCCTGTCTGCTTCATGCCTTCATTCCAACTTATACTATATAAGTATAAGTTGGAACGAAGGCATGGAGCAGACAGGGAGGACAATAGACACGTAGACACACAAATACATGCACCAATTAATATTATCATTTGGCATAGTTGGCACTCCAAGTAATGAGCATAGGAACCACCTAATTTATGGATTGTATACTGCACTTAGCACTCTAGCTGGCCTAGCTATTTCGAAAATATAGTGTGCATCGACCAAAACCATGCATTTACAGGATATTTGGTTCTGGTCATACTTTTCCACAACCAGCCTTCACTAAAGTGTTCCAAATCAAAGAGTGTGACAACTACATACCAAGTTTTTTAGAGGTCTTTCTCCATATGGTTTATAGAGGTAGTTGCTTGGCCCACCTCTATTTGCATAGGCGGGTATCTAGCCACCTCTACAACTCGATTTTAAAGCCGGGTGTGAAACCCAATTGTCTCTAAAATCAATTGACATAATTTGCAAATGGACAAGAGACTTCAAATGAAAATCTCATCAACTATAAAAGTTCATATCTCTTCAAGTACTACAACTTTTGTGTGTAGCTCATTATATTTCTCCATCCGAGGTACATATAAAATTATAAAAGGAATTTCAAAATCAAAGTACATCAAACAAAATTTACGGGCACTAAATGATTTGAAATAGAAATATATTCACCTACAAAGTTTGTACATCTCTTTTGAATACTACAACTTTGATTTAGACAGTTTCTCCAGCCAAGATCATCTAAAAAGAATAAAATATAAATTTTGAATTATTAAAACTAAGAAGCAAATTTTTGGGCCTTAAGTAATTTTAAATGGTAGCTTGGCAACTAAAAGGGGCTTGTTAAGCACGCCACCTGCTAAAGGTCACAAATGGCACGTCTCTTTTATTTCAAAGAATAAGTCGAGTTCCAGTCTCCCTAAAAGTAACTGCGTTCCTTCGCTGCACGGCCGTTGGATTTTTATGAAGACGCCTCAAAAATGGCACGTCTCTATGATCGGCACATCACACGGTTGTTCAGGCCGACCCCACGTGGCCAACATATCGGCTTTGCTGCTCGCATCATTGCTCGCCTATTTCAAGTAGTCCATTTTTTTTTTAAGAAAAGAGTTTCTCCCGCTTTTGCATTAAAAGCCAAACATTGTAGCACCATTCGATACACACGCTAACGCGCAACGAAACAAAAACCAAACTGAGAGCTGAGAACAAAGCTCAGACACTCTCACTACTTAACACAAGAAATAAGCCTGTCTCAACTGGCAACTGGGCACTTCGACCTGACGCTAAGAAAACGCCATCTTCCCCATTTGGGCTCTGATTGGCAGCCTCCTCTTCACTTCGTTCCAGGTTTGAAGTAGTCCATGAGCGAGGGAGGCATCTCTTTCACTCTTTATGCTCTGATGGCAGCTCCTAGCTAGTTGAAAAGCCCTCAGCAGGGGCGCAAGGGGCCCATCCAATCCATCAATCGTCGTCGCACTTTGTCCAAATTCACTCGGCTCAAATAGCCGAGTGCAAATGCATATGTTTATTCAGCTATTTTATTATTACTAATTAGAGGCTCCAATGGAGGCACCACGTTAACTCTCACCAGATGCGCTAGAAAAAAAGATAAATTCAAGAAATTCTCACAATAATCAGAAACATCTGGCCTTTAATTTTCTAGACTTTAATCATCATCTTCAATAATAGCCATAAGATCTATTGTAATTTATCAAAGAAATTACCCACCTGTGCCGAATAATACTTAAAGTAATCCCCTAATTCTGTATATAAATTACCCTCCTTTGCCATTATACTAAATAAAATATATTTTCCAAAATAAATAAAAAAATATGACGTTGTCTCATAGTTTTGGTAAGCAACTCTTACGTTGTTCCCTTAGGGTTAGCCACGAAGAGCTCCTCCGAGGCGCCGCCACCGACGTTTTGTGCTCCCGTTGGCGAGGTCGCCGGTTTCTTCCGCCTCTGGCGGCCCTTGGGGCCTCAGATGTGTGGGGAACCGCGTGACCTTGATCGGCAGTGTAGATTAGGTCCCTTTTCTAGGGTTAGAGTTTCCGGCGGCGCGAGCTTGGTGGAGGTGGCAGCGCAGCTATGGTGGAATAAGGTCCTCCTGGCCTTCGTCCACCTCATCGTCGCCTGCTCCGGTGACGATGGGAGGCATGTGAGGCGGTGTAGGAGTCTGCGGAGGCTGCTGTTTCGTCGTCGTGGCGGAGCAGCGATGCTCGTGCCGCGTTTAAGGTCAAGGCTATGGTGGCGGCTGAGGGCATGGCGGCAAGATGGAATGCGGTGGATCGAACTCGATCTGCCGGCGGCACGGATCGGGATTGAGCGAGCTTGGCTTCACTGCGACGATGGATGCCATCGTTGGCGCCGCTCTCGTCGTTCCAATCTGGATTGTGATCGTGACGGATGGGTACTCAAAGACTTCTTCGCCTCCGCGAGATTGAGCGTCTGCTGCAGTCCACCTCAACGTTGGTGGTTTCCTCCGGCTTCTGGTGATTCAGGTTTGGCGGCGTCGGCTGGTGTCGGCGATCTTCATTGGCAGCGGATGCGGCCGGCTTCCTTTTTCGTAGAATATAGGTTGGACAGCTGTCCTGCGTATCCTTATCCGGTGTACTTGTATTTGTACGTGTTTATTTCTATTAATTAATATAGGTATACATTATCAAAAAAAGATAAATTAAAATATTAGATTGGCCTATCTAGCACATTGACTTAGTTAATATATATTTTAATATCGATGTAAATATTTGTAGCCATCATGTTTATGACTATATTAATAAAAAAATTGTTGTAAAAAAGTGCAAACGTTTGGTAATACATATGTAAGAAAAAAATTTGATCCACCTTATTATATACAATTATTCATAGATAAGTTAATATAAAATATTAGAATGGGCAACCAGATCACATTCACTTTGTTAATCGGACTTAGTTAATATATTTAAATAATTAATATAAATATTTTGTGCCATCAAATTTACAACTATATTAATCACTTATTTTTGTTGTAAAAAAAGTGCAAATGTTTTATCATAAAGATATAAGAAAAACAATGGATCCACCTTATACATAATTATTCATAGATAAGTTAATATAAAAATACTAAATTGGTCAACCAATCACGTTCACTTGGATAATGTATCAATGCATGTTCATGATTTGTTAATATAATCCTCACAAGATGTGTAATACCAAAAAAACACTACAAAATCTCATATTAATCATAAATATTTGGGCATTAATTCAATACTCTAGACATTTATAACAATTTGATTTGTTTTAATTTGTAAAAAAGTTACCCACCTCTACTATTATATAAAATATTTTTTAAAAGAAAAACAAAACTTTGGGTCCATAGAGAAAAATCATAGACAACACATTATAAATATTTTTTTTGTAGTTGGTTAATATAGACTATAAAGTAACAAATTAGATTGTCCTATCTATCACATTTAGATGGTTAGCACATTTATTAATAAAGTGCTTATATGAAATATATATGAAAAACTAATAGCACATATTTTCATCAACCACACAAAAATAAAGAACCTAATTCTCTGGCCTACCATGTCTGCCTTCTTTGAACTGAACTAGCACTACTACTTAGATACTGTAAGAAGTTTAGAACAGTCAGTGTTAAAAAAAAAAAAAAGTTCAGAACAGTCAGGTAAATGTAACCATAACATTTTGGCAAATTGGGAAATATTGTAACAGAAAAGCAAGCAAACAGTGAAACAGGACAGGACAAAAGGACCCAAAACTGAATTTCATTTGCACTAGCAGATGCAGATCGACTTTGCGAACAGAGGCACAACACATGTTCGCTTCTCTGGGACAGAACCACAGCACGGATATTGCAGAGTACTAGAAGTAGCCTACTACTAATCTACTCATCAGAACGAGATGTCCCCTGACAGAAAGCTGCAGGCAAGAACACTACTGATCACCAGGGGAAACAAATGGAAGCCGCCGGCGAGAGGAGATGCATTACATTCAGAAGAAGATGGTCATCGCCTCATCCTGACGACGACGAGGGTCCCTCGTCCGTCTCGCTCGTCAGCTCCATCCCCTCCAGCCAAGAGTCAACGTACTGGATCACACAGCGATCCTTCCTCTCCCTCTCCATCTTCTCGACGTCGTCAAGCTCTGCATGCAAAACAGCAGCGATTGATCAGGGTCGGCAAGCAAGCAATTACAGGAGGCTGCTGGCCACCTATGGCCACCAACGGCCAACCGTGGCCAGCCAAAGCCGACCACGGGAAGCTGCTGGCCGGCCGTGGCCACCAACAGCCAACCCTGGCCAGCCTCGGCCGGCCTCAGGAGGCTGCTGGCCACCTATGGCCACCAACGGCCAACCGCGGCCAGCGTGAGCCGGCCACGGGAGGCTGCTGGCCAGCCATGGCCGTAGGAGGTGGCGTCGCTGGGAGATCACCCAAGAAACGATGCAGAAACATATAAAATGATTGATCAGTGATCACAGTTTCCATGTTCCTATGTTAGGTGAAACATCACGCAAAGCTGCTTCTTCTTGTTCTGATAACTGCATGCTCCGATTCATTAGTTAATCAATCTAATTAATGCTGCATGTCGTTGTTAATGGTTAATCACACTGTCCTCCCGTCAGGTTTCAAGGAAGCTGATAGGAGGATTCTTGCTTGATGCTTGCTGTGTAGTAGAATTAGTCGTTAATTGTATTTGCTTATTGCTGTATGTTTATATTGACAAACATACATATGTTCAGTTCAGTATGCATTCCTTGAACGTCGTCTGAATGTTGCAGTATACAAATCCGAAGCCAAATGGGATATACTAGCAGCTCCGTAATATCATCACTGATACTCTGTGCCTGCACTGGTCACTGGTTCTGTAACTGACATCCTGCTTGGTGGAGTAGAATTAGTCAGAAGATGACAGGCAACAACAACATATATTCATATATTCCAATCATTCATGCAAACAGCAATGCAGGGAATGAATGAAATTCTTCTCTGACATGCAAGATATATTCAACCTTTCTCTATGCAGTTTTCTGCAGATAATCACGAGTTTGGAGTTCTACTGTATCCTTTTCTGACATTGATAAGAAGGGTATTGGTTTGCATGAATGATTGGAATATATGCATATATATGCTGTTGTTCCTTGTCATCTTCAGACTAATTCTACTCCACCTAGCAGGATGTCAGTTACAGTGATCAGTGATGATATTACAGAACTGCTAGTATATATATATATCTGATTTGGTTTTAGATTTGTAATTTTATTGCAACGTTCAGACAACGATCAACGAATGTATACTGAACATATGTTCGTTTATCACTGATGGTCAGACAATGATCAAGCATGTCAAATTGTCAACTGCCAATTTCCCAAAAATTGGAGAGCAACATGCATGCGAGCCCTCCCCTATGCAATCGTGTATCTATCAATTGAACAAGAAACAAATACAATTAACGACTAATTCTACTGCACAGCACATTAAGCAAGAATCTTCCTATCTAGCTTCCTTGAAACCTGACATGCATCATTAATTCGATCGATCAACTAATGAATCGGAGCATGCAGTTATCACTTATCAGAACAAGAAGAAGCAGTGATGTATCACCTGGTGGAGGAGATGGCGAAGAAGGCTCGGTGGGGAGAGGCGAGGGTGGCGACTGCTCCCAGGCGTCGATGATGGGGCGGGAGTTCCGGAGCATGATCTCGCGGTCGTCGCGTACCGAGCATTCCTCGCAGCAGACGACCTGCCTGTCGCGCACGTCCAGGCCGTAGAGCTTGTCACCCTGGAGGAAGTAGACGACGCCGTGCTTGTCGGGGTCGACGAGCGCGATGTGGGGCACCTCCCCTTCCGGGAGCGCGAAGTGGGCGTAGGACCCGTGCTCCCAGACCTCGGCGAAGGGCGCCTCGTACTCGAACCTCCAGGGCTTCTCCGCATCCGGGCTGACGTCGACGAGCGTCCACATCCAGACGCTGGGGTTCACCGGCGGGGGCGCCACGTCGGAGGCCTCGTAGGAGAGGCCCCGGACCTCGACGAAGCGGAGCAGGCCCTCGCTGGGCGCGACGCGGCGGCGCTGCACGACGTACCTGCGGTGGATTTGGGAGGGCACCTCCAACATCTCGCACTCGGCGGGCAGGCGGACGAAGCGCAGGTTCGGGGTGGCGGCGAAGGGGTCGTCGCAGACGAACACGCCGTAGGCGAGGTTGAGCCAGTAGAGTCGTCCGTCGTGGGCGAGCACTCCGCTCTCGAACCAGGGGCAGTGCAGGCGCGCCTGCGCCGAGGTGAGCAGCGGCTTGAGGCGCCACTGGAACGTCTCGGTGGAGTAGCAGAGCAGCCTTTCGGCGAGGAAGACCGAGTCGCGCAGGTAGAGCTGCGCGACCAGGTAGTGGCCGCGGCGGCGTGGGTCGGCGATGAGGCCGATGCTGCGGCGTGGCCACGCCTCGATGCCGAGACGGGAGTAGGGGACCGCGGGCAGGCTGATGGCCCTGCGGGCGTGCGCGTTGCAGAGGTACATGACGTCGCGCTCGCCGGGGGTGGTGACACGGAAGAGGAGGCGGCCCGAGCGGTCGGCGGTGAGGATGTAGGCGGACCCCTGCCGAGCGGAGTTGCCGGGGTCGGGGGCGACGATGCGGGGGTGCAGCACCAGGTAGGAGGGCTTCGGAGGGTCATTGAGGTCGAGGTCGACGGCCGTGCGGTGGGCCATCGCGCCAGCGAGGATGCGCGGGGTGGAGACGAGGGCCACCCAACTGTGCTGCGGCGCCTCCGCCGGCTCCTCGTCCGCGTCCTGGCGCGCACGCAACGACGACTCCGCCGCCGCTTCGGACGCCGACATGGCTGGCGCGAGGCGGTGCGGCAGTGCTTGGGGTTGGGGGATGAGGATGGGGAGGCGGTTGGTTCAGGGGGTGGATTTGAATTTGATCGTGTGTCGTGCGTGCTTTCTACAGGGAAGGGAAGGGAAGGGGATTTTATAGGCGAGCAGGCGTGTCGAGCAAGTTGGTGGCGGCCTTGACGGCCTTGGCGGTCCTGGACGAGGCCACCAGCGACGGCGTCAGCGGCGGCGGTGGCAACTGCACGCCGTGGCCCGTGGAAGCAGAGCCCCTGCTTCTGTGAGCATGTCAGCGGCGCCATCGAGCTCGCCGAAGCCGTGCACAAGGCGATGGACCTCGCCGCGGAGACCGACGACGCGCGCGAGGCGGCATTCGGCTTCATCGGCGGCGTCAGGTGAGCCGTCGTCTCCCGAATTCAAAGGACTCGGGTCGTTGATTTGATTCGTCACCCGATCGCCTGCTTGTGTTTAGTGATTCTTGGGATTCTTTGAACGATGAAACGAACGTGGATGTTTTGTTTCGATGTAGTAATTCTTGGGATTGGGATTCTTGGAATGATGAACGAATGACGAATCAAACGTGACTGTTTTTGTTGCGATTTGGTAAATCTTGGAACGACCAATGGTCCATCGATCAAGAACCTTGCGTGCTTATTACGTGGGTTTTTCGTTGATCTGATTTCAGTTTTAGCTCTACTGTTGCGATACACAATGGCATATAATTTTCAGCAATGTTATTTGCCTGTTTCAGGAATGTTTTTAGTTCTACTCGCAATCGATGCAGATTGTAGAACGCCCCTAGTTACAGGAACGGGAGGTGTTTAGTTGCCAGCTAGGATGAATGCTTTTACTTTTATGTGCACTGCATAGCAACAACTGAATAACATGCTAGAACTGTGAACTGTTCACTATCAATTAACCAATGGGAAAGTTAATACTCCTGATACCTCAAAAAAAAAAAAGTTAAATAGAACTTGTCGATGATGCCTAGTGTGACAAACTCTGAAGGTGTTCCCTCAAAAAAAAAAAAAAAAAAAAAAAAAAAAAAAAACTCTGAAGGTGTCTCTGCTTCTGAACCGAGTGGCTGAAGGTGCGTTGTTGGATTTGCCTAGTTAATGGACCTGCACGTCCTCAGTCCGGCCCAAAAGCCTCGTAACGTTTTGGCCCAAGCGGGTTGCTGCCTAAGAAGCTGACAGAATTCCTGAACCCGGTCTTCCTCTGTGTTCTTTCTCCCTGGCCGCTCTTTCACTTTCCCAAATTGCAGATTCCAATTACCCCCTCCGGTGAATCAGAGTTCAGAAAAAACTTTTCAGAGATGCTTCGAGACCAATTTCCGTTATTTACCTCGCTTATGGCAGGACACGGACCATGAGTACAATTTTAAGACATAGTACTAAACTAAAATATCTTAAATTTGGCTAAATATATATAAGAACTTTAATAGTTATGTTATATCAAATAAATATAACTAAATTTATCATAAAATATATTTGTATACTATGTTTATTTGATGTTATAACATTACTAATATTTTTACTACTTTAACCAAGAATGCATCTAAAATTGCAGTCTTTTCTGAAGAGAGGAAGTACTTTATTACAAAAGACACATGTTACATGTGTAGTATATCGTAATATAGTTACAAAACATAGCTAGTTTGCTAGAACTTTTTGGATAGTGGAAGAGTTCTGGCTTTAGAGACATAGAAAACAGAGTGGCGCCAGGTGCAAAAATATAAGTACAATCCAAGTTTAAATAAACACAAAAGAAGAATATTGTTTCCTAATAATGTGGAAACATGAAAGCTTCATCCATTAGACGTGAAGAGATCGATAGCACACAACTTTGTAAAGTGTTTGGTTCCAAGGATAAAGTAGGATGAGACGGGACGATTCGACGGTGTGTTTTTGATTTAGAGACAGGAGGGGGCAGAATTATCTCATCTTGATAATATTCCCACGATATGTGAGGCGAACTCATCCTCTGAAAACAAGTGGACTAATACATTCCACCTAGGACAGATATGAGCGTGGGAGAGGATGGTAACTCTGGTGGCTGATGACGTGCGGATGAGTTAATTTCCATGAAGCTTCGTGCGGTCTAGAATTTGATATTCGTTTTTCACAAAGGAAAATGTTCTGCCTCAAGTGTTGTGTGCGTTGAACATATATACGTGAACATATATACGTACAGACACATCTAGACAGTCATTAAAGACATAAAAAACGGGCTACTTATATAGTACTGCAACATACTGGTACGTACACGTGCATTTTTCTGATTATGTATTATGATCCCAATTCCACTTTAGCGGTCGTTCACTAGTTTCTATTCAAGCGAACGCTCCGACCGTGCCTCTCATTTCCTTTCCTGTTCCCAACTCCCTCATTCACACTCCGACACCGCTTGAGAAGCCACGGGAGAAGCCACCGATGGGAGCGCGCATGCATACAGACTGTTACATGTTGATGACATCACATAAAAAAATCAATGTATTTATTTTAACTTGCTATATTTTTGAACCGTGTATCCGTTTTCAATACCGTTTGCACGGGTGTATTCTACGTTGAGACGAACAAAACTAGATCCCACTTGGATATGTTCGAATTTTTTTTTTACTTTTCGGTATTCTGGTATCTAAGTTATACGTAAAGTTACGTGTATAAGTTAGATCGTAACTCGCGACGTTGTAAGACAAATATTTTCACATATTAACTTAAATGAATAAGTTATGGACATAAGTTAGAAAAGTTAAATATCACGTAAGTTATGTGTATAAGTTATATTCTAATTTTATAACGTTGTAAGTTATGTATTTTTACATAATAAGTTAAATGTATAAGTTATGTTCATAACTTAGAAAGGTTAAAGATCATATAAGTTATGTGTATAAGTTAGATATATAAGTTATAAAATAAAAGTTATGCGTCTGAATTTGTAACTTTGACTTTCTCTTGATAAAATAAAAAACTTTCCGAAAAAGGAAAGTTACGGAAATTTTTTTTTGTCAAAAAAGGAAAGTTGCGGTTGTCTGAAATCGTTCGCTAGTTCTGGAACTGATGAGCGTTCGCTAATTAGTCTTGCCCTATTATGATGCCTCAATAAATGTACACAAGAGTAGTGATTAGTAGATTGTGTACGTACGTGTGTGCAATATGTCTTCAGTGTGGTTTTCTTTGCACGGGAGATGCATTTTGGCGAGGCGCTGGCCATGCATGTCATCTCTCCTCTCTGATGGCGGCTCAACAGTGATGCGTTTTGGCTAATCATGTCACTGATGAAGGGGTCATGAGTCACATGTTTTTACGGGTCAGTGATGTTTTTACATCAGAGGCGTAATAATGTACAATATCAATATAGTATAAGACAGATTCGGAAAAAAAATATATAGTATATGACAGTCAGCACTCACCACAATCCAGTACACCTACTGATCGATCGATGATGAGATGAAAAGAGTCGATAGCTATAGAATGCTAAGGTGATGTACCGAATTATTAACCGAAATAAAAACCGATGGCTGCACACGTGTAAATGCAGGGTGCATGGATGATGTCACGGTAGATAGCTAGCTCGACTTCCTTACCGTGTTACTCCTCCCCTCCACCAAGTTTGAGGCTTCGGAAGCCGACGATGTCGACGATCCCGGAGATTAAGAGGGCGGCGGTGGTAACGCCGCTGCTGAAGCTGAGTCCTCCGTCAGCGGCGACGAACATGATGTGCAGCCCAGCCCACATGCAGTGGCCGGCGGCGGTGGCCACCAGCGCCGCGTAGGCAAGGATGAGTCGGTGGCGTCGAAGCAAGGCCCAGCGCCCCCGCGGCCGCCTGGGACACTGCGCACAACAGAATCCCGGCCGCGAGGGCGACAGCCACAACGACCTCGGCGACCGGCACGTGCACATCCTCCTCGCGGCCGGTGGGGCGGCGGCGGCAGCAACGGCGGCTACACGCACGAAAGTACAGGCGTAAGGCGTGCGTGTGATGGATCAGTTTGTATGCAACAGCCACGGACCGATTTGTAATTTGCATATCCACGCGCGCTTACGTACCATGATGAGGGCGTAGGCGATGGAGAACGCGACGATGCCGGCGTTGAGGAGGGCCCAGATCAGGACATGTCGGACACCCAGGAACGGAGGATCCGCGGCCGGCACCTGCTCCTTCTCCTCCTCCTGCACGGGCACGGCGGGCAGTGGAAGGGGAGCAACCTTCTCATCAGCCATGGGTCCTGCTGATGAGCAGATCAATCAACGTAGTATAAATTAGCAAGGCAGGCATGTTTAGTTCGTTTATTCTTGTCTTAATTCTGTCGCAAAATTAAAGATAAAAAGAGGGCGCCACAAGGGATCGAGGGGGCTCAACTGATGACTGACCTTAGCTTCTTCGATCTGCAGGTGCTGCTGAGCGCAGTGGGGATCGACGACGATGAAGGATTAATTGGATGGAGCTTGAGAGTTGAGGCAGGAGCTTTCCAACTAGTAGTTCTACAACAGAGCACAGAGAGCCTAGCCTCACAGACCTCACCTCGCTCTGATGCTATTCCTCAGCTCATGGACTACTTCCAAGGGCGAACTCCTTTATGCCGCGTGGGGTGGGCAGCAGGCTCCTCCAACAACCGCGACTACGTGTCGAGCGCGGGTAATTCCTTTATGTCGTGCAGTGATTTCTCGATTATATTGAGAGACAGAGGATGCAGGGTGTGCGTGTGGTACCGTCCTAGAATCTCTTGAACACACTTTATTCCATCGAAGACGATGGGGAACGAATGCTGAAGGCAGGAGCACCTTGCAGTGAATAAATGGCACCTATCGAGCTGTGTGCACCGTTCGTTCCATTCCCATTCCGGCACAGTGAGCTTTTCCCGACCGGCGGTCACCTAGCTAGCACCCACCACAGTATGAATGAATGTTTCAGAGATTCAGGTAGCTACTGCGTACATTGCACATTACTACTATCCTACTAATAAAGTATAGCACACGATCACTCGCTGCACCACAAAGCAACAAACAAAGACGACGTCCACCAGAGATACTCCGATCCTCACGTACTACCTAGGTTGGATCATCTTTGGAATTTTATCAAGACCACCAGGCCTCAGCTAGCTAACTCTTCTGCATGCTTTGTCCATCAAAAAAAGGGTGATCCAATGATCCATTGCATTGCATCCCCGTGCAGAATATTTCTCATACGTCGTATGTATTACTGTACGGCTTTTGAGAGAGACCATTTTAAAAAATGCCTTGATGCATTTCATCCAAGTTCACATTTCACAACAACGCATATGTATGTGATTATTTGTTTCTGAAAGTCTACGTATCACGTATGGTAAAACTTAAGACTTTCGAGACGGAACATTTTTTGTGAAAAAAGAAATATCAAAAACTAGAAATAAATCACGGAGAGAACGAAGCTTCGTGGAAATTCATCCACCGGCTAAAAAACGCCAGTTTCGGTAAAACATATATATACATTGGGATGATGGGCCAAAGTGCATTATATAGGAAATATTCGCTGCTTGAAGTATATAAACATGTGCACCATTCAGAGAGAAAGAAATGTCTGTGACCAGATGTCAAAAAGCGAATTTTACTATGCATGTGGATCCCATGGGCATCACAACAATTTCCTCACTTGTGGCTCCAATCTCTTGCATGCTTTCAATCCGACGATGGCACTAGATACGGTATACATACGTACGGCAGGAATATCAAACGAAAGCTCAGCTCATATACCAACACAAATTAAGTCATAGTCAGCGTGTATGTAGCTCTTGCCTGTTGGCTACTAGCTGGCTTGCATCAGGGAACGATTGTTTGTTCCTGCATGTGCCTGCATGTAGCTCTTGCCTGTTGGGGCACACGCGTGCTCTCTCTCCCGTCTGAGAAGCATGGTTTCAATCAGACTCTGAACGGGGCTCCGTTTTCACCTAACTCTTGTGCATGCTTTTCCGTAAAAAAAAAAATGGAGATCCACACTACTACAGAAATGATTAAAGGCGACAACGCCTAGGAGGCCTTCGTGGCCAACTCTTTTTTTAGCTCGTCACGGTAAATCGATTGATTAACGGAGGTGGATATTTTTATTTACCGTGGCGGACACTTTTGCCCGCCACGGTGATATAAGGCGCGCCACGGTTAAGGCCAATGCCCAACTGGCCCAGGCGAGGCCCATTCCGGCGGCCACCTATATAAGAGGGAAGTTAGGGTTTTGGTACATCATCCCCACTTCACTCCCCCCGGCTCACTTAGTGCCTTGACACACCTTCCCTCACCTCGACGCTCCCTTCCCCTGGTCGCGACCCACCCCGACCCTCTCCCCAGCGCACCCCTCCTCTCCTCTCTCTCCTCGGTGCTCCCCTCCCTTTCCCTAGCAGCGGCGGTGTGACACGCGCGGCGACGCTCAGGGTGACGCACACCATCGCGTGGCGCCGCAACGCTAGGTGCGGCGGTGCTCGGGGCGAGGTGTAGCGGCACTCGGCGTCCGGCGTGGGGCGCAGGGCCATGTCATAGAGGAGGGCCAGATCGATGGCATGGAGGTAACACCTATCCGTATTCATCTCTCCTCGCTCCCTTTCGCTCTCTCTCACTCACTCTGTTTCTCAAATTTGGCAGTGTCGGAGGAGGCCGGGTGCGAGCGGATATGGCGAGGAGGAGGCTGGATGAGCCCGGATCCGCAACGGCGGCGGCCAACATCCATGCCGGGCGTCGGCGGTCTAGGGCATGGTGAAGGCCGGGCGTGAGTGGATTCGGCGAGGAGGAAGGTGGATGCGCTGGATCTAGCGACGACGACGGTCAACATCCACGGCGGGTGTCGGCAATCGAGTCATCCGGGATGCGAACGGGCTCACCGGCGGGCTCGGGAATGTACTCTCCGATGGGCACATGGAATTTTTTGTTATCCTTCTTCGATTAACCCTCGACGGACGTTGTAACGCGCCGTCGTGAATAATGGATTTACCTGTGGTGGGCACCGGCGCCCGCCAACCGTGACCTCTCCACCATGGCGAAGGCGATTGCTCGCCATGGGAAACCAAATTTGTCCGCCACAGTAAAGGTTTATGTAGTAGTGCCAGATCCACTCGATCATGCACGCATGACCCACACGATGACGTCCATTTCCGTCCATAAACCAAAACACCTCAAGAAATATGTTGCACGCACACCTAATTCTAGTTGTAGTACTAGGAGAGATCTACAAACTAAACTGAAGTTGTAGTACTCAAGACATCTACAAATTAACTCTGCATTTCCTCTATTCTTTTCAGATAATAAGCCGCTCTTGCTTTCTTAGATACATAGTTTTTGTTAAATATTTAGATACTACTTTTATGTCTAGGTGCATTGCAAAAGGTACCTAGAAAAACTAAAATGACATAGAAATTTAAAAGGGAGTAATTGACTATAATTTCAGCTGAAATCATTTAGTGTTGGTAAATTTTTATTCATGTTTTCTTATTTGGAAATTCCTTTTTTTCCATTTTTCAAAGTAGCGCGGATGGAGAAACGAGCTAGACGAAAGTTGTACTATTCGAAGAGATATGAATTTTTGTTATTTGTGACATTTTCATTTGAAATAATTTAATGTCTAGAAATTCTATTCTAAGATTAACGATTTTCAGATTAATATTTGTTTGCATTTTCAAATTACCACGGATGGTGAAACAACTAATCAAAGTTGTAGTACTCACAATAGAGCTAAAACTTTCTAGTTCATACTTTTTCATTTGAATTTGTTTAGGGTCTTAAATACGTGTTACAATATTTATCAAAGTGAAGACAAATGGATTGTTTTAGCCACTTAGTCTGAGGTCATATTCAGCAATCACCACAATCTAGACAGATGGATCGACGACGGATTGGATCCTTTGAGGAATTGAGGGCTCTCCTTATCAACAACTAGCTAGGTCTACAACAGAGCACGTACGTACAGAGAGACCTCACCTCCCTAGTTGGCTAGCTGCTATCTGATGATCATGGAAGGACCGACTACTTGAATGAACAAGTAGCCGAGCACACCGCGCAACACGTACAGCAAAAAAGGCGATCGATGCCGTGTGGTGTGTGGCCGGCCCCCAACAATCGCGACGTGTCGACCGTGAGCTCCTGAGCTGCCGAGTCTGAGAGAACGCTGTGCAAGTGCAGTGAATCCCGGGCTGCTCTCCGTATCCGTATCTGGTATGGCTCCAAAACTCGTAAACGGCTATGTCGACCCTTTCTCAGCTAAACTGTTTTGCAATAATAATCCATTTGCGACCCGTGTGCCACATGCATATATATCATCTCTGTGCAGAAACCAACCAACTCACATGTTTAAAGACTTCGGCGTGAAAATGCACGAGCATAATGCAGAGAATGAACGGCACCAAGCGAAGCTGTGTGAACCGTCCGTTCCATTTCCATTCGGGCACAGTCAACTTTTTCCCAGCGGCCAGCTAGCACCCACCACTCTGAATGAATGTTTCATCAAACGATTCAGGTTTGCTACCACGTACATTACACATTACTACTTACTGTGTAAGCCATTCTGGATCTCTTTGAAGTTTTATGGATCATTGTCAGCACTACTAACTACACACGTACTGCTACAGAAGTTTTTACCAATGACATTCACAATGTTAGATTCACATATTAATGACGCGTCTAGATACTCATTAGAGACGCGAATGTTAAGAGCGACAGAAATCCCACACACAGCAGAATCTTAAGAGCACCAACCCATGAACAGCCTCTCGCTCATATATTGCATGCTAATCAACACTCATAAATCTCTAAATCATATGAATCACAGTCGTGAACAAGGATAAACAAGAAGACCGTTTGTGAGACAGAAAGTAACCTTGTTCATGCATATTCTGCATAGTCATCTTCTAAATTACTAATACTATGCATGCTCCAAGCAATCTCAAAGGTTCTCCATCTGGATATCGCTCATGAGTGGCACGTACTCCCCAAGGTACCCTCCAAGGTGCTCATACAATGCAGTCTTGTCAATCTTCTGGTTGTGGAAGGCCTTGCTGGCGTAGTAGAAGACGCTCTGCACGAGCAGTCCCAGCAGGTGGACGCAGACAAGCACGCACACTAGCACGGCGCCGACAAGTATCCGCCCGGGCAAGGCCAGGCCGAAGCTCCCCTCCTCGTCGCGGCCCTTAACGACAGCGGCACTGAACAGCCACGATGTGGCCCCGCAGATCACCAAGTAGTCGGCGACAAGCGAGGCAGCGGTGCTGGTGTGGCCCTGGAGCAGCTGCTTGCTCTTGGCCATGGCGGCGAGCCCGCAGAGCGGCTCGAGCACGGAGACGACGCTGGCGAGGTGCCACAGCGCGGTGATGTAGACGTGGATCCCGAAGAAGACAGCGACGTCGACGTTGAGGAAGAGAATCAAGGAGAGAGGGAGCCGTGCGGAGTCGTCGGACGACGCTCCTTCGCCGGTGGAGATGAAGAAGACGAGGAAGAGCAGGAAGACGGTGATCGCGAAGGCGAGGTGGTAGGCGAGCATGAGGAGGGAGACCCAGAGGAAGGTGCGGAGGAGGCGGCGCAGGATGGCGGGCAGCACGGCGAGCGAGGAGGACATGGACGCAGGCTTGTAGTTGGCGTAGAGCGAGGCGACGGTGAAGACGGCGGCGGCGGTGGAGGGCAGGGAGAAGGTGAAGAGGAGGATGAGGTAGATGAACTGGTAGGCGAAGAGCCTTAGCCACTGCGGGAGGTCCGAGTGGCTGACGCCCTGGATGCGGAGCAGGATGGGGTGGGTGAAGAGGGAGTGCGCGAGAACGGCGGCGGAGAGCGGGAAGATGAAGAAGACGGTGAGCAGGGTGAAGGTGCGCGGAGCCGCGCGCGGGATCGACGCCGAGACGCGGACCAGCTCCCCCGCGCCCATCGCCGCGAGGTCGTCGGTCGACGCCAGCTCCATCGCCGGCTGGTGGTGGTCGCGCTCGTGCCGGTGGAATCCGGGAAAGGGAAGGGGGCTGCAGCGCACCGCACAGCTAAAGTTGGTGGAATGGCCGTGGAGGACTAGGACAGGCTGCTAGCGGTGATATATAGCCACTCGATCTCTCAGGATTCACTCGTCGTTAGCCTTGTGGCCGGCCCGGTGAGAAGTGGACTGGTGTTTTTGCGTGTGTGACTTCGACGCGAAGCGTCGTCGGTGACAATACATGCACGCATTTGGTAAGATAGGATGTGGTGGTCAAGTTTAGCCCATCCCATTGTACTATGTGTTCTACCAAAACAGGCTGGTTGGTAACGGCATGAAGCTTCGTGTGTTTTCCTTCCTCTATTTCGCGAGTGCTGTACGTCTGATGGAGTTTTCCTCGAATTAAAAATACTACATATACTCCGGCCGGCTAAACAAGAAAATCTGTACAAGAGCAGGACCCGGATCCTTTTTGTATATCCAAGCCAAACAGAGCATACCACCATCAATCAATCTTGTAGCCGTGTCCATAGGCCGATCAGTACGTACGTCGACCATCTTGTTGTCTGCATATTTTCTTTCTCAAAACTTATCTGATATTGTTTTTATTTGCCACTTCATGTACCTTCTCTCTAATCATCTGTTACACTTCTGATTATTCCAGACTGCACTCGGACAAGTCAGCAAGTGTCCGATTAGTTGGCATTGGCGCAACTTAGAGCAAGTATAATAAGCTGATTTAGCCGGCTGGGAGGAATCCACATCAGCACAAATAGGAGCCACATCGGAGAGAGATTACAGAGCGAACGTTTTGCATCTCGCAGGCTGGAGCACAAGATACGAGAAGAAAATTTACTTCCCAGCCGTCTCCCAGCCCGCATAGCAGTGTCAAGCCGCCGCTAATGTCTTCGTGTGCAGTTGTAAATAATAAATGTATCTCCCTCTATAGCCAGCTTTTGCAATTACTAGTGTTTCTCTTTGAAGGCTAAATGTGATGTGGCAGTGTTATACAGCCAGCTGCCGGCGTCGTTATTAGCCTTGCTCTTAGCTATTTTCGATTTGGATCAACAGCCAGAACAATAATATACGAGTTGTTGCACTTCGATCAGGTTGAGCAAAATATGCACTCGGCCATCATCCCAATTCCCAGCCGCGTAAACATAAACATATATGGATTGGATGGAGCCTGACTGAAGAAGCCGTGTGGTGTGGCCCCCAACAATCGTGACGTGTCGACCGTGAGGCGGCCGAGATCGAGTCTGAGAGCGCAGTGCATTGCAGTGCAAGTGCAGCGCAGTGAATCCCGGCCTGCCCGCTGCTCTCTCCCGTATCCGTTATCTGGTAAGGCTCCAAAACTCATAAACGGCTATGTCGACTCTTTCTCAGCTAAACACTTTTGCAATAATAATCCATTTGCAGAGACCAACCAACTCACATGTTTAAGAGACTGCACGCGGCGAATGAAAATACACACTTGAAAATGCGCGAGCATGGTGCAGTGAATGAATGACACCTGCTATCGAGCTGTGTGCACCGTCCGTTCCATTTCCATTCCGGCCGGCACAGTGAGCTTTTTTTTTTTAATCAAGCACAGTGAGCTTTTCCCAGTGGCCAGCTAACACCAACCACACTCTGAATGAATGTTTCGGCGATTCAGGTAGCTTAGCAACTAGGTACTGTACATTGCACGTCACGTACACGATCATTGTAACCTAGACTTCTTGTTAGCTTCAGTGAGATATGGCTTGATGCTACTCGAGTGACGCCTAAGGTAACCTTTTTTCAAATACCTTTGAATCCTCCATTTATATATGGCCATCGGGCCGTGCCGGCCCGGCCCGGCAGCCCGACGGGCCGTGCCGGCCCGACACGGCATCGTGCCTCCTCGGGCCGCCGTGCCTACCGGGCCGTGCCTTGGCCGTGCTCGTGCCTGGCCTCCGGCCCAAGGCACGGCCCACGGGCCGTTTTCCGGGCCGTGCCGCCCGGTAGGCACCACCGGGCCGTGCCGCCCATGGCCCGAGGACACTCAACACTTGTCATTTTCAGTGTAATCTCCAACTCCAAGTTATATTTCATTTTCATTTTCATGTCGCAACGACAGAAGAATAATACTTCATTTTCATGTCGGCAACAGCCAACAGTTCATTTTCATGTTTTTTCACAAGTAAATTAACTCACAAAGTCACAACTCAACTCACAAGTCACAAGAACTAGTGAACTAAGCGAGAACATGATTACATAAATAAGGGATAATATATTATCAAAATGAGCTGTTTGTGTGCAATCTTTTTGCCTCATTAAAAACCTTTCTAGGTAAAACTCACCCTTGTGAGAAACCCTAGAAAGGAAAAGAGTCAAACCGAGCTCAAGATAAGTTCAAGTTCAAGTTCAAGTTACTTCTATCCTATTACAATAGCCATCATCGTGGCAAGGCAATGCGGCAAGTCCTACTCCTAGTGACTTAAGTGTTTCGAGTTTGCTTTCACTCCACACATCTCACAGAATGTCGAATCTAACTCTCACTCTCACACTTGCACCAAAAGACTTGCACCGGGCGCAGAGGGCACCGCCACCGGCTCTAGGACTCCGAGACTTGCACCAAAAGACCAAAAGTGGCTGCATTAAGATGAAGCATGTCAGTACAAGCCTGTTGCCATAATCAATCAATCAAAACAAAATGAAGGCATTGAGTCAATAGTCACCTTGCTATGCAAGCTTCATCTTCACACAAAGCAGCACAAGACCGGCACCGCCACCGCCGCTCGCCTTCTCCTTCTTCATCCAAGAATAGGTTCTGAATGACTCCTCCGGGTCCACGTCCTCCGGTGCATGTTGTTCTCTTCTTGCTCCTTGCTCCCAGTCCTTGATGCATGTGAGCATCTCCACATGCTCAGCAACAAAAGCGCCTTCGCCGGTCTTCGAGGATCCTGGATGTACGGCTAAAGCAAGACTCCGAAGAAACGGTGGAGGCGAGTACGTACATAATATCTCTAGCCATAATAGATAAGATGGGATAGGTTAGCTTGTGGTCACGCCACGAGCAATATGTCAAAACCCTCATCCCAATCATTACGGGGGTCACTATCCCGAAAGGCGAGAGCTCACGACACGAACCAGATGGAGATGGAATAGATGAGCCAGGGGATGCACCAGAACCAGAACCAGAACCAGAACCACCAAAGATCATTCCCCATGCCTGCTTTCTCTTACCTCCAGTTGAAGGCATTGAAACCCTTGTACTCCTACTTGTACCCCCAAATTTTCCCGATACTTGCTAAACATTACGGTCATTTCAGCTTTAACCTCATTGAAGTAATCATTATAAGAGATTCCAGTATGTTCGGCAAGCACATCAAGGTAGCTCAAGAACCCTTTCAAACTTACCTCTAGGATCAAGAATGAAAGCAAATGAATAAAGCCAAGGGATGTCCCTCCAATACTTAAGGAACTTCATCTTCATAGGAACTGCTATAGATCTGAAATTCACATCAGCTTCAGCTTTTTTCAAATGATCAGCAAAGTAAAGAACATGATGCAACACAAGTGGAGCTGTTGGATAGTAAACACCAGACAGAACAACAGTAGCCTCATAAAATAGTTCCAGGAAAACCATTATCTGCTCAGCAACATACCAATGTTGTGTACTCAACAATGTTCTACCATAATTAGAGTTAAACCACACAGGAAAGACATCCTTGTAAGGCAGCAAATGTTTAAGCATCAAATAAGTAGAATTCCATCTCACATCCATATCCAAGCCAAACTTCCTTGGTCTCTTACCTTGAGCAATGCAGTAATTTTTGAACAAAGCAATTCTTTGATTAGAGGAATTCAAAAAATTAATTGCAGTTCTAAAATCTTCAAGATAAGGTTTCAACCTCTTCAAGCCAGAGACTTAACAATCAAATTAATGATATGACGGAGCACAACGCCGATGCACAAGAAAATACTTAACCTTGTTAGGTTCTTCCTGAGTAGGTGCAGGATAGGAACCCATGTAACCAAAGAACATAGGTTGCAAGATCTCATAAGCCCTGGTATTAGAAGATGCATTGTCTAGAGTAACAGCAAAGATCTTATCAATCAAACCAAACTCCTCCACAACACCAGCAATCCTATCTGCTATGTTTTCACCAGAATGTTTCACCTCAATAAGCCTGAAACCAATTACCTTTTTCTGCAGCTCCCAATCAACACTAACATAATGAGCAACAACTGAAATGTAATCTTCCTTAGCATTACCAGACCAGATGTCAGAAGTCAAAGAAACTGATGAACATGCAGGCAGCAAAGAATTCTGAAGCATAGCACGCTGCTCATCAAACAGTTTACCAATGTCTCTAGTGGTGGTTTGCCTAGAGACCTTAACAAAAGAGGTTATGAGCATTCCTAATGTAATCTTCCCATGCCTCTTGTCTCACCAATGCCTAAGGGAAGGTCTAGCCTAGCAATCAAACGGCACAACTCAGAACGAGCAACAGCTGGATCATACCGCCAATTTTTCAAACCATCAGGATTAAGAGCAAGCCTAGACTGGACCATATTAGCATGATTCTGTTTTGCCATACAGGATTTCATGTGGCGATTCAAATGGCCAGTACCAGCAGTGGATCTAGCAGAGAGTCTAGCATGACAATAGTTGCAGATAGCAGCAATTCGAATGTTGTTCTCCTTAACCTCAGTGAAGTAACTCCACACAGCAGACTTTTTCTTACCAGAGGCGGCCGAGGACGAGGTACCATGAGTTTCAGTAGAGGGGTCCACATCGTCGTCGCCATCGGGCAGCTCGATGGGATGATCATCAGTGCCATCAGGGACAGGGATGTCATCGATCTCCACCTCTTCTTCCGGGTGCGGCGCTAGGAACTCGCCCTCGCCGAGGGGGACCTCATCATCACGAGCCCCTGGCGTTGCAAGCCCAGCACCAGCACCGGACGCCGGACCCCGTCCACGACCTCCAGCTCCGGCTCCACACACAGGAGGCGGAGCCTGACACCGTCCCTGGCCTCCAGCTACAGCACCGCCCCTCAACGGGCGCTTTGGCGGCCTGGCCATGTCCTCCACTCCAGAGGAGGAAGACTCGGCGTCAGGCACGAACCTGCAAGAGACAAAGGAAGAATGAGAAGAGAAAGAGACGGATCTGGGGAAATAAGAGAGAAAGAATCAAAGAAACACAAAAAAGAACAGATCTAGGTCTAGGGTTTACCTTCGCGACCGGAGCCCGGTGCCGGAGAAGAAGACGCCAGCGAGGGGAGAGGAGAGACAGACAAACACCGATTAGACAAACGACGGCGGCGGCGGACGGAGCGGAGCATGAACTCACATGGTTCACCGGAGCGAGGTCGAGGAGGGGAAAAGGAGGGAGGGAAAGCGGATCGGGGCTCGGGCGAGCGAGGCGAGAGGTGGAGGAGCGGCGGCCGGCGAGGTGCCGAGCAGAGCACCGAGCTCCCGGATCGAGATCGAGAGCGGAGCGGACGAGGCGAGGAAGAGGAGAGGAGCGGGAGAGCGGCGAGCGAGTGGCGGCTGGGAGTGGGAGCAAATGAATTAGGGTTGGCGCTGGCGGCCGCTTCGCGCTTTTATATGGTGATGTGGTCACCGGGCCGGCACCGGGCCGTCGATGTTTACCGGGCCGTGCCCGGGCCGTGCCACGGGCCAGAGTGGCGGCCCAAGCACGGCCTGGTGCATCGGGCCGTGCCAGCCCGGGCACGCCAGTCACCGGGCCGGGCCGTGCCCGGGCCGGGCCAAAATAGCGGGCCATGGGCCGGGCCGTCGGGCCGCGGGCTGCATGGCCAACTTTACCTCCATTTGCTCATGTTTAGTGCGGTGCACACATCCTCTATAGTCATTCTTTGTTTTAGAGGAATGTTTCGCAATGCTTCCAAATCAACAGGGGTAGCTTTACGGCCAACTCTACCCTTCTTTAAACTAGAAACCACAACCGGCACCGAGTTTGCAAGTTGTATTTTACCTCTCCTCCATACACGCTGAACTGTCCGTTTATGAACCCCAAATTGCCCAGCAACGAATGCAGTATCACCTTTGGCTAGTTTCCCATTGTTGCTTCTAGCCAACAAAGCTTGATAAACTTGTTTTCTCTGGTCTTCAGTCAAGTCTTTCCTTCGGTGGGGTTGTTGAACTTGTTCTTCACGGCATGTTCTACAAAAATAATCACGGCATGATCTAATTATAGAGAAAAAAACAAGCATTTTTACACTAAAATAGCCATTGCATGTCCTACAAAAATAATCACAGCATGTTCTTCCACATCATGTTCTAATTATAGAGATTAAAAACAAGCATTTTTATAGTTAAGCTTAGCCATTGCATGTTCTACAAAAATAATCACAGCATGTTCTTCCACAAAAAAATGGAAAGCACATTCATAGTAATACAAACGAACGAAAAGTTCACGGTGAGCTTACCAGCTTGGTTTTGTACTCCATAGTTGAAATCAACAGCACCAAATTCATCTAGTGGGAGGTTCAAATCAAATCCTGCCAAAAAAAAAAGAGAGAAAGAAACAAGAAACTAAGAATTAATATATGGAGGGCGGCTGCATGCTATGCTCATACTCTAACGGAAATAATGAAACGATGAAAATACCATTGCCATGCTCCAACGGAGGGTCAATGAGATCAAACGCAGCATCACCGTTGTCATCTGCAGTTGGTAGGTTGCCGTCCTCATCATACTACGTACACAAAGCAATAGCAGTGCAAAAGGAAACTACTAAGAGATGCATTACCGTTGCCGTCGTTGAGATTGAAGGGAAGGTTACTGTCCTCATCTTCTTCTAACCGAACATTGAGGTCAAAACCAAGGAAAGGCGCCTCCATTTGCACAGGCTAGCAAGCAAGGAAAGGTGGAGAAAACGGAAGATGGACAAGCAAGCAAGCAAGCATGGTGTTGACGAAAAAGCAAGCAAGCAGGCAAGGAAGTAGATGCCGGAAGCTAAAGCGTTTAAATAGATGAAGCAGTCGAATCGCTGGCCGGCTGGCGCGTTGTGAAAATAATTTGCCGCGTCGTGAAAATAATTTAGCGCCATTGAACTCAAACGAAATAGCGCAGCGCGAGGTGAAAAACAAATCCACGAGCGCGGGCCGAAACGCGAATTCGCGCCAGTAAGCACGCGCGCACCGTGAAAACCAAATTTGCAAGCGGCCGAGCGCAGGAATAGTGCCATGCAAAAATAGTCCACCAGCAAAAAAGTAGTGTGACCCCAGGGATCGAACTCACGACCATCCACCACAGAAGGCATGCGACTCGCTGTGCTAGCCAGCTCAACTTTGATTCTTTGTCGAAATAGATACACCCGGTACCGTATTTATTAGGGGCAAACAGGGAAAAATACCACTAATTAATCACTAGGAAAGGAGTACTTGGTAAGCGCAATCATGTCCAAAACGCCGGCAGCTGGCTGTATAACACTGCCACATCACATTTAGCCTTCAAAGAGAAACACTAGTAATTGCAAAAGCTGGCTGTAGAGGGAGATACATTTATTATTTACAACTGCACACGAAGACATTAGCGGCGGCTTGACACTGCTATGCGGGCTGGGAGACGGCTGGGAAGTAAATTTTCTTCTCGTATCTTGTGCTCCAGCCTGCGAGATGCAAAACGTTCGCTCTGTAATCTCTCTCCGATGTGGCTCCTATTTGTGCTGATGTGGATTCCTCCCAGCCGGCTAAATCAGCTTATTATACTTGCTCTAAGTTGCGCCAATGCCAACTAATCGGACACTTGCTGACTTGTCCGAGTGCAGTCTGGAATAATCAGAAGTGTAACAGATGATTAGAGAGAAGGTACATGAAGTGGCAAATAAAAACAATATCAGATAAGTTTTGAGAAAGAAAATATGCAGACAACAAGATGGTCGACGTACGTACTGATCGGCCTATGGACACGGCTACAAGATTGATTGATGGTGGTATGCTCTGTTTGGCTTGGATATACAAAAAGGATCCGGGTCCTGCTCTTGTACAGATTTTCTTGTTTAGCCGGCCGGAGTATATGTAGTATTTTTAATTCGAGGAAAACTCCATCAGACGTACAGCACTCGCGAAATAGAGGAAGGAAAACACACGAAGCTTCATGCCGTTACCAACCAGCCTGTTTTGGTAGAACACATAGTACAATGGGATGGGCTAAACTTGACCACCACATCCTATCTTACCAAATGCGTGCATGTATTGTCACCGACGACGCTTCGCGTCGAAGTCACACACGCAAAAACACCAGTCCACTTCTCACCGGGCCGGCCACAAGGCTAACGACGAGTGAATCCTGAGAGATCGAGTGGCTATATATCACCGCTAGCAGCCTGTCCTAGTCCTCCACGGCCATTCCACCAACTTTAGCTGTGCGGTGCGCTGCAGCCCCTTCCCTTTCCCGGATTCCACCGGCACGAGCGCGACCACCACCAGCCGGCGATGGAGCTGGCGTCGACCGACGACCTCGCGGCGATGGGCGCGGGAGCTGGTCCGCGTCTCGGCGTCGATCCCGCGCGCGGCTCCGCGCACCTTCACCCTGCTCACCGTCTTCTTCATCTTCCCGCTCTCCGCCGCCGTTCTCGCGCACTCCCTCTTCACCCACCCCATCCTGCTCCGCATCCAGGGCGTCAGCCACTCGGACCTCCCGCAGTGGCTAAGGCTCTTCGCCTACCAGTTCATCTACCTCATCCTCCTCTTCACCTTCTCCCTGCCCTCCACCGCCGCCGCCGTCTTCACCGTCGCCTCGCTCTACGCCAACTACAAGCCTGCGTCCATGTCCTCCTCGCTCGCCGTGCTGCCCGCCATCCTGCGCCGCCTCCTCCGCACCTTCCTCTGGGTCTCCCTCCTCATGCTCGCCTACCACCTCGCCTTCGCGATCACCGTCTTCCTGCTCTTCCTCGTCTTCTTCATCTCCACCGGCGAAGGAGCGTCGTCCGACGACTCCGCACGGCTCCCTCTCTCCTTGATTCTCTTCCTCAACGTCGACGTCGCTGTCTTCTTCGGGATCCACGTCTACATCACCGCGCTGTGGCACCTCGCCAGCGTCGTCTCCGTGCTCGAGCCGCTCTGCGGGCTCGCCGCCATGGCCAAGAGCAAGCAGCTGCTCCAGGGCCACACCAGCACCGCTGCCTCGCTTGTCGCCGACTACTTGGTGATCTGCGGGGCCACATCGTGGCTGTTCAGTGCCGCTGTCGTTAAGGGCCGCGACGAGGAGGGAGCTTCGGCCTGGCCTTGCCCGGGCGGATACTTGTCGGCGCCGTGCTAGTGTGCGTGCTTGTCTGCGTCCACCTGCTGGGACTGCTCGTGCAGAGCGTCTTCTACTACGCCAGCAAGGCCTTCCACAACCAGAAGATTGACAAGACTGCATTGTATGAGCACCTTGGAGGGTACCTTGGGGAGTACGTGCCACTCATGAGCGATATCCAGATGGAGAACCTTTGAGATTGCTTGGAGCATGCATAGTATTAGTAATTTAGAAGATGACTATGCAGAATATGCATGAACAAGGTTACTTTCTGTCTCACAAACGGTCTTCTTGTTTATCCTTGTTCACGACTGTGATTCATATGATTTAGAGATTTATGAGTGTTGATTAGCATGCAATATATGAGCGAGAGGCTGTTCATGGGTTGGTGCTCTTAAGATTCTGCTGTGTGTGGGATTTCTGTCGCTCTTAACATTCGCGTCTCTAATGAGTATCTAGACGCGTCATTAATATGTGAATCTAACATTGTGAATGTCATTGGTAAAAACTTCTGTAGCAGTACGTGTGTAGTTAGTAGTGCTGACAATGATCCATAAAACTTCAAAGAGATCCAGAATGGCTTACACAGTAAGTAGTAATGTGTAATGTACGTGGTAGCAAACCTGAATCGTTTGATGAAACATTCATTCAGAGTGGTGGGTGCTAGCTGGCCGCTGGGAAAAAAGTTGACTGTGCCCGAATGGAAATGGAACGGACGGTTCACACAGCTTCGCTTGGTGCCGTTCATTCTCTGCATTATGCTCGTGCATTTTCACGCCGAAGTCTTTAAACATGTGAGTTGGTTGGTTTCTGCACAGAGATGATATATATGCATGTGGCACACGGGTCGCAAATGGATTATTATTGCAAAACAGTTTAGCTGAGAAAGGGTCGACATAGCCGTTTACGAGTTTTGGAGCCATACCAGATACGGATACGGAGAGCAGCCCGGGATTCACTGCACTTGCACAGCGTTCTCTCAGACTCGGCAGCTCAGGAGCTCACGGTCGACACGTCGCGATTGTTGGGGGCCGGCCACACACCACACGGCATCGATCGCCTTTTTTGCTGTACGTGTTGCGCGGTGTGCTCGGCTACTTGTTCATTCAAGTAGTCGGTCCTTCCATGATCATCAGATAGCAGCTAGCCAACTAGGGAGGTGAGGTCTCTCTGTACGTACGTGCTCTGTTGTAGACCTAGCTAGTTGTTGATAAGGAGAGCCCTCAATTCCTCAAAGGATCCAATCCGTCGTCGATCCATCTGTCTAGATTGTGGTGATTGCTGAATATGACCTCAGACTAAGTGGCTAAAACAATCCATTTGTCTTCACTTTGATAAATATTGTAACACGTATTTAAGACCCTAAACAAATTCAAATGAAAAAGTATGAACTAGAAAGTTTTAGCTCTATTGTGAGTACTACAACTTTGATTAGTTGTTTCACCATCCGTGGTAATTTGAAAATGCAAACAAATATTAATCTGAAAATCGTTAATCTTAGAATAGAATTTCTAGACATTAAATTATTTCAAATGAAAATGTCACAAATAACAAAAATTCATATCTCTTCGAATAGTACAACTTTCGTCTAGCTCGTTTCTCCATCCGCTACTTTGAAAAATGGAAAAAAAGGAATTTCCAAATAAGAAAACATGAATAAAAATTTACCAACACTAAATGATTTCAGCTGAAATTATAGTCAATTACTCCCTTTTAAATTTCTATGTCATTTTAGTTTTTCTAGGTACCTTTTGCAATGCACCTAGACATAAAAGTAGTATCTAAATATTTAACAAAAACTATGTATCTAAGAAAGCAAGAGCGGCTTATTATCTGAAAAGAATAGAGGAAATGCAGAGTTAATTTGTAGATGTCTTGAGTACTACAACTTCAGTTTAGTTTGTAGATCTCTCCTAGTACTACAACTAGAATTAGGTGTGCGTGCAACATATTTCTTGAGGTGTTTTGGTTTATGGACGGAAATGGACGTCATCGTGTGGGTCATGCGTGCATGATCGAGTGGATCTGGCACTACTACATAAACCTTTACTGTGGCGGACAAATTTGGTTTCCCATGGCGAGCAATCGCCTTCGCCATGGTGGAGAGGTCACGGTTGGCGGGCGCCAGTGCCCACCACAGTAAATCCATTATTCACAGCGGGCGCGTTACAACGTCCGTCAGGGTTAATCAGAAGAAGGATAACAAAAAATTCCATGTGCCCATCGGAGAGTACATTCCTGAGCCCGCCGGTGAGCCCGTTCGCATCCCAGATGACTCGATTGCCGACACCCGCCGTGGATGTTGACCGTCGTCGTCGCTAGATCCAGGCGCATCCACCTTCCTCCTCGCCGAATCCACTCACGCCCGGCCTTCACCATGCCCTAGACCGCCGACGCCCGGCGAGCATGGATGTTGGCCGCCGCCGTTGCCCAGATCCAGCTCATCCGGCCTCCTCCTCGCCATATCCGCTCGCACCCGGCCTCCTCCGACACTGCCAAATTTGAGAAACGAGTGAGTGAGAGAGAGCGAAAGGGAGCGAGGAGAGATGAATACGGATAGGTGTTACCTCCATGCCATCGATCGGCCCTCCTCTATGACATGGCCCTGCGCCCACGCCGGACGCCGAGTGCCGCTACACCTCGCCCCGAGCACCGCCGCACCTAGCGTTGCGGCGCCACGCGATGGTGTGCGTCACCCTCGAGCGTCGCCGCGCGTGTCACACCGCCGCGCTAGGGAAAGGGAGGGGGGAGCACCGAGGAGAGAGAGAGAGGAGGGGTGCGTCTTATTTGGGGAGAGGGTCGGGGTGGGTCGCGACCGGGGAAGGGAGCGTCGAGGTGAGGGAAGGTGTGTCAAGGCACTAAGTGAGCCGGGGGAGTGAAGTGGGGATGATGTACCAAAACCCTAACTTCCCTCTTATATAGGTGGCCGCCGGAATGGGCCTCGCAGGCCGGTTGGGCATTGGCCTTAACCGTGCGCGCCTTATATCACCGTGGCGGGCAAAAGTGTCCGCCACGGTAAATAAAAATATCCACCTCCGTTAATCAATCGATTTACCGTGACGAGCTAAAAGAGTTGGCCACGAAGGCCTCCTAGGCGTTGTCGCCTTTAATCATTTCTGTAGTAGTGTGGATCTCCATTTTTTTTACGGAAAAGCATGCACAAGAGTTAGGTGAAAACGGAGCCCCGTTCAGAGTCTGATTGAAACCATGCTTCTCAGACGGGAGAGAGAGCACGCGTGTGCCCCAACAGGCAAGAGCTACATGCAGGCACATGCAGGAACAAACAATCGTTCCCTGATGCAAGCCAGCTAGTAGCCAACAGGCAAGAGCTACATACACGCTGACTATGACTTAATTTGTGTTGGTATATGAGCTGAGCTTTCGTTTGATATTCCTGCCGTACGTATGTATACCGTATCTAGTGCCATCGTCGGATTGAAAGCATGCAAGAGATTGGAGCCACAAGTGAGGAAATTGTTGTGATGCCCATGGGATCCACATGCATAGTAAAATTCGCTTTTTGACATCTGGTCACAGACATTTCTTTTCTCTGAATGGTGCACATGTTTATATACTTCAAGCAGCGAATATTTCCTATATAATGCACTTTGGCCCATCATCCCAATGTATATATATGTTTTACCGAAACTGGCGTTTTTAGCCGGTGGATGAATTTCCACGAAGCTTCGTTCTCTCCGTGATTTATTTCTAGTTTTTGATATTTCTTTTTCACAAAAAATGTTCCGTCTCGAAAGTCTTAAGTTTTACCATACGTGATACGTAGACTTTCAGAAACAAATAATCACATACATATGCGTTGTTGTGAAATGTGAACTTGGATGAAATGCATCAAGGCATTTTTTAAAATGGTCTCTCTCAAAAGCCGTACAGTAATACATACGACGTATGAGAAATATTCTGCACGGGGATGCAATGCAATGGATCATTGGATCACCCTTTTTTTGATGGACAAAGCATGCAGAAGAGTTAGCTAGCTGAGGCCTGGTGGTCTTGATAAAATTCCAAAGATGATCCAACCTAGGTAGTACGTGAGGATCGGAGTATCTCTGGTGGACGTCGTCTTTGTTTGTTGCTTTGTGGTGCAGCGAGTGATCGTGTGCTATACTTTATTAGTAGGATAGTAGTAATGTGCAATGTACGCAGTAGCTACCTGAATCTCTGAAACATTCATTCATACTGTGGTGGGTGCTAGCTAGGTGACCGCCGGTCGGGAAAAGCTCACTGCGCCGGAATGGGAATGGAACGAACGGTGCACACAGCTCGATAGGTGCCATTTATTCACTGCAAGGTGCTCCTGCCTTCAGCATTCGTTCCCCATCGTCTTCGATGGAATAAAGTGTGTTCAAGAGATTCTAGGACGGTACCACACGCACACCCTGCATCCTCTGTCTCTCAATATAATCGAGAAATCACTGCACGACATAAAGGAATTACCCGCGCTCGACACGTAGTCGCGGTTGTTGGAGGAGCCTGCTGCCCACCCCACGCGGCATAAAGGAGTTCGCCCTTGGAAGTAGTCCATGAGCTGAGGAATAGCATCAGAGCGAGGTGAGGTCTGTGAGGCTAGGCTCTCTGTGCTCTGTTGTAGAACTACTAGTTGGAAAGCTCCTGCCTCAACTCTCAAGCTCCATCCAATTAATCCTTCATCGTCGTCGATCCCCACTGCGCTCAGCAGCACCTGCAGATCGAAGAAGCTAAGGTCAGTCATCAGTTGAGCCCCTCGATCCCTTGTGGCGCCCTCTTTTTATCTTTAATTTTGCTACAGAATTAAGACAAGAATAAACGAACTAAACATGCCTGCCTTGCTAATTTATACTACGTTGATTGATCTGCTCATCAGCAGGACCCATGGCTGATGAGAAGGTTGCTCCCCTTCCACTGCCCGCCGTGCCCGTGCAGGAGGAGGAGAAGGAGCAGGTGCCGGCCGCGGATCCTCCGTTCCTGGGTGTCCGACATGTCCTGATCTGGGCCCTCCTCAACGCCGGCATCGTCGCGTTCTCCATCGCCTACGCCCTCATCATGGTACGTAAGCGCGCGTGGATATGCAAATTACAAATCGGTCCGTGGCTGTTGCATACAAACTGATCCATCACACGCACGCCTTACGCCTGTACTTTCGTGCGTGTAGCCGCCGTTGCTGCCGCCGCCGCGCCCCACCGGCCGCGAGGAGGATGTGCACGTGCCGGTCGCCGAGGTCGTTGTGGCTGTCGCCCTCGCGGCCGGGATTCTGTTGTGCGCAGTGTCCCAGGCGGCCGCGGGGGCGCTGGGCCTTGCTTCGACGCCACCGACTCATCCTTGCCTACGCGGCGCTGGTGGCCACCGCCGCCGGCCACTGCATGTGGGCTGGGCTGCACATCATGTTCGTCGCCGCTGACGGAGGACTCAACTTCAGCAGCGGCGTTACCACCGCCGCCCTCTTAATCTCCGGGATCGTCGACATCGTCGGCTTCCGAAGCCTCAAACTTGGTGGAGGGGAGGAGTAACACGGTAAGGAAGTCGAGCTAGCTATCTACCGTGACATCATCCATGCACCCTGCATTTACACGTGTGCAGCCATCGGTTTTTATTTCGGTTAATAATTCGGTACATCACCTTAGCACTCTATAGCTATCGACTCTTTTCATCTCATCATCGATCGATCAGTAGGTGTACTGGATTGTGGTGAGTGCTGACTGTCATATACTATATTTTTTTTCCGAATCTGTCTTATACTATATTGATATTGTAGTACTGCAACATACTGGTACGTACACGTGCATTTTTCTGATTATGTATTATGATGCCTCAATAAATGTACACAAGAGTAGTGATTAGTAGATTGTGTACGTACGTGTGTGCAATATGTCTTCAGTGTGGTTTTCTTTGCACGGGAGATGCATTTTGGCGAGGCGCTGGCCATGCATGTCATCTCTCCTCTCTGATGGCGGCTCAACAGTGATGCGTTTTGGCTAATCATGTCACTGATGAAGGGGTCATGAGTCACATGTTTTTACGGGTCAGTGATGTTTTTACATCAGAGGCGTAATAATATATAAGTAGCCCGTTTTTTATGTCTTTAATGACTGTCTAGATGTGTCACTAATATATGTGTGAATCTAAATGGTGAGTATCATGGGTAACAAACATATCTGTACGTAGCTAGTGCTGTCATATAGCTAACTAGCTGGATCGATGAAACATTAATTCAGAGTGGTGGGCGCTGGGAAAACCTTATCTGTACCGGAAATAGAAACGGCCCGCGTGCACACAGCAGCTAGCTGGCTGCCAATTTTTTCACTGCATCGATCGTGCACGCCGCTCTTTGATGGAAAGTACGTAGCTAGTGTGCATGACGGCATAAAGGAGTTACTGTTCACACCACGTACACTGAACCACCAGAAACAATCGATATCGGACAACAGAGTGATCAGGACGAAAACACCGGAGACATGCTGTTGAGCAGGGCTAACCGCCGTACTCCATCACAAGCAGCCATAGCTTCCTCTGGCGATTGCCAACACCGAGATGCAAGCGCACGCACCATAACCTGTTTCTGATGTGGAAATAATCTAGAGACAGACAGCCAGAGATGTATAGGGTAATGCACTGATTGATTTTATCAATGTTGAATTCATGCGCGATGATAAAAAAATAATGACGGGACTCTACACCTGTAGGTTGGTGCTAACAATGGTCGTCCACCAGTGAGAAGTCTTTATTTTGGAGCATGCGATCTGGATCTTGCATGTGATCGGTTACGTTCATAATTCATCCTCGAAATATGCTGATTTCTTAGAACGTACCTAGGCACATGTTTTATTAAGAAGAAGTTCAATATATTTGTTGATAAAATCGCAAGCCTAAAAACGCCCTCCTTCCACTCCGTTTCAATAAAGTTCCTTGACGCGAGTAAGGTTGGCCTAGCATGGCTTAGGGCAATGGTGGCGTGGCCTCGGGAGGGGAGGGATTGCAGCAGGGAATTGGTGGCATGTGGTGGTGGACTCAGAAGTCACCAAACTGTCGCCGATACCAAACTGTCGCCGATAGTTTTGAGGTGAAACCACTAAACCGTCGCGAGTAGCGTAGTCCATACGCGTGTATAGTTGCACTTGTCGATGTCCCAAGTGTCGGGCACCACGGCTGCGCCCCCGGCCTCCTCGGGTCCCTTGATTTAAGCCTCACGTCCGCCCTTCACCACACCGGTCCGCCAGCACGGCACGCCTGCTTTATTTTCACCACACCGCCGCTGTTTGACACGATCCGCGTGCCAACACACCCACACACGCCAATGTGCTGGTATGTTGACAATCACTTATCACAAAAAACTGCTCCACCATGGTTACGGAAAAACCATGTGTCCGCAATGCTTAAACAAAATCTCCCAACTGTTCAAAGAGGATGCTTTGCCATCAAATATTAACCCGTTTATCAAGCACCAAATGCACCAGCAGGCAGTGATCATTATTTCTCTAAAGATAGATCTCCCAAAGTTGAACTTGCATCAATTAACATATCCAAGGGCGGCAGATTTTTTTTTTTTTTTTGAGGTGAAACAGGAGGGGGCTCCCCCTACTGTGCTTTTATTGAAATTAAAGGAACAGGACAAAGTTTACAAAGTTGGTTCATGAAACAAAAAAGGTAACAAAGAAAATTAAATAAATTACACATTGACTTCTATCCATTGAGTCATGAGCGGGCTGTATCTTGCTTTTGCTCTGAGAATAACCCAGGCAAATTCTCTTTTGAAGACTCTTTTAAAGCTCTGCACTAAAGGCTCCAATTGTTTAATTTAGATTCCATAGGATGCCAATTCGGTTTCCAATAGGCTTGGCTGAAGGGGCATTCAAAGAATAGATGCATACATGTTTTCTCACAATTCAGGTTGCAAATTGGACAAGAGTAGTCATTGAGATGCCTGTGTTTTTCTTCTTAGAAGATTCCTAGTGTTCAGTCTATCTTTCAATAGTAGCCAAAAGAAGAACTTGGGTTTGCCTAATGTACCAGTAGCCCACATCCAAGCAGAAAGAGGAGAAGCTTTCTGGGTACCCCGTAGGATCTTATAGGCCTTCTTTGATGTGAATTTTGTAGCATTCCAATTATAATAAACCCACCTGTGAGGGATAGACAAGTCCCAGTCATGAAACTATAGCAGGATCTGTGGTTGCTCTAATTCTTCTACGATGCTTTCGAGAGAGGTAGGAAGAATTTTCTATTCAGCTCATTTTTTTTGAAAGGAGCGGCAAAAACTTTGCCGCTGTTTTATATTAGACGAGTAAAGGCAAAAAAGAACTGTACAAAGAGAAATTACAGAAGCAACTGCTGAAAAAAGCCGTTGCCAAAGAGAAAAAGAAAAGACAAGGCCATTGCTACTGTATAATAAGGCCGCTTTTGCTGCTACTCTAAAAATGGGCCACGACTAAGAAAAAAACGAGGCAAAAAACAAAGAAGATGGACTGCTACTCAACACGGGCCACCATGCCGCCGGCCCACCTAGGATCTATTCAGCTCATTCTCTAGGAAGAATCTAATGGAGCAATTTTTTCTTTTGGAGAAGGAGTACAAGTGAGGGAAGAGTTCTTTCAGAGGACTGTCCCACCAAGTATTAGACCAAAGAAGGATAGAGTTTCCACAACTAAGATTACAATGTGATATGCTCCTAAATTCTACATGTAGTTGAATGATGTCCTTCCACCAAAAACAACCAATGACACTCCTAGCATGTGGAGGAATATTGTGGTTATGGTACAGTTTCTCCCAGGTGAACTGGACCATGGGTATGTCTCCATGGTTGTAGAATTTATCTAGAAATTTCAGAAGGAGGGCTTTG